>OX638313.1:17686890-18343310 GCA_951812415.1 Beris morrisii | reverse complement strand
AAGTTCATTGTAGGGGACGTGGAGGGTACGTGGTGGGTACAAAACGTACCCACCACGTACCCACCAATGGGTATGAGCACATAGGCCGAGATTTTTACATGTCACCACTTAAATTAAAGTTAAAATTAAATTCAAATCCTAAAACAGATTCAAAAAAAATAATTTGAGCCCAGGAGAGCGGAAGTTCATTGTAGGGGACGTGGGGGGTACGTGGTGGGTACGAAACGTACCCACCACGTACCCACCAATGGGTATGAGCACATAGGCCGAGATTTTTACATGTCACCACTTAAATTAAAGTTAAAATTAAATTCAAATCCTAAAACAGATTAAAAAAAAATAATTTGAGCCCAGGAGAGCGGAAGTTCATTGTAGGGGACGTGGGGGGTACGTGGTGGGTACGAAACGTACCCACCACGTACCCACTAATAGGTATGAGCACATAGGCCGAGATTTTTACATGTCACCACTTAAATTAAAGTTAAAATTAAATTCAAATCCTAAAACAGATTCAAAAAAAATAATTTGAGCCCAGGAGAGCGGAAGTTCATTGTAGGGGACGTGGGGGGTACGTGGTGGGTACGAAACGTACCCACCACGTACCCACCAATGGGTATGAGCACATAGGCCGAGATTTTTACATGTCAACACTTAAATTAAAGTTAAACTTAAATTCAAGTCCTAAAACAGATTCAAAAAAAATAATTTGAGCCCAGGAGAGCGGAAGTTCATTGTAGGGGACGTGGGGGGTACGTGGTGGGTACGAAACGTACCCACCACGTACCCACCAATGGGTATAAGCACATAGGCCGAGATTTTTACATGTCACCACTTAAATTAAAGTTAAAATTAAATTCAAATCCTAAAACAGATTCAAAAAAAATAATTTGAGCCCAGGAGAGCGGAAGTTCATTGTAGGGGACGTGGGGGGTACGTGGTGGGTACGAAACGTACCCACCACGTACAAACCAATAGGTATGAGCACATAGGCCGAGATTTTTACATGTCACCACTTAAATTAAAGTTAAAATTAAATTCAAATCCTAAAACAGATTCAAAAAAAATAATTTTAGCCCAGGAGAGCGGAAGTTCATTGTAGGGGACGTGGGGGGTACGTGGTGGGTACGAAACGTACCCACCACGTACCCATCAATGGGTATGAGCACATAGGCCGAGATTTTTACATGTCACCACTTAAATTAAAGTTAAAATTAAATTCAAATCCTAAAACAGATTCAAAAAAAATAATTTGAGCCCAGGAGAGCGGAAGTTCATTGTAGAGGACGTGGGGGGTACGTGGTGGGTACGAAACGTACCCACCACGTACCCACCAATGGGTATGAGCACATAGGCCGAGATTTTTACATGTCACCACTTAAATTAAAGTTAAAATTAAATTCAAATCCTAAAACAGATTCAAAAAAAATAATTTGAGCCCAGGAGAGCGGAAGTTCATTGTAGGGGACGTGGGGGGTACGTGGTGGGTACGAAACGTACCCACCACGTACCCACCAATGGGTATGAGCACATAGGCCGAGATTTTTACATGTCACCACTTAAATTAAAGTTAAACTTAAATTCAAATCCTAAAACAGATTCAAAAAAAATAATTTGAGCCCAGGAGAGCGGAAGTTCATTGTAGGGGACGTGGGGGGTACGTGGTGGGTACGAAACGTACCCACCACGTACCCACCAATGGGTATGAGCACATAGGCCGAGATTTTTACATGTCACCACTTAAATTAAAGTTAAAATTAAATTCAAATCCTAAAACAGATTCAAAAAAAATAATTTGAGCCCAGGAGAGCGGAAGTTCATTGTAGGGGACGTGGGGGGTACGTGGTGGGTACGAAACGTACCCACCACGTACCCACCAATGGGTATGAGCACATAGGACGAGATTTTTACATGTCACCACTTAAATTAAAGTTAAAATTAAATTCAAATCCTAAAACAGATTAAAAAAAAATAATTTGAGCCCAGGAGAGCGGAAGTTCATTGTAGGGGACGTGGGGGGTACGTGGTGGGTACGAAACGTACCCACCACGTACCCACCAATAGGTATGAGCACATAGGCCGAGATTTTTACATGTCACCACTTAAATTAAAGTTAAAATTAAATTCAAATCCTAAAACAGATTCAAAAAAAATAATTTGAGCCCAGGAGAGCGGAAGTTCATTGTACGGGACGTGGGGGGTACGTGGTGGGTACGAAACGTACCCACCACGTACCCACCAATGGGTATGAGCACATAGGCCGAGATTTTTACATGTCACCACTTAAATTAAAGTTAAAATTAAATTCAAATCCTAAAACAGATTCAAAAAAAATAATTTGAGCCCAGGAGAGCGGAAGTTCATTGTAGGGGACGTGGGGGGTACGTGGTGGGTACGAAACGTACCCACCACGTACCCACCAATGGGTATGAGCACATAGGCCGAGATTTTTACATGTCACCACTTAAATTAAAGTTAAAATTAAATTCAAATCCTAAAACAGATTCAAAAAAAATAATTTGAGCCCAGGAGAGCGGAAGTTCATTGTAGGGGACGTGGGGGGTACGTGGTGGGTACGGAACGTACCCACCACGTACCCACCAATGGGTATGAGCACATAGGCCGAGATTTTTACATGTCACCACTTAAATTAAAGTTAAAATTAAATTCAAATCCTAAAACAGATTCAAAAAAAATAATTTGAGCCCAGGAGAGCGGAAGTTCATTGTAGGGGACGTGGGGGGTACGTGGTGGGTACGAAACGTACCCACCACGTACCCACCAATGGGTATGAGCACATAGGCCGAGATTTTTACATGTCACCACTTAAATTAAAGTTAAAATTAAATTCAAATCCTAAAACAGATTCAAAAAAAATAATTTGAGCCCAGGAGAGCGGAAGTTCATTGTAGGGGACGTGGGGGGTACGTGGTGGGTACGAAACGTACCCACCACGTACCCACCAATGGGTATGAGCACATAGGCCGAGATTTTTACATGTCACCACTTAAATTAAAGTTAAAATTAAATTCAAATCCTAAAACAGATTAAAAAAAAATAATTTGAGCCCAGGAGAGCGGAAGTTCATTGGGGGGACGTGGGGGGTACGTGGTGGGTACAAAACGTACCCACCACGTACCCACCAATGGGTATGAGCACATAGGCCGAGATTTTTACATGTCACCACTTAAATTAAAGTTAAAATTAAATTCAAATCCTAAAACAGATTCAAAAAAAATAATTTGAGCCCAGGAGAGCGGAAGTTCATTGTAGGGGACGTGGGGGGTACGTGGTGGGTACGAAACGTACCCACCACGTACCCACCAATGGGTATGAGCACATAGGCCGAGATTTTTACATGTCACCACTTAAATTAAAGTTAAAATTAAATTCAAATCCTAAAACAGATTCAAAAAAAATAATTTGAGCCCAGGAGAGCGGAAGTTCATTGTAGGGGACGTGGGGGGTACGTGGTGGGTACGAAACGTACCCACCACGTACCCACCAATGGGTATGAGCACATAGGCCGAGATTTTTACATGTCACCACTTAAATTAAAGTTAAAATTAAATTCAAATCCTAAAACAGATTAAAAAATAATAATTTGAGCCCAGGAGAGCGGAAGTTCATTGTAGGGGACGTGGGGGGTACGTGGTGGGTACGAAACGTACCCACCACGTACCCACCAATGGGTATGAGCACATAGGCCGAGATTTTTACATGTCACCACTTAAATTAAAGTTAAAATTAAATTCAAATCCTAAAACAGATTAAAAAATAATAATTTGAGCCCAGGAGAGCGGAAGTTCATTGTAGGGGACGTGGGGGGTACGTGGTGGGTACGAAACGTACCCACCACGTACCCACCAATAGGTATGAGCACATAGGCCGAGATTTTTACATGTCACCACTTAAATTAAAGTTAAAATTAAATTCAAATCCTAAAACAGATTCAAAAAAAATAATTTGAGCCCAGGAGAGCGGAAGTTCATTGTAGGGGACGTGGGGGGTACGTGGTGGGTACGAAACGTACCCACCACGTACCCACCAATGGGTATGAGCACATAGGCCGAGATTTTTACATGTCACCACTTAAATTAAAGTTAAAATTAAATTCAAATCCTAAAACAGATTCAAAAAAAATAATTTGAGCCCAGGAGAGCGGAAGTTCATTGTAGGGGACGTGGGGGGTACGTGGTGGGTACGAAACGTACCCACCACGTACCCACCAATGGGTATGAGCACATAGGCCGAGATTTTTACATGTCACCACTTAAATTAAAGTTAAAATTAAATTCAAATCCTAAAACAGATTCAAAAAAAATAATTTGAGCCCAGGAGAGCGGAAGTTCATTGTAGGGGACGTGGGGGGTACGTGGTGGGTACGAAACGTACCCACCACGTACCCACCAATGGGTATGAGCACATAGGCCGAGATTTTTACATGTCACCACTTAAATTAAAGTTAAAATTAAATTCAAATCCTAAAACAGATTCAAAAAAAATAATTTGAGCCCAGGAGAGCGGAAGTTCATTGTAGGGGACGTGGGGGGTACGTGGTGGGTACGGAACGTACCCACCACGTACCCACCAATGGGTATGAGCACATAGGCCGAGATTTTTACATGTCACCACTTAAATTAAAGTTAAAATTAAATTCAAATCCTAAAACAGATTCAAAAAAAATAATTTGAGCCCAGGAGAGCGGAAGTTCATTGTAGGGGACGTGGGGGGTACGTGGTGGGTACGAAACGTACCCACCACGTACCCACCAATGGGTATGAGCACATAGGCCGAGATTTTTAGATGTCACCACTTAAATTAAAGTTAAAATTAAATTCAAATCCTAAAACAGATTCAAAAAAAATAATTTGAGCCCAGGAGAGCGGAAGTTCATTGTAGGGGACGTGGGGGGTACGTGGTGGGTACGAAACGTACCCACCACGTACCCACCAATGGGTATGAGCACATAGGCCGAGATTTTTACATGTCACCACTTAAATTAAAGTTAAAATTAAATTCAAATCCTAAAACAGATTAAAAAAAAATAATTTGAGCCCAGGAGAGCGGAAGTTCATTGGGGGGACGTGGGGGGTACGTGGTGGGTACAAAACGTACCCACCACGTACCCACCAATGGGTATGAGCACATAGGCCGAGATTTTTACATGTCAACACTTAAATTAAAGTTAAAATTAAATTCAAATCCTAAAACAGATTCAAAAAAAATAATTTGAGCCCAGGAGAGCGGAAGTTCATTGTAGGGGACGTGGGGGGTACGTGGTGGGTACGAAACGTACCCACCACGTACCCACCAATGGGTATGAGCACATAGGCCGAGATTTTTACATGTCACCACTTAAATTAAAGTTAAAATTAAATTCAAATCCTAAAACAGATTCAAAAAAAATAATTTGAGCCCAGGAGAGCGGAAGTTCATTGTAGGGGACGTGGGGGGTACGTGGTGGGTACGAAACGTACCCACCACGTACCCACCAATGGGTATGAGCACATAGGCCGAGATTTTTACATGTCACCACTTAAATTAAAGTTAAAATTAAATTCAAATCCTAAAACAGATTCAAAAAAAATAATTTGAGCCCAGGAGAGCGGAAGTTCATTGTAGGGGACGTGGGGGGTACGTGGTGGGTACGAAACGTACCCACCACGTACCCACCAATGGGTATGAGCACATAGGCCGAGATTTTTACATGTCACCACTTAAATTAAAGTTAAAATTAAATTCAAATCCTAAAACAGATTAAAAAATAATAATTTGAGCCCAGGAGAGCGGAAGTTCATTGTAGGGGACGTGGGGGGTACGTGGTGGGTACGAAACGTACCCACCACGTACCCACCAATAGGTATGAGCACATAGGCCGAGATTTTTACATGTCACCACTTAAATTAAAGTTAAAATTAAATTCAAATCCTAAAACAGATTCAAAAAAAATAATTTGAGCCCAGGAGAGCGGAAGTTCATTGTAGGGGACGTGGGGGGTACGTGGTGGGTACGAAACGTACCCACCACGTACCCACCAATGGGTATGAGCACATAGGCCGAGATTTTTACATGTCACCACTTAAATTAAAGTTAAAATTAAATTCAAATCCTAAAACAGATTAAAAAAAAATAATTTGAGCCCAGGAGAGCGGAAGTTCATTGTAGGGGACGTGGGGGGTACGTGGTGGGTACGAAACGTACCCACCACGTACCCACCAATGGGTATGAGCACATAGGCCGAGATTTTTACATGTCACCACTTAAATTAAAGTTAAACTTAAATTCAAATCCTAAAACAGATTCAAAAAAAATAATTTGAGCCCAGGAGAGCGGAAGTTCATTGTAGGGGACGTGGGGGGTACGTGGTGGGTACGAAACGTACCCACCACGTACCCACCAATGGGTATGAGCACATAGGCCGAGATTTTTACATGTCACCACTTAAATTAAAGTTAAAATTAAATTCAAATCCTAAAACAGATTCAAAAAAAATAATTTGAGCCCAGGAGAGCGGAAGTTCATTGTAGGGGACGTGGGGGGTACGTGGTGGGTACAAAACGTACCCACCACGTACCCACCAATGGGTATGAGCACATAGGCCGAGATTTTTACATGTCACCACTTAAATTAAAGTTAAAATTAAATTCAAATCCTAAAACAGATTAAAAAATAATAATTTGAGCCCAGGAGAGCGGAAGTTCATTGTAGGGGACGTGGGGGGTACGTGGTGGGTACGAAACGTACCCACCACGTACCCACCAATAGGTATGAGCACATAGGCCGAGATTTTTACATGTCACCACTTAAATTAAAGTTAAAATTAAATTCAAATCCTAAAACAGATTCAAAAAAAATAATTTGAGCCCAGGAGAGCGGAAGTTCATTGTAGGGGACGTGGGGGGTACGTGGTGGGTACGAAACGTACCCACCACGTACCCACCAATGGGTATGAGCACATAGGCCGAGATTTTTACATGTCACCACTTAAATTAAAGTTAAAATTAAATTCAAATCCTAAAACAGATTCAAAAAAAATAATTTGAGCCCAGGAGAGCGGAAGTTCATTGTAGGGGACGTGGGGGGTACGTGGTGGGTACGAAACGTACCCACCACGTACCCACCAATGGGTATGAGCACATAGGCCGAGATTTTTACATGTCACCACTTAAATTAAAGTTAAAATTAAATTCAAATCCTAAAACAGATTCAAAAAAAATAATTTGAGCCCAGGAGAGCGGAAGTTCATTGTAGGGGACGTGGGGGGTACGTGGTGGGTACGAAACGTACCCACCACGTACCCACCAATGGGTATGAGCACATAGGCCGAGATTTTTACATGTCACCACTTAAATTAAAGTTAAAATTAAATTCAAATCCTAAAACAGATTCAAAAAAAATAATTTGAGCCCAGGAGAGCGGAAGTTCATTGTAGGGGACGTGGGGGGTACGTGGTGGGTACGGAACGTACCCACCACGTACCCACCAATGGGTATGAGCACATAGGCCGAGATTTTTACATGTCACCACTTAAATTAAAGTTAAAATTAAATTCAAATCCTAAAACAGATTCCAAAAAAATAATTTGAGCCCAGGAGAGCGGAAGTTCATTGTAGGGGACGTGGGGGGTACGTGGTGGGTACGAAACGTACCCACCACGTACCCACCAATGGGTATGAGCACATAGGCCGAGATTTTTACATGTCACCACTTAAATTAAAGTTAAAATTAAATTCAAATCCTAAAACAGATTCAAAAAAAATAATTTGAGCCCAGGAGAGCGGAAGTTCATTGTAGGGGACGTGGGGGGTACGTGGTGGGTACGAAACGTACCCACCACGTACCCACCAATGGGTATGAGCACATAGGCCGAGATTTTTACATGTCACCACTTAAATTAAAGTTAAAATTAAATTCAAATCCTAAAACAGATTAAAAAAAAATAATTTGAGCCCAGGAGAGCGGAAGTTCATTGGGGGGACGTGGGGGGTACGTGGTGGGTACAAAACGTACCCACCACGTACCCACCAATGGGTATGAGCACATAGGCCGAGATTTTTACATGTCACCACTTAAATTAAAGTTAAAATTAAATTCAAATCCTAAAACAGATTCAAAAAAAATAATTTGAGCCCAGGAGAGCGGAAGTTCATTGTAGGGGACGTGGGGGGTACGTGGTGGGTACGAAACGTACCCACCACGTACCCACCAATGGGTATGAGCACATAGGCCGAGATTTTTACATGTCACCACTTAAATTAAAGTTAAAATTAAATTCAAATCCTAAAACAGATTCAAAAAAAATAATTTGAGCCCAGGAGAGCGGAAGTTCATTGTAGGGGACGTGGGGGGTACGTGGTGGGTACGAAACGTACCCACCACGTACCCACCAATGGGTATGAGCACATAGGCCGAGATTTTTACATGTCACCACTTAAATTAAAGTTAAAATTAAATTCAAATCCTAAAACAGATTAAAAAAAAATAATTTGAGCCCAGGAGAGCGGAAGTTCATTGTAGGGGACGTGGGGGGTACGTGGTGGGTACGAAACGTACCCACCACGTACCCACCAATAGGTATGAGCACATAGGCCGAGATTTTTACATGTCACCACTTAAATTAAAGTTAAAATTAAATTCAAATCCTAAAACAGATTCAAAAAAAATAATTTGAGCCCAGGAGAGCGGAAGTTCATTGTAGGGGACGTGGGGGGTACGTGGTGGGTACGAAACGTACCCACCACGTACCCACCAATGGGTATGAGCACATAGGCCGAGATTTTTACTGTAACGACTCTTTTCCGGGGTATGCTCATCGGGAGCCAGTGTCCGTTACAAAATATTTATTTTATTGATTGACTTCACTTTATTACGCTAATTGATGACATATAATTGGTTATTTGATTTCCTTTGGGTTTTCTCCTTGCTCGCCTCCGCGCGTCTGCTCTCTTCGCCTTGACTCACTCCTGATCGCCGCCTCTGCTCAACGTGATTTGATTGTAATCCTGCGGGTACGATTCCACTCGCCTTGCCTCGACTCTCTCTGCTCTGCTCTCTCTCTGTCTTCCTACATGCCCATTCTGCTGTTCGGTCTATCGCTGCTTGGTTGGCTTCGTTGCTTGGTTTGTTGCTACCTGGCTCAACGTCGCGTGGTCCTTCGCTGCTTGGCTCATCGCTGCTTGGTCTTTGCTCTGTTGCTCGGGGTGTCTCTACCGAGCCCAACGTCGCGTCGTCCTTCGCTGCTTGGCTTTCTCCGATGTTTGGCCCTTGCTTTGTCTTCCCTGTCTTCGTCCTACCCTGTCTTCGTCCTTCCCTGTCTTCGTCTCTCTGTGTGGCTTCTGCTTCGTTCGTCTCGGCTGCGCTGTGTCTACTGGTCGTGGTTCTGGCAAAGTTCGTCATAGCTTGTCGTAGCTGGATTTAGCCCGACTCCTGGCACGACTCTGCTTGCCTTAATTTGACTCTGTTTCTGATCATCATCTCGTCTTCGCCCGCATGATCCGCTCGTCTTGGCTTCGCTGCGGTCATCTTGGCTTCGCTGCGTTCGTCTTGGCTTCGCTACGTCCGTCTTGGTTTCGCTGCGTTCGTCTTGGCTTCGCTGCGTTCGTCTTGGCTTCGCTGCGGTCATCTTGGCTTCGCTGCGTTCGTCTTGGCTTCGCTGCGTTCGTCTTGGCTTCGCTGCGTTCGTCTTGGCTTCGCTGCGTCCGTCCTGTGCTTCGCTGCGTTCGTCCTGGCTTCGCCGCGTTCGTCTTGGCTTCGCAGCGTTCGTCCTGGCTTCGCTGCGTTCGTCTTGGCTTCGCTGCGGTCGTCTTGGCTTCGCTGCGGTCGTCTTGGCTTCGCTGCTGTCGTATTGGTCTTCACTGCTTGCGTCGGGTGCGTCGCTGCTGTCGTTTTGGCCCTTGCTGCTTCGTCTTGTGCTTCGGCTTGGACTAGACCTAATTGACCCCAGACTTTCAAAGAGGAAGTGCAACTTCGCTAGCCTTATCCCGTCTGAGGGTCGCTTAGGACGACTGTCCGGTCAGTTTTCAATGTTGCTAGAAGAGGAAGTGCAACTTCGCTTGCCTTCTTTGCAGACTTGATCACTGCCACCGAGCTCTCCTTTTGGTTGACTCGTTCACTATATATTTAGTGACCAACATTCGCTGTCCGTGAATTATGTTATGGAACAAATTTTGTGTGGGCGAAATTTTGCCTTTTTATAATTCGCGGCTGGAGTATGCTTGCCTCGGTATATAGTCTCGCTGGGATTTCATATACTTGTCGGCGGGTTCTCTGTCGCATTGCGTCGCCTGGGACGTTTTTGTGATCCCGCTGACCTTTTCCAGGTATATTCCGAATTTTTCTCCTTTTCAGCTTTTGTCGTGTGTCTTTTCAGATTCTGTGTTTCATGTTTGATGTTCTGAGCTTGTGTTGTATTCAAAGTTCTTAGCTCTTGTGTTGTATTGGTAATTCAAAATCCTTAGTTCTAAGTTTAATTTGTGTTGTGTTTGTAATTCGATTCACTGTTACATGTTTTAATTCAATGTTTGTGTGTGGAAATTTCACATGGAAATTTCCGTCCTCACACTTCCCCCTTTCGTTCGATTGAAGACTTTTTGTAGTTCACTGTCTGGCTGCGTGACTCTTTACTGTTTTTTCCTACGCGGTTTATTCACTGTGTTTTATTTTCACTGTATGGTAATTCACTGCTTGATTCACTGTCTTGCTGATAAACCTATAGCTCGCTGTCAATTCGCTAACTTTTCACTGTTCGTTAATTCACTATTGTTAATTCTCTGTTGGTTAGTTCACTGTCTTGTGGTGCGCTAACTGTTAATTCACTGTACTGTTGATAAGCTCACTGCCTGTGTTCACTGTCACTATATGTCAGTTGATACACTGATTGTTAATTCACTGTACTGCTGATTAGTTCACTGTTTGATTCACTGTCTGGTTGATAAACCTTTAGCTCACTGTGTTTTCATTGCTTGTTAACTCACTGTCTGATAACTTCGCTACTTGATAATAGTTCCACTATCGGTATTTCGTTCGTTAATTCACTGTTTGTCACTTCACTGTTGGTGCACTGCCAGTTTTCTTTGTTCATTTTATTTTGTGAGGTCCCTGCTCGGGCGCCATTGTAACGACTCTTTTCCGGGGTATGCTCATCGGGAGCCAGTGTCCGTTACAAAATATTTATTTTATTGATTGACTTCACTTTATTACGCTAATTGATGACATATAATTGGTTATTTGATTTCCTTTGGGTTTTCTCCTTGCTCGCCTCCGCGCGTCTGCTCTCTTCGCCTTGACTCACTCCTGATCGCCGCCTCTGCTCAACGTGATTTGATTGTAATCCTGCGGGTACGATTCCACTCGCCTTGCCTCGACTCTCTCTGCTCTGCTCTCTCTCTGTCTTCCTACATGCCCATTCTGCTGTTCGGTCTATCGCTGCTTGGTTGGCTTCGTTGCTTGGTTTGTTGCTACCTGGCTCAACGTCGCGTGGTCCTTCGCTGCTTGGCTCATCGCTGCTTGGTCTTTGCTCTGTTGCTCGGGGTGTCTCTACCGAGCCCAACGTCGCGTCGTCCTTCGCTGCTTGGCTTTCTCCGATGTTTGGCCCTTGCTTTGTCTTCCCTGTCTTCGTCCTACCCTGTCTTCGTCCTTCCCTGTCTTCGTCTCTCTGTGTGGCTTCTGCTTCGTTCGTCTCGGCTGCGCTGTGTCTACTGGTCGTGGTTCTGGCAAAGTTCGTCATAGCTTGTCGTAGCTGGATTTAGCCCGACTCCTGGCACGACTCTGCTTGCCTTAATTTGACTCTGTTTCTGATCATCATCTCGTCTTCGCCCGCATGATCCGCTCGTCTTGGCTTCGCTGCGGTCATCTTGGCTTCGCTGCGTTCGTCTTGGCTTCGCTACGTCCGTCTTGGTTTCGCTGCGTTCGTCTTGGCTTCGCTGCGTTCGTCTTGGCTTCGCTGCGGTCATCTTGGCTTCGCTGCGTTCGTCTTGGCTTCGCTGCGTTCGTCTTGGCTTCGCTGCGTTCGTCTTGGCTTCGCTGCGTCCGTCCTGTGCTTCGCTGCGTTCGTCCTGGCTTCGCCGCGTTCGTCTTGGCTTCGCAGCGTTCGTCCTGGCTTCGCTGCGTTCGTCTTGGCTTCGCTGCGGTCGTCTTGGCTTCGCTGCGGTCGTCTTGGCTTCGCTGCTGTCGTATTGGTCTTCACTGCTTGCGTTGGGTGCGTCGCTGCTGTCGTTTTGGCCCTTGCTGCTTCGTCTTGTGCTTCGGCTTGGACTAGACCTAATTGACCCCAGACTTTCAAAGAGGAAGTGCAACTTCGCTAGCCTTATCCCGTCTGAGGGTCGCTTAGGACGACTGTCCGGTCAGTTTTCAATGTTGCTAGAAGAGGAAGTGCAACTTCGCTTGCCTTCTTTGCAGACTTGATCACTGCCACCGAGCTCTCCTTTTGGTTGACTCGTTCACTATATATTTAGTGACCAACATTCGCTGTCCGTGAATTATGTTATGGAACAAATTTTGTGTGGGCGAAATTTTGCCTTTTTATAATTCGCGGCTGGAGTATGCTTGCCTCGGTATATAGTCTCGCTGGGATTTCATATACTTGTCGGCGGGTTCTCTGTCGCATTGCGTCGCCTGGGACGTTTTTGTGATCCCGCTGACCTTTTCCAGGTATATTCCGAATTTTTCTCCTTTTCAGCTTTTGTCGTGTGTCTTTTCAGATTCTGTGTTTCATGTTTGATGTTCTGAGCTTGTGTTGTATTCAAAGTTCTTAGCTCTTGTGTTGTATTGGTAATTCAAAATCCTTAGTTCTAAGTTTAATTTGTGTTGTGTTTGTAATTCGATTCACTGTTACATGTTTTAATTCAATGTTTGTGTGTGGAAATTTCACATGGAAATTTCCGTCCTCACATTACATGTCACCACTTAAATTAAAGTTAAAATTAAATTCAAATCCTAAAACAGATTCAAAAAAAATAATTTGAGCCCAGGAGAGCGGAAGTTCATTGTAGGGGACGTGGGGGGTACGTGGTGGGTACGAAACGTACCCACCACGTACCCACCAATGGGTATGAGCACATAGGCCGAGATTTTTACATGTCACCACTTAAATTAAAGTTAAAATTAAATTCAAATCCTAAAACAGATTCAAAAAAAATAATTTGAGCCCAGGAGAGCGGAAGTTCATTGTAGGGGACGTGGGGGGTACGTGGTGGGTACGAAACGTACCCACCACGTACCCACCAATGGGTATGAGCGCATAGGCCGAGATTTTTACGTGTCACCACTTAAATTAAAGTTAAAATTAAATTCAAATCCTAAAACAGATTCAAAAAAAATAATTTGAGCCCAGGAGAGCGGAAGTTCATTGTAGGGGACGTGGGGGGTACGTGGTGGGTACGAAACGTACCCACCACGTACCCACCAATGGGTATGAGCACATAGGCCGAGATTTTTACATGTCACCACTTAAATTAAAGTTAAACTTAAATTCAAATCCTAAAACAGATTAAAAAAAAATAATTTGAGCCCAGGAGAGCGGAAGTTCATTGTAGGGGACGTGGGGGGTACGTGGTGGGTACGAAACGTACCCACCACGTACCCACCAATGGGTATGAGCACATAGGCCGAGATTTTTACATGTCACCACTTAAATTAAAGTTAAAATTAAATTCAAATCCTAAAACAGATTCAAAAAAAATAATTTGAGCCCAGGAGAGCGGAAGTTCATTGTAGGGGACGTAGGGGTACGTGGTGGGTACGAACGTACCCACCAATGGGTATGAGCACATAGGCCGAGATTTTTACATGTCACCACTTAAATTAAAGTTAAAATTAAATTCAAATCCTAAAACAGATTAAAAAAAAATAATTTGAGCCCAGGAGAGCGGAAGTTCATTGTAGGGGACGTGGGGGGTACGTGGTGGGTACGAAACGTACCCACCACGTACCCACCAATGGGTATGAGCACATAGGTCGAGATTTTTACATGTCACCACTTAAATTAAAGTTAAAATTAAATTCAAATCCTAAAACAGATTCAAAAAAAATAATTTGAGCCCAGGAGAGCGGAAGTTCATTGTAGGGGACGTGGGGGGTACGTGGTGGGTACGAAACGTACCCACCACGTACCCACCAATGGGTATGAGCACATAGGCCGAGGTTTTTACATGTCACCACTTAAATTAAAGTTAAAATTAAATTCAAATCCTAAAACAGATTAAAAAAAAATAATTTGAGCCCAGGAGAGCGGAAGTTCATTGGGGGGACGTGGGGGGTACGTGGTGGGTACAAAACGTACCCACCACGTACCCACCAATGGGTATGAGCACATAGGCCGAGATTTTTACATGTCACCACTTAAATTAAAGTTAAAATTAAATTCAAATCCTAAAACAGATTCAAAAAAAATAATTTGAGCCCAGGAGAGCGGAAGTTCATTGTAGGGGACGTGGGGGGTACGTGGTGGGTACGAAACGTACCCACCACGTACTCACCAATGGGTATGAGCACATAGGCCGAGATTTTTACATGTCACCACTTAAATTAAAGTTAAAATAAAATTCAAATCCTAAAACAGATTCAAAAAAAATAATTTGAGCCCAGGAGAGCGGAAGTTCATTGTAGGGGACGTGGGGGGTACGTGGTGGGTACGGAACGTACCCACCACGTACCCACCAATGGGTATGAGCACATAGGCCGAGATTTTTACATGTCACCACTTAAATTAAAGTTAAAATTAAATTCAAATCCTAAAACAGATTCAAAAAAAATAATTTGAGCCCAGGAGAGCGGAAGTTCATTGTAGGGGACGTGGGGGGTACGTGGTGGGTACGAAACGTACCCACCACGTACCCACCAATGGGTATGAGCACATAGGCCGAGATTTTTACATGTCACCACTTAAATTAAAGTTAAAATTAAATTCAAATCCTAAAACAGATTAAAAAAAAATAATTTGAGCCCAGGAGAGCGGAAGTTCATTGGGGGGACGTGGGGGGTACGTGGTGGGTACAAAACGTACCCACCACGTACCCACCAATGGGTATGAGCACATAGGCCGAGATTTTTACATGTCACCACTTAAATTAAAGTTAAAATTAAATTCAAATCCTAAAACAGATTCAAAAAAAATAATTTGAGCCCAGGAGAGCGGAAGTTCATTGTAGGGGACGTGGGGGGTACGTGGTGGGTACGAAACGTACCCACCACGTACTCACCAATGGGTATGAGCACATAGGCCGAGATTTTTACATGTCACCACTTAAATTAAAGTTAAAATAAAATTCAAATCCTTAAACAGATTCAAAAAAAATAATTTGAGCCCAGGAGAGCGGAAGTTCATTGTAGGGGACGTGGGGGGTACGTGGTGGGTACGGAACGTACCCACCACGTACCCACCAATGGGTATGAGCACATAGGCCGAGATTTTTACATGTCACCACTTAAATTAAAGTTAAAATTAAATTCAAATCCTAAAACAGATTCAAAAAAAATAATTTGAGCCCAGGAGAGCGGAAGTTCATTGTAGGGGACGTGGGGGGTACGTGGTGGGTACGAAACGTACCCACCACGTACCCACCAATGGGTATGAGCACATAGGCCGAGATTTTTACATGTCACCACTTAAATTAAAGTTAAAATTAAATTCAAATCCTAAAACAGATTCAAAAAAAATAATTTGAGCCCAGGAGAGCGGAAGTTCATTGTAGGGGACGTGGGGGGTACGTGGTGGGTACGAAACGTACCCACCACGTACCCACCAATGGGTATGAGCACATAGGCCGAGATTTTTACATGTCACCACTTAAATTAAAGTTAAAATTAAATTCAAATCCTAAAACAGATTAAAAAAAAATAATTTGAGCCCAGGAGAGCGGAAGTTCATTGGGGGGACGTGGGGGGTACGTGGTGGGTACAAAACGTACCCACCACGTACCCACCAATGGGTATGAGCACATAGGCCGAGATTTTTACATGTCACCACTTAAATTAAAGTTAAAATAAAATTCAAATCCTAAAACAGATTCAAAAAAAATAATTTGAGCCCAGGAGAGCGGAAGTTCATTGTAGGGGACGTGGGGGGTACGTGGTGGGTACGGAACGTACCCACTACGTACCCACCAATGGGTATGAGCACATAGGCCGAGATTTTTACATGTCACCACTTAAATTAAAGTTAAAATTAAATTCAAATCCTAAAACAGATTCAAAAAAAATAATTTGAGCCCAGGAGAGCGGAAGTTCATTGTAGGGGACGTGGGGGGTACGTGGTGGGTACGAAACGTACCCACCACGTACCCACCAATGGGTATGAGCACATAGGCCGAGATTTTTACATGTCACCACTTAAATTAAAGTTAAAATTAAATTCAAATCCTAAAACAGATTGAAAAAAAATAATTTGAGCCCAGGAGAGCGGAAGTTCATTGTAGGGGACGTGGGGGGTACGTGGTGGGTACGAAACGTACCCACCACGTACCCACCAATGGGTATGAGCACATAGGCCGAGATTTTTACATGTCACCACTTAAATTAAAGTTAAAATTAAATTCAAATCCTAAAACAGATTCAAAAAAAATAATTTGAGCCCAGGAGAGCGGAAGTTCATTGTAGGGGACGTGGGGGGTACGTGGTGGGTACGAAACGTACCCACCACGTACCCACCAATGGGTATGAGCACATAGGCCGAGATTTTTACATGTCACCACTTAAATTAAAGTTAAAATTAAATTCAAATCCTAAAACAGATTAAAAAAAAATAATTTGAGCCCAGGAGAGCGGAAGTTCATTGTAGGGGACATGAGGGGTACGTGGTGGGTACGAAACGTACCCACCACGTACCCACCAAAGGGTATGAGCACATAGGCCGAGATTTTTACATGTCACCACTTAAATTAAAGTTAAAATTAAATTCAAATCCTAAAACAGATTCAAAAAAAATAATTTGAGCCCAGGAGAGCGGAAGTTCATTGTAGGGGACGTGGGGGGTACGTGGTGGGTACGAAACGTACCCACCACGTACCCACCAATGGGTATGAGCACATAGGCCGAGATTTTTACATGTCACCACTTAAATTAAAGTTAAAATTAAATTCAAATCCTAAAACAGATTCAAAAAAAATAATTTGAGCCCAGGAGAGCGGAAGTTCATTGTAGGGGACGTGGGGGGTACGTGGTGGGTACGAAACGTACCCACCACGTACCCACCAATGGGTATGAGCACATAGGCCGAGATTTTTACATGTCACCACTTAAATAAAAGTTAAAATTAAATTCAAATCCTAAAACAGATTCAAAAAAAATAATTTGAGCCCAGGAGAGCGGAAGTTCATTGTAGGGGACGTGGAGGGTAAGTGGTGGGTACGAAACGTACCCACCACGTACCCACCAATGGGTATGAGCACATAGGCCGAGATTTTTACATGTCACCACTTAAATTAAAGTTAAAATTAAGTTCAAATCCTAAAACAGATTCAAAAAAAAAAATTTGAGCCCAGGAGAGCGGAAGTTCATTGTAGGGGACGTGGGGGGTACGTGGTGGGTACGAAACGTACCCACCACGTACCCACCAATGGGTATGAGCACATAGCCCGAGATTTTTACATGTCACCACTTAAATTAAAGTTAAAATTAAATTCAAATCCTAAAACAGATTCAAAAAAAATAATTTGAGCCCAGGAGAGCGGAAGTTCATTGTAGGGGACATGGGGGGTACGTGGTGGGTACGAAACGTACCCACCACGTACCCACCAATGGGTATGAGCACATAGGCCGAGATTTTTACATGTAACCACTTAAATTAAAGTTAAAATTAAATTCAAATCCTAAAACAGATTAAAAAAAAATAATTTGAGCCCAGGAGAGCGGAAGTTCATTGTAGGGGACGTGGGGGGTACGTGGTGGGTACGAAACGTACCCACCACGTACCCACCAATGGGTATGAGCACATAGGCCGAGATTTTTACATGTCACCACTTAAATTAAAGTTAAAATTAAATTCAAATCCTAAAACAGATTCAAAAAAAATAATTTGAGCCCAGGAGAGCGGAAGTTCATTGTAGGGGACGTGGGGGGTACGTGGTGGGTACAAACGTACCCACCACGTACCCACCAATGGGTATGAGCACATAGGCCGAGATTTTTACATGTCACCACTTAAATTAAAGTTAAAATTAAATTCAAATCCTAAAACAGATTCAAAAAAAATAATTTGAGCCCAGGAGAGCGGAAGTTCATTGTAGGGGACGTGGGGGTACGTGGTGGGTACGAAACGTACCCACCACGTACCCACCAATGGGTATGAGCACATAGGCCGAGATTTTACATGTCACCACTTAAATTAAAGTTAAAATTAAATTCAAATCCTAAAACAGATTAAAAAAAAATAATTTGAGCCCAGGAGAGCGGAAGTTCATTGTAGGGGACATGGGGGGTACGTGGTGGGTACGAAACGTACCCACCACGTACCCACCAATGGGTATGAGCACATAGGACGAGATTTTTACATGTCACCACTTAAATTAAAGTTAAAATTAAATTCAAATCCTAAAACAGATTAAAAAAAAATAATTTGAGCCCAGGAGAGCGGAAGTTCATTGTAGGGGACGTGGGGGGTACGTGGTGGGTACGAAACGTACCCACCACGTACCCACCAATGGGTATGAGCACAAAGGCCGAGATTTTTACATGTCACCACTTAAATAAAAGTTAAAATTAAATTCAAATCCTAAAACAGATTCAAAAAAAATAATTTGAGCCCAGGAGAGCGGAAGTTCATTGTAGGGGACATGGGGGGTACGTGGTGGGTACGAAACGTACCCACCACGTACCCACCAATGGGTATGAGCACATAGGCCGAGATTTTTACATGTCACCACTTAAATTAAAGTTAAAATTAAATTCAAATCCTAAAACAGATTCAAAAAAAATAATTTGAGCCCAGGAGAGCGGAAGTTCATTGTAGGGGACGTGGGGGGTACGTGGTGGGTACGAAACGTACCCACCACGTACCCACCAATGGGTATGAGCACATAGGCCGAGATTTTTACATGTCACCACTTAAATTAAAGTTAAACTTAAATTCAAATCCTAAAACAGATTAAAAAAAAATAATTTGAGCCCAGGAGAGCGGAAGTTCATTGTAGGGGACGTGGGGGGTACGTGGTGGGTACGAAACGTACCCACCACGTACCCACCAATGGGTATGAGCATATAGGCCGAGATTTTTACATGTCACCACTTAAATAAAAGTTGAAATTAAATTCAAATCCTAAAACAGATTCAAAAAAAATAATTTGAGCCCAGGAGAGCGGAAGTTCATTGTAGGGGACGTGGGGGGTACGTGGTGGGTACGAAACGTACCCACCACGTACCCACCAATGGGTATGAGCACATAGGCCGAGATTTTTACATGTCACCACTTAAATTAAAGTTAAAATTAAATTCAAATCCTAAAACAGATTCAAAAAAAATAATTTGAGCCCAGGAGAGCGGAAGTTCATTGTAGGGGACGTGGGGGGTACGTGGTGGGTACGAAACGTACCCACCACGTACCCACCAATGGGTATGAGCACATAGGCCGAGATTTTTACATGTCACCACTTAAATTAAAGTTAAACTTAAATTCAAATCCTAAAACAGATTAAAAAAAAATAATTTGAGCCCAGGAGAGCGGAAGTTCATTGTAGGGGACGTGGGGGGTACGTGGTGGGTACGAAACGTACCCACCACGTACCCACCAATGGGTATGAGCACATGGGCCGAGATTTTTACATGTCTCCACTTAAATTAAAGTTAAAATTAAATTCAAATCCTAAAACAGATTCAAAAAAAATAATTTGAGCCCAGGAGAGCGGAAGTTCATTGTAGGGGACGTGGGGGGTACGTGGTGGGTACGAAACGTACCCACCACGTACCCACCAATGGGTATGAGCACATAGGCCGAGATTTTTACATGTCACCACTTAAATAAAAGTTAAAATTAAATTCAAATCCTAAAACAGATTCAAAAAAAATAATTTGAGCCCAGGAGAGCGGAAGTTCATTGTAGGGGACGTGGAGGGTAAGTGGTGGGTACAAAACGTACCCACCACGTACCCACCAATGGGTATGAGCACATAGGCCGAGATTTTTACATGTCACCACTTAAATTAAAGTTAAAATTAAATTCAAATCCTAAAACAGATTCAAAAAAAATAATTTGAGCCCAGGAGAGCGGAAGTTCATTGTAGGGGACGTGGGGGGGACGTGGGGGGTACGTGGTGGGTACGAAACGTACCCACCACGTACCCACCAATGGGTATGAGCACATAGGCCGAGATTTTTACATGTCACCACTTAAATTAAAGTTAAACTTAAATTCAAATCCTAAAACAGATTAAAAAAAAATAATTTGAGCCCAGGAGAGCGGAAGTTCATTGTAGGGGACGTGGGGGGTACGTGGTGGGTACGAAACGTACCCACCACGTACCCACCAATGGGTATGAGCACATAGGCCGAGATTTTTACATGTCTCCACTTAAATTAAAGTTAAAATTAAATTCAAATCCTAAAACAGATTCAAAAAAAATAATTTGAGCCCAGGAGAGCGGAAGTTCATTGTAGGGGACGTGGGGGGTACGTGGTGGGTACGAAACGTACCCACCACGTACCCACCAATGGGTATGAGCACATAGGCCGAGATTTTTACATGTCACCACTTAAATAAAAGTTAAAATTAAATTCAAATCCTAAAACAGATTCAAAAAAAATAATTTGAGCCCAGGAGAGCGGAAGTTCATTGTAGGGGACGTGGAGGGTAAGTGGTGGGTACGAAACGTACCCACCACGTACCCACCAATGGGTATGAGCACATAGGCCGAGATTTTTACATGTCACCACTTAAATTAAAGTTAAAATTAAGTTCAAATCCTAAAACAGATTCAAAAAAAATAATTTGAGCCCAGGAGAGCGGAAGTTCATTGTAGGGGACGTGGGGGGTACGTGGTGGGTACGAAACGTACCCACCACGTACCCACCAATGGGTATGAGCACATAGGCCGAGATTTTTACATGTCACCACTTAAATTAAAGTTAAAATTAAATTCAAATCCTAAAACAGATTCAAAAAAAATAATTTGAGCCCAGGAGAGCGGAAGTTCATTGTAGGGGACGTGGGGGGTACGTGGTGGGTACGAAACGTACCCACCACGTACCCACCAATGGGTATGAGCACATAGGCCGAGATTTTTACATGTCACCACTTAAATTAAAGTTAAACTTAAATTCAAATCCTAAAACAGATTAAAAAAAAATAATTTGAGCCCAGGAGAGCGGAAGTTCATTGTAGGGGACATGGGGGGTACGTGGTGGGTACGAAACGTACGCACCACGTACCCACCAATGGGTATGAGCACATAGGCCGAGATTTTTACATGTCACCACTTAAATTAAAGTTAAAATTAAATTCAAATCCTAAAACAGATTCAAAAAAAATAATTTGAGCCCAGGAGAGCGGAAGTTCATTGTAGGGGACGTGGGGGGTACGTGGTGGGTACGAAACGTACCCACCACGTACCCACCAATGGGTATGAGCACATAGGCCGAGATTTTTACATGTCACCACTTAAATTAAAGTTAAAATTAAATTCAAATCCTAAAACAGATTAAAAAAAAATAATTTGAGCCCAGGAGAGCGGAAGTTCATTGTAGGGGACGTGGGGGGTACGTGGTGGGTACGAAACGTACCCACCACGTACCCACCAATGGGTATGAGCACATAGGCCGAGATTTTTACATGTCACCACTTAAATTAAAGTTAAAATTAAATTCAAATCCTAAAACAGATTCAAAAAAAATAATTTGAGCCCAGGAGAGCGGAAGTTCATTGTAGGGGACGTGGGGGGTACGTGGTGGGTACGAAACGTACCCACCACGTACCCACCAATGGGTATGAGCACATAGGCCGAGATTTTTACATGTCACCACTTAAATTAAAGTTAAACTTAAATTCAAATCCTAAAACAGATTAAAAAAAAATAATTTGAGCCCAGGAGAGCGGAAGTTCATTGTAGGGGACGTGGGGGGTACGTGGTGGGTACGAAACGTACCCACCACGTACCCACCAATGGGTATGAGCACATAGGCCGAGATTTTTACATGTCACCACTTAAATTAAAGTTAAAATTAAATTCAAATCCTAAAACAGATTCAAAAAAAATAATTTGAGCCCAGGAGAGCGGAAGTTCGTTGTAGGGGACGTGGGGGGTACGTGGTGGGTACGAAACGTACCCACCACGTACCCACCAATGGGTATGAGCACATAGGCCGAGATTTTTACATGTCACAACTTAAATTAAAGTTAAAATTAAATTCAAATCCTAAAACAGATTCAAAAAAAATAATTTGAGCCCAGGAGAGCGGAAGTTCATTGTAGGGGACGTGGAGGGTAAGTGGTGGGTACGAAACGTACCCACCACGTACCCACCAATGGGTATGAGCACATAGGCCGAGATTTTTACATGTCACCACTTAAATTAAAGTTAAAATTAAGTTCAAATCCTAAAACAGATTCAAAAAAAATAATTTGAGCCCAGGAGAGCGGAAGTTCATTGTAGGGGACGTGGGGGGTACGTGGTGGGTACGAAACGTACCCACCACGTACCCACCAATGGGTATGAGCACATAGGCCGAGATTTTTACATGCCACCACTTAAATTAAAGTTAAATTTAAATTCAAATCCTAAAACAGATTCAAAAAAAATAATTTGAGCCCAGGAGAGCGGAAGTTCATTGTAGGGGACGTGGGGGGTACGTGGTGGGTACGAAACGTACCCACCACGTACCCACTAATGGGTATGAGCACATAGGCCGAGATTTTTACATGTCACCACTTAAATTAAAGTTAAAATTAAATTCAAATCCTAAAACAGATTCAAAAAAAATAATTTGAGCCCAGGAGAGCGGAAGTTCATTGTAGGGGACGTGGGGGGTACGTGGTGGGTACGAAACGTACCCACCACGTACCCACCAATGGGTATGAGCACATAGGCCGAGATTTTTACATGTCACCACTTAAATTAAAGTTAAACTTAAATTCAAATCCTAAAACAGATTCAAAAAAAATAATTTGAGCCCAGGAGAGCGGAAGTTCATTGTAGGGGACGTGGGGGGTACGTGGTGGGTACGAAACGTACCCACCACGTACCCACCAATGGGTATGAGCACATAGGCCGAGATTTTTACATGTCACCACTTAAATTAAAGTTAAACTTAAATTCAAATCCTAAAACAGATTAAAAAAAAATAATTTGAGCCCAGGAGAGCGGAAGTTCATTGTAGGGGACGTGGGGGTACGTGGTGGGTACGAAACGTACCCACCACGTACCCACCAATGGGTATGAGCACATAGGCCGAGATTTTTACATGTCACCACTTAAATTAAAGTTAAAATTAAATTCAAATCCTAAAACAGATTAAAAAAAAATAATTTGAGCCCAGGAGAGCGGAAGTTCATTGTAGGGGACGTGGGGGGTACGTGGTGGGTACGAAACGTACCCACCACGTACCCACCAATGGGTATGAGCACATAGGCCGAGATTTTTACATGTCACCACTTAAATTAAAGTTAAAATTAAATTCAAATCCTAAAACAGATTCAAAAAAAATAATTTGAGCCCAGGAGAGCGGAAGTTCATTGTAGGGGACGTGGGGGGTACGTGGTGGGTACGAACGTACCCACCACGTACCCACCAATGGGTATGAGCACATAGGCCGAGATTTTTACATGTCACCACTTAAATTAAAGTTAAAATTAAATTCAAATCCTAAAACAGATTCAAAAAAAATAATTTGAGCCCAGGAGAGCGGAAGTTCATTGTAGGGGACGTGGGGGGTACGTGGTGGGTACGAAACGTACCCACCACGTACCCACCAATGGGTATGAGCACATACGCCGAGATTTTTACATGTCACCACTTAAATTAAAGTTAAAATTAAATTCAAATCCTAAAACAGATTCAAAAAAAATAATTTGAGCCCAGGAGAGCGGAAGTTCATTGTAGGGGACGTGGGGGGTACGTGGTGGGTACGAACGTACCCACCACGTACCCACCAATGGGTATGAGCACATAGGCCGAGATTTTTACATGTCACCACTTAAATTAAAGTTAAAATTAAATTCAAATCCTAAAACAGATTCAAAAAAAATAATTTGAGCTCAGGAGAGCGGAAGTTCATTGTAGGGGACGTGGGGGGTACGTGGTGGGTACGAAACGTACCCACCACGTACCCACCAATGGGTATGAGCACATAGGCCGAGATTTTACATGTCACCACTTAAATTAAAGTTAAAATTAAATTCAAATCCTAAAACAGATTAAAAAAAAATAATTTGAGCCCAGGAGAGCGGAAGTTCATTGTAGGGGACATGGGGGGTACGTGGTGGGTACGAAACGTACGCACCACGTACCCACCAATGGGTATGAGCACATAGGCCGAGATTTTTACATGTCACCACTTAAATTAAAGTTAAAATTAAATTCAAATCCTAAAACAGATTAAAAAAAAATAATTTGAGCCCAGGAGAGCGGAAGTTCATTGTAGGGGACGTGGGGGGTACGTTGTGGGTACGAAACGTACCCACCACGTACCCACCAATGGGTATGAGCACATAGGCCGAGATTTTTACATGTCACCACTTAAATTAAAGTTAAAATTAAATTCAAATCCTAAAACAGATTAAAAAAAAATAATTTGAGCCCAGGAGAGCGGAAGTTCATTGTAGGGGACGTGGGGGGTACGTGGTGGGTACGAAACGTACCCACCACGTACCCACCAATGGGTATGAGCACATAGGCCGAGATTTTTACATGTCACCACTTAAATTAAAGTTAAAATTAAATTCAAATCCTAAAACAGATTCAAAAAAAATAATTTGTGCCCAGGAGAGCGGAAGTTCATTGTAGGGGACGTGGGGGGTACGTGGTGGGTACGAAACGTACCCACCACGTACCCACCAATGGGTATGAGCACATAGGCCGAGATTTTTACATGTCACCACTTAAATAAAAGTTAAAATTAAATTCAAATCCTAAAACAGATTCAAAAAAAATAATTTGAGCCCAGGAGAGCGGAAGTTCATTGTAGGGGACGTGGAGGGTAAGTGGTGGGTACGAAACGTACCCACCACGTACCCACCAATGGGTATGAGCACATAGGCCGAGATTTTTACATGTCACCACTTAAATTAAAGTTAAAATTAAGTTCAAATCCTAAAACAGATTCAAAAAAAATAATTTGAGCCCAGGAGAGCGGAAGTTCATTGTAGGGGACGTGGGGGTACGTGGTGGGTACGAAACGTACCCACCACGTACCCACCAATGGGTATGAGCACATAGGCCGAGATTTTTACATGTCACCACTTAAATTAAAGTTAAAATTAAATTCAAATCCTAAAACAGATTCAAAAAAAATAATTTGAGCCCAGGAGAGCGGAAGTTCATTGTAGGGGACGTGGGGGGTACGTGGTGGGTACGAAACGTACCCACCACGTACCCACCAATGGGTATGAGCACATAGGCCGAGATTTTTACATGTCACCACTTAAATTAAAGTTAAAATTAAATTCAAATCCTAAAACAGATTCAAAAAAAATAATTTGAGCCCAGGAGAGCGGAAGTTCATTGTAGGGGACGTGGGGGGTACGTGGTGGGTACGAAACGTACCCACCACGTACCCACCAATGGGTATGAGCACATAGGCCGAGATTTTTACATGTCACCACTTAAATAAAAGTTAAAATTAAATTCAAATCCTAAAACAGATTCAAAAAAAATAATTTGAGCCCAGGAGAGCGGAAGTTCATTGTAGGGGACGTGGAGGGTAAGTGGTGCGTACGAAACGTACCCACCACGTACCCACCAATGGGTATGAGCACATAGGCCGAGATTTTTACATGTCACCACTTAAATTAAAGTTAAAATTAAGTTCAAATCCTAAAACAGATTCAAAAAAAATAATTTGAGCCCAGGAGAGCGGAAGTTCATTGTAGGGGACGTGGGGGTACGTGGTGGGTACGAAACGTACCCACCACGTACCCACCAATGGGTATGAGCACATAGGCCGAGATTTTTACATGTCACCACTTAAATTAAAGTTAAAATTAAATTCAAATCCTAAAACAGATTCAAAAAAAATAATTTGAGCCCAGGAGAGCGGAAGTTCATTGTAGGGGACGTGGGGGGTACGTGGTGGGTACGAAACGTACCCACCACGTACCCACCAATGGGTATGAGCACATAGGCCGAGATTTTTACATGTCACCACTTAAATTAAAGTTAAAATTAAATTCAAATCCTAAAACAGATTCAAAAAAAATAATTTGAGCCCAGGAGAGCGGAAGTTCATTGTAGGGGACGTGGGGGTACGTGGTGGGTACGAAACGTACCCACCACGTACCCACCAATGGGTATGAGCACATAGGCCGAGATTTTTACATGTCACCACTTAAATTAAAGTTAAAATTAAATTCAAATCCTAAAACAGATTAAAAAAAAATAATTTGAGCCCAGGAGAGCGGAAGTTCATTGTAGGGGACGTGGGGGGTACGTGGTGGGTACGAAACGTACCCACCACGTACCCACCAATGGGTATGAGCACATAGGCCGAGATTTTTACATGTCACCACTTAAATTAAAGTTAAAATTAAATTCAAATCCTAAAACAGATTCAAAAAAAATAATTTGTGCCCAGGAGAGCGGAAGTTCATTGTAGGGGACGTGGGGGTACGTGGTGGGTACGAAACGTACCCACCACGTACCCACCAATGGGTATGAGCACATAGGCCGAGATTTTTACATGTCACCACTTAAATTAAAGTTAAAATTAAATTCAAATCCTAAAACAGATTCAAAAAAAATAATTTGAGCCCAGGAGAGCGGAAGTTCATTGTAGGGGACGTGGGGGGTACGTGGTGGGTACGAACGTACCCACCACGTACCCACCAATGGGTATGAGCACATAGGCCGAGATTTTTACATGTCACCACTTAAATTAAAGTTAAAATTAAATTCAAATCCTAAAACAGATTCAAAAAAAATAATTTGAGCCCAGGAGAGCGGAAGTTCATTGTAGGGGACGTGGGGGGTACGTGGTGGGTACGAAACGTACCCACCACGTACCCACCAATGGGTATGAGCACATAGGCCGAGATTTTTACATATCACCACTTAAATTAAAGTTAAACTTAAATTCAAATCCTAAAACAGATTAAAAAAAAATAATTTGAGCCCAGGAGAGCGGAAGTTCATTGTAGGGGACGTGGGGGGTACGTGGTGGGTACGAAACGTACCCACCACGTACCCACCAATGGGTATGAGCACATAGGCCGAGATTTTTACATGTCTCCACTTAAATTAAAGTTAAAATTAAATTCAAATCCTAAAACAGATTCAAAAAAAATAATTTGAGCCCAGGAGAGCGGAAGTTCATTGTAGGGGACGTGGGGGGTACGTGGTGGGTACGAAACGTACCCACCACGTACCCACCAATAGGTATGAGCACATAGGCCGAGATTTTTACATGTCACCACTTAACTAAAAGTTAAAATTAAATTCAAATCCTAAAACAGATTCAAAAAAAATAATTTGAGCCCAGGAGAGCGGAAGTTCATTGTAGGGGACGTGGAGGGTAAGTGGTGGGTACGAAACGTACCCACCACGTACCCACCAATGGGTATGAGCACATAGGCCGAGATTTTTACATGTCACCACTTAAATTAAAGTTAAAATTAAGTTCAAATCCTAAAACAGATTCAAAAAAAATAATTTGAGCCCAGGAGAGCGGAAGTTCATTGTAGGGGACGTGGGGGGTACGTGGTGGGTACGAAACGTACCCACCACGTACCCACCAATGGGTATGAGCACATAGGCCGAGATTTTTACATGTCACCACTTAAATTAAAGTTAAAATTAAATTCAAATCCTAAAACAGATTCAAAAAAAATAATTTGAGCCCAGGAGAGCGGAAGTTCATTGTAGGGGACGTGGGGGGTACGTGGTGGGTACGAAACGTACCCACCACGTACCCACCAATGGGTATGAGCACATAGGCCGAGATTTTACATGTCACCACTTAAATTAAAGTTAAAATTAAATTCATATCCTAAAACAGATTCAAAAAAAATAATTTGAGCCCAGGAGAGCGGAAGTTCATTGTAGGGGACATGGGGGGTACGTGGTGGGTACGAAACGTACCCACCACGTACCCACCAATGGGTATGAGCACATAGGCCGAGATTTTTACATGTCACCACTTAAATTAAAGTTAAAATTAAATTCAAATCCTAAAACAGATTCAAAAAAAATAATTTGAGCCCAGGAGAGCGGAAGTTCATTGTAGGGGACGTGGGGGGTACGTGGTGGGTACGAACGTACCCACCACGTACCCACCAATGGGTATGAGCACATAGGCCGAGATTTTTACATGTCACCACTTAAATTAAAGTTAAAATTAAATTCAAATCCTAAAACAGATTCAAAAAAAATAATTTGAGCCCAGGAGAGCGGAAGTTCATTGTAGGGGACGTGGGGGGTACGTGGTGGGTACGAAACGTACCCACCACGTACCCACCAATGGGTATGAGCACATAGGCCGAGATTTTACATGTCACCACTTAAATTAAAGTTAAAATTAAATTCAAATCCTAAAACAGATTAAAAAAAAATAATTTGAGCCCAGGAGAGCGGAAGTTCATTGTAGGGGACATGGGGGGTACGTGGTGGGTACGAAACGTACGCACCACGTACCCACCAATGGGTATGAGCACATAGGCCGAGATTTTTACATGTCACCACTTAAATTAAAGTTAAAATTAAATTCAAATCCTAAAACAGATTAAAAAAAAATAATTTGAGCCCAGGAGAGCGGAAGTTCATTGTAGGGGACGTGGGGGGTACGTGGTGGGTACGAAACGTACCCACCACGTACCCACCAATGGGTATGAGCACATAGGCCGAGATTTTTACATGTCACCACTTAAATTAAAGTTAAAATTAAATTCAAATCCTAAAACAGATTCAAAAAAAATAATTTGAGCCCAGGAGAGCGGAAGTTCATTGTAGGGGACGTGGGGGGTACGTGGTGGGTACGAAACGTACCCACCACGTACCCACCAATGGGTATGAGCACATAGGCCGAGATTTTTACATGTCACCACTTAAATTAAAGTTAAACTTAAATTCAAATCCTAATACAGATTAAAAAAAAATAATTTGAGCCCAGGAGAGCGGAAGTTCATTGTAGGGGACGTGGGGGGTACGTGGTGGGTACGAAACGTACCCACCACGTACCCACCAATGGGTATGAGCACATAGGCTGAGATTTTTACATGTCACCACTTAAATTAAAGTTAAAATTAAATTCAAATCCTAAAACAGATTCAAAAAAAATAATTTGAGCCCAGGAGAGCGGAAGTTCATTGTAGGGGACGTGGGGGGTACGTGGTGGGTACGAAACGTACCCACCACGTACCCACCAATGGGTATGAGCACATAGGCCGAGATTTTTACATGTCACCACTTAAATTAAAGTTAAACTTAAATTCAAATCCTAAAACAGATTAAAAAAAAATAATTTGAGCCCAGGAGAGCGGAAGTTCATTGTAGGGGACGTGGGGGGTACGTGGTGGGTACGAAACGTACCCACCAATGGGTATGAGCACATAGGCCGAGATTTTTACATGTCACCACTTAAATTAAAGTTAAAATTAAATTCAAATCCTAAAACAGATTCAAAAAAAATAATTTGAGCCCAGGAGAGCGGAAGTTCATTGTAGGGGACGTGGGGGGTACGTGGTGGGTACGAAACGTACCCACCACGTACCCACCAATGGGTATGAGCACATAGGCCGAGATTTTTACATGTCACCACTTAAATTAAAGTTAAACTTAAATTCAAATCCTAAAACAGATTAAAAAAAAATAATTTGAGCCCAGGAGAGCGGAAGTTCATTGTAGGGGACGTGGGGGGTACGTGGTGGGTACGAAACGTACCCACCACGTACCCACCAATGGGTATGAGCACATAGGCCGAGATTTTTACATGTCACCACTTAAATTAAAGTTAAAATTAAATTCAAATCCTAAAACAGATTCAAAAAAAATAATTTGAGCCCAGGAGAGCGGAAGTTCATTGTAGGGGACGTGGGGGGTACGTGGTGGGTACGAAACGTACCCACCACGTACCCACCAATGGGTATGAGCACATAGGCCGAGATTTTTACATGTCACCACTTAAATAAAAGTTAAAATTAAATTCAAATCCTAAAACAGATTCAAAAAAAATAATTTGAGCCCAGGAGAGCGGAAGTTCATTGTAGGGGACGTGGGGGGTACGTGGTGGGTACGAAACGTACCCACCACGTACCCACCAATGGGTATGAGCACATAGGCCGAGATTTTACATGTCACCACTTAAATTAAAGTTAAAATTAAATTCAAATCCTAAAACAGATTAAAAAAAAATAATTTGAGCCCAGGAGAGCGGAAGTTCATTGTAGGGGACATGGGGGGTACGTGGTGGGTACGAGACGTACGCACCACGTACCCACCAATGGGTATGAGCACATAGGCCGAGATTTTTACATGTCACCAATTAAATTAAAGTTAAAATTAAGTTCAAATCCTAAAACAGATTCAAAAAAAATAATTTGAGCCCAGGAGAGCGGAAGTTCATTGTAGGGGACGTGGGGGGTACGTGGTGGGTACGTGGTGGGTACGAAACGTACCCACCACGTACCCACCAATGGGTATGAGCACATAGACCGAGATTTTTACATGTCACCACTTAAATTAAAGTTAAAATTAAATTCAAATCCTAAAACAGATTCAAAAAAAATAATTTGAGCCCAGGAGAGCGGAAGTTCATTGTAGGGGACGTGGGGGGTACGTGGTGGGTACGAAACGTACCCACCACGTACCCACCAATGGGTATGAGCACATAGGCCGAGATTTTTACATGTCACCACTTAAATTAAAGTTAAAATTAAATTCAAATCCTAAAACAGATTCAAAAAAAATAATTTGAGCCCAGGAGAGCGGAAGTTCATTGTAGGGGACGTGGGGGGTACGTGGTGGGTACGAAACGTACCCACCACGTACCCACCAATGGGTATGAGCACATAGGCCGAGATTTTACATGTCACCACTTAAATTAAAGTTAAAATTAAATTCAAATCCTAAAACAGATTAAAAAAAAATAATTTGAGCCCAGGAGAGCGGAAGTTCATTGTAGGGGACATGGGGGGTACGTGGTGGGTACGAAACGTACCCACCACGTACCCACCAATGGGTATGAGCACATAGGCCGAGATTTTTACATGTCACCACTTAAATTAAAGTTAAAATTAAATTCAAATCCTAAAACAGATTCAAAAAAAATAATTTGAGCCCAGGAGAGCGGAAGTTCATTGTAGGGGACGTGGGGGGTACGTGGTGGGTACGAACGTACCCACCACGTACCCACCAATGGGTATGAGCACATAGGCCGAGATTTTTACATGTCACCACTTAAATTAAAGTTAAAATTAAATTCAAATCCTAAAACAGATTCAAAAAAAATAATTTGAGCCCAGGAGAGCGGAAGTTCATTGTAGGGGACGTGGAGGGTACGTGGTGGGTACGAAACGTACCCACCACGTACCCACCAATGGGTATGAGCACATAGGCTGAGATTTTTACATGTCACCACTTAAATTAAAGTTAAACTTAAATTCAAATCCTAAAACAGATTAAAAAAAAATAATTTGAGCCCAGGAGAGCGGAAGTTCATTGTAGGGGACGTGGGGGGTACGTGGTTGGTACGAAACGTACCCACCACGTACCCACCAATGGGTATGAGCACATAGGCCGAGATTTTTACATGTCTCCACTTAAATTAAAGTTAAAATTAAATTCAAATCCTAAAACAGATTCAAAAAAAATAATTTGAGCCCAGGAGAGCGGAAGTTCATTGTAGGGGACGTGGGGGGTACGTGGTGGGTACGAAACGTACCCACCACGTACCCACCAATGGGTATGAGCACATAGGCCGAGATTTTTACATGTCACCACTTAAATAAAAGTTAAAATTAAATTCAAATCCTAAAACAGATTCAAAAAAAATAATTTGAGCCCAGGAGAGCGGAAGTTCATTGTAGGGGACGTGGGGGGTACGTGGTGGCTACGAAACGTACCCACCACGTACCCACCAATGGGTATGAGCACATAGGCCGAGATTTTTACATGTCACCACTTAAATTAAAGTTAAAATTAAGTTCAAATCCTAAAACAGATTCAAAAAAAATAATTTGAGCCCAGGAGAGCGGAAGTTCATTGTAGGGGACGTGGGGGGTACGTGGTGGGTACGAAACGTACCCACCACGTACCCACCAATGGGTATGAGCACATAGGCCGAGATTTTTACATGTCACCACTTAAATTAAAGTTAAAATTAAATTCAAATCCTAAAACAGATTCAAAAAAAATAATTTGAGCCCAGGAGAGCGGAAGTTCATTGTAGGGGACGTGGGGGGTACGTGGTGGGTACGAAACGTACCCACCAATGGGTATGAGCACATAGGCCGAGATTTTTACATGTCACCACTTAAATTAAAGTTAAAATTAAATTCAAATCCTAAAACAGATTCAAAAAAAATAATTTGAGCCCAGGAGAGCGGAAGTTCATTGTAGGGGACGTGGGGGGTACGTGGTGGGTACGAAATGTACCCACCACGTACCCACCAATGGGTATGAGCACATAGGCCGAGATTTTTACATGTCACCACTTAAATTAAAGTTAAAATTAAATTCAAATCCTAAAACAGATTAAAAAAAAATAATTTGAGCCCAGGAGAGCGGAAGTTCATTGTAGGGGACATGGGGGGTACGTGGTGGGTACGAAACGTACCCACCACGTACCCAACAATGGGTATGAGCACATAGGCCGAGATTTTTACATGTCACCACTTAAATTAAAGTTAAAATTAAATTCAAATCCTAAAACAGATTAAAAAAAAATAATTTGAGCCCAGGAGAGCGGAAGTTCATTGTAGGGGACGTGGGGGGTACGTGGTGGGTACGAAACGTACCCACCACGTACCCACCAATGGGTATGAGCACATACGCCGAGATTTATACATGTCACCACTTAAATTAAAGTTAAAATTAAATTCAAATCCTAAAACAGATTCAAAAAAAATAATTTGAGCCCAGGAGAGCGGAAGTTCATTGTAGGGGACGTGGGGGGTACGTGGTGGGTACGAACGTACCCACCACGTACCCACCAATGGGTATGAGCACATAGGCCGAGATTTTTACATGTCACCACTTAAATTAAAGTTAAAATTAAATTCAAATCCTAAAACAGATTCAAAAAAAATAATTTGAGCCCAGGAGAGCGGAAGTTCATTGTAGGGGACGTGGGGGGTACGTGGTGGGTACGAAACGTACCCACCACGTACCCACCAATGGGTATGAGCACATAGGCCGAGATTTTTACATGTCACCACTTAAATTAAAGTTAAAATTAAATTCAAATCCTAAAACAGATTAAAAAAAAATAATTTGAGCCCAGGAGAGCGGAAGTTCATTGTAGGGGACGTGGGGGGTACGTGGTGGGTACGAAACGTACCCACCACGTACCCACCAATGGGTATGAGCACATAGGCCGAGATTTTTACATGTCACCACTTAAATTAAAGTTAAAATTAAATTCAAATCCTAAAACAGATTCAAAAAAAATAATTTGAGCCCAGGAGAGCGGAAGTTCATTGTAGGGGACGTGGGGGGTACGTGGTGGGTACGAAACGTACCCACCACGTACCCACCAATGGGTATGAGCACATAGGCCGAGATTTTTACATGTCACCACTTAAATTAAAGTTAAAATTAAATTCAAATCCTAAAACAGATTCAAAAAAAATAATTTGAGCCCAGGAGAGCGGAAGTTCATTGTAGGGGACGTGGGGGGTACGTGGTGGGTACGAAACGTACCCACCACGTACCCACCAATGGGTATGAGCACATAGGCCGAGATTTTTACATGTCACCACTTAAATTAAAGTTAAACTTAAATTCAAATCCTAAAACAGATTAAAAAAAAATAATTTGAGCCCAGGAGAGCGGAAGTTCATTGTAGGGGACGTGGGGAGTACGTGGTGGGTACGAAACGTACCCACCACGTACCCACCAATGGGTATGAGCACATAGGCCGAGATTTTTACATGTCACCACTTAAATTAAAGTTAAAATTAAATTCAAATCCTAAAACAGATTCAAAAAAAATAATTTGAGCCCAGGAGAGCGGAAGTTCATTGTAGGGGACGTGGGGGGTACGTGGTGGGTACGAAACGTACCCACCACGTACCCACCAATGGGTATGAGCACATAGGCCGAGATTTTTACATGTCACCACTTAAATTAAAGTTAAACTTAAATTCAAATCCTAAAACAGATTCAAAAAAAATAATTTGAGCCCAGGAGAGCGGAAGTTCATTGTAGGGGACGTGGGGGGTACGTGGTGGGTACGAAACGTACCCACCACGTACCCACCAATGGGTATGAGCACATAGGCCGAGATTTTTACATGTCACCACTTAAATTAAAGTTAAAATTAAATTCAAATCCTAAAACAGATTAAAAAAAAATAATTTGAGCCCAGGAGAGCGGAAGTTCATTGTAGGGGACGTGGGGGGTACGTGGTGGGTACGAAACGTACCCACCACGTACCCACCAATGGGTATGAGCACATAGGCCGAGATTTTTACATGTCACCACTTAAATTAAAGTTAAAATTAAATTCAAATCCTAAAACAGATTCAAAAAAAATAATTTGAGCCCAGGAGAGCGGAAGTTCATTGTAGGGGACGTGGGGGGTACGTGGTGGGTACGAAACGTACCCACCACGTACCCACCAATGGGTATGAGCACATAGGCCGAGATTTTTACATGTCACCACTTAAATAAAAGTTAAAATTAAATTCAAATCCTAAAACAGATTCAAAAAAAAAAAATTTGAGCCCAGGAGAGCGGAAGTTCATTGTAGGGGACGTGGGGGGTACGTGGTGGGTACGAAACGTACCCACCACGTACCCACCAATGGGTATGAGCACATAGGCCGAGATTTTACATGTCACCACTTAAATTAAAGTTAAAATTAAATTCAAATCCTAAAACAGATTCAAAAAAAATAATTTGAGCCCAGGAGAGCGGAAGTTCATTGTAGGGGACGTGGGGGGTACGTGGTGGGTACGAAACGTACCCACCACGTACCCACCAATGGGTATGAGCACATAGGCCGAGATTTTTACATGTCACCACTTAAATTAAAGTTAAAATTAAATTCAAATCCTAAAACAGATTCAAAAAAAATAATTTGAGCCCAGGAGAGCGGAAGTTCATTGTAGGGGACGTGGGGGGTACGTGGTGGCTACGAAACGTACCCACCACGTACCCACCAATGGGTATGAGCACATAGGCCGAGATTTTTACATGTCACCACTTAAATTAAAGTTAAAATTAAGTTCAAATCCTAAAACAGATTCAAAAAAAATAATTTGAGCCCAGGAGAGCGGAAGTTCATTGTAGGGGACGTGGGGGGTACGTGGTGGGTACGAAACGTACCCACCACGTACCCACCAATGGGTATGAGCACATACGCCGAGATTTATACATGTCACCACTTAAATTAAAGTTAAAATTAAATTCAAATCCTAAAACAGATTCAAAAAAAATAATTTGAGCCCAGGAGAGCGGAAGTTCATTGTAGGGGACGTGGGGGGTACGTGGTGGGTACGAACGTACCCACCACGTACCCACCAATGGGTATGAGCACATAGGCCGAGATTTTTACATGTCACCACTTAAATTAAAGTTAAAATTAAATTCAAATCCTAAAACAGATTCAAAAAAAATAATTTGAGCCCAGGAGAGCGGAAGTTCATTGTAGGGGACGTGGGGGGTACGTGGTGGGTACGAAACGTACCCACCACGTACCCACCAATGGGTATGAGCACATAGGCCGAGATTTTTACATGTCACCACTTAAATTAAAGTTAAAATTAAATTCAAATCCTAAAACAGATTAAAAAAAAATAATTTGAGCCCAGGAGAGCGGAAGTTCATTGTAGGGGACGTGGGGGGTACGTGGTGGGTACGAAACGTACCCACCACGTACCCACCAATGGGTATGAGCACATAGGCCGAGATTTTTACATGTCACCACTTAAATTAAAGTTAAAATTAAATTCAAATCCTAAAACAGATTCAAAAAAAATAATTTGAGCCCAGGAGAGCGGAAGTTCATTGTAGGGGACGTGGGGGGTACGTGGTGGGTACGAAACGTACCCACCACGTACCCACCAATGGGTATGAGCACATAGGCCGAGATTTTTACATGTCACCACTTAAATTAAAGTTAAAATTAAATTCAAATCCTAAAACAGATTCAAAAAAAATAATTTGAGCCCAGGAGAGCGGAAGTTCATTGTAGGGGACGTGGGGGGTACGTGGTGGGTACGAAACGTACCCACCACGTACCCACCAATGGGTATGAGCACATAGGCCGAGATTTTTACATGTCACCACTTAAATTAAAGTTAAACTTAAATTCAAATCCTAAAACAGATTAAAAAAAAATAATTTGAGCCCAGGAGAGCGGAAGTTCATTGTAGGGGACGTGGGGGGTACGTGGTGGGTACGAAACGTACCCACCACGTACCCACCAATGGGTATGAGCACATAGGCCGAGATTTTTACATGTCACCACTTAAATTAAAGTTAAAATTAAATTCAAATCCTAAAACAGATTCAAAAAAAATAATTTGAGCCCAGGAGAGCGGAAGTTCATTGTAGGGGACGTGGGGGGTACGTGGTGGGTACGAAACGTACCCACCACGTACCCACCAATGGGTATGAGCACATAGGCCGAGATTTTTACATGTCACCACTTAAATTAAAGTTAAACTTAAATTCAAATCCTAAAACAGATAAAAAAAAAATAATTTGAGCCCAGGAGAGCGGAAGTTCATTGTAGGGGACGTGGGGGGTACGTGGTGGGTACGAAACGTACCCACCACGTACCCACCAATGGGTATGAGCACATAGGCCGAGATTTTTACATGTCACCACTTAAATTAAAGTTAAAATTAAATTCAAATCCTAAAACAGATTCAAAAAAAATAATTTGAGCCCAGGAGAGCGGAAGTTCATTGTAGGGGACGTGGGGGGTACGTGGTGGGTACGAAACGTACCCACCACGTACCCACCAATGGGTATGAGCACATAGGCCGAGATTTTTACATGTCACCACTTAAATAAAAGTTAAAATTAAATTCAAATCCTAAAACAGATTCAAAAAAAAAAAATTTGAGCCCAGGAGAGCGGAAGTTCATTGTAGGGGACGTGGGGGGTACGTGGTGGGTACGAAACGTACCCACCACGTACCCACCAATGGGTATGAGCACATAGGCCGAGATTTTACATGTCACCACTTAAATTAAAGTTAAAATTAAATTCAAATCCTAAAACAGATTCAAAAAAAATAATTTGAGCCCAGGAGAGCGGAAGTTCATTGTAGGGGACGTGGGGGGTACGTGGTGGGTACGAAACGTACCCACCACGTACCCACCAATGGGTATGAGCACATAGGCCGAGATTTTTACATGTCACCACTTAAATTAAAGTTAAAATTAAATTCAAATCCTAAAACAGATTCAAAAAAAATAATTTGAGCCCAGGAGAGCGGAAGTTCATTGTAGGGGACGTGGGGGGTACGTGGTGGGTACGAAACGTACCCACCACGTACCCACCAATGGGTATGAGCACATAGGCCGAGATTTTTACATGTCACCACTTAAATTAAAGTTAAACTTAAATTCAAATCCTAAAACAGATAAAAAAAAAATAATTTGAGCCCAGGAGAGCGGAAGTTCATTGTAGGGGACGTGGGGGGTACGTGGTGGGTACGAAACGTACCCACCACGTACCCACCAATGGGTATGAGCACATAGGCCGAGGTTTTTACATGTCACCACTTAAATTAAAGTTAAAATTAAATTCAAATCCTAAAACAGATTCAAAAAAAATAATTTGAGCCCAGGAGAGCGGAAGTTCATTGTAGGGGACGTGGGGGGTACGTGGTGGGTACGAAACGTACCCACCACGTACCCACCAATGGGTATGAGCACATAGGCCGAGATTTTTACATGTCACCACTTAAATTAAAGTTAAAATTAAATTCAAATCCTAAAACAGATTCAAAAAAAATAATTTGAGCCCAGGAGAGCGGAAGTTCATTGTAGGGGACGTGGGGGGTACGTGGTGGGTACGAAACGTACACACCACGTACCCACCAATGGGTATGAGCACATAGGCCGAGATTTTTACATGTCACCACTTAAATTAAAGTTAAAATTAAATTCAAATCCTAAAACAGATTAAAAAAAAATAATTTGAGCCCAGGAGAGCGGAAGTTCATTGTAGGGGACATGGGGGGTACGTGGTGGGTACGAAACGTACCCACCACGTACCCACCAATGGGTATGAGCACATAGGCCGAGATTTTTACATGTCACCACTTAAATTAAAGTTAAAATTAAATTCAAATCCTAAAACAGATTAAAAAAAAATAATTTGAGCCCAGGAGAGCGGAAGTTCATTGTAGGGGACGTGGGGGGTACGTGGTGGGTACGAAACGTACCCACCACGTACCCACCAATGGGTATGAGCACATAGGCCGAGATTTTTACATGTCACCACTTAAATTAAAGTTAAAATTAAATTCAAATCCTAAAACAGATTCAAAAAAAATAATTTGAGCCCAGGAGAGCGGAAGTTCATTGTAGGGGACGTGGGGGGTACGTGGTGGGTACGAAACGTACCCACCACGTACCCACCAATGGGTATGAGCACATAGGCCGAGATTTTACATGTCACCACTTAAATTAAAGTTAAAATGAATTCAAATCCTAAAACAGATTCAAAAAAAATAATTTGAGCTCAGAGAGCGGAAGTTCATTGTAGGGAACATGGGGGGTACGTGGTGGGTACGAAACGTACCCACCACGTACCCACCAATGGGTATGAGCACATAGGCCGAGATTTTTACATGTCACCACTTAAATTAAAGTTAAAATTAAATTCAAATCCTAAAACAGATTAAAAAAAAATAATTTGAGCCCAGGAGAGCGGAAGTTCATTGTAGGGGACGTGGGGGGTACGTGGTGGCTACGAAACGTACCCACCACGTACCCACCAATGGGTATGAGCACATAGGCCGAGATTTTTACATGACACCACTTAAATTAAACTTAAAATTAAATTCAAATCCTAAAACAGATTAAAAAAAAATAATTTGAGCCCAGGAGAGCGGAAGTTCATTGTAGGGGACGTGAGGGGTACGTGGTGGGTACGAACGTACCCACCACGTACCCACCAATGGGTATGAGCACATAGGCCGAGATTTTACATGTCACCACTTAAATTAAAGTTAAAATTAAATTCAAATCCTAAAACAGATTCAAAAAAAATAATTTGAGCCCAGGAGAGCGGAAGTTCATTGTAGGGGACGTGGGGGGTACGTGGTGGCTACGAAACGTACCCACCACGTACCCACCAATGGGTATGAGCACATAGGCCGAGATTTTTACATGTCACCACTTAAATTAAAGTTAAAATTAAATTCAAATCCTAAAACAGATTAAAAAAAACTAATTTGAGCCCAGGAGAGCGGAAGTTCATTGTAGGGGACGTGGGGGGTACGTGGTGGGTACGAAACGTACCCACCACGTACCCACCAATGGGTATGAGCACATAGGCCGAGATTTTTACATGTCACCACTTAAATTAAAGTTAAAATTAAATTCAAATCCTAAAACAGATTCAAAAAAAATAATTTGAGCCCAGGAGAGCGGAAGTTCATTGTAGGGGACGTGGGGGGTACGTGGTGGGTACGAAACGTACCCACCACGTACCCACCAATGGGTATGAGCACATAGGCCGAGATTTTTTCATGTCACCACTTAAATTAAAGTTAAACTTAAATTCAAATCCTAAAACAGATTAAAAAAAAATAATTTGAGCCCAGGAGAGCGGAAGTTCATTGTAGGGGACGTGGGGGGTACGTGGTGGGTACGAAACGTACCCACCACGTACCCACCAATGGGTATGAGCACATAGGCCGAGATTTTTACATGTCACCACTTAAATTAAAGTTAAAATTAAATTCAAATCCTAAAACAGATTCAAAAAAAATAATTTGAGCCCAGGAGAGCGGAAGTTCATTGTAGGGGACGTGGGGGGTACGTGGTGGGTACGAAACGTACCCACCACGTACCCACCAATGGGTATGAGCACATAGGCCGAGATTTTTACATGTCACCACTGTAACGACTCGAATTTCCGGGGTAGGCTCATCGGGTGCCGGGATCCGTTACAAAACATTTATTTGATATTAGGACTTCACTTTATTCTCTAACTATAATATATTTTCTACTTTAAACCAACGTTTCAATAATTCTTACTCGTTGCGTCATTCAACTCCGCTCCTGGTTTCCTTCTTGTTCGCCTCCGCGCGTCTGCTCTACTCGCCTTGACTCGCTACTGATCGCCGCCTCTGCTCAACATGCCCATTATGCTGTTCTGTTTGTCGCTGCTAGGTTGGCTTCGTTGCTTGATTTGCTGCTACCTGGCTCAACGTCGCGTGGTCCTTCGCTGCTTGGCTCATCACTGGTCGGTCTGCTCTGTTGCTCGGATTGTCACTACCGGGCCCAACATCGCGTCGTCCTTCGCTGCTTGGCTTTTCTCTGCATGGTATGTCGCTGCGTGGCTTGCTTCGCCGTTTTGGCCTGTCACTGCTTGGCTTTACTCCGCTGCTTCGTTCATCGCCACTTGGTTCGCTCCGTTGCTGGGATTGTCGCTACCTCGCTCAACGTCGCGTAGTTCCTTGTGGCTTGACTTACTCCGCTGCTCGGCGTGGCTTGCTGCGTTGGCTTGCTTGCGTGGCTTGCTCTGTTTGTCGTGGCTTGTTCTGCTCTGCTCGTCGTGGCTCGCTACGTACCGCTGCCGTTTGGCCTGTCACTGCTTGGCTTTACTCCGCTGCTCGTTCATCGCCGCTTGGTCCGCTCCGTTGCTGGGATTGTCGCTACCTCGCTCAACGTCGCGTAGTTCCTTGTGGCTTGACTTACTCCGCTGCTCGGCGTGGCTTGCTTGCGTGACTTGCTCTGCTTGTCGTGGCTTGTTCTGCTCTGCTCGTCGTGGTTCGCTACGTACCGCTGCCGTTTGGCCTGCCACTGCTTGACTTTACCCCGCTGCTTCGTTCATCGCCACTTGGTTCGCTCCGTTGCTGGGATTGTCGCTACCTCGCTCAACGTCGCGTAGTTCCTTGTGGCTTGACTTACTCCGCTGCTCGGCGTGGCTTGCTTGCGTGGCTTACTTGCGTGGCTTACTTGCGTGGCTTACATGCGTGGCTTACTTGCGTGGCTTGCTTGCGTGGCTTACTTGCGTGGCTTGCTCTGCTTGTCGTGGCTTGTTCTGCTCTGCTCGTCGTCTCTCGGCTCCCTGCAGCTACTGCGTCCTGCTGCGTTAGCTTGCGCTGACTGCGTTGCTTCGACGTTGTCTCCGCTTGGCTTCCTGCTGCTACTGTGTCCTGTTGCGTTGGCTTACGCTGACTGCGTTGCTTCGACGTTGTATCCTCTTGGCTTCCTGCTGCTACTGCGTCCTGCTGCGTTGGCTGCGTTGCTTCGACGTTGTATCCTCTTGGCTTCCTGCTGCTACTGCGTCCTGCTGCGTTGGCTGCGTTGCTTCGGCGTCGTGGTCTCTTGGCTTCCTGCGCTGACTGCGTTGCTTCGGCGTCGTGGTCACTTGGCTTCCTGCACTGACTGCGTTGCTTCGACGTCGTGGTCACTTGGCTTCCTGCACTGCTACGCCTGGCTGCGTTGACTTGCGCTGCTTCGTCGTCGTCGTCTTCCTTGCTCAGTTCTTCGTTCGATTCAGACTTGCTTATTGATGGAAGTACAACTCCACAAGAGCAATAGCACAAGTTGAATCGATCGAGCTCAGTTTCTCAATACTGTTTCAAAGAAAGGAAGTACAACTCCACTATCTTCGTCACAGCATGAGTACTGCCGACTGACTCCCCGACCGACTGACCACTGATCGATTCGTTCTCGTATATATTTAGTGACAAACATTCGCTATCCATGAATTATGTTATAGAATAAATTTCGTATGGGAGAAATTTTGCCTTTTTATAATTCGCGGCCGGTGTATGCTTATCTCGGTATATAGCCCCGCTGGGATTTCGTATACTTGTCGGCGGGTTTTCTGTCGCATCGCGTCGCCTGGGACGCTTTTGTGACCCCGCTGACCTTTTTCCAGGTAGATCCCCAATTCTTGGTGCTGTGTTTCAGCTTTGTTTGTGTTTTATGTCCTTTGTTTTAATGTATTTCGGGTTCTATGTTCTCTGTTACGTGTTTTTATGTAACCCCGAGTCTTTAATTTGTGTACCTAATCCTATGTTCTTGGCAATTCATGATGTTCCGTAATCCTAAGTTATACTTCATGTACTTAATCCTATGTTGTTTAATTCTCCTTGTACTTGTTCCTTAGGCGATTGGTGTGGATGGAAATTTCAAAAAGTTTCCGTCCTTACACTTCCTCCTTTCCTTGGTGAAGAGGCCTTATTATGTATACTGCCTGTAGTTCAATTTAAACTATGCTGATTCGGTACGGTCCATCGAATTTTGGGGCTAGTTTTGCTGGTACGGCTGACGCGGTGCCCTTCATATGCTTGGCCTCCAATTCCGAAAGTGTGGGTTCGTGTTCGCTGTATCCTGTTTCCCTGATCCAGGTGACAAATTGTTTTCTGATGTCGTCGACGGTGCCGATGCCGTCGAAGCCGAATTCTTCCGCGTAAATGAGGAGTTCGTCCTTGCGCAAACTGTAGATCCAGTTGGTTTTAACCATGATGCTCGGTTTTCCTGACTCTTTTGGTCACTTTTCTGCACTGACTTGTCACTCACTGTCTGTTCGCGGCAATATTCTTAGTTGTTTCACTGTCTAATTCGTCGTTCACTTCACTGCTATCTGTTAATTGTTTTACTATGTGTTCGCGGGATGATATTTCACTGTTTGTTTGCTCACTGTGTTTTTCAATGTTCGTATATTTACTGTTTATTACTTCACTGCCAGTTTTCCTTGTTTTTAATGGTTATCGTCTGTTCACTAGTTATTCACTATTTATGCACTATTAGTTCACTGCCAGTTTAATGGTTATCGTCTGTTCACTGTCACTTCACTGTTTATGCACTATTCGTTCACTGCCAGTTTTCCTTGTCCTTTATTTTGAGAAGTCCCTGCTCGGGCGCCATTGTAACGACTCGAATTTCCGGGGTAGGCTCATCGGGTGCCGGGATCCGTTACAAAACATTTATTTGATATTAGGACTTCACTTTATTCTCTAACTATAATATATTTTCTACTTTAAACCAACGTTTCAATAATTCTTACTCGTTGCGTCATTCAACTCCGCTCCTGGTTTCCTTCTTGTTCGCCTCCGCGCGTCTGCTCTACTCGCCTTGACTCGCTACTGATCGCCGCCTCTGCTCAACATGCCCATTATGCTGTTCTGTTTGTCGCTGCTAGGTTGGCTTCGTTGCTTGATTTGCTGCTACCTGGCTCAACGTCGCGTGGTCCTTCGCTGCTTGGCTCATCACTGGTCGGTCTGCTCTGTTGCTCGGATTGTCACTACCGGGCCCAACATCGCGTCGTCCTTCGCTGCTTGGCTTTTCTCTGCATGGTATGTCGCTGCGTGGCTTGCTTCGCCGTTTTGGCCTGTCACTGCTTGGCTTTACTCCGCTGCTTCGTTCATCGCCACTTGGTTCGCTCCGTTGCTGGGATTGTCGCTACCTCGCTCAACGTCGCGTAGTTCCTTGTGGCTTGACTTACTCCGCTGCTCGGCGTGGCTTGCTGCGTTGGCTTGCTTGCGTGGCTTGCTCTGTTTGTCGTGGCTTGTTCTGCTCTGCTCGTCGTGGCTCGCTACGTACCGCTGCCGTTTGGCCTGTCACTGCTTGGCTTTACTCCGCTGCTCGTTCATCGCCGCTTGGTCCGCTCCGTTGCTGGGATTGTCGCTACCTCGCTCAACGTCGCGTAGTTCCTTGTGGCTTGACTTACTCCGCTGCTCGGCGTGGCTTGCTTGCGTGACTTGCTCTGCTTGTCGTGGCTTGTTCTGCTCTGCTCGTCGTGGTTCGCTACGTACCGCTGCCGTTTGGCCTGCCACTGCTTGACTTTACCCCGCTGCTTCGTTCATCGCCACTTGGTTCGCTCCGTTGCTGGGATTGTCGCTACCTCGCTCAACGTCGCGTAGTTCCTTGTGGCTTGACTTACTCCGCTGCTCGGCGTGGCTTGCTTGCGTGGCTTACTTGCGTGGCTTACTTGCGTGGCTTACATGCGTGGCTTACTTGCGTGGCTTGCTTGCGTGGCTTACTTGCGTGGCTTGCTCTGCTTGTCGTGGCTTGTTCTGCTCTGCTCGTCGTCTCTCGGCTCCCTGCAGCTACTGCGTCCTGCTGCGTTAGCTTGCGCTGACTGCGTTGCTTCGACGTTGTCTCCGCTTGGCTTCCTGCTGCTACTGTGTCCTGTTGCGTTGGCTTACGCTGACTGCGTTGCTTCGACGTTGTATCCTCTTGGCTTCCTGCTGCTACTGCGTCCTGCTGCGTTGGCTGCGTTGCTTCGACGTTGTATCCTCTTGGCTTCCTGCTGCTACTGCGTCCTGCTGCGTTGGCTGCGTTGCTTCGGCGTCGTGGTCTCTTGGCTTCCTGCGCTGACTGCGTTGCTTCGGCGTCGTGGTCACTTGGCTTCCTGCACTGACTGCGTTGCTTCGACGTCGTGGTCACTTGGCTTCCTGCACTGCTACGCCTGGCTGCGTTGACTTGCGCTGCTTCGTCGTCGTCGTCTTCCTTGCTCAGTTCTTCGTTCGATTCAGACTTGCTTATTGATGGAAGTACAACTCCACAAGAGCAATAGCACAAGTTGAATCGATCGAGCTCAGTTTCTCAATACTGTTTCAAAGAAAGGAAGTACAACTCCACTATCTTCGTCACAGCATGAGTACTGCCGACTGACTCCCCGACCGACTGACCACTGATCGATTCGTTCTCGTATATATTTAGTGACAAACATTCGCTATCCATGAATTATGTTATAGAATAAATTTCGTATGGGAGAAATTTTGCCTTTTTATAATTCGCGGCCGGTGTATGCTTATCTCGGTATATAGCCCCGCTGGGATTTCGTATACTTGTCGGCGGGTTTTCTGTCGCATCGCGTCGCCTGGGACGCTTTTGTGACCCCGCTGACCTTTTTCCAGGTAGATCCCCAATTCTTGGTGCTGTGTTTCAGCTTTGTTTGTGTTTTATGTCCTTTGTTTTAATGTATTTCGGGTTCTATGTTCTCTGTTACGTGTTTTTATGTAACCCCGAGTCTTTAATTTGTGTACCTAATCCTATGTTCTTGGCAATTCATGATGTTCCGTAATCCTAAGTTATACTTCATGTACTTAATCCTATGTTGTTTAATTCTCCTTGTACTTGTTCCTTAGGCGATTGGTGTGGATGGAAATTTCAAAAAGTTTCCGTCCTTACACCACTTAAATTAAAGTTAAAATTAAATTCGAATCCTAAAACAGATTAAAAAAAAATAATTTGAGCCCAGGAGAGCGGAAGTTCATTGTAGGGGACATGGGGGGTACGTGGTGGGTACGAAACGTACCCACCACGTACCCACCAATGGGTATGAGCACATAGGCCGAGATTTTTACATGTCACCACTTAAATTAAAGTTAAAATTAAATTCAAATCCTAAAACAGATTAAAAAAAAATAATTTGAGCCCAGGAGAGCGGAAGTTCATTGTAGGGGACGTGGGGGGTACGTGGTGGCTACGAAACGTACCCACCACGTACCCACCAATGAGTATGAGCACATAGGCCGAGATTTTTACATGTCACCACTTAAATTAAAGTTAAAATTAAATTCAAATCCTAAAACAGATTAAAAAAAAATAATTTGAGCCCAGGAGAGCGGAAGTTCATTGTAGGGGACGTGGGGGGTACGTGGTGGGTACGAAACGTACCCACCACGTACCCACCAATGGGTATGAGCACATAGGCCGAGATTTTTACATGTCACCACTTAAATTAAAGTTAAAATTAAATTCAAATCCTAAAACAGATTCAAAAAAAATAATTTGAGCCCAGGAGAGCGGAAAATCATTGTAGGGGACGTGGGGGGTACGTGGTGGGTACGAACGTACCCACCACGTACCCACCAATGGGTATGAGCACATAGGCCGAGATTTTTACATGTCATCACTTAAATTAAAGTTAAAATTAAATTCAAATCCTGAAACAGATTCAAAAAAAATAATTTGAGCCCAGGAGAGCGGAAGTTCATTGTAGGGGACGTGGGGGGTACGTGGTGGGTACGAAACGTACCCACCACGTACCCACCAATGGGTATGAGCACATAGGCCGAGATTTTACATGTCACCACTTAAATTAAAGTTAAAATTAAATTCAAATCCTAAAACAGATTCAAAAAAAATAATTTGAGCCCAGGAGAGCGGAAGTTCATTGTAGGGGACATGGGGGGTACGTGGTGGGTACGAAACGTACCCACCACGTACCCACCAAACACATAGGCCGAGATTTTTACATGTCACCACTTAAATTAAAGTTAAAATTAAATTCAAATCCTAAAACAGATTAAAAAAAAATAATTTGAGCCCAGGAGAGCGGAAGTTCATTGTAGGGGACGTGGGGGGTACGTGGTGGCTACGAAACGTACCCACCACGTACCCACCAATGGGTATGAGCACATAGACCGAGATTTTTACATGTCACCACTTAAATTAAAGTTAAAATTAAATTCAAATCCTAAAACAGATTCAAAAAAAATAATTTGAGCCCAGGAGAGCGGAAGTTCATTGTAGGGGACGTGGGGGGTACGTGGTGGGTACGAACGTACCCACCACGTACCCACCAATGGGTATGAGCACATAGGCCGAGATTTTTACATGTCACCACTTAAATTAAAGTTAAAATTAAATTCAAATCCTAAAACAGATTCAAAAAAAATAATTTGAGCCCAGGAGAGCGGAAGTTCATTGTAGGGGACGTGGGGGGTACGTGGTGGGTACGAAACGTACCCACCACGTACCCACCAATGGGTATGAGCACATAGGCCGAGATTTTACATGTCACCACTTAAATTAAAGTTAAAATTAAATTCAAATCCTAAAACAGATTAAAAAAAAATAATTTGAGCCCAGGAGAGCGGAAGTTCATTGTAGGGGACATGGGGGGTACGTGGTGGGTACGAAACGTACACACCACGTACCCACCAATAGGTATGAGCACATAGGCCGAGATTTTTACATGTCACCACTTAAATTAAAGTTAAAATTAAATTCAAATTCTAAAACAGATTCAAAAAAAATAATTTGATCCCAGGAGAGCGGAAGTTCATTGTAGGGGACATGGGGGGTACGTGGTGGGTACGAAACGTACCCACCACGTACCCATCAAACACATAGGCCGAGATTTTTACATGTCACCACTTAAATTAAAGTTAAAATTAAATTCAAATCCTAAAACAGATTAAAAAAAAATAATTTGAGCCCAGGAGAGCGGAAGTTCATTGTAGGGGACGTGGGGGGTACGTGGTGGGTACGAAACGTACCCACCACGTACCCACCAATGGGTATGAGCACATAGGCCGAGATTTTTACATGTCACCACTTAAATTAAAGTTAAAATTAAATTCAAATCCTAAAACAGATTCAAAAAAAATAATTTGAGCCCAGGAGAGCGGAAGTTCATTGTAGGGGACGTGGGGGGTACGTGGTGGGTACGAACGTACCCACCACGTACCCACCAATGGGTATGAGCACATAGGCTGAGATTTTTACATGTCACCACTTAAATTAAAGTTAAAATTAAATTCAAATCCTAAAACAGATTCAAAAAAAATAATTTGAGCCCAGGAGAGCGGAAGTTCATTGTAGGGGACGTGGGGGGTACGTGGTGGGTACGAAACGTACCCACCACGTACCCACCAATGGGTATGAGCACATAGGCCGAGATTTTTACATGTCACCACTTAAATTAAAGTTAAAATTAAATTCAAATCCTAAAACAGATTCAAAAAAAATAATTTGAGCCCAGGAGAGCGGAAGTTCATTGTAGGGGACGTGGGGGGTACGTGGTGGGTACGAAACGTACCCACCACGTACCCACCAATGGGTATGAGCACATAGGCCGAGATTTTACATGTCACCACTTAAATTAAAGTTAAAATTAAATTCAAATCCTAAAATAGATTCAAAAAAAATAATTTGAGCCCAGGAGAGCGGAAGTTCATTGTAGGGGACGTGGGGCGTACGTGGTGGGTACGAAACGTACCCACCACGTACCCACCAATGGGTATGAGCACATAGGCCGAGATTTTACATGTCACCACTTAAATTAAAGTTAAAATTAAATTCAAATCCTAAAACAGATTAAAAAAAAATAATTTGAGCCCAGGAGAGCGGAAGTTCATTGTAGGGGACGTGGGGGGTACGTGGTGGGTACGAAACGTACCCACCACGTACCCACCAATGGGTATGAGCACATAGGCCGAGATTTTTACATGTCACCACTTAAATTAAAGTTAAAATTAAATTCAAATCCTAAAACAGATTAAAAAAAAATAATTTGAGCCCAGGAGAGCGGAAGTTCATTGTAGGGGACGTGGGGGGTACGTGGTGGGTACGAAACGTACCCACCACGTACCCACCCATGAGTATGAGCACATAGGCCGAGATTTTTACATGTCACCACTTAAATTAAAGTTAAACTTAAATTCAAATCCTAAAACAGATAAAAAAAAAATAATTTGAGCCCAGGAGAGCGGAAGTTCATTGTAGGGGACATGGGGGGTACGTGGTGGGTACGAAACGTACCCACCACGTACCCACCAATGGGTATGAGCACATAGGCCGAGATTTTTACATGTCACCACTTAAATTAAAGTTAAAATTAAATTCAAATCCTAAAACAGATTCAAAAAAAATAATTTGAGCCCAGGAGAGCGGAAGTTCATTGTAGGGGACGTGGGGGGTACGTGGTGGGTACGAAACGTACCCACCACGTACCCACCAATGGGTATGAGCACATAGGCCGAGATTTTTACATGTCACCACTTAAATTAAAGTTAAAATTAAATTCAAATCCTAAAACAGATAAAAAAAAAATAATTTGAGCCCAGGAGAGCGGAAGTTCATTGTAGGGGACATGGGGGGTACGTGGTGGGTACGAAACGTACCCACCACGTACCCACCAATGGGTATGAGCACATAGGCCGAGATTTTTACATGTCACCACTTAAATTAAAGTTAAAATTAAATTCAAATCCTAAAACAGATTAAAAAAAAATAATTTGAGCCCAGGAGAGCGGAAGTTCATTGTAGGGGACGTGGGGGGTACGTGGTGGGTACGAAACGTACCCACCACGTACTCACCAATGGGTATGAGCACATAGGCCGAGATTTTACATGTCACCACTTAAATTAAAGTTAAAATTAAATTCAAATCCTAAAACAGATTCAAAAAAAATAATTTGAGCCCAGGAGAGCGGAAGTTCATTGTAGGGGACATGGGGGGTACGTGGTGGGTACGAAACGTACCCACCACGTACCCACCAATGGGTATGAGCACATAGGCCGAGATTTTTACATGTCACCACTTAAATTAAAGTTAAAATTAAATTCAAATCCTAAAACAGATTCAAAAAAAATAATTTGAGCCCAGGAGAGCGGAAGTTCATTGTAGGGGACGTGGGAGGTACGTGGTGGGTACGAAACGTACCCACCACGTACCCACCAATGGGTATGAGCACATAGGCCGAGATTTTTACATGTCACCACTTAAATTAAAGTTAAAATTAAATTCAAATCCTAAAACAGATTTAAAAAAAATAATTTGAGCCCAGGAGAGCGGAAGTTCATTGTAGGGGACGTGGGGGGTACGTGGTGGGTACGAAACGTACCCACCACGTACCCACCAATGGGTATGAGCACATAGGCCGAGATTTTTACATGTCACCACTTAAATAAAAGTTAAAATTAAATTCAAATCCTAAAACAGATTGAAAAAAAATAATTTGAGCCCAGGAGAGCGGAAGTTCATTGTAGGGGACGTGGAGGGTAAGTGGTGGGTACGAAACGTACCCACCACGTACCCACCAATGGGTATGAGCACATAGGCCGAGATTTTTACATGTCACCACTTAAATTAAAGTTAAAATTAAATTCAAATCCTAAAACAGATTAAAAAAAAATAATTTGAGCCCAGGAGAGCGGAAGTTCATTGTAGGGGACGTAGGGGGTACGTGGTGGGTACGAAACGTACCCACCACGTACCCACCAATGGGTATGAGCACATAGGCCGAGATTTTTACATGTCACCACTTAAATTAAAGTTAAAATTAAATTCAAATCCTAAAACAGATTCAAAAAAAATAATTTGAGCCCAGGAGAGCGGAAGTTCATTGTAGGGGACGTGGGGGGTACGTGGTGGGTACGAACGTACCCACCACGTACCCACCAATGGGTATGAGCACATAGGCCGAGATTTTTACATGTCACCACTTAAATTAAAGTTAAAATTAAATTCAAATCCTAAAACAGATTCAAAAAAAATAATTTGAGCCCAGGAGAGCGGAAGTTCATTGTAGGGGACGTGGGGGGTACGTGGTGGGTACGAAACGTACCCACCACGTACCCACCAATGGGTATGAGCACATAGGCCGAGATTTTACATGTCACCACTTAAATTAAAGTTAAAATTAAATTCAAATCCTAAAACAGATTAAAAAAAAATAATTTGAGCCCAGGAGAGCGGAAGTTCATTGTAGGGGACATGGGGGGTACGTGGTGGGTACGAAACGTACCCACCACGTACCCACCAATGGGTATGAGCACATAGGCCGAGATTTTTACATGTCACCACTTAAATTAAAGTTAAAATTAAATTCAAATCCTAAAACAGATTAAAAAAAAATAATTTGAGCCCAGGAGAGCGGAAGTTCATTGTAGGGGACGTGGGGGGTACGTGGTGGGTACGAAACGTACCCACCACGTACCCACCAATGGGTATGAGCACATAGGCCGAGATTTTACATGTCACCACTTAAATTAAAGTTAAAATTAAATTCAAACCCTAAAACAGATTAAAAAAAAATAATTTGAGCCCAGGAGAGCGGAAGTTCATTGTAGGGGACATGGGGGGTACGTGGTGGGTACGAAACGTACCCACCACGTACCCACCAATGGGTATGAGCACATAGGCCGAGATTTTTACATGTCACCACTTAAATTAAAGTTAAAATTAAATTCAAATCCTAAAACAGATTCAAAAAAAATAATTTGAGCCCAGGAGAGCGGAAGTTCATTTTAGGGGACGTGGGGGGTACGTGGTGGGTACAAAACGTACCCACCACGTACCCACCAATGGGTATGAGCACATAGGCCGAGATTTTTACATGTCACCACTTAAATAAAAGTTAAAATTAAATTCAAATCCTAAAACAGATTCAAAAAAAATAATTTGAGCCCAGGAGAGCGGAAGTTCATTGTAGGGGACGTGGGGGGTACGTGGTGGGTACGAAACGTACCCACCACGTACCCACCAATGGGTATGAGCACATAGGCCGAGATTTTTACATGTCACCACTTAAATTAAAGTTAAAATTAAATTCAAATCCTAAAACAGATTCAAAAAAAATAATTTGAGCCCAGGAGAGCGGAAGTTCATTGTAGGGGACGTGGGGGGTACGTGGTGGGTACGAACGTACCCACCACGTACCCACCAATGGGTATGAGCACATAGGCCGAGATTTTTACATGTCACCACTTAAATTAAAGTTAAAATTAAATTCAAATCCTAAAACAGATTCAAAAAAAATAATTTGAGCCCAGGAGAGCGGAAGTTCATTGTAGGGGACGTGGGGGGTACGTGGTGGGTACGAAACGTACCCACCACGTACCCACCAATGGGTATGAGCACATAGGCCGAGATTTTACATGTCACCACTTAAATAAAAGTTAAAATTAAATTCAAATCCTAAAACAGATTAAAAAAAAATAATTTGAGCCCAGGAGAGCGGAAGTTCATTGTAGGGGACATGGGGGGTACGTGGTGGGTACGAAACGTACCCACCACGTACCCACCAATGGGTATGAGCACATAGGCCGAGATTTTTACATGTCACCACTTAAATTAAAGTTAAAATTAAATTCAATTCCTAAAACAGATTAAAAAAAAATAATTTGAGCCCAGGAGAGCGGAAGTTCATTGTAGGGGACGTGGGGGGTACGTGGTGGGTACGAAACGTACCCACCACGTACCCACCAATGGGTATGAGCACATAGGCCGAGATTTTTACATGTCACCACTTAAATTAAAGTTAAAATTAAATTCAAATCCTAAAACAGATTAAAAAAAAATAATTTGAACCCAGGAGAGCGGAAGTTCATTGTAGGGGACGTGGGGGGTACGTGGTGGGTACGAAACGTACCCACCACGTACCCACCAATGGGTATGAGCACATAGGCCGAGATTTTTACATGTCACCACTTAAATAAAAGTTAAAATTAAATTCAAATCCTAAAACAGATTAAAAAAAAATAATTTGAGCCCAGGAGAGCGGAAGTTCATTGTAGGGGACGTGGAGGGTAAGTGGTGGGTACGAAACGTACCCACCACGTACCCACCAATGGGTATGAGCACATAGGCCGAGATTTTTACATGTCACCACTTAAATTAAAGTTAAAATTAAGTTCAAATCCTAAAACAGATTCAAAAAAAATAATTTGAGCCCAGGAGAGCGGAAGTTCATTGTAGGGGACGTGGGGGGTACGTGGTGGGTACGAAACGTACCCACCACGTACCCACCAATGGGTATGAGCACATAGGCCGAGATTTTTACATGTCACCACTTAAATTAAAGTTAAAATTAAATTCAAATCCTAAAACAGATTCAAAAAAAATGATTTGAGCCCAGGAGAGCGGAAGTTCATTGTAGGGGACGTGGGGGGTACGTGGTGGGTACGAAACGTACCCACCACGTACCCACCAATGGGTATGAGCACATAGGCCGAGATTTTTACATGTCACCACTTAAATAAAAGTTAAAATTAAATTCAAATCCTAAAACAGATTCAAAAAAAATAATTTGAGCCCAGGAGAGCGGAAGTTCATTGTAGGGGACGTGGGGGGTACGTGGTGGGTACGAAACGTACCCACCACGTACCCACCAATGGGTATGAGCACATAGGCCGAGATTTTTACATGTAACCACTTAAATTAAAGTTAAAATTAAATTCAAATCCTAAAACAGATTCAAAAAAAATAATTTGAGCCCAGGAGAGCGGAAGTTCATTGTAGGGGACGTGGGGGGTACGTGGTGGGTACGAAACGTACCCACCAATGGGTATGAGCACATAGGCCGAGATTTTTACATGTCACCACTTAAATTAAAGTTAAAATTAAATTCAAATCCTAAAACAGATTAAAAAAAAATAATTTGAGCCCAGGAGAGCGGAAGTTCATTGTAGGGGACGTGGGGGGTACGTGGTGGGTACGAAACGTACCCACCACGTACCCACCAATGGGTATGAGCACATAGGCCGAGATTTTTACATGTCACCACTTAAATTAAAGTTAAAATTAAATTCAAATCCTAAAACAGATTCAAAAAAAATAATTTGAGCCCAGGAGAGCGGAAGTTCATTGTAGGGGACGTGGGGGGTACGTGGTGGGTACGAAACGTACCCACCACGTACCCACCAATGGGTATGAGCACATAGGCCGAGATTTTTACATGTCACCACTTAAATAAAAGTTAAAATTAAATTCAAATCCTAAAACAGATTAAAAAAAAATAATTTGAGCCCAGGAGAGCGGAAGTTCATTGTAGGGGACGTGGAGGGTAAGTGGTGGGTACGAAACGTACCCACCACGTACCCACCAATGGGTATGAGCACATAGGCCGAGATTTTTACATGTCACCACTTAAATAAAAGTTAAAATTAAATTCAAATCCTAAAACAGATTCAAAAAAAATAATTTGAGCCCAGGAGAGCGGAAGTTCATTGTAGGGGACGTGGGGGGTACGTGGTGGGTACGAAACGTACCCACCACGTACCCACCAATGGGTATGAGCACATAGGCCGAGATTTTTACATGTCACCACTTAAATTAAAGTTAAAATTAAATTCAAATCCTAAAACAGATTCAAAAAAAATAATTTGAGCCCAGGAGAGCGGAAGTTCATTGTAGGGGACGTGGGGGGTACGTGGTGGGTACGAAACGTACCCACCACGTACCCACCAATGGGTATGAGCACATAGGCCGAGATTTTTACATGTCACCACTTAAATTAAAGTTAAAATTAAATTCAAATCCTAAAACAGATTAAAAAAAAATAATTTGAGACCAGGAGAGCGGAAGTTCATTGTAGGGGACATGGGGGGTACGTGGTGGGTACGAAACGTACCCACCACGTACCCACCAATGGGTATGAGCACATAGGCCGAGATTTTTACATGTCACCACTTAAATAAAAGTTAAAATTAAATTCAAATCCTAAAACAGATTCAAAAAAAATAATTTGAGCCCAGGAGAGCGGAAGTTCATTGTAGGGGACGTAGGGGGTACGTGGTGGGTACGAAACGTACCCACCACGTACCCACCAATGGGTATGAGCACATAGGCCGAGATTTTTACATGTCACCACTTAAATTAAAGTTAAAATTAAATTCAAATCCTAAAATAGATTAAAAAAAAATAATTTGAGCCCAGGAGAGCGGAAGTTCATTGTAGGGGACGTAGGGGGTACGTGGTGGGTACGAAACGTACCCACCACGTACCCACCAATGGGTATGAGCACATAGGCCGAGATTTTTACATGTCACCACTTAAATTAAAGTTAAAATTAAATTCAAATCCTAAAACAGATTAAAAAAAAATAATTTGAGCCCAGGAGAGCGGAAGTTCATTGTAGGGGACGTGGGGGGTACGTGGTGGGTACGAAACGTACCCACCACGTACCCACCAATGGGTATGAGCACATAGGCCGAGATTTTTACATGTCACCACTTAAATTAAAGTTAAAATTAAATTCAAATCCTAAAACAGATTCAAAAAAAATAATTTGAGCCCAGGAGAGCGGAAGTTCATTGAAGGGGACGTGGGGGGTACGTGGTGGGTACGAAACGTACCCACCACGTACCCACCAATGGGTATGAGCACATAGGCCGAGATTTTTACATGTCACCACTTAAATTAAAGTTAAAATTAAATTCAAATCCCAAAACAGATTAAAAAAAAATAATTTGAGCCCAGGAGAGCGGAAGTTCATTGTAGGGGACGTGGGGGGTACGTGGTGGGTACGAAACGTACCCACCACGTACCCACCAATGGGTATGAGCACATAGGCCGAGATTTTTACATGTCACCACTTAAATTAAAGTTAAAATTAAATTCAAATCCTAAAACAGATTCAAAAAAAATAATTTGAGCCCAGGAGAGCGGAAGTTCATTGTAGGGGACGTGGGGGGTACGTGGTGGGTACGAAACGTACCCACCACGTACCCACCAATGGGTATGAGCACATAGGCCGAGATTTTTACATGTCACCACTTAAATTAAAGTTAAAATTAAATTCAAATCCTAAAACAGATTCAAAAAAAATAATTTGAGCCCAGGAGAGCGGAAGTTCATTGTAGGGGACGTGGGGGGTACGTGGTGGGTACGAAACGTACCCACCACGTACCCACCAATGGGTATGAGCACATAGGCCGAGATTTTTACATGTCACCACTTAAATTAAAGTTAAAATTAAATTCAAATCCTAAAACAGATTAAAAAAAAATAATTTGAACCCAGGAGAGCGGAAGTTCATTGTAGGGGACGTGGGGGGTACGTGGTGGGTACGAAACGTACCCACCACGTACCCACCAATGGGTATGAGCACATAGGCCGAGATTTTTACATGTCACCACTTAAATAAAAGTTAAAATTAAATTCAAATCCTAAAACAGATTAAAAAAAAATAATTTGAGCCCAGGAGAGCGGAAGTTCATTGTAGGGGACGTGGAGGGTAAGTGGTGGGTACGAAACGTACCCACCACGTACCCACCAATGGGTATGAGCACATAGGCCAAAATTTTTACATGTCACCACTTAAATTAAAGTTAAAATTAAGTTCAAATCCTAAAACAGATTCAAAAAAAATAATTTGAGCCCAGGAGAGCGGAAGTTCATTGTAGGGGACGTGGGGGGTACGTGGTGGGTACGAAACGTACCCACCACGTACCCACCAATGGGTATGAGCACATAGGCCGAGATTTTTACATGTCACCACTTAAATTAAAGTTAAAATTAAATTCAAATCCTAAAACAGATTCAAAAAAAATGATTTGAGCCCAGGAGAGCGGAAGTTCATTGTAGGGGACGTGGGGGGTACGTGGTGGGTACGAAACGTACCCACCACGTACCCACCAATGGGTATGAGCACATAGGCCGAGATTTTTACATGTCACCACTTAAATAAAAGTTAAAATTAAATTCAAATCCTAAAACAGATTCAAAAAAAATAATTTGAGCCCAGGAGAGCGGAAGTTCATTGTAGGGGACGTGGGGGGTACGTGGTGGGTACGAAACGTACCCACCACGTACCCACCAATGGGTATGAGCACATAGGCCGAGATTTTTACATGTAACCACTTAAATTAAAGTTAAAATTAAATTCAAATCCTAAAACAGATTCAAAAAAAATAATTTGAGCCCAGGAGAGCGGAAGTTCATTGTAGGGGACGTGGGGGGTACGTGGTGGGTACGAAACGTACCCACCAATGGGTATGAGCACATAGGCCGAGATTTTTACATGTCACCACTTAAATTAAAGTTAAAATTAAATTCAAATCCTAAAACAGATTAAAAAAAAATAATTTGAGCCCAGGAGAGCGGAAGTTCATTGTAGGGGACGTGGGGGGTACGTGGTGGGTACGAAACGTACCCACCACGTACCCACCAATGGGTATGAGCACATAGGCCGAGATTTTTACATGTCACCACTTAAATAAAAGTTAAAATTAAATTCAAATCCTAAAACAGATTAAAAAAAAATAATTTGAGCCCAGGAGAGCGGAAGTTCATTGTAGGGGACGTGGAGGGTAAGTGGTGGGTACGAAACGTACCCACCACGTACCCACCAATGGGTATGAGCACATAGGCCGAGATTTTTACATGTCACCACTTAAATAAAAGTTAAAATTAAATTCAAATCCTAAAACAGATTCAAAAAAAATAATTTGAGCCCAGGAGAGCGGAAGTTCATTGTAGGGGACGTGGGGGGTACGTGGTGGGTACGAAACGTACCCACCACGTACCCACCAATGGGTATGAGCACATAGGCCGAGATTTTTACATGTCACCACTTAAATTAAAGTTAAAATTAAATTCAAATCCTAAAACAGATTCAAAAAAAATAATTTGAGCCCAGGAGAGCGGAAGTTCATTGTAGGGGACGTGGGGGGTACGTGGTGGGTACGAAACGTACCCACCACGTACCCACCAATGGGTATGAGCACATAGGCCGAGATTTTTACATGTCACCACTTAAATTAAAGTTAAAATTAAATTCAAATCCTAAAACAGATTAAAAAAAAATAATTTGAGACCAGGAGAGCGGAAGTTCATTGTAGGGGACATGGGGGGTACGTGGTGGGTACGAAACGTACCCACCACGTACCCACCAATGGGTATGAGCACATAGGCCGAGATTTTTACATGTCACCACTTAAATAAAAGTTAAAATTAAATTCAAATCCTAAAACAGATTCAAAAAAAATAATTTGAGCCCAGGAGAGCGGAAGTTCATTGTAGGGGACGTAGGGGGTACGTGGTGGGTACGAAACGTACCCACCACGTACCCACCAATGGGTATGAGCACATAGGCCGAGATTTTTACATGTCACCACTTAAATTAAAGTTAAAATTAAATTCAAATCCTAAAATAGATTAAAAAAAAATAATTTGAGCCCAGGAGAGCGGAAGTTCATTGTAGGGGACGTAGGGGGTACGTGGTGGGTACGAAACGTACCCACCACGTACCCACCAATGGGTATGAGCACATAGGCCGAGATTTTTACATGTCACCACTTAAATTAAAGTTAAAATTAAATTCAAATCCTAAAACAGATTAAAAAAAAATAATTTGAGCCCAGGAGAGCGGAAGTTCATTGTAGGGGACGTGGGGGGTACGTGGTGGGTACGAAACGTACCCACCACGTACCCACCAATGGGTATGAGCACATAGGCCGAGATTTTTACATGTCACCACTTAAATTAAAGTTAAAATTAAATTCAAATCCTAAAACAGATTCAAAAAAAATAATTTGAGCCCAGGAGAGCGGAAGTTCATTGAAGGGGACGTGGGGGGTACGTGGTGGGTACGAAACGTACCCACCACGTACCCACCAATGGGTATGAGCACATAGGCCGAGATTTTTACATGTCACCACTTAAATTAAAGTTAAAATTAAATTCAAATCCCAAAACAGATTAAAAAAAAATAATTTGAGCCCAGGAGAGCGGAAGTTCATTGTAGGGGACGTGGGGGGTACGTGGTGGGTACGAAACGTACCCACCACGTACCCACCAATGGGTATGAGCACATAGGCCGAGATTTTTACATGTCACCACTTAAATTAAAGTTAAAATTAAATTCAAATCCTAAAACAGATTCAAAAAAAATAATTTGAGCCCAGGAGAGCGGAAGTTCATTGTAGGGGACGTGGGGGGTACGTGGTGGGTACGAAACGTACCCACCACGTACCCACCAATGGGTATGAGCACATAGGCCGAGATTTTTACATGTCACCACTTAAATTAAAGTTAAAATTAAATTCAAATCCTAAAACAGATTCAAAAAAAATAATTTGAGCCCAGGAGAGCGGAAGTTCATTGTAGGGGACGTGGGGGGTACGTGGTGGGTACGAAACGTACCCACCACGTACCCACCAATGGGTATGAGCACATAGGCCGAGATTTTTACATGTCACCACTTAAATTAAAGTTAAAATTAAATTCAAATCCTAAAACAGATTAAAAAAAAATAATTTGAACCCAGGAGAGCGGAAGTTCATTGTAGGGGACGTGGGGGGTACGTGGTGGGTACGAAACGTACCCACCACGTACCCACCAATGGGTATGAGCACATAGGCCGAGATTTTTACATGTCACCACTTAAATAAAAGTTAAAATTAAATTCAAATCCTAAAACAGATTAAAAAAAAATAATTTGAGCCCAGGAGAGCGGAAGTTCATTGTAGGGGACGTGGAGGGTAAGTGGTGGGTACGAAACGTACCCACCACGTACCCACCAATGGGTATGAGCACATAGGCCAAAATTTTTACATGTCACCACTTAAATTAAAGTTAAAATTAAGTTCAAATCCTAAAACAGATTCAAAAAAAATAATTTGAGCCCAGGAGAGCGGAAGTTCATTGTAGGGGACGTGGGGGGTACGTGGTGGGTACGAAACGTACCCACCACGTACCCACCAATGGGTATGAGCACATAGGCCGAGATTTTTACATGTCACCACTTAAATTAAAGTTAAAATTAAATTCAAATCCTAAAACAGATTCAAAAAAAATGATTTGAGCCCAGGAGAGCGGAAGTTCATTGTAGGGGACGTGGGGGGTACGTGGTGGGTACGAAACGTACCCACCACGTACCCACCAATGGGTATGAGCACATAGGCCGAGATTTTTACATGTCACCACTTAAATAAAAGTTAAAATTAAATTCAAATCCTAAAACAGATTCAAAAAAAATAATTTGAGCCCAGGAGAGCGGAAGTTCATTGTAGGGGACGTGGGGGGTACGTGGTGGGTACGAAACGTACCCACCACGTACCCACCAATGGGTATGAGCACATAGGCCGAGATTTTTACATGTAACCACTTAAATTAAAGTTAAAATTAAATTCAAATCCTAAAACAGATTCAAAAAAAATAATTTGAGCCCAGGAGAGCGGAAGTTCATTGTAGGGGACGTGGGGGGTACGTGGTGGGTACGAAACGTACCCACCAATGGGTATGAGCACATAGGCCGAGATTTTTACATGTCACCACTTAAATTAAAGTTAAAATTAAATTCAAATCCTAAAACAGATTAAAAAAAAATAATTTGAGCCCAGGAGAGCGGAAGTTCATTGTAGGGGACGTGGGGGGTACGTGGTGGGTACGAAACGTACCCACCACGTACCCACCAATGGGTATGAGCACATAGGCCGAGATTTTTACATGTCACCACTTAAATAAAAGTTAAAATTAAATTCAAATCCTAAAACAGATTAAAAAAAAATAATTTGAGCCCAGGAGAGCGGAAGTTCATTGTAGGGGACGTGGAGGGTAAGTGGTGGGTACGAAACGTACCCACCACGTACCCACCAATGGGTATGAGCACATAGGCCGAGATTTTTACATGTCACCACTTAAATAAAAGTTAAAATTAAATTCAAATCCTAAAACAGATTCAAAAAAAATAATTTGAGCCCAGGAGAGCGGAAGTTCATTGTAGGGGACGTGGGGGGTACGTGGTGGGTACGAAACGTACCCACCACGTACCCACCAATGGGTATGAGCACATAGGCCGAGATTTTTACATGTCACCACTTAAATTAAAGTTAAAATTAAATTCAAATCCTAAAACAGATTCAAAAAAAATAATTTGAGCCCAGGAGAGCGGAAGTTCATTGTAGGGGACGTGGGGGGTACGTGGTGGGTACGAAACGTACCCACCACGTACCCACCAATGGGTATGAGCACATAGGCCGAGATTTTTACATGTCACCACTTAAATTAAAGTTAAAATTAAATTCAAATCCTAAAACAGATTAAAAAAAAATAATTTGAGCCCAGGAGAGCGGAAGTTCATTGTAGGGGACATGGGGGGTACGTGGTGGGTACGAAACGTACCCACCACGTACCCACCAATGGGTATGAGCACATAGGCCGAGATTTTTACATGTCACCACTTAAATAAAAGTTAAAATTAAATTCAAATCCTAAAACAGATTCAAAAAAAATAATTTGAGCCCAGGAGAGCGGAAGTTCATTGTAGGGGACGTGGAGGGTAAGTGGTGGGTACGAAACGTAAACACCACGTACCCACCAATGGGTATGAGCACATAGGCCGAGATTTTTACATGTCACCACTTAAATTAAAGTTAAAATTAAGTTCAAATCCTAAAACAGATTCAAAAAAAATAATTTGAGATCAGGAGAGCGGAAGTTCATTGTAGGGGACGTGGAGGGTAAGTGGTGGGTACGAAACGTACCCACCACGTACCCACCAATGGGTATGAGCACATAGGCCGAGATTTTTACATGTCACCACTTAAATTAAAGTTAAAATTAAATTCAAATCCTAAAACAGATTAAAAAAAAATGATTTGAGCCCAGGAGAGCGGAAGTTCATTGTAGGGGACGTGGGGGGTACGTGGTGGGTACGAAACGTACCCACCACGTACCCACCAATGGGTATGAGCACATACGCCGAGATTTTTACATGTCACCACTTAAATAAAAGTTAAAATTAAATTCAAATCCTAAAACAGATTCAAAAAAAATAATTTGAGCCCAGGAGAGCGGAAGTTCATTGTAGGGGACGTGGGGTTTACGTGGTGGGTACGAAACGTACCCACCACGTACCCACCAATGGGTATGAGCACATAGGCCGAGATTTTTACATGTCACCACTTAAATTAAAGTTAAAATTAAATTCAAATCCTAAAACAGATTCAAAAAAAATAATTTGAGCCCAGGAGAGCGGAAGTTCATTGTAGGGGACGTGGGGGGTACGTGGTGGGTACGAAACGTACCCACCACGTACCCACCAATGGGTATGAGCACATAGGCCGAGATTTTTACATGTCACCACTTAAATTAAAGTTAAAATTAAATTCAAATCCTAAAACAGATTCAAAAAAAATAATTTGAGCCCAGGAGAGCGGAAGTTCATTGTAGGGGACGTGGGGGGTACGTGGTGGGTACGAAACGTACCCACCACGTACCCACCAATGGGTATGAGCACATAGGCCGAGATTTTTACATGTCACCACTTAAATTAAAGTTAAAATTAAATTCAAATCCTAAAACAGATTAAAAAAAAATAATTTGAGCCCAGGAGAGCGGAAGTTCATTGTAGGGGACATGGGGGGTACGTGGTGGGTACGAAACGTACCCACCACGTACCCACCAATGGGTATGAGCACATAGGCCGAGATTTTTACATGTCACCACTTAAATTAAAGTTAAAATTAAATTCAAATCCTAAAATAGATTAAAAAAAAATAATTTGAGCCCAGGAGAGCGGAAGTTCATTGTAGGGGACGTGGGGGGTACGTGGTGGGTACGAAACGTACCCACCACGTACCCACCAATGGGTATGAGCACATAGGCCGAGATTTTTACATGTCACCACTTAAATTAAAGTTAAAATTAAATTCAAATCCTAAAACAGATTAAAAAAAAATAATTTGAGCCCAGGAGAGCGGAAGTTCATTGTAGGGGACGTGGGGGGTACGTGGTGGGTACGAAACGTACCCACCACGTACCCACCACGTACCCACCAATGGGTATGAGCACATAGGCCGAGATTTTTACATGTCACCACTTAAATTAAAGTTAAAATTAAATTCAAATCCTAAAACAGATTCAAAAAAAATAATTTGAGCCCAGGAGAGCGGAAGTTCATTGAAGGGGACGTGGGGGGTACGTGGTGGGTACGAAACGTACCCACCACGTACCCACCAATGGGTATGAGCACATAGGCCGAGATTTTTACATGTCACCACTTAAATTAAAGTTAAAATTAAATTCAAATCCCAAAACAGATTAAAAAAAAATAATTTGAGCCCAGGAGAGCGGAAGTTCATTGTAGGGGACGTGGGGGGTACGTGGTGGGTACGAAACGTACCCACCACGTACCCACCAATGGGTATGAGCACATAGGCCGAGATTTTTACATGTCACCACTTAAATTAAAGTTAAAATTAAATTCAAATCCTAAAACAGATTCAAAAAAAATAATTTGAGCCCAGGAGAGCGGAAGTTCATTGTAGGGGACGTGGGGGGTACGTGGTGGGTACGAAACGTACCCACCACGTACCCACCAATGGGTATGAGCACATAGGCCGAGATTTTTACATGTCACCACTTAAATTAAAGTTAAAATTAAATTCAAATCCTAAAACAGATTCAAAAAAAATAATTTGAGCCCAGGAGAGCGGAAGTTCATTGTAGGGGACGTGGGGGGTACGTGGTGGGTACGAAACGTACCCACCACGTACCCACCAATGGGTATGAGCACATAGGCCGAGATTTTTACATGTCACCACTTAAATTAAAGTTAAAATTAAATTCAAATCCCAAAACAGATTAAAAAAAAATAATTTGAGCCCAGGAGAGCGGAAGTTCATTGTAGGGGACGTGGGGGGTACGTGGTGGGTACGAAACGTACCCACCACGTACCCACCAATGGGTATGAGCACATAGGCCGAGATTTTACATGTCACCACTTAAATTAAAGTTAAAATTAAATTCAAATCCTAAAACAGATTAAAAAAAAATAATTTGAGCCCAGGAGAGCGGAAGTTCATTGTAGGGGACATGGGGGGTACGTGGTGGGTACAAAACGTACCCACCACGTACCCACCAATGGGTATGAGCACATAGGCCGAGATTTTTACATGTCACCACTTAAATTAAAGTTAAAATTAAATTCAAATCCTAAAACAGATTAAAAAAAAATAATTTGAGCCCAGGAGAGCGGAAGTTCATTGTAGGGGACGTGGGGGGTACGTGGTGGGTACGAAACGTACCCACCACGTACCCACCAATGGGTATGAGCACATAGGCCGAGATTTTTACATGTCACCACTTAAATTAAAGTTAAAATTAAATTCAAATCCTAAAACAGATTCAAAAAAAATAATTTGAGCCCAGGAGAGCGGAAGTTCATTGTAGGGGACGTGGGGGGTACGTGGTGGGTACGAAACGTACCCACCACGTACCCACCAATGGGTATGAGCACATAGGCCGAGATTTTTACATGTCACCACTTAAATTAAAGTTAAAATTAAATTCAAATCCTAAAACAGATTAAAAAAAATAATTTGAGCCCAGGAGAGCGGAAGTTCATTGTAGGGGACGTGGGGGGTACGTGGTGGGTACGAAACGTACCCACCACGTACCCACCAATGGGTATGAGCACATAGGCCGAGATTTTTACATGTCACCACTTAAATTAAAGTTAAAATTAAATTCAAATCCTAAAACAGATTCAAAAAAAATAATTTGAGCCCAGGAGAGCGGAAGTTCATTGTAGGGGACGTGGGGGGTACGTGGTGGGTACGAAACGTACCCACCACGTACCCACCAATGGGTATGAGCACATAGGCCGAGATTTTTACATGTCACCACTTAAATTAAAGTTAAAATTAAATTCAAATCCTAAAACAGATTAAAAAAAAATAATTTGAGCCCAGGAGAGCGGAAGTTCATTGTAGGGGACGTGGGGGGTACGTGGTGGGTACGAAACGTACCCACCACGTACCCACCAATGGGTATGAGCACATAGGCCGAGATTTTTACATGTCACCACTTAAATTAAAGTTAAAATTAAATTCAAATCCTAAAACAGATTCAAAAAAAATAATTTGAGCCCAGGAGAGCGGAAGTTCATTGTAGGGGACGTGGGGGGTACGTGGTGGGTACGAAACGTACCCACCACGTACCCACCAATGGGTATGAGCACATAGGCCGATATTTTTACATGTCACCACTTAAATTAAAGTTAAAATTAAATTCAAATCCTAAAACAGATTCAAAAAAAATAATTTGAGCCCAGGAGAGCGGAAGTTCATTGTAGGGGACGTGGGGGGTACGTGGTGGGTACGAAACGTACCCACCACGTACCCACCAATGGGTATGAGCACATAGGCCGAGATTTTTACATGTCACCACTTAAATTAAAGTTAAAATTAAATTCAAATCCTAAAACAGATTCAAAAAAAATAATTTGAGCCCAGGAGAGCGGAAGTTCATTGTAGGGGACATGGGGGGTACGTGGTGGGTACGAAACGTACCCACCACGTACCCACCAATGGGTATGAGCACATAGGCCGAGATTTTTACATGTCACCACTTAAATTAAAGTTAAAATTAAATTCAAATCCTAAAACAGATTAAAAAAAAATAATTTGAGCCCAGGAGAGCGGAAGTTCATTGTAGGGGACGTGGGGGGTACGTGGTGGGTACGAAACGTACCCACCATGTACCCACCAATGGGTATGAGCACATAGGCCGAGATTTTTACATGTCACCACTTAAATTAAAGTTAAAATTAAATTCAAATCCTAAAACAGATTAAAAAAAAATAATTTGAGCCCAGGAGAGCGGAAGTTCATTGTAGGGGACGTGGGGGGTACGTGGTGGGTACGAAACGTACCCACCACGTACCCACCAATGGGTATGAGCACATAGGCCGAGATTTTTACATGTCACCACTTAAATTAAAGTTAAAATTAAATTCAAATCCTAAAACAGATTAAAAAAAAATAATTTGAGCCCAGGAGAGCGGAAGTTCATTGTAGGGGACGTGGGGGGTACGTGGTGGGTACGAAACGTACCCACCACGTACCCACCAATGGCTATGAGCACATAGGCCGAGATTTTTACATGTCACCACTTAAATTAAAGTTAAAATTAAATTCAAATCCTAAAACAGATTAAAAAAAAATAATTTGAACCCAGGAGAGCGGAAGTTCATTGTAGGGGACGTGGGGGGTACGTGGTGGGTACGAAACGTACCCACCACGTACCCACCAATGGGTATGAGCACATAGGCCGAGATTTTTACATGTCACCACTTAAATTAAAGTTAAAATTAAATTCAAATCCTAAAACAGATTAAAAAAACATACTGCAGTCACGATCGGCTGCAAGCCAATCGTATAATACTCTAGATGAATACTGAACTCCGATTTATATTGTAGTTGGGTATAAAGTAGATTTACGTGTGTGCATGTTGTATGTCCTTTATTAAGGACTGCTATTAGATTTCTACTCAAAACTAAAAGACAATATTCAGTGTTTAATTTCATACCTTGAACTGGGTAAGTCATCGAAAAAAATTTCCTTTTTAAAGGACTTTCACATGGGAGGAGCAGGAAAGGACTCCCTCGATTTCTTACATATTTATCCTTTTCCTTGGAACTATTCAAAAATAAACGTGTACAAAATTTCAAATTCGTAGCTTGAAGCGTTCAAAAGTTATTGGAAAATATTGTTGAACACGTGTTTTAAGGATATTTTGTATGGCAGCTACCAGAAGGAGTAAAAGGATTTCGCTGATTAGTAAACTCGAACTTCCTTTTCACTCAAAACTAACTTGTACAAAATTCCGAATTCGTAGCTAAAAGATTACTTGAGTTATTGTGAGTTTCGTAAATTAAGTGAATACATTTTGACAGGATATTTGTATGGCAGCTACACGAAGGACTAGAAGGATTTTCTTCATAATCATATATTTAGCTCCAACTATTGGAAAAATAACACATACAAAATTTCAATGACGTAGCTTAAACTCTTCTGAAGTTATCGATCAATATTCTTGAAGACGTGTTTTAAGGACATTTTGTATGGCAGCTACCCGAAGGAGTAGGACGATTTTGCCCGTTAACGAACTTAGCCTTACAAATTCAACCAAACATCCAGATTCAAAATTTCATGATCCTAGGTGAAGGCGTTCTTGAGTTATCGTGTTCACGGACAGACGGACGGACGGACGGACGGACGGACGGACGGACGGACGGACGGACGGACGGACGGACGGACGGACGGACGGACGGACGTCAGGCGGATTTGAGGTTTTTGGCCACAAATAAACAAAAAATAATATATAACTTTTTTTCGTCCGAGGCTTGGTTCTATGCGTTACAAACTTTTGGGCTGGATTAAACTTATAATACTCTTTATGATTTCATCTAGAGTATAAAAATAATTTGAGCCCAGGAGAGCGGAAGTTCATTGTAGGGGACGTGGGGGGTACGTGGTGGGTACGAAACGTACCCACCACGTACCCACCAATGGGTATGAGCACAAAGGCCGAGATTTTTACATGTCACCACTTAAATAAAAGTTAAAATTAAATTCAAATCCTAAAACAGATTCAAAAAAAATAATTTGAGCCCAGGAGAGCGGAAGTTCATTGTAGGGGACGTGGGGGGTAAGTGGTGGGTACGAAACGTACCCACCACGTACCCACCAATGGGTATGAGCACATAGGCCGAGATTTTTACATGTCACCACTTAAATTAAAGTTAAAATTAAATTCAAATCCTAAAACAGATTCAAAAAAAATAATTTGAGCCCAGGAGAGCGGAAGTTCATTGTATGGGACGTGGAGGGTACGTGGTGGGTACGTGGTGGGTACGAAACGTACCCACCACGTACCCACCAATGGGTATGAGCACATAGGCCGAGATTTTTACATGTCACCACTTAAATTAAAGTTAAAATTAAATTCAAATCCTAAAACAGATTAAAAAAAAATAATTTGAGCCCAGGAGAGCGGAAGTTCATTGTAGGGGACGTGGGGGGTACGTGGTGGGTACGAAACGTACCCACCACGTACCCACCAATGGGTATGAGCACATAGGCCGAGATTTTTACATGTCACCACTTAAATTAAAGTTAAAATTAAATTCAAATCCTAAAACAGATTAAAAAAAAATAATTTGAGCCCAGGAGAGCGGAAGTTCATTGTAGGGGACATGGGGGGTACGTGGTGGGTACGAAACGTACCCACCACGTACCCACCAATGGGTATGAGCACATAGGCCGAGATTTTTACATGTCACCACTTAAATTAAAGTTAAAATTAAATTCAAATCCTAAAACAGATTAAAAAAAAATAATTTGAGCCCAGGAGAGCGGAAGTTCATTGTAGGGGACATGGGGGGTACGTGGTGGGTACGAAACGTACCCACCACGTACCCACCAATGGGTATGAGCACATAGGCCGAGATTTTTACATGTCACCACTTAAATTAAAGTTAAAATTAAATTCAAATCCTAAAACAGATTCAAAAAAAATAATTTGAGCCCAGGAGAGCGGAAGTTCATTGTAGGGGACGTGGGGGGTACGTGGTGGGTACGAAACGTACCCACCACGTACCCACCAATGGGTATGAGCACATAGGCCGAGATTTTTACATGTCACCACTTAAATAAAAGTTAAAATTAAATTCAAATCCTAAAACAGATTCAAAAAAAATAATTTGAGCCCAGGAGAGCGGAAGTTCATTGTAGGGGACGTGGGGGGTACGTGGTGGGTACGAAACGTACCCACCACGTACCCACCAATGGGTATGAGCACATAGGCCGAGATTTTTACATGTCACCACTTAAATTAAAGTTAAAATTAAATTCAAATCCTAAAACAGATTCAAAAAAAATAATTTGAGCCCAGGAGAGCGGAAGTTCATTGTAGGGGACGTGGGGGGTACGTGGTGGGTACGAAACGTACCCACCACGTACCCACCAATGGGTCTGAGCACATAGGCCGAGATTTTTACATGTCACCACTTAAATAAAAGTTAAAATTAAATTCAAATCCTAAAACAGATTCAAAAAAAATAATTTGAGCCCAGGAGAGCGGAAGTTCATTGTAGGGGACGTGGGGGGTACGTGGTGGGTACGAAACGTACCCACCACGTACCCACCAATGGGTATGAGCACATAGGCCGAGATTTTTACATGTCACCACTTAAATTAAAGTTAAAATTAAATTCAAATCCTAAAACAGATTCAAAAAAAATAATTTGAGCCCAGGAGAGCGGAAGTTCATTGTAGGGGACGTGGGGGGTACGTGGTGGGTACGAAACGTACCCACCAATGGGTATGAGCACATAGGCCGAGATTTTTACATGTCACCACTTAAATTAAAGTTAAAATTAAATTCAAATCCTAAAACAGATTAAAAAAAAATAATTTGAGCCCAGGAGAGCGGAAGTTCATTGTAGGGGACATGGAAGGTACGTGGTGGGTACGAAACGTACCCACAACGTACCCACCAATGGGTATGAGCACATAGGCCGAGATTTTTACATGTCACCACTTAAATTAAAGTTAAAATTAAATTCAAATCCTAAAACAGATTCAAAAAAAATAATTTGAGCCCAGGAGAGCGGAAATTCATTGTAGGGGACGTGGGGGGTACGTGGTGGGTACGAAACGTACCCACCACGTACCCACCAATGGGTATGAGCACATAGGCCGAGATTTTTACATGTCACCACTTAAATTAAAGTTAAAATTAAATTCAAATCCTAAAACAGATTAAAAAAAAATAATTTGAGCCCAGGAGAGCGGAAGTTCATTGTAGGGGACATGGGGGGTACGTGGTGGGTACGAAACGTACCCACCACGTACCCACCAATGGGTATGAGCACATAGGCCGAGATTTTTACATGTCACCACTTAAATAAAAGTTAAAATTAAATTCAAATCCTAAAACAGATTCAAAAAAAATAATTTGAGCCCAGGAGAGCGGAAGTTCATTGTAGGGGACGTGGAGGGTAAGTGGTGGGTACGAAACGTACCCACCACGTACCCACCAATGGGTATGAGCACATAGGCCGAGATTTTTACATGTCACCACTTAAATTAAAGTTAAAATTAAGTTCAAATCCTAAAACAGATTCAAAAAAAATAATTTGAGATCAGGAGAGCGGAAGTTCATTGTAGGGGACGTGGAGGGTAAGTGGTGGGTACGAAACGTACCCACCACGTACCCACCAATGGGTATGAGCACATAGGCCGAGATTTTTACATGTCACCACTTAAATTAAAGTTAAAATTAAATTCAAATCCTAAAACAGATTAAAAAAAAATGATTTGAGCCCAGGAGAGCGGAAGTTCATTGTAGGGGACGTGGGGGGTACGTGGTGGGTACGAAACGTACCCACCACGTACCCACCAATGGGTATGAGCACATAGGCCGAGATTTTTACATGTCACCACTTAAATAAAAGTTAAAATTAAATTCAAATCCTAAAACAGATTCAAAAAAAATAATTTGAGCCCAGGAGAGCGGAAGTTCATTGTAGGGGACGTGGGGTTTACGTGGTGGGTACGAAACGTACCCACCACGTACCCACCAATGGGTATGAGCACATAGGCCGAGATTTTTACATGTCACCACTTAAATTAAAGTTAAAATTAAATTCAAATCCTAAAACAGATTCAAAAAAAATAATTTGAGCCCAGGAGAGCGGAAGTTCATTGTAGGGGACGTGGGGGGTACGTGGTGGGTACGAAACGTACCCACCACGTACCCACCAATGGGTATGAGCACATAGGCCGAGATTTTTACATGTGACCACTTAAATAAAAGTTAAAATTAAATTCAAATCCTAAAACAGATTAAAAAAAAATAATTTGAGCCCAGGAGAGCGGAAGTTCATTGTAGGGGACGTGGGGTTTACGTGGTGGGTACGAAACGTACCCACCACGTACCCACCAATGGGTATGAGCACATAGGCCGAGATTTTTACATGTCACCACTTAAATTAAAGTTAAAATTAAATTCAAATCCTAAAACAGATTCAAAAAAAATAATTTGAGCCCAGGAGAGCGGAAGTTCATTGTAGGGGACGTGGGGGGTACGTGGTGGGTACAAAACGTACCCACCACGTACCCACCAATGGGTATGAGCACATAGGCCGAGATTTTTACATGTCACCACTTAAATTAAAGTTAAAATTAAATTCAAATCCTAAAACAGATTCAAAAAAAATGATTTGAGCCCAGGAGAGCGGAAGTTCATTGTAGGGGACGTGGGGGGTACGTGGTGGGTACGAAACGTACCCACCACGTACCCACCAATGGGTATGAGCACATAGGCCGAGATTTTTACATGTCACCACTTAAATTAAAGTTAAAATTAAATTCAAATCCTAAAACAGATTAAAAAAAAATAATTTGAGCCCAGGAGAGCGGAAGTTCATTGTAGGGGACATGGGGGGTACGTGGTGGGTACGAAACGTACCCACCACGTACCCACCAATGGGTATGAGCACATAGGCCGAGATTTTTACATGTCACCACTTAAATTAAAGTTAAAATTAAATTCAAATCCTAAAACAGATTAAAAAAAAATAATTTGAGCCCAGGAGAGCGGAAGTTCATTGTAGGGGACGTGGGGGGTACGTGGTGGGTACGAAACGTACCCACCACGTACCCACCAATGGGTATGAGCACATAGGCCGAGATTTTTACATGTCACCACTTAAATTAAAGTTAAAATTAAATTCAAATCCTAAAACAGATTAAAAAAAAATAATTTGAGCCCAGGAGAGCGGAAGTTCATTGTAGGGGACGTGGGGGGTACGTGGTGGGTACGAAACGTACCCACCACGTACCCACCAATGGGTATGAGCACATAGGCCGAGATTTTTACATGTCACCACTTAAATTAAAGTTAAAATTAAATTCAAATCCTAAAACAGATTCAAAAAAAATAATTTGAGCCCAGGAGAGCGGAAGTTCATTGTAGGGGACGTGGGGGGTACGTGGTGGGTACGAAACGTACCCACCACGTACCCACCAATGGGTATGAGCACATAGGCCGAGATTTTTACATGTCACCACTTAAATTAAAGTTAAAATTAAATTCAAATCCCAAAACAGATTAAAAAAAAATAATTTGAGCCCAGGAGAGCGGAAGTTCATTGTAGGGGACGTGGGGGGTACGTGGTGGGTACGAAACGTACCCACCACGTACCCACCAATGGGTATGAGCACATAGGCCGAGATTTTTACATGTCACCACTTAAATTAAAGTTAAAATTAAATTCAAATCCTAAAACAGATTCAAAAAAAATAATTTGAGCCCAGGAGAGCGGAAGTTCATTGTAGGGGACGTGGGGGGTACGTGGTGGGTACGAAACGTACCCACCACGTACCCACCAATGGGTATGAGCACATAGGCCGAGATTTTTACATGTCACCACTTAAATTAAAGTTAAAATTAAATTCAAATCCTAAAACAGATTCAAAAAAAATAATTTGAGCCCAGGAGAGCGGAAGTTCATTGTAGGGGACGTGGGGGGTACGTGGTGGGTACGAAACGTACCCACCACGTACCCACCAATGGGTATGAGCACATAGGCCGAGATTTTTACATGTCACCACTTAAATTAAAGTTAAAATTAAATTCAAATCCCAAAACAGATTAAAAAAAAATAATTTGAGCCCAGGAGAGCGGAAGTTCATTGTAGGGGACGTGGGGGGTACGTGGTGGGTACGAAACGTACCCACCACGTACCCACCAATGGGTATGAGCACATAGGCCGAGATTTTACATGTCACCACTTAAATTAAAGTTAAAATTAAATTCAAATCCTAAAACAGATTAAAAAAAAATAATTTGAGCCCAGGAGAGCGGAAGTTCATTGTAGGGGACATGGGGGGTACGTGGTGGGTACGAAACGTACCCACCACGTACCCACCAATGGGTATGAGCACATAGGCCGAGATTTTTACATGTCACCACTTAAATTAAAGTTAAAATTAAATTCAAATCCTAAAACAGATTCAAAAAAAATAATTTGAGCCCAGGAGAGCGGAAGTTCATTGTAGGGGACGTGGGGGGTACGTGGTGGGTACGAAACGTACCCGCCACGTACCCACCAATGGGTATGAGCACATAGGCCGAGATTTTTACATGTCGCCACTTAAATTAAAGTTAAAATTAAATTCAAATCCTAAAACAGATTCAAAAAAAATAATTTGAGCCCAGGAGAGCGGAAGTTCATTGTAGGGGACGTGGGGGGTACGTGGTGGGTACGAAACGTACCCACCACGTACCCACCAATGGGTATGAGCACATAGGCCGAGATTTTTACATGTCACCACTTAAATTAAAGTTAAAATTAAATTCAAATCCTAAAACAGATTAAAAAAAATAATTTGAGCCCAGGAGAGCGGAAGTTCATTGTAGGGGACGTGGGGGGTACGTGGTGGGTACGAAACGTACCCACCACGTACCCACCAATGGGTATGAGCACATAGGCCGAGATTTTTACATGTCACCACTTAAATTAAAGTTAAAATTAAATTCAAATCCTAAAACAGATTCAAAAAAAATAATTTGAGCCCAGGAGAGCGGAAGTTCATTGTAGGGGACGTGGGGGGTACGTGGTGGCTACGAAACGTACCCACCACGTACCCACCAATGGGTATGAGCACATAGGCCGAGATTTTTACATGTCACCACTTAAATTAAAGTTAAAATTAAATTCAAATCCTAAAACAGATTAAAAAAAAATAATTTGAGCCCAGGAGAGCGGAAGTTCATTGTAGGGGACGTGGGGGGTACGTGGTGGGTACGAAACGTACCCACCACGTACCCACCAATGGGTATGAGCACATAGGCCGAGATTTTTACATGTCACCACTTAAATTAAAGTTAAAATTAAATTCAAATCCTAAAACAGATTCAAAAAAAATAATTTGAGCCCAGGAGAGCGGAAGTTCATTGTAGGGGACGTGGGGGGTACGTGGTGGGTACGAAACGTACCCACCACGTACCCACCAATGGGTATGAGCACATAGGCCGAGATTTTTACATGTCACCACTTAAATTAAAGTTAAAATTAAATTCAAATCCTAAAACAGATTCAAAAAAAATAATTTGAGCCCAGGAGAGCGGAAGTTCATTGTAGGGGACGTGGGGGGTACGTGGTGGGTACGAAACGTACCCACCACGTACCCACCAATGGGTATGAGCACATAGGCCGAGATTTTTACATGTCACCACTTAAATTAAAGTTAAAATTAAATTCAAATCCTAAAACAGATTCAAAAAAAATAATTTGAGCCCAGGAGAGCGGAAGTTCATTGTAGGGGACATGGGGGGTACGTGGTGGGTACGAAACGTACCCACCACGTACCCACCAATGGGTATGAGCACATAGGCCGAGATTTTTACATGTCACCACTTAAATTAAAGTTAAAATTAAATTCAAATCCTAAAACAGATTAAAAAAAAATAATTTGAGCCCAGGAGAGCGGAAGTTCATTGTAGGGGACGTGGGGGGTACGTGGTGGGTACGAAACGTACCCACCATGTACCCACCAATGGGTATGAGCACATAGGCCGAGATTTTTACATGTCACCACTTAAATTAAAGTTAAAATTAAATTCAAATCCTAAAACAGATTAAAAAAAAATAATTTGAGCCCAGGAGAGCGGAAGTTCATTGTAGGGGACGTGGGGGGTACGTGGTGGGTACGAAACGTACCCACCACGTACCCACCAATGGGTATGAGCACATAGGCCGAGATTTTTACATGTCACCACTTAAATTAAAGTTAAAATTAAATTCAAATCCTAAAACAGATTCAAAAAAAATAATTTGAGCCCAGGAGAGCGGAAGTTCATTGTAGGGGACGTGGGGGGTACGTGGTGGGTACGAAACGTACCCACCACGTACCCACCAATGGGTATGAGCACATAGGCCGAGATTTTTACATGTCACCACTTAAATTAAAGTTAAAATTAAATTCAAATCCCAAAACAGATTAAAAAAAAATAATTTGAGCCCAGGAGAGCGGAAGTTCATTGTAGGGGACGTGGGGGGTACGTGGTGGGTACGAAACGTACCCACCACGTACCCACCAATGGGTATGAGCACATAGGCCGAGATTTTTACATGTCACCACTTAAATTAAAGTTAAAATTAAATTCAAATCCTAAAACAGATTCAAAAAAAATAATTTGAGCCCAGGAGAGCGGAAGTTCATTGTAGGGGACGTGGGGGGTACGTGGTGGGTACGAAACGTACCCACCACGTACCCACCAATGGGTATGAGCACATAGGCCGAGATTTTTACATGTCACCACTTAAATTAAAGTTAAAATTAAATTCAAATCCTAAAACAGATTAAAAAAAAATAATTTGAGATCAGGAGAGCGGAAGTTCATTGTAGGGGACGTGGGGGGTACGTGGTGGGTACGAAACGTACCCACCACGTACCCACCAATGGGTATGAGCACATAGGCCGAGATTTTTACATGTCACCACTTAAATTAAAGTTAAAATTAAATTCAAATCCTAAAACAGATTCAAAAAAAATAATTTGAGCCCAGGAGAGCGGAAGTTCATTGTAGGGGACGTGGGGGGTACGTGGTGGGTACGAAACGTACCCACCACGTACCCACCAATGGGTATGAACACATAGGCCGAGATTTTTACATGTCACCACTTAAATTAAAGTTAAAATTAAATTCAAATCCTAAAACAGATTCAAAAAAAATAATTTGAGCCCAGGAGAGCGGAAGTTCATTGTAGGGGACGTGGGGGGTACGTGGTGGGTACGAAACGTACCCACCACGTACCCACCAATGGGTATGAGCACATAGGCCGAGATTTTTACATGTCAAAACTTAAATTAAAGTTAAAATTAAATTCAAATCCTAAAACAGATTCAAAAAAAATAATTTGAGCCCAGGAGAGCGGAAGTTCATTGTAGGGGACGTGGGGGGTACGTGGTGGGTACGAAACATACCCACCACGTACCCACCAATGGGTATGAGCACATAGGCCGAGATTTTTACATGTCACCACTTAAATTAAAGTTAAAATTAAATTCAAATCCTAAAACAGATTAAAAAAAAATAATTTGAGCCCAGGAGAGCGGAAGTTCATTGTAGGGGACGTGGGGGGTACGTGGTGGGTACGAAACGTACCCACCACGTACCCACCAATGGGTATGAGCACATAGGCCGAGATTTTACATGTCACCACTTAAATTAAAGTTAAAATTAAATTCAAATCCTAAAACAGATTCAAAAAAAATAATTTGAGCCCAGGAGAGCGGAAGTTCATTGTAGGGGACATGGGGGGTACGTGGTGGGTACGAAACGTACCCACCACGTACCCACCAATGGGTATGAACACATAGGCCGAGATTTTTACATGTCACCACTTAAATTAAAGTTAAAATTAAATTCAAATCCTAAAACAGATTAAAAAAAAATAATTTGAGCCCAGGAGAGCGGAAGTTCATTGTAGGGGACGTGGGGGGTACGTGGTGGGTACGAAACGTACCCACCACGTACCCACCAATGGGTATGAGCACATAGGCCGAGATTTTTACATGTCACCACTTAAATTAAAGTTAAAATTAAATTCAAATCCTAAAACAGATTAAAAAAAAATAATTTGAGCCCAGGAGAGCGGAAGTTCATTGTAGGGGACGTGGGGGGTACGTGGTGGGTACGAAACGTACCCACCACGTACCCACCAATGGGTATGAGCACATAAGCCGAGATTTTTACATGTCACCACTTAAATTAAAGTTAAAATTAAATTCAAATCCTAAAACAGATTAAAAAAAAATAATTTGAGCCCAGGAGAGCGGAAGTTCATTGTAGGGGACGTGGGGGGTACGTGGTGGGTACGAAACGTACCCACCACGTACCCACCAATGGGTATGAGCACATAGGCCGAGATTTTTACATGTCACCACTTAAATTAAAGTTAAAATTAAATTCAAATCCTAAAACAGATTCAAAAAAAATAATTTGAGCCCAGGAGAGCGGAAGTTCATTGTAGGGGACGTGGGGGTACGTGGTGGCTACGAAACGTACCCACCACGTACCCACCAATGGGTATGAGCACATAGGCCGAGATTTTTACATGTCACCACTTAAATTAAAGTTAAAATTAAATTGAAATCCTAAAACAGATTAAAAAAAAATAATTTGAGCCCAGGAGAGCGGAAGTTCATTGTAGGGGACGTGGGGGGTACGTGGTGGGTACGAAACGTACCCACCACGTACCCACCAATGGGTATGAGCACATAGGCCGAGATTTTTACATGTCACCACTTAAATTAAAGTTAAAATTAAATTCAAATCCTAAAACAGATTCAAAAAAAATAATTTGAGCCCAGGAGAGCGGAAGTTCATTGTAGGGGACGTGGGGGGTACGTGGTGGGTACGAAACGTACCCACCATGTACCCACCAATGGGTATGAGCACATAGGCCGAGATTTTTACATGTCACCACTTAAATTAAAGTTAAAATTAAATTCAAATCCTAAAACAGATTAAAAAAAAATAATTTGAGCCCAGGAGAGCGGAAGTTCATTGTAGGGGACGTGGGGGGTACGTGGTGGGTACGAAACGTACCCACCACGTACCCACCAATGGGTATGAGCACATAGGCCGAGATTTTTACATGTCACCACTTAAATTAAAGTTAAAATTAAATTCAAATCCTAAAACAGATTCAAAAAAAATAATTTGAGCCCAGGAGAGCGGAAGTTCATTGTAGGGGACGTGGGGGGTACGTGGTGGGTACGAAACGTACCCACCACGTACCCACCAATGGGTATGAGCACATAGGCCGAGATTTTTACATGTCACCACTTAAATTAAAGTTAAAATTAAATTCAAATCCCAAAACAGATTAAAAAAAAATAATTTGAGCCCAGGAGAGCGGAAGTTCATTGTAGGGGACGTGGGGGGTACGTGGTGGGTACGAAACGTACCCACCACGTACCCACCAATGGGTATGAGCACGTAGGCCGAGATTTTTACATGTCACTACTTAAATTAAAGTTAAAATTAAATTCAAATCCTAAAACAGATTCAAAAAAAATAATTTGAGCCCAGGAGAGCGGAAGTTCATTGTAGGGGACGTGGGGGGTACGTGGTGGGTACAAACGTACCCACCACGTACCCACCAATGGGTATGAGCACATAGGCCGAGATTTTTACATGTCACCACTTAAATTAAAGTTAAAATTAAATTCAAATCCTAAAACAGATTAAAAAAAAATAATTTGAGCCCAGGAGAGCGGAAGTTCATTGTAGGGGACGTGGGGGGTACGTGGTGGGTACGAAACGTACCCACCACGTACCCACCAATGGGTATGAGCACATAGGCCGAGATTTTTACATGTCACCACTTAAATTAAAGTTAAAATTAAATTCAAATCCTAAAACAGATTCAAAAAAAATAATTTGAGCCCAGGAGAGCGGAAGTTCATTGTAGGGGACGTGGGGGGTACGTGGTGGGTACGAAACGTACCCACCACGTACCCACCAATGGGTATGAACACATAGGCCGAGATTTTTACATGTCACCACTTAAATTAAAGTTAAAATTAAATTCAAATCCCAAAACAGATTAAAAAAAAATAATTTGAGCCCAGGAGAGCGGAAGTTCATTGTAGGGGACGTGGGGGGTACGTGGTGGGTACGAAACGTACCCACCACGTACCCACCAATGGGTATGAGCACATAGGCCGAGATTTTTACATGTCACCACTTAAATTAAAGTTAAAATTAAATTCAAATCCTAAAACAGATTAAAAAAAAATAATTTGAGCCCAGGAGAGCGGAAGTTCATTGTAGGGGACGTGGGGGGTACGTGGTGGGTACGAAACGTACCCACCACGTACCCACCAATGGGTATGAGCACATAGGCCGAGATTTTTACATGTCACCACTTAAATTAAAGTTAAAATTAAATTCAAATCCTAAAACAGATTAAAAAAAAATAATTTGAGCCCAGGAGAGCGGAAGTTCATTGTAGGGGACGTGGGGGGTACGTGGTGGGTACGAAACGTACCCACCACGTACCCACCAATGGGTATGAGCACATAGGCCGAGATTTTTACATGTCACCACTTAAATTAAAGTTAAAATTAAATTGAAATCCTAAAACAGATTAAAAAAAAATAATTTGAGCCCAGGAGAGCGGAAGTTCATTGTAGGGGACGTGGGGGGTACGTGGTGGGTACGAAACGTACCCACCACGTACCCACCAATGGGTATGAGCACATAGGCCGAGATTTTTACATGTCACCACTTAAATTAAAGTTAAAATTAAATTCAAATCCTAAAACAGATTCAAAAAAAATAATTTGAGCCCAGGAGAGCGGAAGTTCATTGTAGGGGACGTGGGGGGTACGTGGTGGGTACGAAACGTACCCACCATGTACCCACCAATGGGTATGAGCACATAGGCCGAGATTTTTACATGTCACCACTTAAATTAAAGTTAAAATTAAATTCAAATCCTAAAACAGATTCAAAAAAAATAATTTGAGCCCAGGAGAGCGGAAGTTCATTGTAGGGGACGTGGGGAGTACGTGGTGGGTACAAACGTACCCACCACGTACCCACCAATGGGTATGAGCACATAGGCCGAGATTTTTACATGTCACCACTTAAATTAAAGTTAAAATTAAATTCAAATCCTAAAACAGATTAAAAAAAAATAATTTGAGATCAGGAGAGCGGAAGTTCATTGTAGGGGACGTGGGGGGTACGTGGTGGGTACGAAACGTACCCACCACGTACCCACCAATGGGTATGAGCACATAGGCCGAGATTTTTACATGTCACCACTTAAATTAAAGTTAAAATTAAATTCAAATCCTAAAACAGATTCAAAAAAAATAATTTGAGCCCAGGAGAGCGGAAGTTCATTGTAGGGGACGTGGGGGGTACGTGGTGGGTACGAAACGTACCCACCACGTACCCACCAATGGGTATGAACACATAGGCCGAGATTTTTACATGTCACCACTTAAATTAAAGTTAAAATTAAATTCAAATCCTAAAACAGATTCAAAAAAAATAATTTGAGCCCAGGAGAGCGGAAGTTCATTGTAGGGGACGTGGGGGGTACGTGGTGGGTACGAAACGTACCCACCACGTACCCACCAATGGGTATGAGCACATAGGCCGAGATTTTTACATGTCACCACTTATATTAAAGTTAAAATTAAATTCAAATCCTAAAACAGATTAAAAAAAAATAATTTGAGCCCAGGAGAGCGGAAGTTCATTGTAGGGGACGTGGGGGGTACGTGGTGGGTACGAAACGTACCCACCACGTACCCACCAATGGGTATGAGCACATAGGCCGAGATTTTTACATGTCACCACTTAAATTAAAGTTAAAATTAAATTCAAATCCTAAAACAGATTAAAAAAAAATAATTTGAGCCCAGGAGAGCGGAAGTTCATTGTAGGGGACGTGGGGGGTACGTGGTGGGTACGAAACGTACCCACCACGTACCCACCAATGGGTATGAGCACATAGGCCGAGATTTTTACATGTTGTTACGCCGTAATTTTGATCGTCATCCGGGAAAGAAGAAAAGTGTTCAGTAAATAAAAGTGTATGATGTTTTTAGAGGAAGATAGGCCAACTTACCAACTACTTCAACGCGTGCTCCTTGTGAAAGCACCTCTGCGCACGTATTGGCCTTCAGTCTCAACTAAAAAGGTACCAGCACAAAGGAGGGAATTAATCAATTAAGTACCCCGTCGCACACACATGGAAGTCGAGCTAAACTCGAAAATAGGAAAAATGAATTATAGTTATGTTAGGATGAAGAATATGTACAAGCGAATTAGAGTTACATTAGTTAGTTATAGTTACATATTAAGAATAGGAATAGGAAATATGAATTAGTATATAGAAAAAATGAATTATAGTTATGTTAGGATGAAGAATATGTACAAGCGAATTAGAGTTACATTAGTTAGTTATAGTTAGATATTAAGAATAGGAATAGGAAATATGAATTAGTATGAGCTAGTAAGATTAGGGTTAGACTGAAACTACAATTGGAAATTAACACACAACACGCAACATCGAATCACGAATCCCATCACTGAGGACCAATCACATCGCTTGGGACAGACCTCATCACGGAGGACCAATCACCTCGCTTGGGACAGATCACATCATGGAGGACCAATCACATCACTCAGTGCAAACATGGCGACTTATACTGCGAGAAGTACTAGTCGGTAAGGCAGGTCCGCAAGGTTTGGGTCCATGCTAAAAAGTCGGGTCGAGAGTGAAAGCTACCGAAGAAGAGAAAGTTATCAAGTGTAAGTGAACGACCTGGAGAAAGCAGTCGTTGACCCAGGAAAACGGGGATTTACCGATTCGAAAAGCTGACCCGAGGTTTCGAGGAAAGTGCAACACCCGAAAACGGTCTCTTTTGATCAAGTGATAGTTACCGAGTGGACGAGGTATATTTATTAGTGGAGATAGTTTTTGCGGTTACCTGAAAGTAACCAGAAGTACGTGCTTCGAGCGTCACAAGTCGGTGACGGCACGAGTAGAGTTGTGCGAATCGAATTCAGAGTGGCAACAGGACCAGGGGAGAAATAGCGAAGCCCGAAACGCGAGGATATTTAAACAACTACAATAACCAGAGCAACGACGTCGGAGGAAACCATCGAGGGACAACGCACCAGAGGCGCACTAGCTTTAAGGACCGTAGCCAGGGTATAGATAAATGTGTTAGTAGAGACCAAGTAAGTAGGTTATTCTCGTAGGCGACTACTTCGCCAAGTGAACATTAAAATTAAAGTCGAATTGTTGCGTAAAACTCTGAATTTCTTCTTTTGGTGTAAATTGTGACGTGTTCCAGCTCGCCTTCCGTTGTTTTCCGGTAAATGCGCGCGAAACTCTTCTCGAATTCGTGATTCGGTCGGGAAGATTTAGAACGGGGCCCTTAAATCAGAATCACTGGCGCCCACGACCCATCTCTGGGTTGGCCGGACAAGGCCCGTTCGCCCCCTTAGTGCTGGGGTTTTAAAACGGTTCTCCACGGGGAAAAACCGTAATATTTGGCGCCCAACGTGGGTCATTCCCAGCCAGACGAAACCGGCACCCAGTTTGCTTGACTTTCGATCTGTTCTTCGTCCGCGACTTTTTGATTCTTGAATAAAATCTGTGAAAATCTCGTCATCGGAACGCGATAAAGTGAATACGAAATGAGCGGATTTCCGGGGACCTTTGCCTTCGACGAATACGGCCGTCCTTTCATTATTTTACGGGACCAGGACCAACAGAAACGGCTGACAGGCAACGATGCGATCAAGAGTCACATTTCGGCTGGCCGGCAAATCGCCTCCACTCTCAAGACCTCATTAGGACCGAAAGGTCTCGACAAAATGATGGTGAGTTCAGACGGTGAAGTGACTGTAACAAACGATGGCGCTACGATTCTCAAACTTATGGATGTTGAGCACGAAATCGGCAAACTGATGGTACAGTTGAGTCAATCGCAGGACGATGAAATCGGTGACGGTACAACGGGAGTTGTTGTTCTTGCCGGAGCTCTACTCGAACAAGCCGAATCACTTTTGGATCGTGGTATTCATCCGATTCGTATCGCTGACGGTTTCGAATTAGCTGCACAATGTGCCGCGAAACATTTGGATTCGATTGCTGAACCGTTTCCGATTTCGTCCGACAACAAGGAAGGGATGAGTCTATAGGTGTTTATGTGGCTATAGTGGAAAGTCTCTTCAATCGCCTTTCAACGACTTGCACAGAAGCGGAAAAATTAAGAGTCCTCAGACGAAACATAAGTCCATTTTATCAACATCAGCTCGGGTTGGTAAAAATTGATTCAATTGGGGAACTGATTAAATTGGGTCGGTCCTTAGAGGCCACAAGACTTTCAGTGGAGGCGTTTCAACCTCCCCCTGGCCACCGAACAGGTAATTTGTTGGAACGAGACTTGGCATATGTAGATTCCACTGAGAAAATCAAGCCAGAGGTACATAGTACTGAGTCCAATAGTAACTCGCGAGGTCAAGCTCCAAGACCGTTGAAGTGTTATAACTGCAAGGCTCCGGGACACGTGTCACGAGAATGCGAGGAGCCACGGAAATGTTTTGGATGTGGGAAAGTGGGTGTGTTGCGAGTTAATTGTCCTGTTTGCAGCCCGAACCCGAATCATGGGAATGGAAGGCAGGAACCGAAAACTGCAACAACCGATTCGGGAAACGCGAGTCGTGCTCACTAAATAGCGGCAAAGTGAGCACGAATGTCGAAACTGTACCGCCTATTAGCTTCGCATTGACTCCGAAAGAGGGTGATATACGGCCACATTTGAAGGTGACCGTCTTTGGTGCAAAATTCGTTGGGTTGTTGGATTCGGGGGCATCACGCACCATTTGGGGAAGAGATGGATGGAATGTTCTAAAGGAACGGGGGGTAATACTGAGCTCGGCCAAATCTCCGTCTGTTAAGTTAGCTAACGGGGATGAGTGTGCGGTGGATGGAGTGGTTTGGCTGCCAATTCAGGTGGACGATCGTACACGATGGATGGAGTGTTTAGTCGTCCAGAGACTTCCTCATTCACTCATTCTTGGCGCAGATTTTTGGGTGCAGTTCGGGTTAGTTGTCGACCTTAGTCGAGAACAATGGGATTTTGCCGAGCAACCGAGTCTAGCAGCGATCGAATGTCTGCATCCAAAGACAAAATTGAATGGGGATGAGGGAGATCGACTGGAGAAGCTACTGGAGGAGGAATTCGCGGAGATGGGTGATGGTCTGGGTCGTACTTCAGAGGTGGAACATATCATAAAAACAACATCACCTCCGATAAAGCAGCGATATTACCCGGTATCACCTGCTGTCCAGAAGCATATCGACCTAGAACTAAAGGATATGTTGAGGGATGCAGTGATTCAGCCATCAAAAAGTGCTTGGGCCTCTCCTATATTGTTGATTAAGAAGAAGGATGGAACGTATCGGTTTTGTGTAGACTTTCGAAAAGTCAACAAGGTGTCCGAACGAGATGCATATCCGATTCCGTACGTTTCAGCTACACTCGACAAACTCCGCGACGCAAAGTATTTGTCCTCAATGGATATCAAATCCGCATATTGGCAGGTTCCGATGGCGGAATCGTCACGTCAGTATACTGCGTTCACAGTGCCTGGCAGGGGGTTATACGAATTTTTGCGCATGCCGTTTGGGTTACAAAACGCACCAGCAACGTGGCAGCGTTTAATTGATAGGGTACTGGGAAGCGACCTGGAACCCTTCGTGTTCGTCTATCTCGACGACATAATCATAGTAACGCAGAGTTTCGAAAAGCACTTAGAGATATTGCGTGAAGTGTTTCGTCGTCTGACTGCAGCAGGGTTACGTGTTTCACGCGCGAAATGCGAATTTTGTAGGTCGGAATTGCGTTACTTGGGTTATGTCGTGGATGAGAGCGGTCTTCATGTCGATCCCGAGAAGGTGGAGAGTTTGAGGAAGTTCCCAGCACCACGAAATGTCAAGGAGGTTCGCCAATTCTTGGGTATGGTGTCGTGGTATCGCCGATTTATATCGGATTTTGCAACTTTTTTTGCACCACTAACTGCGCTTCTAAAGAAAAATCGCAAATTCGAGTGGAGTGAAGAGTGCGATCGGGCGTTTTCGCAAGCAAAAGTTAGGCTTTCCACGGCACCTATACTGACCTGCCCCGACTACGATTTGCCATTTGTAATCCAAACGGATGCATCAAACTTTGGCCTTGGGGCAGTATTATCTCAAGGCCGAGCAGATGAGGAACGAGTCGTTTGCTATCTGAGTCGTTCTTTGACGAGTGCGGAACGAAAGTATTCGACCACAGAGAAGGAATGTCTGGCGGTGCTGTGGGCGATTGAAAAATTGAGACCGTATGTGGAAGGCACCAAGTTTAGTGTAGTAACTGACCACCACTCCTTGCTATGGTTGCACAATTTGAAAGAGCCAAACGGACGACTGGCACGTTGGGCTGTACGGCTGCAACAATATAACTATGACGTCATCCATCGGAAAGGGAAGGATCATCTGGTCCCGGATGCGTTATCCCGATCGGTACCTGTGTTGGATACGATTGAGGCAATTGCCCAAGCTGATAAGTGGTATACCAGGATGATGAAGTTGGTGCATAATCACCCAGGGAAATATTCTGCGTGGCGAATTGAGGAAAGTAGGTTATGGAAGCACGTTCCAGCGGCCTTTCCAGAATTAACTTCCGAAAACTCCTGGAAGAGGGTGGTATCGGAAGAAGAGCGAGCTAAAGTTCTAGCGGAATGCCATGACGACCCAAAGGCGGGTCATACGGGAATTACCAAGACGTGTGAGCGAGTTGCGCTCAGGTATTATTGGCCGAAGATGAGGATAGACGTAAAAAAATATGTTCAAACGTGTCAGGTTTGTCAAGCCATAAAACCAGAGCGCCGATTACCGGCTGGGCTTATGGTTTCACGAAACGGGGAAGCTAAGCAGCCCTGGGAAATGGTCTGCGTAGATTTGGTGGGACCACTTCCGCGCTCCTCGCATGGCCATTGCTATATCTTAACGGTGGTGGACTACTTCTCAAAATTCCCACTTCTATTCCCCTTAAGATCTGCCACGAGCGCGGCAGTGACCAAAGCCTTGGAAGAACATGTTTTCTTACTGTTTGGAGTACCAAAATGGATGGTATGTGACAATGGTGTCCAATTTAAGGCAAGAAACTTGCAGACGATGGCCGAATCCTACGGAACCACTATCAGGTATACGGCATTTTACCACCCCCAAGCAAATCCGGCGGAGCGCATAAACCAATCCATCAAAACCATGTTGAGGGCGTACGTTTCGGAGAACCACCGGAAATGGGACGAGAATTTGGCAAAAATAGCGTGTGCTCTTCGCACTTCATCACACGAAGTTATGAAGTGTACCCCTTATTTTATTAATTTTGGAAGGGAAATGTCGACTACCGGATGTCCGAATGAGGGGCCGAATGCAAGTAGTTCAGCTTCTTCCCAGATTACAGATCCACATGTAAGGGCAATCGTGTTAGAGAAGGTTAGAGAAGAAATCAGGGCGCGTTTCAGGAAGGCCACCGATAAAAGCAAGAGCCGCTACGACCTACGACGACGAGATGTAGGCTTTTTTCCAAACGACCTCGTCCTGCGGAAAAATTATGTCTTGTCGGACGCGGCAAAGTTTTTCTCGGCCAACTTGGCTCCGAAATTCATCGGGCCGTTCAAGGTAGTGAAAAGGGTATCTCCTTGGACGTACGAACTTGAGGACCAGAGTGGTAAACGGGGCGGAGTATGGAATGTGAAGGACTTAAAAACATATGTAAGGGGCCGCGATTAGAATATGCGCGTAGTTGTTTGTTTCTTGGGACTGGATAAAGAGGATCATCTAACTTATGGAGGGGGTACGTGTTAGTAATACAAGGGAATCATAGTAGTCTAAGTCTCAAGTGTAACATAGAAGTGAAATAAAAATTAAAAAAAAATATACCGGAGGGGATTTCCTAGAGAATTTTGGAAATTCTCTTTAAGCAAGGGGGGAATTGTTACGCCGTAATTTTGATCGTCATCCGGGAAAGAAGAAAAGTGTTCAGTAAATAAAAGTGTATGATGTTTTTAGAGGAAGATAGGCCAACTTACCAACTACTTCAACGCGTGCTCCTTGTGAAAGCACCTCTGCGCACGTATTGGCCTTCAGTCTCAACTAAAAAGGTACCAGCACAAAGGAGGGAATTAATCAATTAAGTACCCCGTCGCACACACATGGAAGTCGAGCTAAACTCGAAAATAGGAAAAATGAATTATAGTTATGTTAGGATGAAGAATATGTACAAGCGAATTAGAGTTACATTAGTTAGTTATAGTTACATATTAAGAATAGGAATAGGAAATATGAATTAGTATATAGAAAAAATGAATTATAGTTATGTTAGGATGAAGAATATGTACAAGCGAATTAGAGTTACATTAGTTAGTTATAGTTAGATATTAAGAATAGGAATAGGAAATATGAATTAGTATGAGCTAGTAAGATTAGGGTTAGACTGAAACTACAATTGGAAATTAACACACAACACGCAACATCGAATCACGAATCCCATCACTGAGGACCAATCACATCGCTTGGGACAGACCTCATCACGGAGGACCAATCACCTCGCTTGGGACAGATCACATCATGGAGGACCAATCACATCACTCAGTGCAAACATGGCGACTTATACTGCGAGAAGTACTAGTCGGTAAGGCAGGTCCGCAAGGTTTGGGTCCATGCTAAAAAGTCGGGTCGAGAGTGAAAGCTACCGAAGAAGAGAAAGTTATCAAGTGTAAGTGAACGACCTGGAGAAAGCAGTCGTTGACCCAGGAAAACGGGGATTTACCGATTCGAAAAGCTGACCCGAGGTTTCGAGGAAAGTGCAACACCCGAAAACGGTCTCTTTTGATCAAGTGATAGTTACCGAGTGGACGAGGTATATTTATTAGTGGAGATAGTTTTTGCGGTTACCTGAAAGTAACCAGAAGTACGTGCTTCGAGCGTCACAAGTCGGTGACGGCACGAGTAGAGTTGTGCGAATCGAATTCAGAGTGGCAACAGGACCAGGGGAGAAATAGCGAAGCCCGAAACGCGAGGATATTTAAACAACTACAATAACCAGAGCAACGACGTCGGAGGAAACCATCGAGGGACAACGCACCAGAGGCGCACTAGCTTTAAGGACCGTAGCCAGGGTATAGATAAATGTGTTAGTAGAGACCAAGTAAGTAGGTTATTCTCGTAGGCGACTACTTCGCCAAGTGAACATTAAAATTAAAGTCGAATTGTTGCGTAAAACTCTGAATTTCTTCTTTTGGTGTAAATTGTGACGTGTTCCAGCTCGCCTTCCGTTGTTTTCCGGTAAATGCGCGCGAAACTCTTCTCGAATTCGTGATTCGGTCGGGAAGATTTAGAACGGGGCCCTTAAATCAGAATCACTGGCGCCCACGACCCATCTCTGGGTTGGCCGGACAAGGCCCGTTCGCCCCCTTAGTGCTGGGGTTTTAAAACGGTTCTCCACGGGGAAAAACCGTAATAATGTCACCACTTAAATTAAAGTTAAAATTAATTTCAAATCCTAAAACAGATTCAAAAAAAATAATTTGAGCCCAGGAGAGCGGAAGTTCATTGTAGGGGACGTGGGGGTACGTGGTGGCTACGAAACGTACCCACCACGTACCCACCAATGGGTATGAGCACATAGGCCGAGATTTTTACATGTCACCACTTAAATTAAAGTTAAAATTAAATTCAAATCCTAAAACAGATTCAAAAAAAATAATTTGAGCCCAGGAGAGCGGAAGTTCATTGTAGGGGACGTGGGGGGTACGTGGTGGGTACGAAACGTACCCACCATGTACCCACCAATGGGTATGAGCACATAGGCCGAGATTTTTACATGTCACCACTTAAATTAAAGTTAAAATTAAATTCAAATCCTAAAACAGATTCAAAAAAAATAATTTGAGCCCAGGAGAGCGGAAGTTCATTGTAGGGGACGTGGGGGGTACGTGGTGGGTACGAAACGTACCCACCACGTACCCACCAATGGGTATGAGCACATAGGCCGAGATTTTTACATGTCACCACTTAAATTAAAGTTAAAATTAAATTCAAATCCCAAAACAGATTAAAAAAAAATAATTTGAGCCCAGGAGAGCGGAAGTTCATTGTAGGGGACGTGGGGGGTACGTGGTGGGTACGAAACGTACCCACCACGTACCCACCAATGGGTATGAGCACATAGGCCGAGATTTTTACATGTCACCACTTAAATTAAAGTTAAAATTAAATTCAAATCCTAAAACAGATTAAAAAAAAATAATTTGAGATCAGGAGAGCGGAAGTTCATTGTAGGGGACGTGGGGGGTACGTGGTGGGTACGAAACGTACCCACCACGTACCCACCAATGGGTATGAGCACATAGGCCGAGATTTTTACATGTCACCACTTAAATTAAAGTTAAAATTAAATTCAAATCCTAAAACAGATTCAAAAAAAATAATTTGAGCCCAGGAGAGCGGAAGTTCATTGTAGGGGACGTGGGGGGTACGTGGTGGGTACGAAACGTACCCACCACGTACCCACCAATGGGTATGAGCACATAGGCCGAGATTTTTACATGTCACCACTTAAATTAAAGTTAAAATTAAATTCAAATCCTAAAACAGATTCAAAAAAAATAATTTGAGCCCAGGAGAGCGGAAGTTCATTGTAGGGGACGTGGGGGGTACGTGGTGGGTACGAAACGTACCCACCACGTACCCACCAATGGGTATGAGCACATAGGCCGAGATTTTTACATGTCACCACTTAAATTAAAGTTAAAATTAAATTCAAATCCTAAAACAGATTCAAAAAAAATAATTTGAGCCCAGGAGAGCGGAAGTTCATTGTAGGGGACGTGGGGGGTACGTGGTGGGTACGAAACGTACCCACCATGTACCCACCAATGGGTATGAGCACATAGGCCGAGATTTTTACATGTCACCACTTAAATTAAAGTTAAAATTAAATTCAAATCCTAAAACAGATTAAAAAAAAATAATTTGAGCCCAGGAGAGCGGAAGTTCATTGTAGGGGACGTGGGGGGTACGTGGTGGGTACGAAACGTACCCACCACGTACCCACCAATGGGTATGAGCACATAGGCCGAGATTTTTACATGTCACCACTTAAATTAAAGTTAAAATTAAATTCAAATCCCAAAACAGATTAAAAAAAAATAATTTGAGCCCAGGAGAGCGGAAGTTCATTGTAGGGGACGTGGGGGGTACGTGGTGGGTACGAAACGTACCCACCACGTACCCACCAATGGGTATGAGCACATAGGCCGAGATTTTTACATGTCACCACTTAAATTAAAGTTAAAATTAAATTCAAATCCTAAAACAGATTAAAAAAAAATAATTTGAGATCAGGAGAGCGGAAGTTCATTGTAGGGGACGTGGGGGGTACGTGGTGGGTACGAAACGTACCCACCACGTACCCACCAATGGGTATGAGCACATAGGCCGAGATTTTTACATGTCACCACTTAAATTAAAGTTAAAATTAAATTCAAATCCTAAAACAGATTCAAAAAAAATAATTTGAGCCCAGGAGAGCGGAAGTTCATTGTAGGGGACGTGGGGGGTACGTGGTGGGTACGAAACGTACCCACCACGTACCCACCAATGGGTATGAGCACATAGGCCGAGATTTTTACATGTCACCACTTAAATTAAAGTTAAAATTAAATTCAAATCCTAAAACAGATTCAAAAAAAATAATTTGAGCCCAGGAGAGCGGAAGTTCATTGTAGGGGACGTGGGGGGTACGTGGTGGGTACGAAACGTACCCACCACGTACCCACCAATGGGTATGAGCACATAGGCCGAGATTTTTACATGTCACCACTTAAATTAAAGTTAAAATTAAATTCAAATCCCAAAACAGATTAAAAAAAAATAATTTGAGCCCAGGAGAGCGGAAGTTCATTGTAGGGGACGTGGGGGGTACGTGGTGGGTACAAACGCACCCACCACGTACCCACCAATGGGTATGAGCACATAGGCCGAGATTTTTACATGTCACCACTTAAATTAAAGTTAAAATTAAATTCAAATCCTAAAACAGATTAAAAAAAAATAATTTGAGATCAGGAGAGCGGAAGTTCATTGTAGGGGACGTGGGGGGTACGTGGTGGGTACGAAACGTACCCACCACGTACCCACCAATGGGTATGAGCACATAGGCCGAGATTTTTACATGTCACCACTTAAATTAAAGTTAAAATTAAATTCAAATCCTAAAACAGATTCAAAAAAAATAATTTGAGCCCAGGAGAGCGGAAGTTCATTGTAGGGGACGTGGGGGGTACGTGGTGGGTACGAAACGTACCCACCACGTACCCACCAATGGGTATGAACACATAGGCCGAGATTTTTACATGTCACCACTTAAATTAAAGTTAAAATTAAATTCAAATCCTAAAACAGATTCAAAAAAAATAATTTGAGCCCAGGAGAGCGGAAGTTCATTGTAGGGGACGTGGGGGGTACGTGGTGGCTACGAAACGTACCCACCACGTACCCACCAATGGGTATGAGCACATAGGCCGAGATTTTTACATGTCACCACTTAAATTAAAGTTAAAATTAAATTCAAATCCTAAAACAGATTCAAAAAAAATAATTTGAGCCCAGGAGAGCGGAAGTTCATTGTAGGGGACGTGGGGGTACGTGGTGGCTACGAAACGTACCCACCACGTACCCACCAATGGGTATGAGCACATAGGCCGAGATTTTTACATGTCACCACTTAAATTAAAGTTAAAATTAAATTCAAATCCTAAAACAGATTAAAAAAAAATAATTTGAGCCCAGGAGAGCGGAAGTTCATTGTAGGGGACGTGGGGGTACGTGGTGGCTACGAAACGTACCCACCACGTACCCACCAATGGGTATGAGCACATAGGCCGAGATTTTTACATGTCACCACTTAAATTAAAGTTAAAATTAAATTCAAATCCTAAAACAGATTAAAAAAAAATAATTTGAGCCCAGGAGAGCGGAAGTTCATTGTAGGGGACGTGGGGGGTACGTGGTGGGTACGAAACGTACCCACCACGTACCCACCAATGGGTATGAGCACATAGGCCGAGATTTTTACATGTCACCACTTAAATTAAAGTTAAAATTAAATTCAAATCCTAAAACAGATTAAAAAAAAATAATTTGAGCCCAGGAGAGCGGAAGTTCATTGTAGGGGACGTGGGGGGTACGTGGTGGGTACGAAACGTACCCACCACGTACCCACCAATGGGTATGAGCACATAGGCCGAGATTTTTACATGTCACCACTTAAATTAAAGTTAAAATTAAATTCAAATCCTAAAACAGATTAAAAAAAAATAATTTGAGCCCAGGAGAGCGGAAGTTCATTGTAGGGGACGTGGGGGGTACGTGGTGGGTACGAAACGTACCCACCACGTACCCACCAATGGGTATGAGCACATAGGCCGAGATTTTTACATGTCACCACTTAAATTAAAGTTAAAATTAAATTCAAATCCTAAAACAGATTCAAAAAAAATAATTTGAGCCCAGGAGAGCGGAAGTTCATTGTAGGGGACGTGGGGGTACGTGGTGGCTACGAAACGTACCCACCACGTACCCACCAATGGGTATGAGCACATAGGCCGAGATTTTTACATGTCACCACTTAAATTAAAGTTAAAATTAAATTCAAATCCTAAAACAGATTAAAAAAAAATAATTTGAGCCCAGGAGAGCGGAAGTTCATTGTAGGGGACGTGGTGGGTACGTGGTGGGTACGAAACGTACCCACCACGTACCCACCAATGGGTATGAGCACATAGGCCGAGATTTTTACATGTCACCACTTAAATTAAAGTTAAAATTAAATTCAAATCCTAAAACAGATTCAAAAAAAATAATTTGAGCCCAGGAGAGCGGAAGTTCATTGTAGGGGACGTGGGGGGTACGTGGTGGGTACGAAACGTACCCACCACGTACCCACCAATGGGTATGAGCACATAGGCCGAGATTTTTACATGTCACCACTTAAATTAAAGTTAAAATTAAATTCAAATCCCAAAACAGATTAAAAAAAAATAATTTGAGCCCAGGAGAGCGGAAGTTCATTGTAGGGGACGTGGGGGGTACGTGGTGGGTACGAAACGTACCCACCACGTACCCACCAATGGGTATGAGCACATAGGCCGAGATTTTTACATGTCACCACTTAAATTAAAGTTAAAATTAAATTCAAATCCTAAAACAGATTCAAAAAAAATAATTTGAGCCCAGGAGAGCGGAAGTTCATTGTAGGGGACGTGGGGGTACGTGGTGGCTACGAAACGTACCCACCACGTACCCACCAATGGGTATGAGCACATAGGCCGAGATTTTTACATGTCACCACTTAAATTAAAGTTAAAATTAAATTGAAATCCTAAAACAGATTAAAAAAAAATAATTTGAGCCCAGGAGAGCGGAAGTTCATTGTAGGGGACGTGGGGGGTACGTGGTGGGTACGAAACGTACCCACCACGTACCCACCAATGGGTATGAGCACATAGGCCGAGATTTTTACATGTCACCACTTAAATTAAAGTTAAAATTAAATTCAAATCCTAAAACAGATTCAAAAAAAATAATTTGAGCCCAGGAGAGCGGAAGTTCATTGTAGGGGACGTGGGGGGTACGTGGTGGGTACGAAACGTACCCACCATGTACCCACCAATGGGTATGAGCACATAGGCCGAGATTTTTACATGTCACCACTTAAATTAAAGTTAAAATTAAATTCAAATCCTAAAACAGATTAAAAAAAAATAATTTGAGCCCAGGAGAGCGGAAGTTCATTGTAGGGGACGTGGGGGGTACGTGGTGGGTACGAAACGTACCCACCACGTACCCACCAATGGGTATGAGCACATAGGCCGAGATTTTTACATGTCACCACTTAAATTAAAGTTAAAATTAAATTCAAATCCTAAAACAGATTCAAAAAAAATAATTTGAGCCCAGGAGAGCGGAAGTTCATTGTAGGGGACGTGGGGGGTACGTGGTGGGTACGAAACGTACCCACCACGTACCCACCAATGGGTATGAGCACATAGGCCGAGATTTTTACATGTCACCACTTAAATTAAAGTTAAAATTAAATTCAAATCCCAAAACAGATTAAAAAAAAATAATTTGAGCCCAGGAGAGCGGAAGTTCATTGTAGGGGACGTGGGGGGTACGTGGTGGGTACGAAACGTACCCACCACGTACCCACCAATGGGTATGAGCACATAGGCCGAGATTTTTACATGTCACCACTTAAATTAAAGTTAAAATTAAATTCAAATCCTAAAACAGATTAAAAAAAAATAATTTGAGATCAGGAGAGCGGAAGTTCATTGTAGGGGACGTGGGGGGTACGTGGTGGGTACGAAACGTACCCACCACGTACCCACCAATGGGTATGAGCACATAGGCCGAGATTTTTACATGTCACCACTTAAATTAAAGTTAAAATTAAATTCAAATCCTAAAACAGATTCAAAAAAAATAATTTGAGCCCAGGAGAGCGGAAGTTCATTGTAGGGGACGTGGGGGGTACGTGGTGGGTACGAAACGTACCCACCACGTACCCACCAATGGGTATGAGCACATAGGCCGAGATTTTTACATGTCACCACTTAAATTAAAGTTAAAATTAAATTCAAATCCTAAAACAGATTCAAAAAAAATAATTTGAGCCCAGGAGAGCGGAAGTTCATTGTAGGGGACGTGGGGGGTACGTGGTGGGTACGAAACGTACCCACCACGTACCCACCAATGGGTATGAGCACATAGGCCGAGATTTTTACATGTCACCACTTAAATTAAAGTTAAAATTAAATTCAAATCCCAAAACAGATTAAAAAAAAATAATTTGAGCCCAGGAGAGCGGAAGTTCATTGTAGGGGACGTGGGGGGTACGTGGTGGGTACAAACGCACCCACCACGTACCCACCAATGGGTATGAGCACATAGGCCGAGATTTTTACATGTCACCACTTAAATTAAAGTTAAAATTAAATTCAAATCCTAAAACAGATTAAAAAAAAATAATTTGAGATCAGGAGAGCGGAAGTTCATTGTAGGGGACGTGGGGGGTACGTGGTGGGTACGAAACGTACCCACCACGTACCCACCAATGGGTATGAGCACATAGGCCGAGATTTTTACATGTCACCACTTAAATTAAAGTTAAAATTAAATTCAAATCCTAAAACAGATTCAAAAAAAATAATTTGAGCCCAGGAGAGCGGAAGTTCATTGTAGGGGACGTGGGGGGTACGTGGTGGGTACGAAACGTACCCACCACGTACCCACCAATGGGTATGAGCACATAGGCCGAGATTTTTACATGTCACCACTTAAATTAAAGTTAAAATTAAATTCAAATCCTAAAACAGATTCAAAAAAAATAATTTGAGCCCAGGAGAGCGGAAGTTCATTGTAGGGGACGTGGGGGTACGTGGTGGCTACGAAACGTACCCACCACGTACCCACCAATGGGTATGAGCACATAGGCCGAGATTTTTACATGTCACCACTTAAATTAAAGTTAAAATTAAATTCAAATCCTAAAACAGATTCAAAAAAAATAATTTGAGCCCAGGAGAGCGGAAGTTCATTGTAGGGGACGTGGGGGTACGTGGTGGCTACGAAACGTACCCACCACGTACCCACCAATGGGTATGAGCACATAGGCCGAGATTTTTACATGTCACCACTTAAATTAAAGTTAAAATTAAATTCAAATCCTAAAACAGATTAAAAAAAAATAATTTGAGCCCAGGAGAGCGGAAGTTCATTGTAGGGGACGTGGGGGGTACGTGGTGGGTACGAAACGTACCCACCACGTACCCACCAATGGGTATGAGCACATAGGCCGAGATTTTTACATGTCACCACTTAAATTAAAGTTAAAATTAAATTCAAATCCTAAAACAGATTAAAAAAAAATAATTTGAGCCCAGGAGAGCGGAAGTTCATTGTAGGGGACGTGGGGGGTACGTGGTGGGTACGAAACGTACCCACCACGTACCCACCAATGGGTATGAGCACATAGGCCGAGATTTTTACATGTCACCACTTAAATTAAAGTTAAAATTAAATTCAAATCCTAAAACAGATTAAAAAAAAATAATTTGAGCCCAGGAGAGCGGAAGTTCATTGTAGGGGACGTGGGGGGTACGTGGTGGGTACGAAACGTACCCACCACGTACCCACCAATGGGTATGAGCACATAGGCCGAGATTTTTACATGTCACCACTTAAATTAAAGTTAAAATTAAATTCAAATCCTAAAACAGATTCAAAAAAAATAATTTGAGCCCAGGAGAGCGGAAGTTCATTGTAGGGGACGTGGGGGTACGTGGTGGCTACGAAACGTACCCACCACGTACCCACCAATGGGTATGAGCACATAGGCCGAGATTTTTACATGTCACCACTTAAATTAAAGTTAAAATTAAATTCAAATCCTAAAACAGATTAAAAAAAAATAATTTGAGCCCAGGAGAGCGGAAGTTCATTGTAGGGGACGTGGTGGGTACGTGGTGGGTACGAAACGTACCCACCACGTACCCACCAATGGGTATGAGCACATAGGCCGAGATTTTTACATGTCACCACTTAAATTAAAGTTAAAATTAAATTCAAATCCTAAAACAGATTCAAAAAAAATAATTTGAGCCCAGGAGAGCGGAAGTTCATTGTAGGGGACGTGGGGGGTACGTGGTGGGTACGAAACGTACCCACCACGTACCCACCAATGGGTATGAGCACATAGGCCGAGATTTTTACATGTCACCACTTAAATTAAAGTTAAAATTAAATTCAAATCCCAAAACAGATTAAAAAAAAATAATTTGAGCCCAGGAGAGCGGAAGTTCATTGTAGGGGACGTGGGGGGTACGTGGTGGGTACGAAACGTACCCACCACGTACCCACCAATGGGTATGAGCACATAGGCCGAGATTTTTACATGTCACCACTTAAATTAAAGTTAAAATTAAATTCAAATCCTAAAACAGATTCAAAAAAAATAATTTGAGCCCAGGAGAGCGGAAGTTCATTGTAGGGGACGTGGGGGGTACGTGGTGGGTACAAACGTACCCACCACGTACCCACCAATGGGTATGAGCACATAGGCCGAGATTTTTACATGTCACCACTTAAATTAAAGTTAAAATTAAATTCAAATCCTAAAACAGATTCAAAAAAAATAATTTGAGCCCAGGAGAGCGGAAGTTCATTGTAGGGGACGTGGGGGGTACGTGGTGGGTACGAAACGTACCCACCACGTACCCACCAATGGGTATGAGCACATAGGCCGAGATTTTTACATGTCACCACTTAAATTAAAGTTAAAATTAAATTCAAATCCTAAAACAGATTCAAAAAAAATAATTTGAGCCCAGGAGAGCGGAAGTTCATTGTAGGGGACGTGGGGGGTACGTGGTGGGTACGAAACGTACCCACCACGTACCCACCAATGGGTATGAGCACATAGGCCGAGATTTTTACATGTCACCACTTAAATTAAAGTTAAAATTAAATTCAAATCCTAAAACAGATTCAAAAAAAATAATTTGAGCCCAGGAGAGCGGAAGTTCATTGTAGGGGACGTGGGGGGTACGTGGTGGGTACGAAACGTACCCACCACGTACCCACCAATGGGTATGAGCACATAGGCCGAGATTTTACATGTCACCACTTAAATTAAAGTTAAAATTAAATTCAAATCCTAAAACAGATTAAAAAAAAATAATTTGAGCCCAGGAGAGCGGAAGTTCATTGTAGGGGACGTGGGGGGTACGTGGTGGGTACGAAACGTACCCACCACGTACCCACCAATGGGTATGAGCACATAGGCCGAGATTTTTACATGTCACCACTTAAATTAAAGTTAAAATTAAATTCAAATCCTAAAACAGATTAAAAAAAAATAATTTGAGCCCAGGAGAGCGGAAGTTCATTGTAGGGGACGTGGGGGGTACGTGGTGGGTACGAAACGTACCCACCACGTACCCACCAATGGGTATGAGCACATAGGCCGAGATTTTTACATGTCACCACTTAAATTAAAGTTAAAATTAAATTCAAATCCTAAAACAGATTAAAAAAAAATAATTTGAGCCCAGGAGAGCGGAAGTTCATTGTAGGGGACGTGGGGGGTACGTGGTGGGTACGAAACGTACCCACCACGTACCCACCAATGGGTATGAGTACATAGGCCGAGATTTTTACATGTCACCACTTAAATTAAAGTTAAAATTAAATTCAAATCCTAAAACAGATTAAAAAAAAATAATTTGAGCCCAGGAGAGCGGAAGTTCATTGTAGGGGACGTGGGGGGTACGTGGTGGGTACGAAACGTACCCACCACGTACCCACCAATGGGTATGAGCACATAGGCCGAGATTTTTACATGTCACCACTTAAATTAAAGTTAAAATTAAATTCAAATCCTAAAACAGATTCAAAAAAAATAATTTGAGCCCAGGAGAGCCGAAGTTCATTGTAGGGGACGTGGGGGGTACGTGGTGGGTACGAAACGTACCCACCACGTACCCACCAATGGGTATGAGCACATAGGCCGAGATTTTTACATGTCACCACTTAAATTAAAGTTAAAATTAAATTCAAATCCTAAAACAGATTAAAAAAAAATAATTTGAGCCCAGGAGAGCGGAAGTTCATTGTAGGGGACGTGGGGGGTACGTGGTGGGTACGAAACGTACCCACCACGTACCCACCAATGGGAATGAGCACATAGGCCGAGATTTTTACATGTCACCACTTAAATTAAAGTTAAAATTAAATTCAAATCCTAAAACAGATTCAAAAAAAATAATTTGAGATCAGGAGAGCGGAAGTTCATTGTAGGGGACGTGAGGGGTACGTGGTGGGTACGAACGTACCCACCACGTACCCACCAATGGGTATGAGTACATAGGCCGAGATTTTTACATGTCACCACTTAAATTAAAGTTAAAATTAAGTTCAAATCCTAAAACAGATTCAAAAAAAATAATTTGAGCCCAGGAGAGCGGAAGTTCATTGTAGGGGACGTGGGGGGTACGTGGTGGGTACGAAACGTACCCACCACGTACCCACCAATGGGTATGAGCACATAGGCCGAGATTTTTACATGTCACCACTTAAATTAAAGTTAAAATTAAATTCAAATCCTAAAACAGATTAAAAAAAAATAATTTGAGCCCAGGAGAGCGGAAGTTCATTGTAGGGGACGTGGGGGGTACGTGGTGGGTACGAAACGTACCCACCATGTACCCACCAATGGGTATGAGCACATAGGCCGAGATTTTTACATGTCACCACTTAAATTAAAGTTAAAATTAAATTCAAATCCTAAAACAGATTAAAAAAAAATAATTTGAGCCCAGGAGAGCGGAAGTTCATTGTAGGGGATGTGGGGGGTACGTGGTGGGTACGAAACGTACCCACCACGTACCCACCAATGGGTATGAGCACATAGGCCGAGATTTTTACATGTCACCTCTTAAATTAAAGTTAAAATTAAATTCAAATCCTAAAACAGATTAAAAAAAAATAATTTGAGCCCAGGAGAGCGGAAGTTCATTGTAGGGGACGTGGGGGGTACGTGGTGGGTACGAAACGTACCCACCACGTACCCACCAATGGGTATGAGCACATAGGCCGAGATTTTTACATGTCACCACTTAAATTAAAGTTAAAATTAAATTCAAATCCTAAAACAGATTAAAAAAAAATAATTTGAGCCCAGGAGAGCGGAAGTTCATTGTAGGGGACGTGGGGGGTACGTGGTGGGTACGAAACGTACCCACCACGTACCCACCAATGGGTATGAGCACATAGGCCGAGATTTTTACATGTCACCACTTAAATTAAAGTTAAAATTAAATTCAAATCCTAAAACAGATTAAAAAAAAATAATTTGAGCCCAGGAGAGCGGAAGTTCATTGTAGGGACGTGGGGGGTACGTGGTGGGTACGAAACGTACCCACCACGTACCCACCAATGGGTATGAGCACATAGGCCGAGATTTTTACATGTCACCACTTAAATTAAAGTTAAAATTAAATTCAAATCCTAAAACAGATTAAAAAAAAATAATTTGAGCCCAGGAGAGCGGAAGTTCATTGTAGGGGACGTGGGGGGTACGTGGTGGGTACGAAACGTACCCACCACGTACCCACCAATGGGTATGAGCACATAGGCCGAGATTTTTACATGTCACCACTTAAATTAAAGTTAAAATTAAATTCAAATCCTAAAACAGATTCAAAAAAAATAATTTGAGCCCAGGAGAGCGGAAGTTCATTGTAGGGGACATGGGGGGTATGTGGTGGGTACAAAACGTACCCACCACGTACCCACCAATGGGTATGAGTACATAGGCCGAGATTTTTACATGTCACCACTTAAATTAAAGTTAAAATTAAATTCAAATCCTAAAACAGATTCAAAAAAAATAATTTGAGCCCAGGAGAGCGGAAGTTCATTGTAGGGGACGTGGGGGTACGTGGTGGCTACGAAACGTACCCACCACGTACCCACCAATGGGTATGAGCACATAGGCCGAGATTTTTACATGTCACCACTTAAATTAAAGTTAAAATTAAATTCAAATCCTAAAACAGATTAAAAAAAAATAATTTGAGCCCAGGAGAGCGGAAGTTCATTGTAGGGGACGTGGTGGGTACGTGGTGGGTACGAAACGTACCCACCACGTACCCACCAATGGGTATGAGCACATAGGCCGAGATTTTTACATGTCACCACTTAAATTAAAGTTAAAATTAAATTCAAATCCTAAAACAGATTCAAAAAAAATAATTTGAGCCCAGGAGAGCGGAAGTTCATTGTAGGGGACGTGGGGGGTACGTGGTGGGTACGAAACGTACCCACCACGTACCCACCAATGGGTATGAGCACATAGGCCGAGATTTTTACATGTCACCACTTAAATTAAAGTTAAAATTAAATTCAAATCCCAAAACAGATTAAAAAAAAATAATTTGAGCCCAGGAGAGCGGAAGTTCATTGTAGGGGACGTGGGGGGTACGTGGTGGGTACGAAACGTACCCACCACGTACCCACCAATGGGTATGAGCACATAGGCCGAGATTTTTACATGTCACCACTTAAATTAAAGTTAAAATTAAATTCAAATCCTAAAACAGATTCAAAAAAAATAATTTGAGCCCAGGAGAGCGGAAGTTCATTGTAGGGGACGTGGGGGGTACGTGGTGGGTACAAACGTACCCACCACGTACCCACCAATGGGTATGAGCACATAGGCCGAGATTTTTACATGTCACCACTTAAATTAAAGTTAAAATTAAATTCAAATCCTAAAACAGATTCAAAAAAAATAATTTGAGCCCAGGAGAGCGGAAGTTCATTGTAGGGGACGTGGGGGGTACGTGGTGGGTACGAAACGTACCCACCACGTACCCACCAATGGGTATGAGCACATAGGCCGAGATTTTTACATGTCACCACTTAAATTAAAGTTAAAATTAAATTCAAATCCTAAAACAGATTCAAAAAAAATAATTTGAGCCCAGGAGAGCGGAAGTTCATTGTAGGGGACGTGGGGGGTACGTGGTGGGTACGAAACGTACCCACCACGTACCCACCAATGGGTATGAGCACATAGGCCGAGATTTTTACATGTCACCACTTAAATTAAAGTTAAAATTAAATTCAAATCCTAAAACAGATTCAAAAAAAATAATTTGAGCCCAGGAGAGCGGAAGTTCATTGTAGGGGACGTGGGGGGTACGTGGTGGGTACGAAACGTACCCACCACGTACCCACCAATGGGTATGAGCACATAGGCCGAGATTTTACATGTCACCACTTAAATTAAAGTTAAAATTAAATTCAAATCCTAAAACAGATTAAAAAAAAATAATTTGAGCCCAGGAGAGCGGAAGTTCATTGTAGGGGACGTGGGGGGTACGTGGTGGGTACGAAACGTACCCACCACGTACCCACCAATGGGTATGAGCACATAGGCCGAGATTTTTACATGTCACCACTTAAATTAAAGTTAAAATTAAATTCAAATCCTAAAACAGATTAAAAAAAAATAATTTGAGCCCAGGAGAGCGGAAGTTCATTGTAGGGGACGTGGGGGGTACGTGGTGGGTACGAAACGTACCCACCACGTACCCACCAATGGGTATGAGCACATAGGCCGAGATTTTTACATGTCACCACTTAAATTAAAGTTAAAATTAAATTCAAATCCTAAAACAGATTAAAAAAAAATAATTTGAGCCCAGGAGAGCGGAAGTTCATTGTAGGGGACGTGGGGGGTACGTGGTGGGTACGAAACGTACCCACCACGTACCCACCAATGGGTATGAGTACATAGGCCGAGATTTTTACATGTCACCACTTAAATTAAAGTTAAAATTAAATTCAAATCCTAAAACAGATTAAAAAAAAATAATTTGAGCCCAGGAGAGCGGAAGTTCATTGTAGGGGACGTGGGGGGTACGTGGTGGGTACGAAACGTACCCACCACGTACCCACCAATGGGTATGAGCACATAGGCCGAGATTTTTACATGTCACCACTTAAATTAAAGTTAAAATTAAATTCAAATCCTAAAACAGATTCAAAAAAAATAATTTGAGCCCAGGAGAGCCGAAGTTCATTGTAGGGGACGTGGGGGGTACGTGGTGGGTACGAAACGTACCCACCACGTACCCACCAATGGGTATGAGCACATAGGCCGAGATTTTTACATGTCACCACTTAAATTAAAGTTAAAATTAAATTCAAATCCTAAAACAGATTAAAAAAAAATAATTTGAGCCCAGGAGAGCGGAAGTTCATTGTAGGGGACGTGGGGGGTACGTGGTGGGTACGAAACGTACCCACCACGTACCCACCAATGGGAATGAGCACATAGGCCGAGATTTTTACATGTCACCACTTAAATTAAAGTTAAAATTAAATTCAAATCCTAAAACAGATTCAAAAAAAATAATTTGAGATCAGGAGAGCGGAAGTTCATTGTAGGGGACGTGAGGGGTACGTGGTGGGTACGAACGTACCCACCACGTACCCACCAATGGGTATGAGTACATAGGCCGAGATTTTTACATGTCACCACTTAAATTAAAGTTAAAATTAAGTTCAAATCCTAAAACAGATTCAAAAAAAATAATTTGAGCCCAGGAGAGCGGAAGTTCATTGTAGGGGACGTGGGGGGTACGTGGTGGGTACGAAACGTACCCACCACGTACCCACCAATGGGTATGAGCACATAGGCCGAGATTTTTACATGTCACCACTTAAATTAAAGTTAAAATTAAATTCAAATCCTAAAACAGATTAAAAAAAAATAATTTGAGCCCAGGAGAGCGGAAGTTCATTGTAGGGGACGTGGGGGGTACGTGGTGGGTACGAAACGTACCCACCATGTACCCACCAATGGGTATGAGCACATAGGCCGAGATTTTTACATGTCACCACTTAAATTAAAGTTAAAATTAAATTCAAATCCTAAAACAGATTAAAAAAAAATAATTTGAGCCCAGGAGAGCGGAAGTTCATTGTAGGGGATGTGGGGGGTACGTGGTGGGTACGAAACGTACCCACCACGTACCCACCAATGGGTATGAGCACATAGGCCGAGATTTTTACATGTCACCACTTAAATTAAAGTTAAAATTAAATTCAAATCCTAAAACAGATTCAAAAAAAATAATTTGAGCCCAGGAGAGCGGAAGTTCATTGTAGGGGACGTGGGGGGTACGTGGTGGGTACGAAACGTACCCACCACGTACCCACCAATGGGTATGAGCACATAGGCCGAGATTTTTACATGTCACCTCTTAAATTAAAGTTAAAATTAAATTCAAATCCTAAAACAGATTAAAAAAAAATAATTTGAGCCCAGGAGAGCGGAAGTTCATTGTAGGGGACGTGGGGGGTACGTGGTGGGTACGAAACGTACCCACCACGTACCCACCAATGGGTATGAGCACATAGGCCGAGATTTTTACATGTCACCACTTAAATTAAAGTTAAAATTAAATTCAAATCCTAAAACAGATTAAAAAAAAATAATTTGAGCCCAGGAGAGCGGAAGTTCATTGTAGGGGACGTGGGGGGTACGTGGTGGGTACGAAACGTACCCACCACGTACCCACCAATGGGTATGAGCACATAGGCCGAGATTTTTACATGTCACCACTTAAATTAAAGTTAAAATTAAATTCAAATCCTAAAACAGATTAAAAAAAAATAATTTGAGCCCAGGAGAGCGGAAGTTCATTGTAGGGACGTGGGGGGTACGTGGTGGGTACGAAACGTACCCACCACGTACCCACCAATGGGTATGAGCACATAGGCCGAGATTTTTACATGTCACCACTTAAATTAAAGTTAAAATTAAATTCAAATCCTAAAACAGATTAAAAAAAAATAATTTGAGCCCAGGAGAGCGGAAGTTCATTGTAGGGGACGTGGGGGGTACGTGGTGGGTACGAAACGTACCCACCACGTACCCACCAATGGGTATGAGCACATAGGCCGAGATTTTTACATGTCACCACTTAAATTAAAGTTAAAATTAAATTCAAATCCTAAAACAGATTCAAAAAAAATAATTTGAGCCCAGGAGAGCGGAAGTTCATTGTAGGGGACATGGGGGGTATGTGGTGGGTACAAAACGTACCCACCACGTACCCACCAATGGGTATGAGTACATAGGCCGAGATTTTTACATGTCACCACTTAAATTAAAGTTAAAATTAAATTCAAATCCTAAAACAGATTCAAAAAAAATAATTTGAGCCCAGGAGAGCGGAAGTTCATTGTAGGGGACGTGGGGGGTACGTGGTGGGTACGAAACGTACCCACCACGTACCCACCAATGGGTATGAGCACATAGGCCGAGATTTTTACATGTCACCACTTAAATGAAAGTTAAAATTAAATTCAAATCCTAAAACAGATTCAAAAAAAATAATTTGAGCCCAGGAGAGCGGAAGTTCATTGTAGGGGACGTGGGGGGTACGTGGTGGGTACGAACGTACCCACCACGTACCCACCAATGGGTATGAGCACATAGGCCGAGATTTTTACATGTCACCACTTAAATTAAAGTTAAAATTAAATTCAAATCCTAAAACAGATTAAAAAAAAATAATTTGAGCCCAGGAGAGCGGAAGTTCATTGTAGGGGACGTGGGGGGTACGTGGTGGGTACGAAACGTACCCACCACGTACCGACCAATGGGTATGAGCACAAAGGCCGAGATTTTTACATGTCACCACTTAAATTAAAGTTAAAATTAAATTCAAATCCTAAAACAGATTCAAAAAAAATAATTTGAGCCCAGGAGAGCGGAAGTTCATTGTAGGGGACGTGGGGGGTACGTGGTGGGTACGAAACGTACCCACCACGTACCCACCAATGGGTATGAGCACATAGGCCGAGATTTTTACATGTCACCACTTAAATTAAAGTTAAAATTAAATTCAAATCCTAAAACAGATTAAAAAAAAATAATTTGAGCCCAGGAGAGCGGAAGTTCATTGTAGGGGACGTGGGGGTACGTGGTGGGTACAAAACGTACCCACCACGTACCCACCAATGGGTATGAGCACATAGGCCGAGATTTTTACATGTCACCACTTAAATTAAAGTTAAAATTAAATTCAAATCCTAAAACAGATTCAAAAAAAATAATTTGAGCCCAGGAGAGCGGAAGTTCATTGTAGGGGACGTGGGGGGTACGTGGTGGGTACGAACGTACCCACCACGTACCCACCAATGGGTATGAGCACATAGGCCGAGATTTTTACATGTCACCACTTAAATTAAAGTTAAAATTAAATTCAAATCCTAAAACAGATTCAAAAAAAATAATTTGAGCCCAGGAGAGCGGAAGTTCATTGTAGGGGACGTGGGGGGTACGTGGTGGGTACGAAACGTACCCACCACGTACCCACCAATGGGTATGAGCACATAGGCCGAGATTTTTACATGTCACCACTTAAATTAAAGTTAAAATTAAATTCAAATCCTAAAACAGATTCAAAAAAAATAATTTGAGCCCAGGAGAGCGGAAGTTCATTGTAGGGGACGTGGGGGGTACGTGGTGGGTACGAACGTACCCACCACGTACCCACCAATGGGTATGAGCACATAGGCCGAGATTTTTACATGTCACCACTTAAATTAAAGTTAAAATTAAATTCAAATCCTAAAACAGATTAAAAAAAAATAATTTGAGCCCAGGAGAGCGGAAGTTCATTGTAGGGGACGTGGGGGGTACGTGGTGGGTACGAAACGTACCCACCACGTACCCACCAATGGGTATGAGCACATAGGCCGAGATTTTTACATGTCACCACTTAAATTAAAGTTAAAATTAAATTCAAATCCTAAAACAGATTCAAAAAAAATAATTTGAGCCCAGGAGAGCGGAAGTTCATTGTAGGGGACGTGGGGGGTACGTGGTGGGTACGAAACGTACCCACCACGTACCCACCAATGGGTATGAGCACATAGGCCGAGATTTTTACATGTCACCACTTAAATTAAAGTTAAAATTAAATTCAAATCCTAAAACAGATTAAAAAAAAATAATTTGAGCCCAGGAGAGCGGAAGTTCATTGTAGGGGACGTGGGGGTACGTGGTGGGTACAAAACGTACCCACCACGTACCCACCAATGGGTATGAGCACATAGGCCGAGATTTTTACATGTCACCACTTAAATTAAAGTTAAAATTAAATTCAAATCCTAAAACAGATTCAAAAAAAATAATTTGAGCCCAGGAGAGCGGAAGTTCATTGTAGGGGACGTGGGGGGTACGTGGTGGGTACGAACGTACCCACCACGTACCCACCAATGGGTATGAGCACATAGGCCGAGATTTTTACATGTCACCACTTAAATTAAAGTTAAAATTAAATTCAAATCCTAAAACAGATTCAAAAAAAATAATTTGAGCCCAGGAGAGCGGAAGTTCATTGGGGGGATGTGAGGGGTACGTGGTGGGTACGAACGTACCCACCACGTACCCACCAATGGGTATGAGCACATAGGCCGAGATTTTTACATGTCACCACTTAAATTAAAGTTAAAATTAAATTCAAATCCTAAAACAGATTCAAAAAAAATAATTTGAGCCCAGGAGAGCGGAAGTTCATTGTAGGGGACGTGGGGGGTACGTGGTGGGTACAAAACGTACCCACCACGTACCCACCAATGGGTATGAGTACATAGGCCGAGATTTTTACATGTCACCACTTAAATTGAAGTTAAAATTAAATTCAAATCCTAAAACAGATTCAAAAAAAATAATTTGAGCCCAGGAGAGCGGAAGTTCATTGTAGGGGACGTGGGGGGTACGTGGTGGGTACGAAACGTACCCACCACGTACCCACCAATGGATATGAGCACATAGGCCGAGATTTTTACATGTCACCACTTAAATTAAAGTTAAAATTAAATTCAAATCCTAAAACAGATTAAAAAAAAATAATTTGAGCCCAGGAGAGCGGAAGTTCATTGTAGGGGACGTGGGGGGTACGTGGTGGGTACGAAACGTACCCACCACGTACCCACCAATGGATATGAGCACATAGGCCGAGATTTTTACATGTCACCACTTAAATTAAAGTTAAAATTAAATTCAAATCCTAAAACAGATTAAAAAAAAATAATTTGAGCCCAGGAGAGCGGAAGTTCATTGTAGGGGACGTGGGGGGTACGTGGTGGGTACGAAACGTACCCACCACGTACCCACCAATGGGTATGAGCACATAGGCCGAGATTTTTACATGTCACCACTTAAATTAAAGTTAAAATTAAATTCAAATCCTAAAACAGATTAAAAAAAAATAATTTGAGCCCAGGAGAGCGGAAGTTCATTGTAGGGGACGTGGGGGGTACGTGGTGGGTACGAAACGTACCCACCACGTACCCACCAATGGGTATGAGCACATAGGCCGAGATTTTTACATGTCACCACTTAAATTAAAGTTAAAATTAAATTCAAATCCTAAAACAGATTCAAAAAAAATAATTTGAGCCCAGGAGAGCGGAAGTTCATTGGGGGGATGTGAGGGGTACGTGGTGGGTACGAACGTACCCACCACGTACCCACCAATGGGTATGAGCACATAGGCCGAGATTTTTACATGTCACCACTTAAATTAAAGTTAAAATTAAATTCAAATCCTAAAACAGATTCAAAAAAAATAATTTGAGCCCAGGAGAGCGGAAGTTCATTGTAGGGGACGTGGGGGGTACGTGGTGGGTACGAAACGTACCCACCACGTACCCACCAATGGGTATGAGTACATAGGCCGAGATTTTTACATGTCACCACTTAAATTGAAGTTAAAATTAAATTCAAATCCTAAAACAGATTCAAAAAAAATAATTTGAGCCCAGGAGAGCGGAAGTTCATTGTAGGGGACGTGGGGGGTACGTGGTGGGTACGAAACGTACCCACCACGTACCCACCAATGGATATGAGCACATAGGCCGAGATTTTTACATGTCACCACTTAAATTAAAGTTAAAATTAAATTCAAATCCTAAAACAGATTAAAAAAAAATAATTTGAGCCCAGGAGAGCGGAAGTTCATTGTAGGGGACGTGGGGGGTACGTGGTGGGTACGAAACGTACCCACCACGTACCCACCAATGGATATGAGCACATAGGCCGAGATTTTTACATGTCACCACTTAAATTAAAGTTAAAATTAAATTCAAATCCTAAAACAGATTAAAAAAAAATAATTTGAGCCCAGGAGAGCGGAAGTTCATTGTAGGGGACGTGGGGGGTACGTGGTGGGTACGAAACGTACCCACCACGTACCCACCAATGGGTATGAGCACATAGGCCGAGATTTTTACATGTCACCACTTAAATTAAAGTTAAAATTAAATTCAAATCCTAAAACAGATTAAAAAAAAATAATTTGAGCCCAGGAGAGCGGAAGTTCATTGTAGGGGACGTGGGGGGTACGTGGTGGGTACGAAACGTACCCACCACGTACCCACCAATGGGTATGAGCACATAGGCCGAGATTTTTACATGTCACCACTTAAATTAAAGTTAAAATTAAATTCAAATCCTAAAACAGATTCAAAAAAAATAATTTGAGCCCAGGAGAGCGGAAGTTCATTGGGGGGATGTGAGGGGTACGTGGTGGGTACGAACGTACCCACCACGTACCCACCAATGGGTATGAGTACATAGGCCGAGATTTTTACATGTCACCACTTAAATTAAAGTTAAAATTAAATTCAAATCCTAAAACAGATTCAAAAAAAATAATTTGAGCCCAGGAGAGCGGAAGTTCATTGTAGGGGACGTGGGGGGTACGTGGTGGGTACGAAACGTACCCACCACGTACCCACCAATGGGTATGAGCACATAGGCCGAGATTTTTACATGTCACCACTTAAATTAAAGTTAAAATTAAATTCAAATCCTAAAACAGATTCAAAAAAAAATAATTTGAGCCCAGGAGAGCGGAAGTTCATTGGGGGGATGTGAGGGGTACGTGGTGGGTACGAACGTACCCACCACGTACCCACCAATGGGTATGAGCACATAGGCCGAGATTTTTACATGTCACCACTTAAATTAAAGTTAAAATTAAATTCAAATCCTAAAACAGATTCAAAAAAAATAATTTGAGCCCAGGAGAGCGGAAGTTCATTGTAGGGAACGTGGGGGGTACGTGGTGGGTACGAAACGTACCCACCACGTACCCACCAATGGGTATGAGTACATAGGCCGAGATTTTCACATGTCACCACTTAAATTGAAGTTAAAATTAAATTCAAATCCTAAAACAGATTCAAAAAAAATAATTTGAGCCCAGGAGAGCGGAAGTTCATTGTAGGGGACGTGGGGGGTACGTGGTGGGTACGAAACGTACCCACCACGTACCCACCAATGGATATGAGCACATAGGCCGAGATTTTTACATGTCACCACTTAAATTAAAGTTAAAATTAAATTCAAATCCTAAAACAGATTAAAAAAAAATAATTTGAGCCCAGGAGAGCGGAAGTTCATTGTAGGGGACGTGGGGGGTACGTGGTGGGTACGAAACGTACCCACCACGTACCCACCAATGGATATGAGCACATAGGCCGAGATTTTTACATGTCACCACTTAAATTAAAGTTAAAATTAAATTCAAATCCTAAAACAGATTAAAAAAAAATAATTTGAGCCCAGGAGAGCGGAAGTTCATTGTAGGGGACGTGGGGGGTACGTGGTGGGTACGAAACGTACCCACCACGTACCCACCAATGGATATGAGCACATAGGCCGAGATTTTTACATGTCACCACTTAAATTAAAGTTAAAATTAAATTCAAATCCTAAAACGGATTCAAAAAAAATAATTTGAGCCCAGGAGGTCGGAAGTTCATTGTAGGGGACGTGGGGGGTACGTGGTGGGTACGAAACGTACCCACCACGTACCCACCAATGGGTATGAGCACATAGGCCGAGATTTTTGCATGTCACCACTTAAATTAAAGTTAAAATTAAATTCAAATCCTAAAACAGATTCAAAAAAAATAATTTGAGCCCAGGAGAGCGGAAGTTCATTGGGGGGATGTGAGGGGTACGTGGTGGGTACGAACGTACCCACCACGTACCCACCAATGGGTATGAGCACATAGGCTGAGATTTTTACATGTCACCACTTAAATTAAAGTTAAAATTAAATTCAAATCCTAAAACAGATTCAAAAAAAATAATTTGAGCCCAGGAGAGCGGAAGTTCATTGTAGGGGACGTGGGGGGTACGTGGTGGGTACGAAACGTACCCACCACGTACCCACCAATGGGTATGAGTACATAGGCCGAGATTTTTACATGTCACCACTTAAATTGAAGTTAAAATTAAATTCAAATCCTAAAACAGATTCAAAAAAAATAATTTGAGCCCAGGAGAGCGGAAGTTCATTGTAGGGGACGTGGGGGGTACGTGGTGGGTACGAAACGTACCCACCACGTACCCACCAATGGGTATGAGCACATAGGCCGAGATTTTTACATGTCACCACTTAAATTAAAGTTAAAATTAAATTCAAATCCTAAAACAGATTCAAAAAAAATAATTTGAGCCCAGGAGAGCGGAAGTTCATTGGGGGGATGTGAGGGGTACGTGGTGGGTACGAACGTACCCACCACGTACCCACCAATGGGTATGAGCACATAGGCCGAGATTTTTACATGTCACCACTTAAATTAAAGTTAAAATTAAATTCAAATCCTAAAACAGATTAAAAAAAAATAATTTGAGCCCAGGAGAGCGGAAGTTCATTGTAGGGGACGTGGGGGGTACGTGGTGGGTACGAAACGTACCCACCACGTACCCACCAATGGGTATGAGTACATAGGCCGAGATTTTCACATGTCACCACTTAAATTGAAGTTAAAATTTAATTCAAATCCTAAAACAGATTCAAAAAAAATAATTTGAGCCCAGGAGAGCGGAAGTTCATTGTAGGGGACGTGGGGGGTACGTGGTGGGTACGAAACGTACCCACCACGTACCCACCAATGGATATGAGCACATAGGCCGAGATTTTTACATGTCACCACTTAAATTAAAGTTAAAATTAAATTCAAATCCTAAAACAGATTAAAAAAAAATAATTTGAGCCCAGGAGAGCGGAAGTTCATTGTAGGGGACGTGGGGGGTACGTGGTGGGTACGAAACGTACCCACCACGTACCCACCAATGGATATGAGCACATAGGCCGAGATTTTTACATGTCACCACTTAAATTAAAGTTAAAATTAAATTCAAATCCTAAAACAGATTAAAAAAAAATAATTTGAGCCCAGGAGAGCGGAAGTTCATTGTAGGGGACGTGGGGGGTACGTGGTGGGTACGAAACGTACCCACCACGTACCCACCAATGGATATGAGCACATAGGCCGAGATTTTTACATGTCACCACTTAAATTAAAGTTAAAATTCAATTCAAATCCTAAAACGGATTCAAAAAAAATAATTTGAGCCCAGGAGGTCGGAAGTTCATTGTAGGGGACGTGGGGGGTACGTGGTGGGTACGAAACGTACCCACCACGTACCCACCAATGGGTATGAGCACATAGGCCGAGATTTTTGCATGTCACCACTTAAATTAAAGTTAAAATTAAATTCAAATCCTAAAACAGATTCAAAAAAAATAATTTGAGCCCAGGAGAGCGGAAGTTCATTGGGGGGATGTGAGGGGTACGTGGTGGGTACGAACGTACCCACCACGTACCCACCAATGGGTATGAGCACATAGGCCGAGATTTTTACATGTCACCACTTAAATTAAAGTTAAAATTAAATTCAAATCCTAAAACAGATTCAAAAAAAATAATTTGAGCCCAGGAGAGCGGAAGTTCATTGTAGGGGACGTGGGGGGTACGTGGTGGGTACGAAACGTACCCACCACGTACCCACCAATGGATATGAGCACATAGGCCGAGATTTTTACATGTCACCACTTAAATTAAAGTTAAAATTAAATTCAAATCCTAAAACGGATTCAAAAAAAATAATTTGAGCCCAGGAGGTCGGAAGTTCATTGTAGGGGACGTGGGGGGTACGTGGTGGGTACGAAACGTACCCACCACGTACCCACCAATGGGTATGAGCACATAGGCCGAGATTTTTACATGTCACCACTTAAATTAAAGTTAAAATTAAATTCAAATCCTAAAACAGATTCAAAAAAAATAATTTGAGCCCAGGAGAGCGGAAGTTCATTGGGGGGATGTGAGGGGTACGTGGTGGGTACGAACGTACCCACCACGTACCCACCAATGGGTATGAGCACATAGGCCGAGATTTTTACATGTCACCACTTAAATTAAAGTTAAAATTAAATTCAAATCCTAAAACAGATTCAAAAAAAATAATTTGAGCCCAGGAGAGCGGAAGTTCATTGTAGGGGACGTGGGGGGTACGTGGTGGGTACGAAACGTACCCACCACGTACCCACCAATGGGTATGAGTACATAGGCCGAGATTTTTACATGTCACCACTTAAATTGAAGTTAAAATTAAATTCAAATCCTAAAACAGATTCAAAAAAAATAATTTGAGCCCAGGAGAGCGGAAGTTCATTGTAGGGGACGTGGGGGGTACGTGGTGGGTACGAAACGTACCCACCACGTACCCACCAATGGATATGAGCACATAGGCCGAGATTTTTACATGTCACCACTTAAATTAAAGTTAAAATTAAATTCAAATCCTAAAACAGATTAAAAAAAAATAATTTGAGCCCAGGAGAGCGGAAGTTCATTGTAGGGGACGTGGGGGGTACGTGGTGGGTACGAAACGTACCCACCACGTACCCACCAATGGATATGAGCACATAGGCCGAGATTTTTACATGTCACCACTTAAATTAAAGTTAAAATTAAATTCAAATCCTAAAACAGATTAAAAAAAAATAATTTGAGCCCAGGAGAGCGGAAGTTCATTGTAGGGGACGTGGGGGGTACGTGGTGGGTACGAAACGTACCCACCACGTACCCACCAATGGGTATGAGCACATAGGCCGAGATTTTTACATGTCACCACTTAAATTAAAGTTAAAATTAAATTCAAATCCTAAAACAGATTAAAAAAAAATAATTTGAGCCCAGGAGAGCGGAAGTTCATTGTAGGGGACGTGGGGGGTACGTGGTGGGTACGAAACGTACCCACCACGTACCCACCAATGGGTATGAGCACATAGGCCGAGATTTTTACATGTCACCACTTAAATTAAAGTTAAAATTAAATTCAAATCCTAAAACAGATTCAAAAAAAATAATTTGAGCCCAGGAGAGCGGAAGTTCATTGGGGGGATGTGAGGGGTACGTGGTGGGTACGAACGTACCCACCACGTACCCACCAATGGGTATGAGTACATAGGCCGAGATTTTTACATGTCACCACTTAAATTAAAGTTAAAATTAAATTCAAATCCTAAAACAGATTCAAAAAAAATAATTTGAGCCCAGGAGAGCGGAAGTTCATTGTAGGGGACGTGGGGGGTACGTGGTGGGTACGAAACGTACCCACCACGTACCCACCAATGGGTATGAGCACATAGGCCGAGATTTTTACATGTCACCACTTAAATTAAAGTTAAAATTAAATTCAAATCCTAAAACAGATTCAAAAAAAAATAATTTGAGCCCAGGAGAGCGGAAGTTCATTGGGGGGATGTGAGGGGTACGTGGTGGGTACGAACGTACCCACCACGTACCCACCAATGGGTATGAGCACATAGGCCGAGATTTTTACATGTCACCACTTAAATTAAAGTTAAAATTAAATTCAAATCCTAAAACAGATTCAAAAAAAATAATTTGAGCCCAGGAGAGCGGAAGTTCATTGTAGGGAACGTGGGGGGTACGTGGTGGGTACGAAACGTACCCACCACGTACCCACCAATGGGTATGAGTACATAGGCCGAGATTTTCACATGTCACCACTTAAATTGAAGTTAAAATTAAATTCAAATCCTAAAACAGATTCAAAAAAAATAATTTGAGCCCAGGAGAGCGGAAGTTCATTGTAGGGGACGTGGGGGGTACGTGGTGGGTACGAAACGTACCCACCACGTACCCACCAATGGATATGAGCACATAGGCCGAGATTTTTACATGTCACCACTTAAATTAAAGTTAAAATTAAATTCAAATCCTAAAACAGATTAAAAAAAAATAATTTGAGCCCAGGAGAGCGGAAGTTCATTGTAGGGGACGTGGGGGGTACGTGGTGGGTACGAAACGTACCCACCACGTACCCACCAATGGATATGAGCACATAGGCCGAGATTTTTACATGTCACCACTTAAATTAAAGTTAAAATTAAATTCAAATCCTAAAACAGATTAAAAAAAAATAATTTGAGCCCAGGAGAGCGGAAGTTCATTGTAGGGGACGTGGGGGGTACGTGGTGGGTACGAAACGTACCCACCACGTACCCACCAATGGATATGAGCACATAGGCCGAGATTTTTACATGTCACCACTTAAATTAAAGTTAAAATTAAATTCAAATCCTAAAACGGATTCAAAAAAAATAATTTGAGCCCAGGAGGTCGGAAGTTCATTGTAGGGGACGTGGGGGGTACGTGGTGGGTACGAAACGTACCCACCACGTACCCACCAATGGGTATGAGCACATAGGCCGAGATTTTTGCATGTCACCACTTAAATTAAAGTTAAAATTAAATTCAAATCCTAAAACAGATTCAAAAAAAATAATTTGAGCCCAGGAGAGCGGAAGTTCATTGGGGGGATGTGAGGGGTACGTGGTGGGTACGAACGTACCCACCACGTACCCACCAATGGGTATGAGCACATAGGCTGAGATTTTTACATGTCACCACTTAAATTAAAGTTAAAATTAAATTCAAATCCTAAAACAGATTCAAAAAAAATAATTTGAGCCCAGGAGAGCGGAAGTTCATTGTAGGGGACGTGGGGGGTACGTGGTGGGTACGAAACGTACCCACCACGTACCCACCAATGGGTATGAGTACATAGGCCGAGATTTTTACATGTCACCACTTAAATTGAAGTTAAAATTAAATTCAAATCCTAAAACAGATTCAAAAAAAATAATTTGAGCCCAGGAGAGCGGAAGTTCATTGTAGGGGACGTGGGGGGTACGTGGTGGGTACGAAACGTACCCACCACGTACCCACCAATGGGTATGAGCACATAGGCCGAGATTTTTACATGTCACCACTTAAATTAAAGTTAAAATTAAATTCAAATCCTAAAACAGATTCAAAAAAAATAATTTGAGCCCAGGAGAGCGGAAGTTCATTGGGGGGATGTGAGGGGTACGTGGTGGGTACGAACGTACCCACCACGTACCCACCAATGGGTATGAGCACATAGGCCGAGATTTTTACATGTCACCACTTAAATTAAAGTTAAAATTAAATTCAAATCCTAAAACAGATTAAAAAAAAATAATTTGAGCCCAGGAGAGCGGAAGTTCATTGTAGGGGACGTGGGGGGTACGTGGTGGGTACGAAACGTACCCACCACGTACCCACCAATGGGTATGAGTACATAGGCCGAGATTTTCACATGTCACCACTTAAATTGAAGTTAAAATTTAATTCAAATCCTAAAACAGATTCAAAAAAAATAATTTGAGCCCAGGAGAGCGGAAGTTCATTGTAGGGGACGTGGGGGGTACGTGGTGGGTACGAAACGTACCCACCACGTACCCACCAATGGATATGAGCACATAGGCCGAGATTTTTACATGTCACCACTTAAATTAAAGTTAAAATTAAATTCAAATCCTAAAACAGATTAAAAAAAAATAATTTGAGCCCAGGAGAGCGGAAGTTCATTGTAGGGGACGTGGGGGGTACGTGGTGGGTACGAAACGTACCCACCACGTACCCACCAATGGATATGAGCACATAGGCCGAGATTTTTACATGTCACCACTTAAATTAAAGTTAAAATTAAATTCAAATCCTAAAACAGATTAAAAAAAAATAATTTGAGCCCAGGAGAGCGGAAGTTCATTGTAGGGGACGTGGGGGGTACGTGGTGGGTACGAAACGTACCCACCACGTACCCACCAATGGATATGAGCACATAGGCCGAGATTTTTACATGTCACCACTTAAATTAAAGTTAAAATTCAATTCAAATCCTAAAACGGATTCAAAAAAAATAATTTGAGCCCAGGAGGTCGGAAGTTCATTGTAGGGGACGTGGGGGGTACGTGGTGGGTACGAAACGTACCCACCACGTACCCACCAATGGGTATGAGCACATAGGCCGAGATTTTTGCATGTCACCACTTAAATTAAAGTTAAAATTAAATTCAAATCCTAAAACAGATTCAAAAAAAATAATTTGAGCCCAGGAGAGCGGAAGTTCATTGGGGGGATGTGAGGGGTACGTGGTGGGTACGAACGTACCCACCACGTACCCACCAATGGGTATGAGCACATAGGCTGAGATTTTTACATGTCACCACTTAAATTAAAGTTAAAATTAAATTCAAATCCTAAAACAGATTCAAAAAAAATAATTTGAGCCCAGGAGAGCGGAAGTTCATTGTAGGGGACGTGGGGGGTACGTGGTGGGTACGAAACGTACCCACCACGTACCCACCAATGGGTATGAGTACATAGGCCGAGATTTTTACATGTCACCACTTAAATTGAAGTTAAAATTAAATTCAAATCCTAAAACAGATTCAAAAAAAATAATTTGAGCCCAGGAGAGCGGAAGTTCATTGTAGGGGACGTGGGGGGTACGTGGTGGGTACGAAACGTACCCACCACGTACCCACCAATGGGTATGAGCACATAGGCCGAGATTTTTACATGTCACCACTTAAATTAAAGTTAAAATTAAATTCAAATCCTAAAACAGATTAAAAAAAAATAATTTGAGCCCAGGTGAGCGGAAGTTCATTGTAGGGGACGTGGGGGGTACGTGGTGGGTACGAAACGTACCCACCACGTACCCACCAATGGGTATGAGCACATAGGCCGAGATTTTTACATGTCACCACTTAAATTAAAGTTAAAATTAAATTCAAATCCTAAAACAGATTAAAAAAAAATAATTTGAGCCCAGGAGAGCGGAAGTTCATTGTAGGGGACGTGGGGGGTACGTGGTGGGTACGAAACGTACCCACCACGTACCCACCAATGGGTATGAGCACATAGGCCGAGATTTTTACATGTCACCACTTAAATTAAAGTTAAAATTAAATTCAAATCCTAAAACAGATTAAAAAAAAATAATTTGAGCCCAGGAGAGCGGAAGTTCATTGTAGGGGACGTGGGGGGTACGTGGTGGGTACGAAACGTACCCACCACGTACCCACCAATGGGTATGAGCACATAGGCCGAGATTTTTACATGTCACCACTTAAATTAAAGTTAAAATTAAATTCAAATCCTAAAACAGATTCAAAAAAAATAATTTGAGCCCAGGAGAGCGGAAGTTCATTGTAGGGGACGTGGGGGTACGTGGTGGCTACGAAACGTACCCACCACGTACCCACCAATGGGTATGAGCACATAGGCCGAGATTTTTACATGTCACCACTTAAATTAAAGTTAAAATTAAATTCAAATCCTAAAACAGATTAAAAAAAAATAATTTGAGCCCAGGAGAGCGGAAGTTCATTGTAGGGGACGTGGTGGGTACGTGGTGGGTACGAAACGTACCCACCACGTACCCACCAATGGGTATGAGCACATAGGCCGAGATTTTTACATGTCACCACTTAAATTAAAGTTAAAATTAAATTCAAATCCTAAAACAGATTAAAAAAAAATAATTTGAGCCCAGGAGAGCGGAAGTTCATTGTAGGGGACGTGGGGGGTACGTGGTGGGTACGAAACGTACCCACCACGTACCCACCAATGGGTATGAGCACATAGGCCGAGATTTTTACATGTCACCACTTAAATTAAAGTTAAAATTAAATTCAAATCCTAAAACAGATTAAAAAAAAATAATTTGAGCCCAGGTGAGCGGAAGTTCATTGTAGGGGACGTGGGGGGTACGTGGTGGGTACGAAACGTACCCACCACGTACCCACCAATGGGTATGAGCACATAGGCCGAGATTTTTACATGTCACCACTTAAATTAAAGTTAAAATTAAATTCAAATCCTAAAACAGATTAAAAAAAAATAATTTGAGCCCAGGAGAGCGGAAGTTCATTGTAGGGGACGTGGGGGGTACGTGGTGGGTACGAAACGTACCCACCACGTACCCACCAATGGGTATGAGCACATAGGCCGAGATTTTTACATGTCACCACTTAAATTAAAGTTAAAATTAAATTCAAATCCTAAAACAGATTAAAAAAAAATAATTTGAGCCCAGGTGAGCGGAAGTTCATTGTAGGGGACGTGGGGGGTACGTGGTGGGTACGAAACGTACCCACCACGTACCCACCAATGGGTATGAGCACATAGGTCGAGATTTTTACATGTCACCACTTAAATTAAAGTTAAAATTAAATTCAAATCCTAAAACAGATTAAAAAAAAATAATTTGAGCCCAGGAGAGCGGAAGTTCATTGTAGGGGACGTGGGGGGTACGTGGTGGGTACGAAACGTACCCACCACGTACCCACCAATGGGTATGAGCACATAGGCCGAGATTTTTACATGTCACCACTTAAATTAAAGTTAAAATTAAATTCAAATCCTAAAACAGATTAAAAAAAAATAATTTGAGCCCAGGAGAGCGGAAGTTCATTGTAGGGGACGTGGGGGGTACGTGGTGGGTACGAAACGTACCCACCACGTACCCACCAATGGGTATGAGCACATAGGCCGAGATTTTTACATGTCACCACTTAAATTAAAGTTAAAATTAAATTCAAATCCTAAAACAGATTCAAAAAAAATAATTTGAGCCCAGGAGAGCGGAAGTTCATTGTAGGGGACGTGGGGGTACGTGGTGGCTACGAAACGTACCCACCACGTACCCACCAATGGGTATGAGCACATAGGCCGAGATTTTTACATGTCACCACTTAAATTAAAGTTAAAATTAAATTCAAATCCTAAAACAGATTAAAAAAAAATAATTTGAGCCCAGGAGAGCGGAAGTTCATTGTAGGGGACGTGGTGGGTACGTGGTGGGTACGAAACGTACCCACCACGTACCCACCAATGGGTATGAGCACATAGGCCGAGATTTTTACATGTCACCACTTAAATTAAAGTTAAAATTAAATTCAAATCCTAAAACAGATTAAAAAAAAATAATTTGAGCCCAGGAGAGCGGAAGTTCATTGTAGGGGACGTGGGGGGTACGTGGTGGGTACAAAACGTACCCACCACGTACCCACCAATGGGTATGAGCACATTGGCCGAGATTTTTACATGTCACCACTTAAATTAAAGTTAAAATTAAATTCAAATCCCAAAACAGATTAAAAAAAAATAATTTGAGCCCAGGAGAGCGGAAGTTCATTGTAGGGGACGTGGGGGGTACGTGGTGGGTACGAAACGTACCCACCACGTACCCACCAATGGGTATGAGCACATAGGCCGAGATTTTTACATGTCACCACTTAAATTAAAGTTAAAATTAAATTCAAATCCTAAAACAGATTAAAAAAAAATAATTTGAGCCCAGGAGAGCGGAAGTTCATTGTAGGGGACGTGGGGGGTACGTGGTGGGTACGAAACGTACCCACCACGTACCCACCAATGGGTATGAGCACATAGGCCGAGATTTTTACATGTCACCACTTAAATTAAAGTTAAAATTAAATTCAAATCCTAAAACAGATTAAAAAAAATAATTTGAGCCCAGGAGGTCGGAAGTTCATTGTAGGGGACGTGGGGGGTACGTGGTGGGTACAAAACGTACCCACCACGTACCCACCAATGGGTATGAGCACATAGGCCGAGATTTTTACATGTCACCACTTAAATTAAAGTTAAAATTAAATTCAAATCCTAAAACAGATTAAAAAAAAATAATTTGAGCCCAGGAGAGCGGAAGTTCATTGTAGGGGACGTGGGGGGTACGTGGTGGGTACGAAACGTACCCACCACGTACCCACCAATGGGTATGAGCACATAGGCCGAGATTTTTACATGTCACCACTTAAATTAAAGTTAAAATTAAATTCAAATCCTAAAACAGATTCAAAAAAAATAATTTGAGCCCAGGAGAGCGGAAGTTCATTGTAGGGGACGTGGGGGGTACGTTGTGGGTACGAAACGTACCCACCACGTACCCACCAATGGGTATGAGCACATAGGCCGAGATTTTACATGTCACCACTTAAATTAAAGTTAAAATTAAATTCAAATCCTAAAACAGATTAAAAAAAAATAATTTGAGCCCAGGAGAGCGGAAGTTCATTGTAGGGGATGTGGGGGGTACGTGGTGGGTACGAAACGTACCCACCACGTACCCACCAATGGGTATGAGCACATAGGCCGAGATTTTTACATGTCACCACTTAAATTAAAGTTAAAATTAAATTCAAATCCTAAAACAGATTAAAAAAAAATAATTTGAGCCCAGGAGAGCGGAAGTTCATTGTAGGGGACGTGGGGGGTACGTGGTGGGTACGAAACGTACCCACCACGTACCCACCAATGGGTATGAGCACATAGGCCGAGATTTTTACATGTCACCACTTAAATTAAAGTTAAAATTAAATTCAAATCCTAAAACAGATTAAAAAAAAATAATTTGAGCCCAGGAGAGCGGAAGTTCATTGTAGGGGACGTGGGGGGTACGTGGTGGGTACGAAACGTACCCACCACGTACCCACCAATGGGTATGAGTACATAGGCCGAGATTTTTACATGTCACCACTTAAATTAAAGTTAAAATTAAATTCAAATCCTAAAACAGATTAAAAAAAAATAATTTGAGCCCAGGAGAGCGGAAGTTCATTGTAGGGGACGTGCGGGGTACGTGGTGGGTACGAAACGTACCCACCACGTACCCACCAATGGGTATGAGCACATAGGCCGAGATTTTTACATGTCACCACTTAAATTAAAGTTAAAATTAAATTCAAATCCTAAAACAGATTAAAAAAAAATAATTTGAGCCCAGGAGAGCGGAAGTTCATTGTAGGGGACGTGGGGGGTACGTGGTGGGTACGACACGTACCCACCACGTACCCACCAATGGGTATGAGCACATAGGCCGAGATTTTTACATGTCACCACTTAAATTAAAGTTAAAATTAAATTCAAATCCTAAAACAGATTAAAAAAAAATAATTTGAGCCCAGGAGAGCGGAAGTTCATTGTAGGGGACGTGGGGGGTACGTGGTGGGTACGAAACGTACCCACCACGTACCCACCAATGGGAATGAGCACATAGGCCGAGATTTTTACATGTCACCACTTAAATTAAAGTTAAAATTAAATTCAAATCCTAAAACAGATTCAAAAAAAATAATTTGAGATCAGGAGAGCGGAAGTTCATTGTAGGGGACGTGAGGGGTACGTGGTGGGTACGAATGTACCCACCACGTACCCACCAATGGGTATGAGCACATAGGCTGAGATTTTTACATGTCACCACTTAAATTAAAGTTAAAATTAAGTTCAAATCCTAAAACAGATTCAAAAAAAATAATTTGAGCCCAGGAGAGCGGAAGTTCATTGTAGGGGACGTGGGGGGTACGTGGTGGGTACGAAACGTACCCACCACGTACCCACCAATGGGTATGAGCACATAGGCCGAGATTTTTACATGTCACCACTTAAATTAAAGTTAAAATTAAATTCAAATCCTAAAACAGATTCAAAAAAAATAATTTGAGCCCAGGAGAGCGGAAGTTCATTGTAGGGGACGTGGGGGGTACGTGGTGGGTACGAAACGTACCCACCATGTACCCACCAATGGGTATGAGCACATAGGCCGAGATTTTTACATGTCACCACTTAAATTAAAGTTAAAATTAAATTCAAATCCTAAAACAGATTAAAAAAAAATAATTTGAGCCCAGGAGAGCGGAAGTTCATTGTAGAGGACGTGGGGGGTACGTGGTGGGTACGAAACGTACCCACCACGTACCCACCAATGGGTATGAGCACATAGGCCGAGATTTTTACATGTCACCACTTAAATTAAAGTTAAAATTAAATTCAAATCCTAAAACAGATTCAAAAAAAATAATTTGAGCCCAGGAGAGCGGAAGTTCATTGTAGGGGACGTGGGGGGTACGTGGTGGGTACGAAACGTACCCACCACGTACCCACCAATGGGTATGAGCACATAGGCCGAGATTTTTACATGTCACCTCTTAAATTAAAGTTAAAATTAAATTCAAATCCTAAAACAGATTAAAAAAAAATAATTTGAGCCCAGGAGAGCGGAAGTTCATTGTAGGGGACGTGGGGGGTACGTGGTGGGTACGAAACGTACCCACCACGTACCCACCAATGGGTATGAGCACATAGGCCGAGATTTTTACATGTCACCACTTAAATTAAAGTTAAAATTAAATTCAAATCCTAAAACAGATTAAAAAAAAATAATTTGAGCCCAGGAGAGCGGAAGTTCATTGTAGGGGACATGGGGGGTACGTGGTGGGTACGAAACGTACCCACCACGTACCCACCAATGGGTATGAGCACATAGGCCGAGATTTTTACATGTCACCACTTAAATTAAAGTTAAAATTAAATTCAAATCCTAAAACAGATTAAAAAAAAATAATTTGAGCCCAGGAGAGCGGAAGTTCATTGTAGGGGACGTGGGGGGTACGTGGTGGGTACGAAACGTACCCACCACGTACCCACCAATGGGTATGAGCACATAGGCCGAGATTTTTACATGTCACCACTTAAATTAAAGTTAAAATTAAATTCAAATCCTAAAACAGATTAAAAAAAAATAATTTGAGCCCAGGAGAGCGGAAGTTCATTGTAGGGGACGTGGGGGGTACGTGGTGGGTACGAAACGTACCCACCACGTACCCACCAATGGGTATGAGCACATAGGCCGAGATTTTTACATGTCACCACTTAAATTAAAGTTAAAATTAAATTCAAATCCTAAAACAGATTCAAAAAAAATAATTTGAGCCCAGGAGAGCGGAAGTTCATTGTAGGGGACGTGGGGGTACGTGGTGGCTACGAAACGTACCCACCACGTACCCACCAATGGGTATGAGCACATAGGCCGAGATTTTTACATGTCACCACTTAAATTAAAGTTAAAATTAAATTCAAATCCTAAAACAGATTAAAAAAAAATAATTTGAGCCCAGGAGAGCGAAAGTTCATTGTAGGGGACGTGGTGGGTACGTGGTGGGTACGAAACGTACCCACCACGTACCCACCAATGGGTATGAGCACATAGGCCGAGATTTTTACATGTCACCACTTAAATTAAAGTTAAAATTAAATTCAAATCCTAAAACAGATTCAAAAAAAATAATTTGAGCCCAGGAGAGCGGAAGTTCATTGTAGGGGACGTGGGGGTACGTGGTGGGTACGAAACGTACCCACCACGTACCCACCAATGGGTATGAGCACATAGGCCGAGATTTTTACATGTCACCACTTAAATTAAAGTTAAAATTAAATTCAAATCCTAAAACAGATTCAAAAAAAATAATTTGAGCCCAGGAGAGCGGAAGTTCATTGTAGGGGACGTGGGGGGTACGTGGTGGGTACGAAACGTACCCACCACGTACCCACCAATGGGTATGAGCACATAGGCCGAGATTTTTACATGTCACCACTTAAATTAAAGTTAAAATTAAATTCAAATCCTAAAACAGATTCAAAAAAAATAATTTGAGCCCAGGAGAGCGGAAGTTCATTGTAGGGGACGTGGGGGGTACGTGGTGGGTACAAACGTACCCACCACGTACCCACCAATGGGTATGAGCACATAGGCCGAGATTTTTACATGTCACCACTTAAATTAAAGTTAAAATTAAATTCAAATCCTAAAACAGATTAAAAAAAATAATTTGAGCCCAGGAGAGCGGAAGTTCATTGTAGGGGACGTGGGGGGTACGTGGTGGGTACGAAACGTACCCACCACGTACCCACCAATGGGTATGAGCACATAGGCCGAGATTTTTACATGTCACCACTTAAATTAAAGTTAAAATTAAATTCAAATCCTAAAACAGATTCAAAAAAAATAATTTGAGCCCAGGAGAGCGGAAGTTCATTGTAGGGGACGTGGGGGGTACGTGGTGGGTACGAAACGTACCCACCACGTACCCACCAATGGGTATGAGCACATAGGCCGAGATTTTTACATGTCACCACTTAAATTAAAGTTAAAATTAAATTCAAATCCTAAAACAGATTCAAAAAAAATAATTTGAGCCCAGGAGAGCGGAAGTTCATTGTAGGGGACGTGGGGGGTACGTGGTGGGTACGAAACGTACCCACCACGTACCCACCAATGGGTATGAGCACATAGGCCGAGATTTTACATGTCACCACTTAAATTAAAGTTAAAATTAAATTCAAATCCTAAAACAGATTAAAAAAAAATAATTTGAGCCCAGGAGAGCGGAAGTTCATTGTAGGGGACGTGGGGGGTACGTGGTGGGTACGAAACGTACCCACCACGTACCCACCAATGGGTATGACCACATAGGCCGAGATTTTTACATGTCACCACTTAAATTAAAGTTAAAATTAAATTCAAATCCTAAAACAGATTAAAAAAAAATAATTTGAGCCCAGGAGAGCGGAAGTTCATTGTAGGGGACGTGGGGGGTACGTGGTGGGTACGAAACGTACCCACCACGTACCCACCAATGGGTATGAGCACATAGGCCGAGATTTTTACATGTCACCACTTAAATTAAAGTTAAAATTAAATTCAAATCCTAAAACAGATCAAAAAAAAATAATTTGAGCCCAGGAGAGCGGAAGTTCATTGTAGGGACGTGGGGGGTACGTGGTGGCTACGAAACGTACCCACCACGTACCCACCAATGGGTATGAGCACATAGGCCGAGATTTTTACATGTCACCACTTAAATTAAAGTTAAAATTAAATTCAAATCCTAAAACAGATTAAAAAAAAATAATTTGAGCCCAGGAGAGCGGAAGTTCATTGTAGGGGACGTGGGGGGTACGTGGTGGGTACGAAACGTACCCACCACGTACCCACCAATGGGTATGAGCACATAGGCCGAGATTTTTACATGTCACCACTTAAATTAAAGTTAAAATTAAATTCAAATCCTAAAACAGATTAAAAAAAAATAATTTGAGCCCAGGAGAGCGGAAGTTCATTGTAGGGGACGTGGGGGGTACGTGGTGGGTACGAAACGTACCCACCACGTACCCACCAATGGGTATGAGCACATAGGCCGAGATTTTTACATGTCACCACTTAAATTAAAGTTAAAATTAAATTCAAATCCTAAAACAGATTAAAAAAAAATAATTTGAGCCCAGGAGAGCGGAAGTTCATTGTAGGGGACGTGGAGGGTACGTGGTGGGTACGAAACGTACCCACCACGTACCCACCAATGGGAATGAGCACATAGGCCGAGATTTTTACATGTCACCACTTAAATTAAAGTTAAAATTAAATTCAAATCCTAAAACAGATTCAAAAAAAATAATTTGAGATCAGGAGAGCGGAAGTTCATTGTAGGGGACGTGAGGGGTACGTGGTGGGTACGAACGTACCCACCACGTACCCACCAATGGGTATGAGCACATAGGCCGAGATTTTTACATGTCACCACTTAAATTAAAGTTAAAATTAAGTTCAAATCCTAAAACAGATTCAAAAAAAATAATTTGAGCCCAGGAGAGCGGAAGTTCATTGTAGGGGACGTGGGGGGTACGTGGTGGGTACGAAACGTACCCACCACGTACCCACCAATGGGTATGAGCACATAGGCCGAGATTTTTACATGTCACCACTTAAATTAAAGTTAAAATTAAATTCAAATCCTAAAACAGATTCAAAAAAAATAATTTGAGCCCAGGAGAGCGGAAGTTCATTGTAGGGGACGTGGGGGGTACGTGGTGGGTACGAAACGTACCCACCATGTACCCACCAATAGGTATGAGCACATAGGCCGAGATTTTTACATGTCACCACTTAAATTAAAGTTAAAATTAAATTCAAATCCTAAAACAGATTAAAAAAAAATAATTTGAGCCCAGGAGAGCGGAAGTTCATTGTAGGGGACGTGGGGGGTACGTGGTGGGTACGAAACGTACCCACCACGTACCCACCAATGGGTATGAGCACATAGGCCGAGATTTTTACATGTCACCACTTAAATTAAAGTTAAAATTAAATTCAAATCCTAAAACAGATTCAAAAAAAATAATTTGTGCCCAGGAGAGCGGAAGTTCATTGTAGGGGACGTGGGGGGTACGTGGTGGGTACGAAACGTACCCACCACGTACCCACCAATGGGTATGAGCACATAGGCCGAGATTTTTACATGTCACCTCTTAAATTAAAGTTAAAATTAAATTCAAATCCTAAAACAGATTAAAAAAAAATAATTTGAGCCCAGGAGAGCGGAAGTTCATTGTAGGGGACGTGGGGGGTACGTGGTGGGTACGAAACGTACCCACCACGTACCCACCAATGGGTATGAGCACATAGGCCGAGATTTTTACATGTCACCACTTAAATTAAAGTTAAAATTAAATTCAAATCCTAAAACAGATTAAAAAAAAATAATTTGAGCCCAGGAGAGCGGAAGTTCATTGTAGGGGACATGGGGGGTACGTGGTGGGTACGAAACGTACCCACCACGTACCCACCAATGGGTATGAGCACATAGGCCGAGATTTTTACATGTCACCACTTAAATTAAAGTTAAAATTAAATTCAAATCCTAAAACAGATTAAAAAAAAATAATTTGAGCCCAGGAGAGCGGAAGTTCATTGTAGGGACGTGGGGGGTACGTGGTGGCTACGAAACGTACCCACCACGTACCCACCAATGGGTATGAGCACATAGGCCGAGATTTTTACATGTCACCACTTAAATTAAAGTTAAAATTAAATTCAAATCCTAAAACAGATTAAAAAAAAATAATTTGAGCCCAGGAGAGCGGAAGTTCATTGTAGGGGACGTGGGGGGTACGTGGTGGGTACGAAACGTACCCACCACGTACCCACCAATGGGTATGAGCAGATAGGCCGAGATTTTTACATGTCACCACTTAAATTAAAGTTAAAATTAAATTCAAATCCTAAAACAGATTCAAAAAAAATAATTTGAGCCCAGGAGAGCGGAAGTTCATTGTAGGGGACGTGGGGGGTACGTGGTGGGTACGAACGTACTCACCACGTACCCACCAATGGGTATGAGCACATAGGCCGAGATTTTTACATGTCACCACTTAAATTAAAGTTAAAATTAAATTCAAATCCTAAAACAGATTCAAAAAAAATAATTTGAGCCCAGGAGAGCGGAAGTTCATTGTAGGGGACGTGGGGGGTACGTGGTGGGTACGAAACGTACCCACCACGTACCCACCAATGGGTATGAGCACATAGGCCGAGATTTTTACATGTCACCACTTAAATTAAAGTTAAAATTAAATTCAAATCCTAAAACAGATTCAAAAAAAATAATTTGAGCCCAGGAGAGCGGAAGTTCATTGGGGGGATGTGAGGGGTACGTGGTGGGTACGAAACGTACCCACCACGTACCCACCAATGGGTATGAGCACATAGGCCGAGATTTTTACATGTCACCACTTAAATTAAAGTTAAAATTAAATTCAAATCCTAAAACAGATTCAAAAAAAATAATTTGAGCCCAGGAGAGCGGAAGTTCATTGTAGGGGACGTGGGGGGTACGTGGTGGGTACGAAACGTACCCACCACGTACCCACCAATGGGTATGAGCACATAGGCCGAGATTTTTACATGTCACCACTTAAATTAAAGTTAAAATTAAATTCAAATCCTAAAACAGATTCAAAAAAAATAATTTGAGCCCAGGAGAGCGGAAGTTCATTGGGGGGATGTGAGGGGTACGTGGTGGGTACGAACGTACCCACCACGTACCCATCAATGGGTATGAGCACATAGGCCGAGATTTTTACATGTCACCACTTAAATTAAAGTTAAAATTAAATTCAAATCCTAAAACAGATTCAAAAAAAATAATTTGAGCCCAGGAGAGCGGAAGTTCATTGTAGGGGACGTGGGGGGTACGTGGTGGGTACGAAACGTACCCACCACGTACCCACCAATGGGTATGAGCACATAGGCCGAGATTTTTACATGTCACCACTTAAATTAAAGTTAAAATTAAATTCAAATCCTAAAACAGATTCAAAAAAAATAATTTGAGCCCAGGAGAGCGGAAGTTCATTGTAGGGGACGTGGGGGGTACGTGGTGGGTACGAAACGTACCCACCACGTACCCACCAATGGGTATGAGTACATAGGCCGAGATTTTTACATGTCACCACTTAAATTGAAGTTAAAATTAAATTCAAATCCTAAAACAGATTCATAAAAAATAATTTGAGCCCAGGAGAGCGGAAGTTCATTGTAGGGGACGTGGGGGGTACGTGGTGGGTACGAAACGTACCCACCACGTACCCACCAATGGATATGAGCACATAGGCCGAGATTTTTACATGTCACCACTTAAATTAAAGTTAAAATTAAATTCAAATCCTAAAACAGATTAAAAAAAAATAATTTGAGCCCAGGAGAGCGGAAGTTCATTGTAGGGGACGTGGGGGGTACGTGGTGGGTACGAAACGTACCCACCACGTACCCACCAATGGATATGAGCACATAGGCCGAGATTTTTACATGTCACCACTTAAATTAAAGTTAAAATTAAATTCAAATCCTAAAACAGATTAAAAAAAAATAATTTGAGCCCAGGAGAGCGGAAGTTCATTGTAGGGACGTGGGGGGTACGTGGTGGGTACGAAACGTACCCACCACGTACCCACCAATGGGTATGAGCACATAGGCCGAGATTTTTACATGTCACCACTTAAATTAAAGTTAAAATTAAATTCAAATCCTAAAACAGATTAAAAAAAAATAATTTGAGCCCAGGAGAGCGGAAGTTCATTGTAGGGGACGTGGGGGGTACGTGGTGGGTACGAAACGTACCCACCACGTACCCACCAATGAGTATGAGCACATTGGCCGAGATTTTTACATGTCACCACTTAAATTAAAGTTAAAATTAAATTCAAATCCTAAAACAGATTCAAAAAAAATAATTTGAGCCCAGGAGAGCGGAAGTTCATTGGGGGGATGTGAAGGGTACGTGGTGGGTACGAACGTACCCACCACGTACCCACCAATGGGTATGAGCACATAGGCCGAGATTTTTACATGTCACCACTTAAATTAAAGTTAAAATTAAATTCAAATCCTAAAACAGATTCAAAAAAAATAATTTGAGCCCAGGAGAGCGGAAGTTCATTGTAGGGGACGTGGGGGGTACGTGGTGGGTACGAAACGTACCCACCACGTACCCACCAATGGGTATGAGCACATAGGCCGAGATTTTTACATGTCACCACTTAAATTAAAGTTAAAATTAAATTCAAATCCTAAAACAGATTCAAAAAAAATAATTTGAGCCCAGGAGAGCGGAAGTTCATTGGGGGGATGTGAGGGGTACGTGGTGGGTACGAACGTACCCACCACGTACCCACCAATGGGTATGAGCACATAGGCCGAGATTTTTACATGTCACCACTTAAATTAAAGTTAAAATTAAATTCAAATCCTAAAACAGATTCAAAAAAAATAATTTGAGCCCAGGAGAGCGGAAGTTCATTGTAGGGGACGTGGGGGGTACGTGGTGGGTACGAAACGTACCCACCACGTACCCACCAATGGGTATGAGTACATAGGCCGAGATTTTCACATGTCACCACTTAAATTGAAGTTAAAATTAAATTCAAATCCTAAAACAGATTCAAAAAAAATAATTTGAGCCCAGGAGAGCGGAAGTTCATTGTAGGGGACGTGGGGGGTACGTGGTGGGTACGAAACGTACCCACCACGTACCCACCAATGGATATGAGCACATAGGCCGAGATTTTTACATGTCACCACTTAAATTAAAGTTAAAATTAAATTCAAATCCTAAAACAGATTAAAAAAAAATAATTTGAGCCCAGGAGAGCGGAAGTTCATTGTAGGGGACGTGGGGGGTACGTGGTGGGTACGAAACGTACCCACCACGTACCCACCAATGGATATGAGCACATAGGCCGAGATTTTTACATGTCACCACTTAAATTAAAGTTAAAATTAAATTCAAATCCTAAAACAGATTAAAAAAAAATAATTTGAGCCCAGGAGAGCGGAAGTTCATTGTAGGGGACGTGGGGGGTACGTGGTGGGTACGAAACGTAGCCACCACGTACCCACCAATGGATATGAGCACATAGGCCGAGATTTTTACATGTCACCACTTAAATTAAAGTTAAAATTAAATTCAAATCCTAAAACGGATTCAAAAAAAATAATTTGAGCCCAGGAGGTCGGAAGTTCATTGTAGGGGACGTGGGGGGTACGTGGTGGGTACGAAACGTACCCACCACGTACCCACCAATGGGTATGAGCACATAGGCCGAGATTTTTGCATGTCACCACTTAAATTAAAGTTAAAATTAAATTCAAATCCTAAAACAGATTCAAAAAAAATAATTTGAGCCCAGGAGAGCGGAAGTTCATTGGGGGGATGTGAGGGGTACGTGGTGGGTACGAACGTACCCACCACGTACCCACCAATGGGTATGAGCACATAGGCTGAGATTTTTACATGTCACCACTTAAATTAAAGTTAAAATTAAATTCAAATCCTAAAACAGATTCAAAAAAAATAATTTGAGCCCAGGAGAGCGGAAGTTCATTGTAGGGGACGTGGGGGGTACGTGGTGGGTACGAAACGTACCCACCACGTACCCACCAATGGGTATGAGTACATAGGCCGAGATTTTTACATGTCACCACTTAAATTGAAGTTAAAATTAAATTCAAATCCTAAAACAGATTCAAAAAAAATAATTTGAGCCCAGGAGAGCGGAAGTTCATTGTAGGGGACGTGGGGGGTACGTGGTGGGTACGAAACGTACCCACCACGTACCCACCAATGGGTATGAGCACATAGGCCGAGATTTTTACATGTCACCACTTAAATTAAAGTTAAAATTAAATTCAAATCCTAAAACAGATTCAAAAAAAATAATTTGAGCCCAGGAGAGCGGAAGTTCATTGTATTGGACGTGGGGGGTACGTGGTGGGTACGAAACGTACCCACCTCGTACCCTCCAATGGGTATGAGCACATAGGCCGAGATTTTTACATGTCACCACTTAAATTAAATTCAAAATGGTAGAGAATACCGGAGGCCTCAACCCGAAGATAGTCCATTGGCTGGACATCACGGTAGTTAGACCTGTTCTTACCTACGGGTCAATAGTGGAGTGGCATGCGCTGGATGTTGGGACTAACAGGGTCGCCATGAGCAGTATTGAAACAATGACACTCATGGGGATTACAGGTGCCTTACGTACCACGGCCTTCTAGGATCTAGAGGTAATGCTCCACATAATCCCATTGGAATTAGCGGTAAAATCAATAGCAGCAAAGAGTGCTTTGGATGGGATTTAGTGTGGGGCACACTACGATTTTGTCAATTTGGCTGTGTTCCAGCATTCCGGAGCGCACCGATTACAGGACACCGTCTTACAGTTTTGGACATTCCTATGATGTGAATATTCCCACCAGACTGGAATGGGGATCTGGGATCATTGCCTCCCCCCCTCCCCCGACACGTTTGCTATCAACACTGATGGCTCTAAGATGGAGAGCGAAACGGGCGCAGGAGTGTTCTCTTGCGACCTTGATATTATGGAATCATTTAGGCTACCGGATAGCTCGAGTGCGTTTCCGGCTGAGATATTTGCATTGACAAAAGAAGCTGAAAGAATATTGCGGAAACAGTGCGTGAATGGTACAATAACTATTTATGTTGACAGTCGAGCTGCTATCAACGCTGTTGATTCGCACATTACTAAATTCAGACTTGTGGGCGAATGTAAAAGAATATTGTAGATGGTAGGTCTGAATAACAACCTGAAGACCAGTTGGATTCCTAGTCACAGTGACTTCCCTGGAAATGAAAAGGCAGACGAGCTCAGCAGAAGGGGGTTGGAGATGAATGATCATAGAGCTGGCCGATGAATCGGTTCTATGTCCCATTGAACGTGTAAAGGGAATGATTGATATTAAAGTGCTTAGACAGATGGAGGGGGCCTGAGTGAATCTCTCGGGTTGCCGGCAAGCAAGAATCTGCTGGCCGAAACTTGATAGGAGGAAATCTAGCTTCATTTTGTCTTTGGGCAGGAATATTTGCAGACAACTTATAGTTGTCTTAGCGGGACACTGGACATGGAGAAAGGCTGGGAATACCCATGGCTGATCTGTGTCGCTGCGGTGACGAGAATGTTGAACCGACACTGGAGCATCTAGTGTGTGAATGCGAAAGTCTGGCACGAACCAGATATCGGTACTTGGGGAAATTCTCCTTGACCGATCTATCAGAACGTGCGATGATTCCTTTATGGAGAACTACTCTCTTCATAAAGAAGAGCAATATTTGGAATCAGTAGTCTAGAGCCCGGTTTATACGAGGTGGACCACAATCGATCCTCAGTGATCTCTCGTGATGGGTTGTGGCACAATGCTTCAGTCTACCCTTCTAAACCTAAACATAAACCTAAACCTGGTTCTTGATATTTTGGCCAAAAAATGGCCATTAGGGTAAATGGATACATGCTATACAAAGCCTAAATAGGGACTGAAAGTGTGACGTGTGATTAGGGATAGGGTATGAAAACAGATTTTTGAAAAAGATTACCGGCAATTGTACACCTTCTTTCAAAGTTGGGTAAAATTCTTATTGCAATTTTGCGCAATGTCTTGCTAAATTACTGTTGTCTCTCGTAAATATAAACGTTCGAAAATCTAAAGAAAATTCCTTCATGAAAAGTCATCTTCGTCATGCTGTTTTGCCATGTAGAAACCCTTTCGATTGTCGCAATAACCAAAAATCTGAAATCTAATCGGCTTAAATAGTTACGTAACTTTACTTTCAAAGATTTTACGAAATCGAAAATCCCTCTAAAAAGGCCCCCCTTTATGTCATCCTAATGTATTTTATGTTTATGTTTCGAAAATTCTGAATGCCATTCAAGAATTTCCACGTACTTAAACAGATTTCTATCTGCCATACAAAAACCTACAGAAAAACATGATAAAAGTCAAAAGAGCGATCCCCACACACGTACCACATATTTATATAAAATTCATCGTACCAGAGAAAAGGACATTGACAGAAAGGATATTACCTTGTATGGGCAGATGATAGGTTAATGGATGATTTTCGAAAATTTCCTATCTTTCCGAATAGTTGCGAAATTTTTGATTCCTTCAACATGCAAGTCACATAATCCGCCTTCTTAGGCGAAAAAAAAATCCTTTATTACCTTCGTTCCTGGAAAATTTAATGGGTCCCTGGATCCTGTCCATTTCGAACGAAATCTACCATACTTGAATTTTGATTAATGATGATAAATCCTTTTCTAAAGTAGTTCGAAGCTGCAATCCAGAACAATATTCACTTAGTTTTCCAAGCAAAAACCCAAACATTCCCGGGCGGTTGAAAGGATATCCTGTTTTTGTTCCGTCCACACCTAATTTAAATTAGAACGTGAATGCCGGAAGGAGGATAGCACAAGGACGAACATAAACGCTACAATAGCACGGCTATTTTCAAAACCTCAGTGCTTAATTTAATACAGGGCTTTTTTTCGAGTCTGGATAAAGTACTGTACGAACGAAAGGACGAATTTTTTCACAGGACGAACTTTGTAATTTTCATTAGTATCGAGGTTGGTAAAAAATTCCGCTTGGGGCAAAAAGAAAAACTACAATAAAAAAAAAATATCTTCACAGAATTATTACGGAAAATGTTATTTATGGGAAAGTAACTTTATGCAGTAATTAAGTCCATCGAAGGAAACTTTAATTGATTTTGTTCATCGGGAAAGTTGATAAAGATGATAACAAAAAAGGCTGAGGCAGAAGTTTATAAATAAAGTTATTTTATTAACTTTAGTTATACCGAGATACTCTAGAATCTATTGGTGGAAAGTTGCTTTTTGATGGAAGACAATTATTCTGATAGGGAACAACAGTGTATCTTGCAAGCCACCTTAAAGAAACTTCTTTTGTTAAAATTTTCGCCAATCTTTTACTATATGACGACAATACCACATTATTCACACATTTTATTGAAAATTTTAAATTTTTGCAATGCACGCAATTCGTTTTGCACGATTATTTTCCATAAAAAGTTTCTTATTTACAACAATGAAAAATTATAATAACAAATGTGTTAACGAAATCTGAATGTAGTCTTCATTCATTTGTTGAGTAGTAAAGAACTGATCAAAATATTCGTGAAGAAGTTGACTGTTTTTCAAAATGTGGTTTTCGGTCATTTTGATTTTAGTTTCGATTGTTGCATTTCGCTTTTACAAACATATCACAGTCGGTCGCTATATAAATGACATACCAGGTCCTGAACCTCTTCCATTTGTTGGAAATGCACATGAATTAGGACCAACGCCTATTGGTGAGAATATTGTGAAATTAATGAATCAATAGTTTTGTCTCTTTTCTAATTTTTAACTATTAAAATCTATTTTAGAATATCTGGCTTGTTATATGCGATGGTCGAAAGAATTCAAGTATCGTATGTTTCGATACTGGATGGGACCGTACCCTTATGTTGTTCTTACCGATCCGAAAGAAGTAGAAGTAAATGCAGGAAACATTTCTTTAATAGGATTATTAACAATAAAATTCAATAAACTTTATTTTTTTAGCCCATATTAACGAGTCAGTCGATCCTTAAGAAATCTGATGTCTATAAAATGTTAGATCCATGGCTGCACGAAGGATTGCTTACTAGTCAGGGTAATTAAATAAAAAAATTGTTTTATTAAATCAAATAAAATTTTATACCGGAAAATTTCGTAATTTTTCAGGACAAAAATGGTTTAAACGGCGAAAACTTATCACACCATCGTTTCATTTCAAGATCTTAGTAGACTTTCTCGAAGTTATGAACACTTCTACGGATAAATTTATGCAAAAACTTGAGGAAAAGGCGAAGAATGGAGCAGTTTTTGATATTCAGTCCATGATTCAGAATTGCACATTGGATATTATTTGTGGTAAGTTATTGTGATGATCAGGTAAGAAAGATTGCTATAGTGTGAAAAGATGAGTACTTTCGGTTAAATATAGTCATTTTTTTTCATCATAAAATATTTTGATCGTCAAAATTTTTTGAAAAAAGATGTCCTGATTTTGGTTTTTTTCACATCTTTGGGAGATCCGTCTGTCCAACGTGTAAACTTCTTCAAATTTCAATGAATATTCATTGAATCAAGTGTGAATATTCACTGACATACCCTCCTACTCGCATTTTAAATTATATTCTGTAGTAGATTTTTGTACCAAAACCTCATAGCCCATTTTGATATATATAAAAATGTTTACCGTTTATTCTGCTTACAAAAAAAATTTTCCAATATGCTTTTAAAAAAATGGTTTTTCGCAATTTATGTTAAGAAAAATCTGGTTAAAATCTGGTATTTAAAAATGTTTTCTCTTTTAAAATCTTGTGCGTTTTAAAGCACGCAAATCAGAATATAGCGTGTTTTTTAAAATAATATATTCTCATTGAATCTACGCGCAAAATGTGTTATTTTAAAGTGAATTAAAAAATTAAACATTTTGAAAAAGTGGTTTGAGCGTAAACCTCATCATTTATGTCCCTACAGTGTACAATAATTATTATTAACTTTTTACATTTTGAAATTATTAAATGATTAAATTATTAAATCATTAAATTATTAAATTATTAAATTAATAAATTATTAAATCGTTAAATTATTAAATCGTTAAATTATTAAATTATTAAATCATTAAATTATTAAATCATTAAATTATTAAATTATTAAATTAATAAATTATTAAATTATTAAATCGTTAAATTATTAAATTATTAAATCATAAAATTATTAAATTAATAAATTATTAAATTATTAAATTATTAGATTAATAAATTATTAAATTATTAAATCGTTAAATTATTAAATTATTAAATTAAGAAATTAAGAAATTATTAAATTATTAAATTATTAAATTATTAAATTAATAAATTATTAAATTTTTAAATTATTAAATTATTAAATTATTAAATCATTAAATTATTAAATCATTAAATTATTAAATTATTAAATTAATAAATTATTAAATTATTAAATCATTAAGTTATTAAATCAATAAATTAATAAATTATTAAATTATTAAATTAATAAATTATTAAATTATTGAATTACTTCATTCACTTTGGAAGTGGATAGAATACATCAAAAGATTCTTCATTTCATTGGTTTTAATTGTTATAACATTTGGAGATAAATTATATTTTTCATCAAGACTCCAATATAACAACTGGTAATATGGTCGCCTGGGGGCCATAATAAAAGTAAGATGTCAAAAAACTTGTTAACTGCTTCGCGATTAAACCTATGAATATGCGCATACGAGTATGATGTTCCCATCGGTTTTCTTACTGGCAATTTGTCCTTATGCCTGTTAAGAAAATCATTAAGCTAAGCTCAGTCCGCTACTTCATTTCTAAAATGGCTAGAAATGCTGTTTTTTACTGCAAGGTGATAAGTCTTTCGTCTAAAATCTAAAATCTATTCGCGTTAAACCATTATATTTGGCTTCCAAAAATAATAGATATTCTACCAATTTCCAAAATTGGTGGCACTATAGGCTTCCTACCTAATTTTTTTAAACCAAAACGTTTAAAGTAGGTATGGAATACATTTTTACAGCTTTTTTCCAACCTACTATTTTGCTTCTGACCGATTCAATTGCTCTTTTCATTTGCTCTGGATCCCATTTTTTTCTTTTATTTCTAGGTCAGGTTATATTACAGTAGTGCATCTGCAAATGTACTTAGTGAAAAACATAAAAATATTCGTTTCAAGTCATATATATATAATATGGCCCCCTATGCCATAATACATGCAGTAAGAGGGGCCACATTGAAAATTACGAGTTGTTTACAGAATAAATCAAAATAAAAAACCCGGAATGTCGCGGATTTACCTTTCAAATATTGAAAATATGATTTGGTTTTTATTTATTTGAACACACAACGGATTATCTAAAACTGTTTTTTTTAACAAATGTCATGAAAATTTCAGACCGTCTGAAAAGTTTTGAACTTACACTCACCATTGAATCGCGAGCAATGGCAGATGAATTGTCAAGTGGAGACATATAGTGGATTTTAATTGTAGTGAATCTATGCTCTAATGAACTTGCTAAAGAAAACTACAGATAGGATAGTGATGTGCAGAGCTGCCACCATACTACAATTGTAGTATATCTACTACAATTTTGAACTCAAAATTGTCTACTCCGCACTAAAAGAATTTTACTACATTTCTTGGAGCACTCTAATCAACAACACTAACAATATTGTCACGATTTCATATCACACTTTGGGTTAGGGATGTTCGATTAATCGATTAATTTTTTTTAAAAAAATCTATTTTATCAATTGATATGAGTGATGTTGATTAATCGACATAATCGATTAGTTAACGTTAATTAATCGAACAAATTTCAATAGTAAAACGATTCAATGTTCGACCGAATTTTCTGCAACAGAAAAAGTTATGCATTCATGAAGAGATAGGTAGATCCAGCAACACACGTTTGGTACTAACAACCCAGCAATGAAAATTTTGTTGAGAAAACTGCTTCTTATGACAAATTATTGAAATTGTTTTACTCCTCCTGTTGTTTCGGTCTCAAATTCGGAACTGAATCGCCATAGAGATATATGTACTGGAGATGACGAGCAGCGAGTGTTTTGAAGCGATAAATACTATGCTACTATTAGCATATTACTCACATTTATGTTATACTCCTGTGTTGAACACAAAAAACGCCAAACATGTGAATACTAGGCTACCATTTGCATTTCACTGCCACCTGGCACCAAACGCTCCATACAAAATACTTTATTATTAAAAAAAATAATAAAGTAAAAGTTAAATTTTGCTTCAAAATGCTTCAAAGTGCTTCATGCAAAAATGACTATTTGTCGTCTCCGTTATATATATCTCTATGTGAATCGCCAACAAGCTGATGGTCTTTGTAACTAGTGCTTAAGGATAATTGTGTGTATTTATATACCTCTTATTAAAATATAATAATAATAATAATGAATCGTCAACTCTAGCTAGAAGTAAGTAAATCTACTTACTTTTATGATTATCTCCTTACCTATTTATTAGACACCTATTTCTTCTAAATTCTAAATTGTGTCAATTACAGATACTACAATTAACAAGAAAAACATTTTAGAGAGAACTATACATTGAAAGGACATTATTGTTGAAGACTATAAATTACAAAAATTCGATAATGAATTTGGTAAATAACAGTCTTAATAATTATGTATTTGCAAACAACAATTCTAATGTAGAAGAAGATATAGAAGTGTTTTAGCAAGATCTTTTCTATGTCCAGATAGGAGATCAAGGCTTTTGTAACCTTATGTAATTTTGTATTTAATATCTTTACCTTTCCACATTCATTTGCAAATGTCGAAAATGGTTGTTCATAACCTTATAAAAATGGATAGATGGATAAGATGAATATTGGAGTTATTATTTCAGGTTTCTATGATCTACTCCATTATCTTTCAATCTACTCCACCTTTTTTTTCATTTTCTACTCCGCTAAAGTGGCAGCCCTGGTGACGTGGTAAATACAAAGGGCTGCCAATATATCAGCAGGGGCTACATTACCACCTTCTACTCTATTAAATTATTAAATAATTAAATTATTAAATTATTAAATTATTAAATTATTAAATAATTAAATTATTAAATTATTAAATTGTGCTAAATACATCAGTTTTCAACTAAGATTTGGAAAATCGAGAATTATCTATTTTCAAAACGCGATTATTGACGAGCTTTTGTAACGATTATTTGCGTAGTAAAAAAGGGTGGAAATGAATTCTTTCATGCATACCCTGGAACGGTAATTAGTACAAAAAAAATATGTTTTAAGTTTCATACCGATCATGTAGGGGAAAACCTGCCTCAAGAAACTTAAAAAAAAATGAAATATCTGTTACTTGTACAGCTTTCAACATTCATCAGTGGCTCTTCATACAAATAAAAAGCTTGCTGAAGTAGAAACCAAAGAGATATGTAAAAAGTCGTAAAAACGCTCACAGCCCCTAGAAAGCCCTGAAGGGTTGAATATCAGATAATGATGAGATGGATTTTTAGGCAATTATGTAAAAATTCGTTCAAATAAAAATCAATTCGATAACTTATCAAACCTAAGAAATATCGTGATATTCGTGAAAGCATATAGAACGTCATTGCACTGCTTAGAGATTGAATATAGAAAAAATCCTGAAATTTGATTTTAGGCGAAAACATTAGTAGCACGACGAAGTAAAAATTAATTCGACACCCAATTATACGAGAGATATATAGCGGAATTCGTGAAAACTTGGGCAGCGTTTCACCCTCTCAGTTGTGGAATATAATAATAATAATAATAATAATCAATGGCACAACAGCCCAAATCGGGCCTAGGCCTTGAAGTAATGCTAGAGTTACTTCATTACTAGACCAACGGAACACTAGGAGGTGAAGTGGCCAACCACACGCTCGTCCGTGATTATTACCCCGATTTAACTCAGGTACTCATTTACAGCTGAGTGAACTGGTAGTCCGGCACCCAATCCCATTCTCGAAAATTACTTGTCGCCAAGCAGATTCGAACCTGGTACCAGGTGCACCGAAGGCAAGTGCTCTAGCCACTAAGCCCCCCAGTTGTGGAATATGCTGAAATTAATTTCTAGATGAACATGTAATAAGCACGTGAAAGTAAGAGGTATTTCATCGGACCCAAGAGATATAGCGGAATTCGTGAAAACGAACCTGAAAAACAGCCCATTTCAAAATCCTTTCTATGCTTTAGTTGCTCATACTGTTTTCTTAGACTTGAGATTTGAGAAATCTCCTGAGTAAATTTGTAGAAAAAACAGAAAAATTTATATTTCATTATAAACTAATTCATTTGAAACTTCCGTGCACTCAGATTGCTTAGGCCTATTTGAAGTCTATACTTTTTTTATAGTTGACACAAGTGTGAGTAAAAGTATCAGTTAAGCTAGTATCCCACTTTATCACATATTTAACTACATACATTTTCTGGCAAATGCTGTCAGATAGTACAATCGACAAATTGCTGCTTGCTGCATTATTTTATTTACTCTACATCACCATCAATGGCGCAACAGCCCAAATCGGGCCTTGACCTGCTTTTATTGTCTCTACACAAAGTCCATTTTGAACGAAAAAACTTTGCACCAAATTTTTTTGTCAAACTTTTTTGTCAAATTTTTTTATCAAATTTTTTTGTCAAATTTTTTTAGTCAAATATTTGACAGCATGGCATACAGTGTGATACTAGCTTTACAGAGTTGAGAAAAAAAGTCAGGTTGATACAATTTGACCCGTTTTGTGACGCATTTTCCAAGGGCACTAGTGTTCAATTAAACTTTTTTAATATTTGGGAGGTTAGAAATTACGACCTTTTCTTCGATACTGTCTTCTAACCAGGCGTGGAACTTCAGCTAACACGGCGATTAAATTCAACGAGTTATAATCATAAATGTAGTTTTCGTTCAAAAATAAAATTTCGTTTGAAAAATTCCAGGAAGTAATCAAAAAATTCTGCGAAATTTTGTCTGGTCTGGTTCTAACCGATGTAATTTATAATATCATCTTAGCTCTGCCATCGCATTGAATTGTGACCCCAAAGCTATTTTGAGGTCCTTAAAAACTCATTTCTACAAATAATATCCCTATATAAGTAGAACCAAAATGATGGCTTAGTAAATTTTATGTTACCCTTGGACACTTTGTGTATATACAAGAGCGCTTAATTTTCTAAGAAATAAATCTGACTGTATTTCTAGATTGGATTTTAGATGGGATTAATAATTTCCATTATTGCAGAAACTGCCATGGGAATTAAGATAAATGCCATGGATTATCCCGACTCAGAAATCGCAGTGGCTTTCCATGAGTATTTCTTGTTAAATTCACAATAGTCGACTTAAACTTAATCTAAATAATTTCTTCACAGCATTTGCTTTACTATGCAAAGTAGAATATTCAGTTTAATGCATAGATTTGATTTTGTCTACAAACGCTCCTTGGAATATCAACGACAAGCGAAGGCTTTAAAAGTGTTGAACACCTTAACGAATAATGTGAGTAAAAGTTGCTGTATTCGATGTGATTAATTAATATAATTAAATTTTATAGGTAATAGAAAATCGCCGTAAATTCTACGAAAATAACAACGATACAACCGAAAACAAGGCAAAGGACGAAAACAATTTGGACATGCCTCGTATGAAGAAAGCGTTTATCGATAATCTTATTACGACGAAAGTTGATGGCGTACCTTTATCGAATTCCGACATTGCCGAAGAAGTTTCAACTTTTTTGTTTACGGTAAGAACTTTTAATATGGGAAAAAAACCCATTCAACTAAAACTTCTTCTCCTTGATATTCTAAGGGCCATGATACGACAACGTCCGGCATTTCGTTCGCAATATACATACTGTCCCGACATCCGGAAATTCAGGTATAGTCGTCGTCCTTCTTCAAGTTTTTGAATTATGTTGAACTCCTTATAGCAAAAAGTTTTCGAAGAGCAAGTTTCAATATTCGGAAATGATCTAAAACGACCGCCGACATATCAAGAAATCCAGGATATGAAATATCTGGAGCTCGTTATAAAGGAGACGGAACGATTGTATCCAAGTGTTCCATTTATCGGAAGATATACTGAAGAGCAGATAACCATTAGTACGGATAGAATCACAAAGTTGGTAGCATTGATATAATTCTTATTTCATTCCGTAGACGAGACTGTAATACCAGCGAATACTGGACTTGTGATCAACATAATGGGGATGGGATACAATGAAAAGTATTTCCAGGACCCATATAAAGTCGATCCAGATCGTTTCTTGAAGGAGAAACGGGAAAAAACCGGTCCTTATGAGTACACTCCGTTTAGTGCTGGTCCTCGAAATTGTATTGGTAAGTTGTCGTCTTAGTTTTAATGATTCGATTGTTCAAAATTTGTCGTTTTCATTTCAGGACAAAAATTCGCGATGCTTGAATTGAAATCGCTTGTTTCCAAAATAGTGCGGAATTTCACAATTTTGCCTCCCGTAGAGGGCGTTAAGGCCGCCGGATACTATGAAGATGTGGCCAATAGTGGACCACACTATCCAGTCATGAGTGCAGTTCTTACTTTGAAGTCAGAAAATGGAATTGATGTTCGACTGACGGCGCGAAATTCAGTGTCAGAATGAATAGTGAAATTATAAACAATTTAGATACTTTGGATTTTTGAAAGAACAATAAATTTTAGTTTCGGGTATACAATATTTTGTTGCACATGTAGAATAGAGATTTTAGTTTATTTTTTAACAAACGTTGTAAAAATGTTGGGATGTTGCTCTTAAGTCATTTGGAACTTCCTCCTTCTTTCTAAAAAATTTATCATTTGAAATAATTGCAAAATTGGTTTAAAACTTTTGTTGAAAAGCGGACATACTTACGGCTGCCATTCCCTAGAAACAATGCGACTTAAATTTACTTTATTATTTTTTAATAATAAAGTTTTGTGATTGATCAGAAATTTAAAAAAAATTAGCTACTCTGAAATTTTGTATTTTTATCATACGTTTTAGGAATAGAAAACCCCCCAAAAAAAGCAAAAAAAATATCCGTCTGTTTGCCGTAGACGCCGAACGTCGTATGCAATAGTGTTTGAAGGCGTTTGAAGGTTCATAGCTCACAAACCCGTTGAAATATTAATTTCAAATTTTTTTGACAGGTAGATTGGGTCAACCCAATCTTAAAAATTTTAGGGGTTTGGGTGTAAGGGGTGATAGTACAAGGGGTTAGAAAGAAAAAAATGTTATTTCTCGAAAACCACAAAGGATAGTAAGCTAAAAAGAAGAGTCCAATTTCTAAATTGGTACGGGGGTGGGCGTGTTTTTTTATATCTCATAAAAGGCTTTTGACAGAATATTGAAACTTGGTACGTATATCTAAATATACTACACGAGTAATTAAAGCAAAAGAAAAGTTAGGATTTTCATTGGCGTACAAAGAAGAAGAAAAACAAATGTTCGTAAAACGGTTTTTTCCACATTTTCACGCATTTTGTTATATCTTCAAGGCATGTCGAATTATACAATTAATTTTACTTCTGCGAGCTCTTTATCTAAGCACCTAGAAATATTTTACCAAATTTTTTGTGATTCAACCCTTAAGAGGGTGTAAAGTTGTTGTGTGCAGTTTCACGAATTCCGACGTATTTCTTAGGTCTAATAGGATATCGAATTCACTTTTACTTCTAATGGCTTTATATATAATATAATCTGAAAAAAAAACGGTTTAAGCATTTTTTGATACCAACCTCAAAAGCATTCCTTGCGTTTTCACGAATTTCGAAAAATCTTTTATGTTTAATGAGATCGAGTTCGCCTTTACTTCTATGCGCTTTATATATTGTGGAATGGTCTAAAAATTAATTTCGGGATTTGTAGATATTCAACCCCTAAGAGGGTATAAAATTATTGTGTATATGTTCTTACGAATACCGACATATTATTTAGGTCTGATAAGATATTGAATTGTTTTTTACTTTAACGGGCTTTCTATATAATCGCCAAAAAATCGGTTTTTACAATTTTTTGATATTAAACACCTAAAGGGCTATGTCGATATCTAGGGGATAGTTTTTATTGGAAAGAAAGTAAATAATCTGCCAACAGTCTGTAAGGAACCTTATTATTTTTTTGGGTATATGTCCGGGACGCGTTTAATGCAGACTATTGGCAGATTTATTTTTATTGTTTTGGCTGTAGTCTTAAATAAAACATGTCAAAATTTCAAGATGTGATCAGAATGGGTTCAGGTAAGAGAATTTTCTAAGTAGGTACTTACGAAAGTACAGTTTAAGGACCATTCCATGATAAATCGATTGCAATGAGTTACTTAAAAAATCACTGAAACGTCTATATTCATCGTAGGATCTTGATTGCTCTTGAGTTACGTACTACAGTTAAAAAATTATAAAAGATTTTTTTTTTAAGAAAAAGACGGAAAGTATAACATATGTGTCCTTTATCCTTGAATATATCAAAAACTCCATCTTAGATTATTATCAATTTTTTATTTATAAACATTTTGGATTGCAATATCTTCCGAACCAATTACACCAGGAAGATAAAATTTGGTTTCTGTATATGGGATCACAAGTGGAGTCTACTGATTGTAAACATTTTGAGGGGGGAGGTGGAGCACAAAAGGGGTGGGGGTTGCAATTTTTTAAAAAAAAATATGTATCTCTAAAACCGTACCAGATATGATCTTGAAAATTTTACAGAAGTTTGAGTCAGTAGACCTCTAGTATGGGGGTGTGGGTGTTGGGGGTGATGGTTAAAATGGGTAGAAAGGAAAACATTTTGATTTTTATTTCTCGAAAACCGTAATGAAAGGAAAGCTAAAATGACTATATAGAACTACTATAGAGTGTTTATCTTGTGACTATAGTATCAAGTAGAATACTTTGAAATGTATGTAATGATAAAACAAAGTTAGTAATGAAACCAAGATCCATAAAATTGTAGTATGATGTAGATGAGGTACTGTTTCATACTTTGTTATAGTGAAAATTCGTTATAATGGAAATTGCGTCAAATCAAAAGAAGGCCTATTACAGGCCTATTACAGACTCGTAGCATCTCTGTATGCCCAGATTCGCAGAAATGGTTATACAGGGGGTGGGTTTTGGATGAGGGAGTAGAGCCGTAAATTCGGGTACATCGGGAATCGTGAGCCATTAATTCGGGAGAAATTTTAAGACCTATTACAGACTCGCAGCTTCTCTGTATGCCTAGATTCACAAATTTAGGTATACAGGTGGTGGATTTTGACTGAGGGGGTGGAGCGGTAAAATCAGGGGCTGTGAGAACAACTAAGTATTTATTTATTTATTTTCTATGACGCTAGCCTATGAATATACTAGCGCATATATTTAAGTGCCAGGTCTTCTATAGCCATATGGCACTAGTGTGAACAACTAAGTATTCAGTTATTATTAATTTGGAAACCAATTCCAGAATCGTTGCTAATTCCATTCGCCGAGATATTTGAACATACTTATACGGGGGTTGAGTTTCTATTCACAGGGGTGCATATTTCGGGACAGGGTGGACCGAACTTATTGGAATCGGGCTTATACGAAAGCCTTTAAATAGCCGTTAATTAATGTGTAACTAGAACTTTGTTGCACTTACGTTTAACATCGTTTCGGCTATTGTCATCCTAACTTCCACGGCAGTCAGAACGACCACACGGTTTTACCATTAGAGATGTAGCGGCAAATTTTTTTTTGGAGCACTTAATTAGCCTTTAATAAGCCTTTAATTATGACATAAGTTATATGGTTATATTGGTATTTTATTCTGTGAGTTTTTGTTGAATATTGCCAATTTGTGCCAGTTAAATGACTTATTCTTTCTTACCGATGGTATACTACGTATAAGAGCATTTATCATTAATGAATAACATCCACTGACAATGAAGATTTACTTTGTTATAATAAAATGTTTCTTTTCATATTATGTATTACACTTTTTTTATTTTTTATATCAAACTAATTCATTTCAACTTTTATCATTTTAAATATATTATCATACGGAGTAATATCTTGAAATAACTCCACATTGCAATTATATACTTACATTTATATTACTATAGAAACTAGATAAAGAAAAAGCAACAGTCACGTATTTTAAGCATTTTTTAAAAAAGAAAGAAAAAAAGCATCATGTTTAGACATCCTAAGTTTTTTGGCATCGGTAACTCAGTAATCAAAAACGTGTGGCGCATGTCTAATAAGCTCAAGATTATATAGTGCTCAAAGTTCAGTAGATTCTTTTGCGCTGTGCGATTAAAGTGTTTATAAATTGTGGCATTATTGATTGGAACGTTGACCGTTTTACTAAATTTTGCGAAAAAATTCTTGTGAATATTTTGAAAGTTTTATTCGGTGAAAGGATTTTTGTTATTTTAGTGTTTAGAATAAAAGTGTCGAAATGATCACAGTGGCAGTATTGGTGTGCATTTTAATTGCATTATACACATATGTGTATAAATATTTCACTTCTTATAAATATTTTAATAAAATATCATCACCTTCCAGTACTCCAATTGCTGGACATGCACTACAAGTTGGCTCCAGTCCTAAAGGTTAGTTTTCAATGATTCTGAATTTACTACCCAAAGAAAGTCTCAGTATGTTTTATCGTTTTTTATAACTTAATTAATAAATGAAGTTCGTTGGAGGATTGATAAGATAGGTATTTTTTTAAAAATAAATTTTTATAATGTAGATATACCTACTTAAATATCGCAACGATTACTTTCAAATCGAGAATAGTACAAGTAAAGGCCGGTTTACATGTCGATTGCAAGTAATTTTTACTGAGATTGTGAGGGAGAAGAAAAATCTCTAATGAGAAACTGATCAGGTGAAACGAAAAGAGATATATCCAGTAAAAAATATTGACGATATTTCTGTCAATGTGTGCGTGCCAACATTTTTTTGTAGTGTTTGCTTCTACTCCATTGAAAATACGATAAGCTAGCTATCCTCTCAATCTCAGTAAAAATTATTTGCATCCGACATGTAAACCGGCTTTTACTTGTACTATTCTCGATTTCAAACCGGTCTTAAATCAGAATCTATATTTGGATTTATTAGCTATGATAAAGATAACCGTCGCGGAAGTCACGAAAATATTTTCGTAGATAAAGATTATGAAATTTCTTTAACTGTACAGAAGCAGGTTGAATTTATTACCATACTCCGAACCTATGCCAACATTGATCGTACATATTTTCTAATAAAACAGTATTGTGATCGATTTTTAAAAAAAAAAAAATTTGTTGCACTGAAAAATGTTTTTTTCACGTTTCAAGACTAGTAGACACGAAAAAAGCAAAAAAAATCAGTCCGTCTGTCCGCCGTACGACGTACGCCATCCGCCGTACGCAAAATCGATTGAAGGCTCGTAGCTCCCAAAGGGATTTTTTTTTATGAATAGACTGGGTAGGCTCCTTGAAGTGACCAAATTCTGAAGGGTGGTGGTATGAGGGGGAGGAGGGGGGTGCGTTTTAGACGAACAATTTTGGTTTTTAGATCTCAGCAACCGCTTATGTTAGGAGGCTGAAGCTGAAACTCTATATAAATTTAGAGCTTTAATAGTGGACCCATTTGTATAAAAATTATCAATATGAGTGAAGAGGTGTGGGAGTGGGAGGAAAAGTAATGCGTTCGAAACGCAAAAAAGGCGAGATCGACAGATTCTAAAATCTATATCTCCTAAACGGTTAATGTCACAAAATTGAAACTTAATGAATATCTGTAGGTATACTAGGAGGTACTTTGTATACTTTGAGTGGGGGTAATGGCGTACGGAGGTGGGAGGGTGAAAAACCTTAGATTACGATATCTCACGAACCAATTGCACTAGAGAAATAAAATTCGGTTTGTGTATAAAAGTTGACAAACGAAGTTTGCTGAAATTAATATTTTTTTAAGGGTGCGGTGAAGCATGGAAGTGGAGGGGATACGAATTTTCTATACCGTGAAGAAAGATACTTAAAATTTTCACCAAAAGTAGGCCTAATAGCCTCCTGGCAGAAAAAAAATTTTGTGGGGGAGCGTGAAAAGGAAAAGGTTCCGATTTTTATATCTCGAGAACTTATAACGATGTAAAGCTGAAACTTGGTATTTAGATAGAGCTATAGTAGTAGCATGTTGTAAAAATATGATTTTTAATAGGGTTAGTATGGTACGAGGGTGGGGGGTGTTTTTCTTATCTATAGAACGGCTTATGCTACAAAGTTGAAACTCGGTATGTATATGTAAATCAACTAGAGAAGTAATTAAGATTAAAAAAAATTTCAAATACCCATTGGCGTTCGGAAGGGAGGCAAAAAAAATGGTCAGTGAAAATGGAGTGCATATATTTTCACTGTTTTCGTCATATCTATTAGGTCTTTTCAAATATTAAATTTATTTTTATTCCACGAATTCTTCATATAAATACCTAGAAAGTGTTTTCATGATTTTTTGGAACTCGACCCCTAAGGGGGTGGAAAGGGGGCTGTATATTCTTTCACGAATTCTGACAAATACCTCAGGTCTGATCAGATATCGAATATCTTTTCACTTTCAAGGGCTTTCGTAATAATCGTCTAAAACTCTTTTTTAAGTTTTTTCCTTTGTCAGCCCCTGAGAGGGTATAAAAGGGTTGAATAAGTTTTCACAAATTCCGTCATATCCTTTAGAAGTGATAATAAATTGAATTGGTTTTTACTTTCTCATTCTGTCTTCATATTTATCTATTAACTCCTTTCAGGATTTTTGGATATTCAACCCCCAAATGGGTGTGAAGAGGTTGCATATGTTTTCATAGATTCCTACATATTGCTTAGATCTGATGATATATCGAATCCATTTTTACTTCCTAAGGTTTCCTATATAAGCGCCAAATGGTCAATTTCAATATTTTTAGATATTCAATCCTAAGTGGTGTAAGGGGTTGTATGCTTTTCAAAGATTCGACATATTTCTTATGTTTGATGACATATTAGATCGCTTTTTACTTCCACAGACTTTTTATATAATCGCCTACAAAGCCATTTCTCAATTTTTGGATATTAAAACCCCAAGGGTTTGCACATGTTTTCACAATTTTTGCCATCCCTTAGTTCTGATGAGATATAAAATTGATTAATACGGCATTTGATGTAATGACCTAAAAACAAATTTCACTATTTTTCGAATTTCAAGAACCAAGAGGGTGTAAAGAGTTTGCTTACGTTTCCACAAATTTTTCAAAACTCCACGTGTCTCATGAGATATCAGGTTGCTTCTTATGAAATCGTTTAAAAACCTGTTTCACAATTTTTTCGAAATTCAAACCCCAAGTTGAAGTATACGTTTTAACAATTTGTCATATCTTCTAAGTCTGATAAGGCAACAAATTCTTTTTTACTTCTATGGATTTTTAGTGTACATATCATAATATACCGAAATTTGAATTATCTACACGGACTTTTTCAATGTCTATTTTGAATTACAATCTCTGTTTTAAATATTTTTATTTTAAGAACAAAATTAACTTTCCAAGAAACGTCATAATTTCGAAACAACTGATGATATAATCCGACTTTAACCGCTCCCAAATTTTGACCCGAAAAATAATAAAGTTTCGCCCAGACTATTGGCAGATTTTTTTCTTAATCATTCACATTTCAAATTAAATCGAAAGATTTTGCGGTTTTGGCTGTGTAAATTTTTATGAATTCCGAGTACGACATAACCTTCTAAATCTGAACAAATATCGAGTTAATCTCTTGTTGAACGATTTTCCTATGCAATCGGAAAAAACTTTTCGGATTTTTTGATTTTTAACATACATATTAACGTGGTTGAAAACGCTTTAACGAATTTAAACATATGTCTTGGTCTGATGAGATACCCAATTCGTGTTTATTCTGTGATATCTTGAGATAAACAACTGGAAATTATTTTCAAGGTTTTGTTAGATATTCAACTGCTAAGTGTTTGTAAGGAAGTCTTTTAAGTTTCTACGAATTTCGTCATATCTCCAATAGGATATTGAATAGGTTTTAACAATTATGTAATCGCGGAAAAGAGTTTGAGTTATTTTTCGATATTTAACCCCTATGGCAGTAAAAGTGGGTACAGTTACGAATTTTATCGTCTATTCTATTTCGTCTGTTTTTCACATCAAAAAGTGTGGAAAAAAGGATTAGTGTGTTTTCCCCAATTGTTTCATATGTTTTAGGTTTGATAAACTTTGCAGTTTTAGATTGTCACCCTTATAGTGACCAGAACCACTGGTGAAACGCTTCCCGGACTCCCACGCAATTAGTAATAAAGTTGTGCCCAGACTATCAACAAAATTTTTCTAAGTGAAATTTTATTTTCTATTTTTCAGTATTTTATTCGTCATTCACGTTTGCTTTAGTCATTCTCAATAATTCGGATTCTGAGGAAATTTGAAAAAATTCAAGAATTATATTTCTTAAAGGTATACAGCAATTGCGCGAAAATCTTACCTGCGAGAGAGATTGTTTTTGGAAGACGTAACAAGTTTCAACATTCAAACTTACACTTAAATTTACTGTTTGGTGTAAATTTTAAATTTAATTGTTGTTTTTTAACAAGTTTCAACTTTCAAACTTACACTTAAATTTATTCTTTGGAGGGAATTTTTAAAATATAAAGTTTTACTCTTAAATATAATTTTGTTTATATTATTTATTATTTTTAAAACCAAATTCAAAAATCACCCACTTCAAAAACGGCACTCGCGGCCATCTATTGCGAAAATTTGAAAACTATTTCTTCAAACGTTTGAGTGAAAATACAAAACTTTGAGAAAAGATTTGTTTTTAAATTTCAGGTCAGTAAAATTAAAAAATTCTTGTCTTAAGGGCAAGCTGATGAAAATTAGTATTTGAGCAAAAGGTTATATATATTATGGTTGCTTAGGCTATTCATTTCTTGATTAGTATCAACAAAAAGTGAAGATTCACTACTTCTTCACTTTTTGTTGATACTAATTTTTTTTATTTAATATCTGCTTTAATTTTAATACTATAAAAAATTATTATAACAAAAGTTGTAGACAAAATGTTTTCCAATCTTTTATATTTTATATAATTTTTTCGTAAAGTGAACGGTAACAGTAATATTTACAATTTTCATTATTACAGTGTATTTTTCAGTACAGTTGCAGAAAAATTGCACTCGAAAAACGCGGGAGGAGGCTTGTTTCCCATAATTTTAAAATAACATTGAGTAATTTTACTTAATTATTTTAATAATAAAGTATTTTATTTATTAACTACTTATCTATTTATTAAATACTAATAATCTAGCAAAAATAAATGAAATTTTCCATACTTTCAGAGTATCTTGAAACTGTAATGAAATGGACTAAGGATTTTAAATATAAAATGTTTGTTTTCTGGCTTGGACCAATTCCATACGTCGTTCTTACTGAGCCCAAGGACATCGAGGTACGTTTATTATGTATAAAAGGCTTTCGCATTAAATTCTTGAAAATATTCATATGTAAATCCACGACCCTTTTCAATGACGACGTAGAATTAAAAGTATCAATTAACGATATCTGATAGGAACATTTGTTGCTTAAATTTGTTATTGTTGTGAAAGGCTATTTAGAATATTTAATCAAACTCTTCCAGACGGTCCTGTCCAGCACTTCAATATTAAAGAAAAGCGACATATACGACTTGTTGCATCCATGGCTTCAAGAAGGCCTACTAACCAGCCACGGTAATGAAGAAAATTTGAACTAGTGAATATTATAAATTCACATTAAAATAATGAGTACATATTGAATATTTTTTGATATTAATTTTACCTTCCGGCAGGCTCAAAATGGCACAAACGACGAAAAATGATTACTCCCTCGTTTCATTTCAAAATTTTAATTGATTTCCTCGACGTTATGAACAGATGTTCCGATAAATTCATCGATAAATTATACGATAAATCGAGGGCCAGGAGCGTGTTTGATTTTCAATCAATGGCACAGTACTGCACCATGGACGTGATATGCGGTAAGTTACGGATTGATATCCATCGGATAATTTAATCTAGGGGAGGAGGTTTTCCACTTTCATTACTTTGGGACGGAAAATGTGGCGGTGGGGTGGTTGATGGTATGATTTGGGGTTTCCTTTATCCGCTTTTAGTTGGAAATTGAGTTATTTTAGTAATGAAATAATGGCAAATGGAAACAATCATTTCGATGATATGCGCTACATTTCAAATTTAAGGACTTCAATGGATGGTATAATCGTCATGTGGAAATTATCGGTGAATGGGCGAATGGCATTTTTGGCCGCAAACAATTCAGCTTGTTATTGAGTTTGATATTATCTGGGCGCAGACCATATGAGATATGACAAAATGTTTCACTTGGTTTAAAAGTCAATCAGTGGTGGATCAAAAATTTCATTGCGAATGTAGTTTGAATATTTGTTTTTCTGTTCCGAGAGCAAGCACAGACTACGAACTTTTCAGTTGAGCTGTGCACAAATTTTTGAATTTTATCAGAAATTTACCCAATTTTTATATTTAATCTTTTTACCTATTTCTATGGAGCAATTTGTTATATCACTACTGGATCGTAATTTCATCAATACTTACCAGCTATGTCTGAACGAATTCTGTTTTTCAGTACCGAAGAAGAACTGTAAAAAGTCCATTAATTAGAAACATATTGCATTAATGCAATATGCATTTTTAGGTTTATCATAGTTCTATGCTATAGTTATTTATAGAAACTAAAGAAAGTGGTAGAGTATTGTGCTAAAAAAGGTGCAGTTCAAGTTGTAGAAGATGTAAGTTTATTTAGAGAAAATATGCTATTAGGATAGAGAAAATATGCTATTGAAAATCACATTAAGAAGTTTTTTTTTTATAAATTTCGTCATTAATATGATACTCGTATCTGTGCAGTACTGAATTCGTAATACTGAAGCAATATCTCTGTTCAGTACTAACTAAATTAATTTTCAAAAAATTTAATCAGTACTAGAAGTGTTCCGCTGGAGATCTGCATGTTTCAGTCTAGGAGAGGAAAATGTTTCGCTGGAATACCGGTAGAGTGGCGATATAATTAAAAATTTATTCTTAATTAAGTACGTACAAGATACGTAGAGCTAGAATAACCCTTAGCTATTTACATAGAAAATTTCAATAGGGTTTCATACTTTCTACCCTTTTCGACCTATATCCTGTTTTTTCCATAATTATCATGTGTTGATTGATCTCATTGAATTTTTCCAATTGTCATTTGATGTGTCCTTTGCACTTCAAAATACGTCTGGGAATTCCTCTGCCGACCATTCGCTTGAAGCTTATTCATTTATATTATCAATAAATTTATAATATTAATAAGCAAACATAGACATGTCACATTTTTGTAGTACCTACATATGTAGTACATATTATAATAGTTTTTCCGCACCGCGTGTAAATTTGAAGAAATTTTTGTAGCTTTCCGGCGTTAGTGGAGTGAAACATGTTAATTATATTACATAAATTTAATTTATTTGGTTTGAACCCACAAACTTCACAAACTATAAACATTATTTTCTTTTTAAATTATAAACTACACCTTACACAAAACCACGAAACAAGTGAATTAAACAACGAAGCGGTCAAGTTAATACATATCACAAAAAACAAATTACTACGCATAGAGTATCAAAATTACATGCAAAATGATCAACTTACAATTTATACTGATTAGGCAAAATAAAGAGAATTTGAATTTGAATTTGAATTATTATTATTATTATCTGCTGCAATTCGCCAATTTACTACTTTGTTGCTTTTTGCATTTACATTAATGTGTAAGGACGCATCGTAATTTTAAAATTTCCATTTGTTAAAATGCAGATTAAAGAATTTTCCACATACCGACTCTTTATTGCTGATTGTACTTTAAACATTTTTATTATATTTGCAGAGACTGCAATGGGCATCGAAATTAATGCCATGGACAATTCCGATTCGGACATAGCAAAAGCATTCCATGAGTATGAGATCTATAAATTTTCCGAAATATTTTTTGTATAAAATTATTAATAAATTTGGTTTTCGTTCATAATTTTAGCATGTGTTATACCATACAAAATCGGATCTTTAGCGTATTGAAACGATCGAATTTACTATACAAATTTACATCTGACTATCGAACACAGAAAAAGGCTCTTCGATTCCTTACTAAATTTACATCCGATGTAGGTTTGATTTTTCGGTTGGAATAGAAAAATTGAAAAAACCGGGTTTTTTTGGATTATAGGTTATTGAAAAGCGCAGGGATCAGTTCAAAACTAATCAAAATGATAAAATTGAAGCAGAAACTGATGACACGGGTCGAAAGAAGAAAGCGTTCTTGGATACATTAATGACGGCAACAATTGATGGCAGTCCACTGACAAATTCCGATATTGCTGAGGAGGTTTCGACGTTTATATTTGAGGTAATACTATTTGAAAGAAAGTTTCAACAACTTTATTACCTTTTCTGAAAAAAAAAGTTCGACAACCGCTTAAAGTTGAAATGCAACAGAAGTGCAGACGCTTCTAGCACTCTTAATTGAAAATTGATTATGTCAATTGAATAATTTCTCATTAAGGGCTGAATATCGAAATATCGCGTACATCCTGTAAATTTAATAATTAATTACATAAGAAGTGCGTAGACATAAAAATCAATTTTATATCTAATCAGACCTAACAGATATGACGGAATTCGTGACAATATATTACATATAAGACCTAAGAGATATGACGAAATTCGTGAAAATCTATGCGCCCTGTACTTACTCACAATTTTTCTTACCACAGCTCCGAACGTCAATTGATATTAATTTTATTTTTTCCCAAACTAAACTTTAAGCTCATCAAAATATCCACCAAGTATCAAGCTTCTAGAGTAATGGCTTGTAAGCGAGTTGCACTGTAGTCACGGATTCCGATAAATATCTTTGGTGAAAGTGATTTTACAGATTTTGGTTTCAATACCAACGTATTTTTATATTATCGCCTAAAATTAAATTTCATGCTTTTTTGGGGAGAGTGAAAAGGGATTTCGAATACTTACTTTTAAGAAAATGTGAGGAACCTAAATCCATTTTGATATTATATTTTGCTTTGTAATAAATTATCCAATATTTGAATGAAAATTTTGTCTTTTTATCTACTTGAAAAAAGGGTCATGATACGACAACGTCTGGAATAACCTTTGCTACCTATCTTCTGTCTAGACATCCAGATATACAGGTACGGTATTTACCTTTGATAATCGAGTGTTTATATTCCATTAATTTCCATATTTACTGAAAAATCTCAGCAAAAGGTCTTTGACGAACAGAAGACAATTTTTGGTACCGATAAGACACGCCATCCAACTTATCAGGAGATTCAAGATATGAAATACTTGGAACTTGTTATTAAGGAAAGTCAACGACTTTATCCCAGTGTTCCATTAATTGGAAGAGTTACCGAAGAGAAAGTTGTTATTGGTTAGTCAATTTGAATAATCGATTTAAGGACTAATAAGTTCTGTAAAAATTTTGTGAACTATATTTCAGGTGGCTTCACTATACCGCCGAATACAGGAATTATAATCAATATTATGGGCACTGGATATAATGAAAACTACTTCAAGGATCCGTTTAAGGTCGATCCGGAACGGTTCGAGCGGGAGCGGAGAGAGAAATGCAGTCCGTACGAATATGTTCCATTTAGTGCCGGACCTAGGAATTGTATCGGTAAGTTCACGCAAAATAAAGGAGGGTTTTAAATTAAAAACAAATTTTGGGTTTAAAAAAAAAATTGGTAATAATCGAAATACTCACATTAATTCGATAATTAATCTATTCATAAACCTAATTTTTTTTTAATTTGATTGATTTAATCCCGTGTTTTTGGTACGCTTTTGCTTGAAGAATTCGATACTCTGTTACCTACAGTTTTCAGCTCAACAAACTGGAAATTCTCACCATATCAACCTATGCTCATATGCTATGTATGCTTGCTCCCTTACACCAACTAGGCTAATAATAATTAAATAAGAAATAAAATATAATAATGAACCTTATATAAAATAAAATAAAATAAAATAAAATAAAATAAAATAAAATAAAATAAAACAAAATAAAATAAAATAAAATAAAATAAAATAAAATAAAATAAAATAAAACAAAATAAAATAAAATAAAATAAAACAAAATAAAATATATTAAAATTAAATTAAAACAAAATAAAATTAAATAAATTAAAATTAATTAAAATAAAACAAAATTTTAAAAGAATATAAAACAAAATCAAATCAAATAAATTAAAATAAAGTAAAATAAAATAAAATAAATTAAAATAAAATAAAACAAAATAAAATTATATAAATTTAAACAAAATAAAACTAAATAAATTAAAATCAATTAAAATAAAAGAAAATGAAAGAAGATAAAATAAAATCAAATCAAATAAACTAAAATAAAGCAAAATAAAATGAGATAGATGTAGGTATACTGCTTTGAATCTTTTGCTTAACAGTCTTCCGAATTTTAATTTTTTTTAATAAAAAAGTATTGCGATCGATTTGATCGAAATTTTTTAGGGGGAAGGTGTCGCACTGTAGTAGAGGATAGCTATTTTTTTAAAAAAATATATTTTTATATCTCAAGAACCGAAATGGTTTGGATCTGAAAATTCTGATTTTTATTTCTCGAAAATCGCAAAGGATATAACTCTTAAAATTGTAGACTACATAGAGCTACTGTAGGTCATCCAAGACAAAAAAAATTTAATTAGGGTAGCAAGGTACTTGGGTGGGGTGTCTTTTTATATCTCAGAAATAGCTGGAAAATTGGAACTTAGTACGTATATGTATAGATGAACTACAGGAGTAATTAAAACAAAAAAAAGTTTATATTTTCATTGGTGTACAGAGGTGTAGTAAAAAAAATTTTCATGGAAAGAGTTTTTTTCCTACATTTTTACGAATTAGGTTATACCTATCTTTTAGTCAAGTCGAAGTATCAAATTAATTTTACTTCAGCGGGTTTTTTTATATAGGCGCCTAGACACATGTACATTTTTACGAATTCCGATATATTTCACTTTCACTTCTAAAGGCTTTATCTTTAATCGAAGAAAAAATTGATTTAAGAATTTTCTGATGTTAAACCGTCTAGGTAAGGTAAGATGATGTTGAAGTTTTCACAAATCAACTTCTCATCGCCAGTCACAATCCGATGCAGAAACGACTTTCTTCTGTGTCTGGCGAGCAACATTTCGCATGTGTTTTGGTGTCGCTCCATCTGCTTATCGTTCAATTCATGCGGCACTCATTTTCCGATCTTTTGAACCTTTTCCGTGGCACGTAGACGCTTGGAAATGGCTGCTTGAGTAACATCCAATTGCTCGGCAAGCGTTTTTTGCGATTGAGTATAGTCCTCAACCGATTTTTGCGCTTCTTGTCGCTCAGGTCAAAATCGCCGTCTTTGAATCGACGAAACCAAGCCTTGCACGTTGATTCCGCTAAAACATTGTTACCATAGGCCTCCACAAGCATTTGATGCGATTCACCAGCGTGGAAGCAAAAAAGCAAAGCTTCCCGCATATGCTCTTTTTCTGGCAAAAAACTAGACATGATCAGCACAGGACAAACGTATGTCGTTGAATGAAATTTGTGACAATGTGCACTGATTAATGTTAACAACTAACCAACCCTTAATTAAAAAAAAATGGCGTCCCTAGGTTGCTTAACACCTTCACTAGCGCCATCTATGTGTCAACGATCGTTTTAAGGTTATACACCTGGTATACACAGCAGACAAACGAAATTTTATTTTCTTTTTTGGGGTTGACTAGTCCTAAAACGTGAAAATACAAAATTTCAGGGTAGCAACTTGTTTTGAAACACCCTATATAGATACTGTTGTTATCTGTTAAAATTCTTGGTTCTTAATACAACTATAAGGTTATTTCGGCACTTTCTGGTTAGAAATGTAACTTTAAAGGTATTTGAGAAACTTTATGGTTGTAAATATGACTAAAAAGTTATTTGTACAATGTTATGGTTACGTATATGATACAACAGGTATGTCAATAAGTTTCTGTAAATATACACATCAGTTGGTTATTTTGCTGACTATTTGGTCATATTTATATTTGAACAATTTAGATGAATAAATTTTTAGTAACGGGGACGACATTTTTCATGGTAGACAAGCTCAATTTTTATAGAGACGTTTTAGGTTGTAATTCGGGATCAGAAAAATTAATAACTAATAAGTCACAAGATAACTTAAAGGTTACCTGAATAACCAACTACAGACATTTTACGCAAGTCAACTCAGGGTCGGTTGATGTAAACAATGTCAATGCAGAGCTATGCTAAACTTATTTCCCAAAATGGTCCGCTCAAAGTCGGTGCGACGTCAGCGTAACGTTGCGAATCTGACCAGAGGTTATTTTCGCGACTGCTCTATGTTACTTAATTGGAATGCATAGAATTATTGTTTTCTTCGTAAATTCTTTGAAATATTTGATGGCTCATATTACGTTGATGAGTTTCGTTTTATTGAATTTCAATGATTTTTTTTAATCATTGATTTGAATTACTTATTACTTCCTCAGGCATAAAGGAAAAATGTGAATTTTTCGATATTCAACCCACAACTAGGTTGAAAGAAGTCGAAAAAATTTTGACGAATTCCGCCATAGCTTTTAGGTGCAGTGAGATATCGAATTGGTTTTCACTTCAACGATTTTTTTAATTCGGTATTTAACTCGTAATGGGCTGAAAGAGGTGTTTTGAAGAATCTAGTATATATATACATCCATACATAGCTATATTCATTTTTTCATAAGTGCTTTGGATTATAGAGGTTCATTTTGGGAAGTATAAAAACGCGTTGCTTTATTTAAAGTCTGCATTTCTTGCATTCAGACGTGACAAACGTCTAAATTTCGTTCAAGGGAAATCTGAAGTAGATGTGTCCTTTGTCCAAGTATTTTTGAATATGAAACTCAAACTCTTTGTAGAAAAACATTACCAATCTCTAGCAGCCCAAGAAACGCGAAAATACTAAACACTTTTCTCTTGTAAAGGGTTTTCCAATAGGGACTTGACAACTTTGAATTCAATTTGTGAACGCACCCTTTCACTAATCATCGAACTGTCACTGTCAATTTATTCAGTAAACTTAACATTTTTATCATGGTAAAGTACACGAAGGAACAACGTCTGCAAATTATAAAAATTTACTACAGAAATTCGGAGTCGGTGACCGCTACTTTAAGAGCGTTAACTCCGATTTTCGGTCGTAATTCTCGCCCTAGTAGACAGGCAGTAACAAGTTTAGTGCAAAAATTTGAGTCTACATATTCGTTGTGTGATGTTGCCGTGCCAGTGAGACAACGGGTTGGTCGAAGTGTCGAAAATATCGCTGCCGTTGAAACGTCCGTAGCAAATGATCCAAATCAGTCAATTCCACGGCGTTCTCAAGTGTTGGGCATCGCCCAGACCACGTTATGGCGAATTTTGCGTAAGGATCTTGGTTTACACCCATACAAGATCAAGCTGACTCAAGAATTGAAGCCGATGGACCATTTGAAGCGACGTACGTTCTCCGATTGGGCTCTGGAAAAGATGCGCCAAGATGATCAATTTCATCGCAAAATCATCTTCAGTGACGAAGCTCATTTTTGGCTCAGTGGGTTCGTCAATAAGCAAAATATGCGTTATTGGTCCGGTGAAAATCCACATGTGCTTCATGAAAGACCACTTCATCCACAAAAAATAACTGTTTGGTGCGGTTTGCATGCTGGCGGCGTCATAGGGCCATATTTTTTCGTCGACGATAATGATCGTCACGTTACTGTGAATGGTAATCGTTATCGCGCCATGATTACCGATTATTTTTGGCCCGAATTGGAAGATATGGACTTGGACAACATGTGGTTTCAACAGGACGGTGCCACAAGCCACACAGCACACGTTACAATCGATTTATTGAAGAGTAAGTTTGATGAGCGTGTTATCTCAAGAAATGGACCAGTCGATTGGCCGCCTCGTTCGTGCGATTTAACGCCTCTGGACTTTTTTCTTTGGGGCCACGTCAAGTCGTTGGTCTATGCCAACAAGCCGACGACGTTGGAAGAGCTCAGAGCCAACATTGAACACGAAATAGCAGCCATTTCGGCCGAAATGTGTGGCCGAGTCATCGAAAATTGGGTCCAACGAATCGACCGCTGCAAACGTGCCCGCGGTGGCCATATGAACGAAGTCGAGTTCCATTCATAAATGTTTTGATTGTACTTCAACCCGATAATAAAGTTTTTGAAATATCTCAAATGGTTTGCATTTTATTTTGAAAAAAAGTTGTCAAGTCCTTATTGGAAAACCCTTTATAAACATTTCGAGGAATTTTTCATCCATCGAAAAGAATCGCATCGCAAACTCCGTACCATAGTTTGCCTTTAGTGTGTCATACGTTGTGTGTTTCTTCCATAATATTTCAAACTTTCAATCAGCTTTTCCACATCCATTCAAATGGGAAAATAATAAAAACCAAACAATTTTCTTTTTTCTTTCCAGGACAAAAATTCGCAATGCTCGAGATCAAGTCAGTGTTATCAAAAATGGTTCGAAACTTTGAGATCCTGCCGCCGACGACCGGTCTTCGGGGCAATGGATACTTTGAGGACATGTCCGAATCGAGTCAATATTATCCGATCCTGAGTGCCATACTAACGTTGAAATCGGACAATGGCGTACAAATAAGATTACGTGAAAGAAATATGAAATAAGAAAAGTTTGTTGTTAATACGAGCGTTGTCTCAACCGGGACAAAATATGTAAATAAATGCTCAAATATGGCATATGGAAATGGGATTTGATGTTTTCTCTTTTGCCATTTTCCCGGCATTTTCCGGCCAAAATTCGTGTATATTTGAATTGAGTTTTTCGCCACTATACGCCGACATGACGGACTGTTATCCTGAATTCAATTGGAGCCTGTCGAACCAAATGAGTGCAAATGTGTGTTAATGGACATGGGGAAAATGAGCGAAATTTAATTAAGTTGATCACGATCCGTCAATATACGTGCCTTTAATATCCGGTTCCTTTAAGGCGTTTTCTTTTTGCCATTTTTCTCCCTTATGCGGGCCTTTCCGAAACCCAAAATCTTTAAAAATTATTATTACGCGCTACTTCTGTTTTCCATCGACTCTCTCAAAATTTTTACATTCGACATAATGCCCTTGTACACTTATAAACCAAATTTCATATTTCTGTTGTAATTAGCTGGAAAAAATCGTACAATAAAATTTTTTTACCACCAACCCTTATATACCAGCTCATCCCTAAGATTTTTGTTTCTAGTATATGGCCGTAGATAATCCAATTTGTTTCTTAGGGTCTAATGAGATATCGAATTCGCTTTTACTTTATTATTTTCTAATAATACAGTATTGTGACCGATTTTAAAAAAAAAAAAAATTTTTTACGTTTCATGACTAGTAGACCCGTTTTACGTTTCATGACTAGTAGACACGAAAAAAGAAAAAAAAATAACAGTCCGTCTGTCCGCCGTAAGCTGTACGGCGTCCGCCGTACGCAAAATCGTTTGAAGGCTCGTAGCTCCCAAACGGTTTGAGATATTAAATTAAATTTTTTTTTATGAATAGACTGGGTAGGCCCCTTGAAGTGACCAAATACTGAGGAGTGTTGGTGTGAGGAGGGAGGAGGGGGGTGCATTTTAGACGGAAAATTTTGGTTTCTAGATCGCAGTAACCGCTTATGCTAGGAAGCTAAGACTTGGAATTTATATAGAGCTTTGATAGTGGACCCATTAGCATAAAAATTGTCAATATGGAAGAAGGGGTGTGGGAGTGGGGGAGAAAATTATGCGTTCGAAATGCAAAAAAGTCGAGATTGACACATTTTAAAATCCATATCTCCTAAATCGTTAACGTCACAAAATTGAAACTTAATGATTATCTATAGGTATACTAGGAGAATAGATCGGGAAAAAATTTGGTAGTGGGGGCAGTGGCGTACGGGGGTGGGGGGTGAAAAACTTTAGATTACGATATCCCACGAAACAATTGCACTAGAGAAATAAAATTCGGTTTGCGTATAAAGGAAGACAAATGAAGTTTGTTGAAATTAAATTTTTTAAGGGGCGGTGGAGCATAAAAGTGGAGGGATAAGAATTTTTCTAAAAAAAATAAAATCTCATATCTCAAGAACAGTGTAAGGTAGATGCATAAAATTTTTACCAGAAGTAGGCCTAATAGAACCCTAGCAGTAAAAAAAGTTTCGGGAGTAAGGGTGTAGAGGGTGAGAGTGTGGGAGGGTGAAAAGGAAAAAGTTTAGATTTTTATATCTCGAGAACCTAGAATATAGAAATAAAAATATAAATTTGAAACTTGGAACTTGGAATTTTTGGTTGTTCGCTAGGATATATAAAGCTCAACACCAAGTGGCGACATCGAAACCCGCCTACAGAAAATTGGTTGAAATATTAGGTGATCTTCAGTGCGACCTACCTGAAGTATTAGGATGCGAAGGCAAGAAGTTTGCTTATTTTATAATTCGCGATAATAAAATTGGTTTCAAGTTCACCTATATAGAACAACCACCAGCTGTAAGGGTGTTTCGGATAGTAGGTATAATACACCCTCTGACGAGTCTATGCCATCCGATGGCGAAGCAGCTCCTTCGGACCTGGTCCAACACAATCTTATAAAAACTGGCCTATCCAGTGAAGGTTTTTCAACTGTCATGCCTTCAAGGACAGCGATTAATCAACAGTCGGGGATTTCGTGTTGGGGTTTCACTCCACTGACGCCGGAAAACAACAAAAATTTCTTCAAATTTACTTCTATGGTAGCTTACCATGAAAAAATTCCATTATTAAAATATTGTCCTTTTTTTAAAAAAAATCTTCTTTTAGTGTTTTTTAACTGTAGCAGGACTTTTACCTTTAAAATAACTCAGAGATGAAGATACGATGAATGTAGACTTTCCTGTGAATTTTCAACTAATTCCTTGTTTGCATATTGTCGACATTTTTAAGGATTTGTTCGGAAAGATATTTTGCCTGTATTATATTAGCATTATAAAGTCAGGAAGATCGGGAGAGGGTCATGCAAAATATTTAACACTTGTTAAAAAAAAATAAATAAAATTTTTATTGAGATACCAAAATTTTAAATTTTCTTAGTGATCTAATATCTTTGCGTCCCTAACAACCCATTGAAGATTCACCCCCAGTAGTAGTCCTGAACGTTGAAAATTTGAGAGGTTCTTGATTTATGACGGCGTGAAATAAGTTTGTGTTTGACGGACAGACATAAATTTTTTTGCTTTAATTTTTAGAATTTTTGAGCCAAGGCCTGAAAATCTTAAATTTAATTTTTTTTCGAAATTTCAATTTGATCAAAATACTTTTACGAAAGTGTGAAGTGAAATTGAAATAATATAAAAAATTATGGATAACAACCAGCTTCCTTAACCGTTTAGATAGTGGTGTGATAAATTTATTTTCTTTCGAATTTTAACAATTGCCAATACGGTGAGAAATCGTGCCAATAATAAGCTGTTAAGAAAATAACGACCTATCGTTGGTCGAGATTTACAGTATGTTACAAGTCATTCGATTTGCAATTGCCATAAAATGAGTATAGTGTTCTGTACTCGTAAACATCGGTTTTTGTTGGCGTGAGAACAGAAAAAAGTGGTAGTGATCATAATAAAATTAAAGAATTCTAGTATATGGCTAGGTAATTAAGTGCTACTCGTCGAGGTCACTCATCTCGGTAACCCAGTAATCAAAGACGTTTGGTGCATGTCTGATTAACTCAAGATTATCTAGTGCTCAAACTCCAGTAGATTGTTTTGCGCTGTGCGATTAAAGTGCTTATAAATTGTGTCATTATTGATTGGAACGTTGACCGTTTTACTAAATTTTGCGAAAAAGTTTGTGAATACTTTTCGAGTTTTATTCGGTGAAAGGATTTTTGTTATTTTAGTGTTTAGAATAAAAGTGTCGAAATGATCACAGTGGCAGTGTTGATGTGCATTTCAATTGCATTATATGTTTATAAATATTTCACTTCTTATAAATATTTTAACAAAATATCATCACCGTCTACTATTCCAATTTTTGGACATGCACTAAAAGTTGGCTCCAGTCCTAAAGGTGAGTTTTCAATGAATCTTTCTTCTTGAATTTACTACCAAAAGAAAGTCTCAGTATGTTTTATCGTTTTCTATAACTTAATTAATAAATTAAGTTCGTTGGAGGCTTGATAAGATAGGTATTTTTTTGAAATAAATTTTTGTAATGTAGATAGGTATACCTACTTAAATATTGCAACGATTACTTTCTAATCGAGAATAATACAAGTAAATCAGAATCTATTTGGATTTATTAGCTATTGTAAAGATAACAGTCGCGGAGGTCACGAAAATAATGCCGTAGATAAGGTTTATTAAGTTCGTTTATTTGTACAGAAGCAGATCGAATTTATTACCATACTCGTAATCTATGCCAATTTTGATCGAAGACGTTACAATTTTCTTATTTTAATGTAATTCAAAATACTTCCTGTCTTGGTGAACAATCTTTTCTCCGAGCATCAATCTGGTTTTTGGGAAAATCATAGCTGTGGTATTGATCTAATCAAGATTACCGATGACATATGGATGGAGACTATGCTACAATACTTACTTTGCCGGACTTCTCAAAATCATTCAATAAAATTGACCACACTATCTTAATACATAAATTTCAAAATAACTTTGTATTTTCTAACCTATCAACCGCTTGGATCAAATCGTATCTATTTCTCAAATCGATTAGAAGTAGTCTATAGCATGATAATGAAAGAATGTCATGTTATGTATTGAACATTTGAACCTATGACAAATATTTGGCTATTATGGCTGGCAAATGCGGTCAGATAGTGTAATCGTCAAATTCTTGTTTGCTATATTATTTTTTTTACTTTATTTTGACAGAAAAAATTTGTCTGAACTTTTTGTTAAATTTTTTTAATCCAATATTTGACAGTATGGCATACAGTATAATACTAGCTTAAGGCTGAAAGCAAAATGATTTACAAAAATTTATTTAATCATTCACATAAAATCTTAACTTGGAATGTCCATATTGCATCCAATACCGGAAAAGCCTACGTAGTTCTAAACGCCTTGCAATCACCTTCGCAGTATTTATCTGATCAAATTAAAAAAATTATAGTCAAAACTATGGTGATACCTGTGTTATTGTATCCCTGTGAATAGTTTTGAAAGCCGGATCGAACCGTTTAAGTGTTACGGTCCACAGCGCTGTCACATGCATATTGTTACATGCTACCCTGGTAACTCGCACAACTCTCAGTTCACAGTAAAAAATAACAACAATATCTCAATACGTAACTGGAAAGCGGAGAAAAAGAGCCGATTGGCTCCTTGTAATACCCAATAAGAAAGGCGTGGAAAAATTTGCAGACTTCTGCAAAGTTTGATAGTATTCGAGAAGAATCACTTTCCTAAACCTTTCTCGAACATTTCACACACACCGTCAAATATTATGGAAAGGTCTCGAGTCTCGACCCCACACATGCAGTATATAAACACGGCAAAATTTGCAGCCAAATACAACTTTTACTACACAGCGAGTCGATCAATTTCTACTCTAAGGCATTTGTCAAGCGATTCGGATTGGTAGCAGTGATCGAGCAGTGATCAAGTTGTGTATAAAATCAGACAGTGTTGTCAGTAGTGCGATTATTAAAGGGGAATAAAAACGTTCTCTATCGATTTCAAACGAATTTAACAATTGAAGTTCCGACGAGCCCCGCAACAATATGTAACTTTAAAATTTTTCCATTATCATCAATAGCGCGACAGCCCAAATCGGGCTCTGGCCTGCTGAAATCGTCGCCTCCAATCGTCTCGATCCAAAGACCGCGTCCTCTAGCTTTACAATTTTTTAATAATTAAGTATTGTGATTGACCTAAAAGTTTAGCAAAAATTTGCTGCCGTCGATTTTTGTATTTTCTCTTTACAGAGCTAGTAGACTCAAAAAGGTAAAAACAAGTCCGTCTGTCCGCCCTATACGCCGTTTGCCATACGCAACCTCGTTTGAAGGCTCGTAGCCCACAAACCCATTGAAAAGTTAAGTTCAAATTTGTTTAGTGGGAAGATTAGGTGGGCCCCTTTAAGTGGCAACATTTTAGACTATGGGGGTGTGTGGAGTTATAGGAGGGAGTGTTTAGACGAAAAATTTTATTTTCCGTATCACAGGAACCGCTTGTGACACGAAGCTGAAACTTAGAATTTGAAATTTGGTTATAGGGGATTTAGTATGAAGAAAAAAGTGATGAGTCCTTCGAGTAGCTACCATACAAAGATCCTTGGAAAATATGTGCATTCATCTTTTGGAACTCATGATAACTCGAAAAATTGTAGAGCTAGAAAGTTGAAATTTAACAGAAAATAATTTTGAGTTAAAAGTCAGGTCGTTTTAGCGATTGAGAAAAATCCCTTTAGCTCTTCGGGTAGCTCCCATAGAAAAGTCCTTAATTACGTCTCCCCGACTGTTGGCCAATGACTTCAGGACGGTTCAAACTAGGAATTTGAAATTTTGTACACATTTGTTATCCAATGGTAACAGGTTAAATGCATGAATATGCTGATGATCGTGCGAGTCTTTCCAGGAGCCCTCTGTAAAAGTAGTTGAAATTGGTAAATTTCACATCTTAAGATCCAGGTGCAAAATTGAAAACGAAAGATATTGTTCTTTTCATTTTAGCAGCAACCAAACGATGGTCTTCAAAAGAGTAAACTACATGGGTACTAAATTTATATTGTTTTGCGTTGCCATGATATGCACTTATAAAAGATTATTGAATCTACTCGTGTTCTTCTCATTGAAATGAAATGAAAGAAAATTGTGAATTGTGATTGCTATTTTTATACTTATAAATTTTGTAATAAATAAAGCGGATGCAAAATGTGCGTAAAATTACACACGGTGTGGAAAAACTAATATGTACTACAAAAATGTGTCATGTTTAAGTTTGCTTATTATTATTATAAATTTATTGATAATATAAATGAATAAGCTTCAAGCGAATGATCGGCAGATGAATTCCCAGACGTATTTTTAAGGGCAAAGGACACAGCAATCGACAATTGGAAAAATTCAATGAGATCAATCAACACATAATAATTGGAAAAAAAGGATATAGGTAGGTCAAAAAGAGTAGAAAGTATAAAACACTATACATGTTTATTATATAAATTTAATTTGTTTGTTTGAAAGCCACAAACTTCACAGTTTATAAACATTATTTACTTTTTAAATTTTAAATCACGCCTTACACAAAACCACGAAACAAGTGAAATAAACAACGAAGGGGTCATATCACAAAAAACAAATTACTACGCTTGAAGTATCAAAAATACTTGCAAAATGAGTAATTACTTTATTATTTTTTAATAATAAAGTATTTTATACACAATGACAAATTATAATTTTATACACAATGATCAATTTTACACATTAAATGTGTAAAATTGCATGTAGTGTTGCAATATTACTACCCAGTCAGTAAATTTAAGAACTTTTTAAGAATTACTCTCAACTTTGTTAAATTTAATGAAAATTTTTAAATTTACTACATCAATGCGGAATATTTTACTGCTTTAAGGATAGAAATTTTCCCAGAATTTTTTACTGTGTAGGTACAGGAATTATTTTTCAACATTTTCACATTATTGTCGAGTATTGTGGTCGGCTTAAAAAAAATTGCTAACCTAAAATTTTTTTCTCGCTTTAGGACTGGTGTAAAAAGTAGGACTAGAATCCGTTTTGATAATAAGCTCAACATTTTTTCAATTTTTTAATTGGTTACCTTGTTTGGGGTAGTTTTTAAAGGTTGAATTAAGACATTAGAAGACTCATATCTACTAAAGAGTTCTTACGAGTATAGGAAATACCTTGGCATATGGGGACAAGGGTCAACGCTGCAGACTTGAACAGACAATCTTAGGGAAAAAAATAATGGATGGAGCAACATCCATATATGTTATTGTAGTAACGTTGTTTTTTTTAAAGTATGTCCTCATTAACATTTCGAATTAAATCGAAAGATTTTGTGATTTTGGTGGTGTAAATTTTTATGAATTCCAAGTACGACATAACCTTCTAAATCTGAACAAATATCGAGTTAATTTTTACTTGAACGGTTTTTCTATGAAATCGCAAAAGAAACCTTTCGGAATTTTTTGAACGAATTTAAACATATCTTTTAGTCTGACGAGATATTCAATTAGTATCTATTTATTTTGTGATCTCTTGAGATAAACAACTGGAAATGGTTTTCGAGATTTGTTAGATATTCAACTCCTAAGTGTTTGTAAAGAAGTCGTTTAAGTCTCTACGATATCGAATAAGTTTTAACATCATTGGGCATTTGTTATAATCGCGTAAATTGGATTGAACTATTTTTCGATTTGCATCCCCTATGGCATTAAAAGGGGGTTCACTCACAAATTTTACCATATCTCTTATGTCCGGCGAGATATCTTTAACATTTACTACCCCTTTATACAAATGCCTAAAAATCAGTTTCGTATATTTTTCACCCCAAAATGTGTGGAAAAAAGGACTAATGTGTTTTCCCTAATTGATTCATATCTTTTAGTTGGGATGAAATATTGAATTAGTTATCACCTCTACGCGATTTTTATTCTATTTTTTCACGAATACATAAATAATACATAAAACCAAGAAGCAACTTGGAACTTTACTCTTTTAGGTAGTGAACCTTGTAGTGACCTGAACTACCATTGAAATTAAAATACATCCCCGGCTTCCACGCAATCATTAATAAAGTTGTGCCCAGACTATCAACAAAATATTTCTAAATGAAATTTTATTTTCTATATTCGGCATTCACGTTTGCTTCACTCATTCATTCAATTCATTTATTATATTTCTCAAAGTTATGCAATAATTACGCGAGAAGTTAACATGCGCGAAAAACTTAGAAAACTCAATTTATTGTTTTTGTGAATTTTTAAAATTTAGAATTTTACTTTTAAATTTAAATTTTTTTTATTAATTTTATTATTTTTGAAAGCTAATTCAAAAATCACTCACCCACTTAAAAAAAAAACTCCGTTTTCCATCTATTGGGAAATTTGGAAAATCATTCCTTCAAACGTTTTGGCGAAAATACAAAATTTTAGAAAAGATTTATTTTAATTTTCAGGTCCAACATAGTATTGGTAAAATTGAAAAGTCTTCTTCTTTGTATCTGATCGAACATTACGTAAAACGGTTGAACGCAATTTGTTGAAAATTAGTATTTGGGAAAAAAGCTTAAACATGTGTTAGCTTAAGCTATTAATTTCCTGATTAGTATCAACAGAAAGTGAAGAGGTATATGGAGTGTAAAATATCTCATTTTAATATCTCCATTAATTTTAATACTGTAGAAAAATTTATTATAACAAAAGTTATAGGAAAAATGATTTCTAACTTTTTATATTTTATATAATTTTTTCGTAAAGTGAACGGTAACAGTGATATATACGATTTTCGTTATTACAGTGTTTTTTCAATGTAGTTGCAGAAGCATTGCATTCGAAAAACGCGGGACGCGGCTTGTTTTCCATTATTTTAAATTAATGATGTGTAATTTTACTTATTCCAATTATTTTAATAATAAAATATTTTATTTATTAACTACTTCTCTATTTATTAAATACTAAGATTCAAGCAAGAAAAACAAAAATAAATGAAATTTTCCATACTTTCAGAGTATCTTGGAACTGTAATGAAATGGACTAAGGATTTCAAATATAAAATGTTTGTTTTATGGCTTGGACCAGTCCCATACGTCATTCTTACTGAGCCAAAGGACATCGAGGTACGTGTATTATGTTAAAAAGGCCTTTGCATTAAATTCTTGAAAATATTCATATGTAAATTTACGACCCTTTCAATGACGACGTCGAATGAAAAGCAATAATTAACGTTATCCGATAGGAACATTTGTTGCTTAAATTTCAAGTTATTGTTGTGAAAAGCTATTCAGAATATTTAATCAAACTCTTCCAGACGGTCCTGTCCAGCACTTCAATATTAAAGAAAACCGACTCGTACGACTTCTTGCATCCGTGGCTTCAAGAAGGCCTACTAACCAGCCACGGTAATAACGAAAATTTGAACTAGTGAATATTATAAATGCACATTAAAATAATGAGTACATATTGAATATTTTTCGATAATTAATCTTACCTTCCGGCAGGTTCGAAATGGCACAAACGCCGAAAAATGATTACTCCCTCGTTTCACTTCAAAATTTTAATTGATTTCCTCGACGTTATGAACAGATGTTCCGATAAATTCATCGATAAATTATACGATAAGTCGAGAGCCAGGAGCGTGTTTGATTTTCAATCAATGGGACAGTACTGCACCCTGGACGTGATATGCGGTAAGTTCGTTGTTACCTCTGGTGTTCCAAAGGGTTCCCATCTGGAACCTCTACTGTTCTTGCTATTCATAAATGATCTTTGTGCGGTATTTTGTGATGTGGAATTCCTTCTCTTCCCGGATGACCTAAAAATTTATAAATGTAGGTATTAAATCTATGAATGACTGCCTGGTGTTACAAGATAATTTAGATAATTTATCAACTTGATGTGATGATAATTTATTATATCTGAACGTGTTGAAGTGCAACTACATTATCTTTTGTAAAACGAATTCTGTTATTGAATATGATTACAATTTGAACGGTTCGCCTTTAGCTAATGTTAAGGTTGTTAAAGATCTTGGTGTTTGGTTTGATGACTCCTATATTTTTGACTAGATATTTTTGTTACTGAAGCCCACCGTACTTTACATGGGCTGAATGGACTCCCAGAACGATTAATGAGAGTTGGTAACAAATTTAGCAACTCCATTGATTTATTCAACAGTAACACTGCTTCCATTAAAGCGTTATTTCGCAACTAATGATTTAAATATTTTATATATCATATCAATTTACCGTATAAGAATAAAGAATAAGAATAAGAATAAGTTACGGATTGATATCCATCGGATAATATAATCTAGGGAAGGAGGTTTCATTACTTTGGGATGGAAAATGTGACGGTGGGTATGATTTGGAGTTACCCTTATCCGCTTTTAGTTGGAAATTTAGTTATTTTTGTAATGAAATAAATAATGCCAAATGGAAACAATCACTTCGATGATATGCGCTACATTTGAAATTTAAGGACTTTAATGGATGGTATAATCGCCATGTGGAAATTATCGGTGAATGGCATTTTTGGCCGCAAACAATTCAGCTTGTTATTGAGTTTGATATTATCTGGGCGCAGACCATATGAGATATGAAAAAATGTTTCACTTGGTTTAAAAGTCAATCAGTGGTGGATCAAAAATTTCAGTGCGGTTCTAGTTTGAATATTTTTTTCTGTTCCAAGAGCAAGCACAGACTACGAGATTTTCAGTCGATCTGTGCACAATTTTTTTAATACCATCAGAAATTTACACAATTTTACTTTATTAATTTTTAATAATAAAGTACAGTGAAACTTCTATTACCGGACACCTCCGAAAACCGGACACCTCCCTATAGAGGACAGTTCTTTATTCCCCAATGAATTAGGTATTAAACTCAATACCCCCGAAAAGCGGACACCTCTTTATTGCGGACTCTTTTGAATTCCCCAAAGGTGTCCGCTATAGAGAAGTTATACTGTATTGTGATCGACCTGAAATTTCAAAAAAATTGGCTACCCTGAAATTTTCTATTTTCACGTTTTAGGACTAGTAGACCCCAAAAAAGCAAAAAAAAAATGTCCGTCTATCCGCCGTAGACGACGTCCGCCGTACGCCGTACGTAAAACCGTTTGAAGGCGCATAACTCACGAACCCGTTGAGATATTAAGTTGAAATTTTTATGGTGGGTAGATTGGGTGAACCCTTACGATTGATATCTTTTTGGGGGGTGGGTGTGTAAGGGGGGGAGGAGGTGGTGTGTTTTAGACAAAAAAATTTGGTTTCTAGATCTCAGGAACTGCTTATGGTACGAGGCTGAAACTTGGAACTTATGTAGTACTATGATAGTGGACCTATTTGCAAAAAAAATTGTGATAAGGGTTGAGGAGTGTGGAAGTGAGGGGAAAAACAATGTGTCCGAAACGTTTGAAAGCTGGAATTGAAGCATTCTGAAATCCATATCTCCAGAACCGTTGATATCTTCCGAACCAATTACACCAGGAAGATGAAATTTGGTTTCTGTATATAAGCTGATATCAAGTGGAGTCTACTGAATGTAAAAATTTTGAGAGGGGAGGTGGAGTACGAAAGTGGAGGGTAAACCATTTTTCAAAAAATTTAATTTACTTTATTATTTTTTAATAATAAAGTATTTTATATCCCAAGAACCGTACCAGATATTATCTTAGAACTTTTACAGGAGTTACGCTATCGTGTGGGTCTATATTATTCACATTAAATTTAAAAGTTATTCTAAATATCACAGAATTTAATTGATAATAATAAATTATAAATATCACAATTGTATATATCACTGATTCATTAAATTATATAAAAATATTATTAAAATCACAGTTTTTATTAATTAGAGAAAATTAAATATTTATGGATTAATTATTTTAAAAGACAATATTATTATAATTATTTTTTTGTCTGACTTTGATCAATTCTATTTTTTAACTCATTTTTCTTCTCCATCATTTTTTTATATTTTTCTGACCGGATGCTTGATTTCTATTTTAATTGAAATCAAACAACCGGCTACTTGAATTTCACGATGTGTGGAGTGCTTGATACAAGTGTAATGAATATGAAGTTATACACCCCACAAGGCCCAGTAGACTTCTAGCAAGAAGTTGTGGTGCTAGCGAAGGGGGTGACGGTGGGAGGGGGTGGAACGAAAATAATTCTGATTTTTATTTATCGAAAACCGCAAAGCATAGAAAGCTAAAAATTGACGACTATATAGAGTCATAGATTTTTACTATTTCCACACAAGTGTGGAAATCAATCGCTAAAAATGTGCCGAAAATTACACACGGTATGGACAAAACTAATATGTACTAAATATGTACTAAAAAAAGGTAACATATTTATCTTTGCTTAGTATTATTATTAATTTATTGATAATATAAATGAATAAGCTTCAAGCGAACGATCGGCAGGTGAATTCGCAGACGTATTTTGAAGTGCAAAGGACACATCAATTGACAATTGGAAAAATTCAATGAGATCAATCAACACATGATAATTGGGGAAAAAAAACAGGATATAGGTGAAAAAGTGTATAAAGTATAAAGCACTATACATGTTTATTAGATAAATTTAATTTATTTGTTTTAAAGCCACAAACTCTCACTTACTCTCAATTTTGTTAAATTTAATGAAAATTCATAAATTTACTAATCAATGTGGAATATTTTACTGCTTGGATAGTAATTTTAACAACATTTTTACTGTGTGCCTTACCTACTAGTTGTTGCGGCAATGTTAAAAACCGAATTACTTTTCAGAACAATGGTTATCGTGTTTATTCCATAGTTTTTAATTAGTTTCATCGTATAAAACGAACCCAGAAAAACTTAAAACTTTTTTTTTGTTCTTTTTCATGAAGTCATTAATAGTCACTCGCTTCATATTTGTTGAAAAACGTCACCTGAGGAACAAAATCTGCTTTTCATTAATTGAATTGTTTTTTTTTTTCAAAAGGTGATATCTTTATTGAAGTTATAAGAAGGCATATCCCTTAAATATTTTCATTTTTACATACCTTTCACATACTCTAAAATAATGATGTTATTATTCCTTTACTTTTGCTCTAAGAAAAATTTGTATAACATTCTGACTATAACGAGAACTCTTCTTAACACTGAAACCCTTATTATCCTTTTTTTGTTCCCGGGAATTTAATTTCTTCCTGTAATTTTAGTTAAAGCTTCCGTTACTCGGAAAGATTCTCATAAGTACATCCAGTTGTTATAACTTTGAACAGAACATCCCATTATGCTCCCGGTATTCATTTTAGATAATACATATAACGAAATATTCAAATATTTAAGTACTGAATATTATAGAGCGCAGTAATTTAGGAAAAGTTTTTACTCTAGTCACGTTCATGTTATACGTGTACCTTCGGTAGGTACTAATTAAGATTTATGCAGCATATAAAGCCATAAGGAGCTTGTGCATACATGAATGAAGCTTTGTAATTTTTAGAGCAAATCGACGGTGTTGAAGGAAGGAATACAGATCTGTTATTCTTTGAATTAAAAAAAATAGAATCATTTTATAAAACTAATAGCAAATTTTTACACTCAAGATAGTGAAAGGTAGTGAAATCTGGGAGAATTATAAATTTAATCCAGCCCAAAAGTTTGTAACGCATAAAACGGAGCCTTGGACGAAAAAAAGTTATATGTTATTATTATTATTTTCCGCTGCAATTCGCCAATTTACTACTTTGTTGCTTTTTGCATTTACATTAATGTGTAAGGACGCATCGTAATTTTAAAATTTCCATTTGTTAAAATGCAGATTAAAGAATTTTCCACATACCGACTCTTTATTGCTGATTGTACTTTAAACATTTTTATTATATTTGCAGAGACTGCAATGGGCATCGAAATTAATGCCATGGACAATTCCGATTCGGACATAGCAAAAGCATTCCATGAGTATGATATCAATAAATTTTCCGAAATATTTTTTGTATAAAATTATTAATAAATTTGTTTTTCGTTCATAATTTTAGCATGTGTTATACCGTACAAAATCGGATCTTTAGCGTATTGAAACGATCGAATTTACTATACAAATTTACATCTGACTATCGAACACAGAAAAAGGCTCTTCGATTCCTCACTAAATTTACATCCGATGTAGGTTTGATTTTTCGGTTGAAATATTAAAATTGAGAAAACCGGCTTTTTTTGTGGATTTTAGGTTATTGAAAAGCGCAGGGAACAGTTCAAAACGGATCAAAATGATAAAATTGAAGCAGAAACTGATGACACGGTTCGAAAGAAGAAAGCGTTCTTGGATACATTAATGACGGCAACGATTGATGGCAGTCCACTGACAAATTCCGATATTGCTGAGGAGGTTTCGACGTTTATATTTGAGGTAATACTATTTGAAAAAAAGGTTTCAACGACTTTATTACCTTTCTGGAAAAAGTTCGAGAACCGCTTAAAGTTGAAATGCGACAGAAGTGCAGACGCTTCTGGCACTCTTAAGAATAAGAATTTCGGGTCACAGTCCAGGACGCTTTTCGATACACAGTGGTTATTTGGAAAATTGATTATATCAAATGAATAATTTCTCATTAAGGGTTGAATATCGAAATATCGCTTACATCCTGTAAGGCGATTATATAAAAAGTGCGTAGAAATAAAAATCAATTTTATATCTAATCAGACCTAACAGATATGACGGAATTCGTGACAATATATATAAGACCTAAGAGATATGATGAAATTCGTGAAAATCTATGCGCCCTGTATTCACTCACAATTTTTCTTACCACAGCTCCGAACGTCAATTGATATTAATTTTATTTTTCCTAAACTAAATTTAAAGCCCATCAAAATATCCACCAAGTATCAAGCATCTAGAGTAATGGCTTGTAAGCGAGTTGTATTGTAGTCACGAATTCCGATAAATATCTTTGGTGAAAGTGATTTTGGTTTCAATACCAACATCTTTTTATATTATCGCCTAAAATTAAATTTCAGGCTTTTTTGGGGGGAGTGAAAAGTGATTTCGAATACTTACTCTTAAGAAAATGTGAGGAATCTAAATCCATTTTGATACTATATTTTACTTTGTAATAATTTATCCAAATTTTAAGTCTTTCTACTGATTCATTGTAACCAAAATACTTAAATATCTTCAACATATTTGAATGAAAATTTTGTCTTTTTATCTACTTGAAAAAAGGGTCATGATACGACAACGTCTGGAATAACCTTTGCTACCTATCTTCTGTCTAGACATCCAGATATACAGGTACGGTATTTACCTTTGATAATCGAGTGTTTATATTCCATTAATTTCCATATTAACTGAAAAATCTCAGCAAAAGGTCTTTGACGAACAGAAGACAATTTTTGGTACCGATAAGACACGCCACCCAACTTATCAGGAGATTCAAGATATGAAATACTTGGAACTTGTTATTAAGGAAAGTCAACGACTTTATCCCAGTGTTCCGTTAATTGGAAGAGTTACCGAAGAGAAAGCTGTTATTGGTTAGTGAATTTGAATAACCGATTTAAGGACTAAAAAGTTTTGTAAAAATTTTATGAACTATATTTCAGGTGGCTTCACTATACCGCCGAATACAGGAATTGTAATCAATATTATAGGCACTGGGTATAATGAAAACTACTTCAAGGATCCGTTTAAGGTCGATCCGGAACGGTTCGAGCGGGAGCGGAGAGAGAAATGCAATCCGTACGAATATGTTCCATTTAGTGCCGGACCTAGGAATTGTATCGGTGAGTTCACTCAAAATAAAGGAGAGTTTTTAACTTTGACTATTGGTGACAGCAAATGTTTGGTTTTTTACAAAAGAAAATTGGTAATAATCAAAATACTCACATTAATTCTGTTTTTTAATTGACTGATTTGCATGATAGTTTTGATGGAACGGAGCTCATTTAACTTGGTACCTCGCAGAAAGCTAAAGTAAATAGCTCGCTGAACTGTTAGATTTATCATTAAAGTTGAATTGTTTAACATCAATGCAATTGAGTTCGTGAACTTCTTTCAGGTATTTAGCCAATTTTTCAGAGCGCATTTTATGCAATCCAGACAGAACAATTTTAACGGGTCTCTTATCAGACCAGGGATGTGTGAAAAAGTTTACTTTTTTTGAAACGAGGTGAATGTGTAGTTTTTCGAAATCCTCTGACGAGTCTAAGAAGATTCTTAAACCAATTGACATCGGCTTAATATTAAAGTTTTCGATTTTTACCTTTGCCATGATTGCGTCTATCGTTTCACGTTGCAGTTTAGGAAAGGTTATTGGAGGAATTCGTACCTTTTTTGCCTGTTTAGGCGTTGAAGTTTGTTCGGCGTTAGACTGCATTTCAGTTTCAGTGGTGTTTTCTAGCATGGCTAGAGGATGGAAGCAGTTTTGCACTACTCGTAATGGCGAGATCTGATCTCGGAAATTTTTTTCCGTCCCGAAGAAACATTTTGACCGGGGAGGCCTCCCGGCTCCGCTTTTTATACTCTAGATGAAATCATATAGAGTATTATAAGTTTAATCCAGCCCAAAAGTTTGTAACGCATAGAACCAAGCCTCGGACAAAAAAAAGTTATATATTATTTTTTGTTTATTTGTGGCCAAAAACCTCAAATCCGCCTGACGTCCGTCCGTCCGTCTGTCCGTGAACACGATAACTCAAGAACGCCTTCACCTAGGATCTTGAAATTTTGAATCTGGATGTTTGGTTGAATAAGGCTAAGTTCGTTAACGGGCAAAATCGTCCTACTCCTTCGGGTAGCTGCCATACAAAATGTCCTTAAAACACGTGTTCAAGAATATTGGTCGATAACTTCAGAAGGGTTTAAGCTACGACTTTGAAATTCATTTACATTTTCACGAATTACGTTACATCTTTTATTCAAATTCAAATTTATTATTATCGTGAACTATATGATTACATGTACATTTAGTAGTAATCATTTTGTGATCAGGCTTGTGCCTCTACAACACTGGTGTGAATCTTAAAACTAACAATGGCTGTATTGAAATAAAATTAATTAGAGTTATATCTTTTAGTCAAGTCGAAGTATCGAATTAATTTTACTTCAGCGGGTTCTTTATATAGGCGCCTAGAAGGGGGCGTAATGTGGTTGTGTATATTTTTACGAATTCCGACATATTTCTTAGGTTTAATGAGATATTGAATTCACTTTTGCTTCTAAATGCTGTATCTTTAATCGAAAAAAAAAGATTTAAGAATTTTTCGATGTTAAACCGTCTAAGTAAGGTAAGATGTAAGGTATTGTTGAAGTTTTCATGAATTCCGATAAATATCTTAGGGTTAATAATCGAATTCGAATTCAATTCTATGGGCTTAATATATAATGATCTCAAAATTAATTTCAGGATTTTGCGATATTCAACCCCTAAGAGGGTGTAAAATTATTGTTTAAATTTTCACGAATTCCGACTTATCCTTAGGTAAGATGAGATATCGAATTGTTTTATACTTAGGCTTTCTATACAATCGAATAAAAATAGTTTCCAGAATTTTTTGAATTCGATATTTTATCCCCTATGTTTTTAATGAAATTGAAAAAAAAGTAAATGAATAAAATAACCCTCCAAAAGTCTGCGCTCAACTTTTTCATTTTTTGGGTAGAAGTCCGGAACACGTTTGATGCGGTGTAGGTTTATATGCGATCTAGAGAATAATCAGGCTATTTAGAATGTTATTTTTCCGATTTCCACCCAAAAAACAATTAAGTTGCTCAGACTGTAGGCAGATTTTTTTCGTGAAAACGATTGTTTTCACCGTTTACAATTTTCTCCAAATTGGTTGGCTTTTTCTCTCGTACTTCACAAAGATTATTGATATGCAGTAGGTACAGTTGTGGTTCTAATATCGAGCCTTGTGGAATACCGATATTCACTTGTATACTACTAGGTATATCTGTTAAGGTTTTCGTTATATATGGTCGGTCGCTAAGACAGTTTATAATTAAATCTTTCGCTTTCTTGGAATTAGTAGATAGTCTTTACTTCAGTCGGTAGGTAGGTATGTGTCATAAGTTCCACAAGTCACAAATCCACCTCACGCCAGGATTTATTTACGCCTCGCATTTTCTTCTCAATTGTTTGTCTCTGTGTGTTTCTTGGCAGATCTACTCTAGGTCTTTCCTGTGGATTCCAATCCAGAGCATGTTTCATATAAAGAATAAATATCTGCTCCTGATATAAAAAAATAAAAAAAGGAATATCCTCATTCATCCTCATTCAAACTCACAAAATTCAGGTTTGCTTATTAAATCTGTCTGTCAAAAATTGAATTGAATCAGACAATTACATATATTTGCGCAAACAAGTAAAGGATATTAAACCTTTCCATCTATTTTCGTTGTTTTAATTTGTAATGCAAACTGCAAGGATCTGGGGAAAACTATGCATGACGAAAAACTGAAAAATTTTACATCTATCTTGCAAAAGCAATGCTTTCATGCTTTCAGTGAATGAAATTGGGCATTTCGGTATAGGGTGTTTCGAAAGCAAAAAAAATATTAAACATTTTCTGATAATAAGATATTGAACTGTTGAAAAAAAATTGTTTGTAACTTGTCCCGTGAAAACCTTTACAACTCAAGATACAGAGACATTCGTGTAAGAGCTATTCATAAAAACTGAGCAATTTCCATCAATTTCATTTGATTTCCACGTAAAATCACTTTGAATTTTGAAATAAGTCGGAAGATTTGCCGGTTATTGACAATAATGCTAGATCAACAAGATTTTTTTATGTTATTACTAAAAAGTAATGAAGTTTAAAACAAAATTATTAAATTAAATTATGCTTTTATAGTGGGATCAAAATCGAAAAAAGGGAATGTGTGCTATAGAAAGATGTTCTTTTGCTGAACTTGAATAAATAAAATTCGTTTGATTTTGATCACGATGTAATTCAAAAGATTTTTGAACATATTCAGGTGGAACGCTGAGGAAGTTAAATCGGCTTATTTTAAGACCCACAGGATTGAGTATGCGTGTCTTATCCCTTCTGAAAATATTTTACAATTTTATTCGAATGATCTGTGGCTCTTTGTTATTATTTTGAAAATCTTTTATGAACACCCTATGTCTACATTCTAGGCAATACATACAAGTAACTATGCCAGAAGTATAGAAGCTGCTTCCGTTGTATCCTCGACATGAATACGTCTCGAACTTTGAGCAAATTTTCCGTACTTTGTTTCCATTGGAAATAATGGAAAAGATATGATGCTGTGAAATTTGCATAGCTCATTTCGTATGCACATTCTATTGGGACAGATATCAGAAAGTTGGAAAGTATATGTACGTTAATCGGATTGATATCATAGCCAAAATTTTTAGATATCAAAAAATGGCTTTAAACCTGCGAAAATTGAATAATTTCGTAGATTTTTTCGATTAATGTTGTAATGTCAGTTTCACCCCTTCGTGCGAGTTCACTCTAAGCTTTTCGACACAACTTTTTCGGGGACAGTTTATTAGTCTATCGTCCAACCCTTCTAAGGAAGGAAATACTTATAATTGGATATGAGAAATTAATTGCATTTTGCTGTTTTAAGACTGACAGAGAGATAAAAAAAAATCTGCTAATAGTATGGGTGCAAATCACAAACTTGCACCCGGACAGATTTTACTTTATTATTTTAATAATAAGGATGTTTTTATTTATTATTTATTTATTATTATTTTTATTATTTATTTTATTTTTAATTTTAATTTCAATAAAACATTTGGAATTAACTATCTACGATTTTCAGACGATTACATAGAAAGCTTGTTAAGGTAGAAAATGATTTCTCATCAAATAGGAGCTATGTCCGAATTCGTAAAAACGTGCAGAATCACTTTTCATCCCCTTAAGGGTTAAATATAGCAAAATCACGAAATTAATTTTTAGGCGATTAGCCCATAGAAGTAAAAGCGAATGCGAATATCGCCTTAGAGCTAAAAGAATTATCGGAATTCGTGAAAAATTTCACTTTATCGAAAAATCCGGAAAACAGTTTTTAGGCAGTTATATAAAGAATCTGCAGAAGTAAAATTAATTCAATATCTCGACAGACCTAAAAGACATGATGAAATTCGTGAATATGTATAAAAACCCTTTTCACTGACAAACTATTTACTAAAATTAAAACTTAGATTAAGTAGAACTGAACAAAATAATCAAAGTAATTTAATCAGAATTTAATAAAGTAATACCTGTGTTAGCCTAAGCTAGGAATGTACCTTGGAAGTGCCACATAGAGTTTAAGATTTCGTTTTCAGTCTAATTTTGGCACTGGGTCAATGTTAAAATAAATAAGTAAATAATAAATAAATTTTGTTCACCCCCAAAAGCCACCTCCCGCAAAAGTCACCTTCGAAAGCGGTTCACATAATCTAAACACCAAAATTTTTGAACTTTAACATCTCAATTGGTTTGTGAGCTACGGTGTATACGGCAGACAGACGAAATTTTATTTTGCTTTTTTGGGGTTGACTTGTCCTAAAACGTGAAAATACCAAATTTCAGGATAGCAACGTGTCTTGAAACACCCTAAATAGATACTATTGTTATTTGTTAAAATTTTTGGTTCTGAAGACAACTATAAATATACTTATTTTGACAACTTTATGGTTAGAAATGTAACTTTGAAGTCATTTGAGAAACTTTTGGTTGTAAATATGACTAAAAAGTTATTTATACAACTTTATAGTTGCGTATATGATTCAACAGGTATGTCAATAAGTTTCTGGAAATATACACATCAGTTAGTAGTTATTTTGAAGACTATTTCGTCATATTTATATACTTGGAAGTTTTTTACGTAGCTTCTTACATTTAAAGTTTGGAAACATGCTTAGAGAATTATGAAATATGTTTTTTTACATACGGAATTGGCAACCAGACAGCTAAGTTCTATTTATGAATAAATTTTTAATTTCTTACAATGTAACGTGGACAACATTTTTCATGGTAAACCTGCCATACAAGTTTTTTAGGTTGTAATTTGGTGTCAGCAATATAAATAACTATTAAGTCACAAGATAACTTAAAGGTTACTTGAATAACCAACTACAGACTTTTTTACGCAAGTGACTCAGGGTCGGTTTATGAAAACAATGTCAATACAGAGCTATGCTGCCATGGGACGACCCGAAATTTTTTTTCAATATGGTCGGCAGAACGTCGCTGCGACGTCAGCACAACGTTGCGAATCTGACCAGAGGTTATTTTCGCGACCGGTCTATGTTCCTTGAGTTGGTACGTAAAAGGTCTTGGCCAATAACTAATTCGAATTCATAGAATTATTATTTTCTCCGTAAATTCTTTGAAATTGTTGATAGTTCATATTACGTTGATGAATTTCGTTTTATTGTATTTCAATATTTTTTTAAGCATTGATTTGAATTAGTTATCTATCCAGGCTTTTCAACAATCGTATAAAAAAAAATGTGTATTTTTCGATATTCAACCCCTAAGTAGGTTGAAAGAGGTCGAATAAATTTTGACGAATTCCACCATAGCTTTTAGGTTCAGTGAGATATCGAATTGGTCTGTACTTCAACGATTTTATTAATTCAGTATTTAACTCGTAATGGGCTGAAAGGGGTTGTTCATGTTTTGAAGAAGTCTGTATGTAGGTACATACTGTAATATATTAATTTTTTCATCAGTGTTTTGGATTTTAGAGGTTCATTTTGTTGAAAGTATAAAAACGCGTTGCTTTATTTAAAGTCTGCATTTCTTGCATACAGCCGTAACAAACGTTTAAATTTCGTTCAAGCGAAATCTGAAGTAGATGTGTTCTTTGTCGAAGTATTTTTGAACATAAAATTCAAACCCCTAGTCGAAAAATATTACCAATATCTGCAACATAAGAAACACGAAAATACTAAACACTTTTCCTTTTTATAAACATTTCATCCATCGAAAAGATTTTTCATCCATCGAAAAGAATCGCATCGCAAACTCCGTACCATAGTTTGCCTTTAGTGTGTCATACGTTGTGTGTTTCTTCCATAAGATTTCAAACTTTCAATCAGCTTTTCCACATCCATTCAAATGGGAAAATAATAAAAACCAAACAATTTTCTTTTTTCTTTCCAGGACAAAAATTCGCAATGCTCGAGATCAAGTCAATCTTATCAAAAATGGTTCGAAACTTTGAGATCCTGCCGCCGACGACCGGTCTTCGGGGCAATGGATACTTTGAGGACATGTCCGAATCGAGTCAATATTATCCGATCCTGAGTGCCATACTAACGTTGAAATCGGACAATGGCGTACAAATAAGATTACGTGAAAGAAATATGAAATAAGAAAAGTTTGTTGTTAATACGAGTGTTGTCTCGGCCGGGACGAAATATGTAAATAAATGCGCAAATATTGCATATGGAAATGGGATTTGATGTTTTCTCTTTTGCCATTTTCCCGGCATTTTCCGGCCAAAATTCGTGTATATTTGAACTGAGTTTTTCGCCACTATACGCTGATATGGCGGACTGTTATCCTGAACTCGATTGGAGCCTGTCGAACCGAATGAGTGCAAATGTGTGTTAATGGATTTCGAATCGTACATTTGGGCATTGCGATGGGGAAAATGAGCGAAATTTAATTAAGTTGATCACGATCCGTCAATGTACGTGCCTCAATATCCGGATCCTTTAAGGCGTTTTTTTTTGCAATTTTTCTCCCTTATCCGGACCTCTCCGAAAATCCCACAGCGAGGATTTAGGGGTGTTCACGTGTTGAATTAATGAGCCTAGTACAAAAGGCAAAACAGTACATCGATGATTTATGTGCGGCTATCAATGAAAAGTGATGATGAAGTTGTGATGGGGAAGAAAATTACCTAGTATCATCGTTAGGAGTGCATCCTGATTCCGGCATATGAACTAAGATCAGATACGTTTTGTTCCCATTAGCACACTATCTTTAGATATAGACATAACTCGGATTAATGAACGTGTGCCATTAGCATATGTAATTACGCCGAATTTCGCATAAGAGTGTATAAATGAACAAACGATTAAACTGTCAAGTGATTTATGGTGCAAGCATAAAGGACCACTTAATCACGAAATCCTTTTATCTCAAGAGCGTTGTGATTATCGCTGGAGGCTTCGAAAATTTCGCAGGGAAAATAAATTCACTTGTATGTTGGAAATTAATTACGTACTCCTGCGTTTCGGGAAAAGATTTTTTTAAAGTTTGTAATACGCAATTTTGAAGTGGGATGAATTGAAATACTCTCGTTATTGAATAATGATTTTGTAAATTTAGTGCCATTGAGTAAAGCTTGGGCATTATTACTCGATCAAAAATGCGATTGTAGGCGGTTGGAAAAAGATTTAAATTAACAAGTGACCACTTAAATTAAAGTTAAAATTAAATTCAAATCCGCAAACAGATTTAAAAAAAAAATTTGAGCCCAGGAGAGCGGAAGTTCATTGGGGAGAACGTACCCACCACGTATCCCCCAATGGGTATGAGCACATAGGTCGAAATTTTTACATATGACCACTTCAATTAAAGTTAAAATTAAATTCAAATCCGCAAACAGATTTAAAAAAAACATAACGCAGTCACGATAGAACTTAAATCAACCCCTCTCAACCTTTTATCGGCTGCGCTTGATGCCGTGGGTTTAGTCTGAACTTGATCGTAGCGACAAGTGCACGTATTTTTCTTAGCTTCTTAAGTATAACCGTTGCAGTTAAAAAGTATACATTTTATATTCAGTGTTACTCTTCAAAAATACAGTAATGTAAAAAATGGCTTTACAGTTTTTGAATTTTAAACAACATTTTAGCGAATTGAAAGGTTTTTCTTGTACTTCAGGGTCCGTCCCGGTTATTATTTTTATTGTTATTGGCAGATGGAAGTCTGTAATTTATAACCATTATCAAATTAGCCACGCACGATAGAATGCAAGAGCAGAACTTACCGAGTTTTGAAGAAAAGTTAAAATATTTGGAAAGTTATCTTTTGTCTTGCGAAGACTACTCTTATGAGCAAATAAATCACTTAAAGCAAAAGTTTTCGTATATATAATCTAAATTCAAACAGAGGTGGAAGAAATCATCAAATTCTATTTTTAAAATCAGTGCTTTGTTCGAGCAATGTTCCACGATATCGTATAGTTATAGTATTGTTATCGTATCGTTATCTCGCAGCAGCGGCGATGTGTACTGGCTACCGAGACCATGCGATTTAACGCCTTTAAACTTATTCCTGTGGGTCAATCTTAAATCGCAGGTCGATGCGTATAATCCGCAAATAATTGATGACCTTTAAGTCAACATAACAAACGCCATCCAGCAAATTCAGCCAGATTTATGCGACAAAGTCGTCGCAAATTGGACCTCTCGAATACATGTCACCAAGCAAAGTCGGCGTGGACATTTGAACGACGTTATATCCCATACTTAATGCCATAAAATATTCTTTTAAATAAAAAAAAATTTAGTGGATATCTCACACACAACTTGTTTTATTTATATTTAAAAATCGGAAAATCAAATTGAGAGACCCTATAGCCGTTTATTACTATGTTTATTATTTATTTATGAGGTAGGTACGTTCTTCTTATTCACTTTATTTGTTTCTGCATGTTTTATTTTCATAAAATTTTTTTTTTTTAATTTTAAACAACAATTTATTTATATTTATTACTTTTTTATTTTTATTGTTATTTATATTATTATTATTTTTTTAATTTAATTTGTTTATTATTATTTTTGTTTTCGTTTTTATTTTTATTTTTGCGTGTATTTTAGGTATGCTTCATTTGTTTTACCCCAAAATAAAACATCTAAAACACCAAGATAAGCTGAGCCAAATGTCAATATACAACATGAGTATGTTATGTTAATGTGGTGATTTTTTTCCCAGTTCATATAAATTTGAAATTCAAATAATAATTTTATTTGTAATTTCACGAAAAGAAAATTTTAGAGTTAAACTTGATAGTTTTTCTTAAAGATATTTGTCGCGGAGCACTTTCGAAAGGTTAATTCAATTATTCAATCTATTTAGACTGATAGAATAAAAAAAAAACAATTTTGACCGGCAAGATTGGCAAAATACCCCTATTTGCGTCGTCTCGCTTCACAGTTCTAAAAACTATGATTAACAACAAGCTTTCAGACACACTTGTATATTGCATGTGTTTAGTCTAAAAATCGACTAAATTCGGTGGTGTGTGTAGTTTGTTCGGGAAATGTTATGAAAAACCTATAATTTCCCATTGGGAAGGGCAAGGTGACCAATCGGATGTTTTAATAGAAAACGGCGCTACTTAGAAAATTGCGAGGTTTTTATTTTCCTACTGAAACTGATCGAGTTGTGCGGGTTGCTACCTTGGCAACCCGCTCAAATCGATCAGTTTAACAATATTATAAAATTCATATGGCCTGACAAAGTCTAACCTTTGTGTAGGGAAATACTTATATTAAATTTTAAAATTTTAAGGGGTTTTTTGGCATGTTGGATGGATATAAATTATTTTTAACTACGATAACTCATGAACCAATCACAGTAGAAACTTGGTTTTGTATGGAGGTGTATATAAGGTGCCAAATAATAATGTAATGAGTGCGGAGTGGATCTTGCAAATGTATGATAACAATTTATTTAAGAAATAAGTCTGACGTCTTTGGAACTATTTAAGATTTGATAAAAGATATTTGAATTTGGAGAAGATAAGGACAGAAAAAAAATTCGCGATAAAAAGCTGAAACATGGTTTGTTCATGGTGACTAGACAGCAGAGTACAGTGAAAAGTCATGTTCTGTGTCAGGAGTGGAGTGGCTTATTCTACAAAGTTGAAACTCGGTATATATATATATTTATGAGTAGCAATACAAAAAAATTATTGTAGTAGAAAAATGCTAAAACTTTAGTACCACATCCTCATGATAAATGGTTATAGAAAACGTCGTGACAAGTCTCGATAAGTAGTCAAAATTAATTCGAAATCGCTATCTATTGTTAGCATTTTCGCGATAAATTCGAAGGAGTAACCCTAGGTACGAAATATGCACATCTACAGCAACACTATAGAAAAATCTATCGCCATGATATGTCGACCCTACGACCCGAAAATGCTTTTAGAAATGGTATTATTCATACTATAAACATAAATCATATTTACACGTCTGTTACAGAGCCGATGGTGGGAAGTGCACAAACATTGGCAACAGTATCTTCGTCGCATCATAAATTTTCTTTCAACACTTCCGATGGAAAGTAGCTTCTCTAAGGATACGGAAAAACAGAAAACTCCCAGAGCCATTGTCTCAAGTACTTGTTCAGATGATAATGTTTAGGGGGTGGGTGGATAGGTGCGTCAGTTAGTTTGGGTGAAACTTCTGGCTGGTAATATGATGATAGCTCAACTTCTGTTTTGCAGTTGTTTTTGTTTTTCCTAGGCAAAAGGGATAATCATTTGGAAACATTTTTTTCACACACGACTTGTTATGAGTGATTCATGTGGTAACAGGTTACCAAATTGTTTACTGTGTACTGTTTTTCTTTGTATCTCCGTAGCAATAAATTATGATAGGAGAAAGATATCACTACAACGTTCACGAAACAAGAGGATTTCGGCGATAATTGTGTTACAGAGGAAATAAGGAAATGTTTTCTTTAGTATGCTCTTCACTGCTCTTGTGCATATATGTACACATACTCCATCTCAGAATTCCTAACAGAGAGATCAAATTTGATGTTTAGCGAGTTTTGTTCAGATCTAGCCGGTAGCTACTCAGTGAAATTGTAAAAGCTAATAAAAGCTCTCATTATTTGGAACTTTTGTAGCTTGCGGTAGAGCTTTGTAGTAGACGCATGAAGCGTAGTCGTATTACCATCGTGCAATTTTGAATGCTTCTTCGAAATTTTTCCAATGCTCTATAAAGAGAGTTTTGATAACAAGGAAGTAGATCAAAAAAAAGTTTTAATACAATAAAATTAAAGTACGATCCCCAAAAGCTTGTTGTAGGACCAACACTAATCCGAAATCTCCTAAGTGAAATTGTACATGCCAAGGTGAAGCCACGGAAAAGTAATTTACACTACTTATACGGCGTAGCGGCGGCACTCATGAAATTTTTACTTCTCAGAATATCCAAATCTTGTAGAACATCGACTTGAGTCACGAACCAAATATTATTGTTTCTAATTCTTAAAATTTTTTTTTATTAATTTCAGGTATATCATCTAGAGTAGAATTCATAGAGGATTTTAAATTTAATTCATTCTGAGAACGAGCCTCGGACAAAAATAACATTAAATAATATAACAGCCAACACTCCAATATTCGCTTAGTGACAGCCTGTTCGTCCGCCTTTCAAACAATTTGTCATTTGTAAAGTTTCCTGAAAAAAAAACAACTGTAAAGAGCTCTATGTACATCTCGCGTGTTCTAGACACTTCTCGCATGTAATAAACCTGAGCGTTCCACACAAACAACCGCATATATGCTGGAAATTGATAAAATTTTTAAAAAGAATTTGTAAGGCTAAGTTGGTTAACTGGCAAAATTCTTGTTTTTTTGAACATTGGACGTCAACTTCAAAATGCTTTAAGCTAAAAGCTTTGCTATCGTTATATATAATAGTAAAATAATGAATATGGAAAAAGTCGTGTAAGTCCCTCGCATAGTCGTCATACAAAAGCCACTGAAAAATGTGTGATTTTATTTTCCAAACGCACTACAACTCAAGAAATCTTACAAGCGGAAAGTCGAATTTTAACTTCTTTCGAGTAAATAGTAAGGTGAAGTTTAGAACCTCCATACAAAATACCTTATAATACGCGTTGAAACGAATGTTACCACAAATTTTGAAAGGACTCGAGAAACGAGTTTCAAACTTGACAAATAATGTTAACTAAAGTTGGAGACAAAAATATAAATTTCGTGAAAATTGCGACCTAACAATAGTGTCCTTACAACAAATGTTCACGATTTTTAGCCGAAAACTTCAAATCGCTTGAAGCTGAAATTTTGGCACTTTGTAGATCTTACTAATCTGGAAAATGAATTTGGAGCAGATACTTAGTATGGTTTAGTTCCATTGGAAGTGAAATCTACAATCCCTTGAAATGTCCTGAAATCAGGTGTTTACGAATATTAGTAGATTATTTCAGATTAGTTCAAGTTAGAAATTAAAAATTTTTAAAGCATTGTTTTTTTTCCGAAAATTACATTAACCCTAGATAGGACACAAAGCCAAGGACATATATCCTTCCTGTATTCCACAATCCAAAAAATAGCACATTTTGCAAAATGAAAATTGCTGCTCTACTCAAAGGCCGTTTTGAAGTTTTTACAAAATAAGGACCCTTTGGCAGCCCCGATCCTAGGGCCTCAAAACAAGTAATGTCCTGTATGAGAAGCATTCAATTTTGTTCACCATCTACTGTACTTTAACGAGGGTGGAAGAACTGGAGTCAAGTTTGAAGAGATTGAGTAAATCTTTCAAAACAGTAATCTTAGTAGAACTGTTTCGTTAAGACGGCTCTGGATCCATTACTTTGCAATTCAGGTTCACCATAAATTTCTTTCTCACTTCTTCTAGCTTCCATTGGTCATTAATCCATATCCGACTCGACGGACCAAAGAAGTTTCGATTCAAAATATCTTTGAATTTTTTACGAGAATTAAATTTTCTCAAAGACTAATGAAAATTTTTCGAAGGAACTGAAAAAGATTTTATTAATTTAATATCAATTTTCTGTCTTGTGAAATTTTATCGATGTTAAAACAGCTGTCTTCTATTGAAATTAACTAAAGTTTACTTTATTTATCTGTATCTTAAGAAGGTCTTACCGGGGTATTTTTATTTTATTATTATCTTTATTTGCCTTGATTCAATTTTTGACTTAACGCTAATATATTATATTTAAGAGATCAGTCTTTTCAATTGACTATACAGCTTTTGATAATAATTTCAGTACGAGAAAACTTAAGTAATAAATCGAAAAATTAGGTAAAGGAAAAATGGCGAATAAATCTTCTATGAATTACAATTTTTTCTTATATCTAAAACTTAACCTAGTCGTTGTGAACAAGTAAAACTTAAATATGCTTAATTATTATTAATTAATTCATTAATAAGATTGTTTTCAGAAAATTCAAATTTATTGATAAATTTTTGATATAAAGATTCTACTTTGAGTTTAATATGTTCTACCTTAGCTAAAGAATGTAATTGGTCGGTCGAAAAATATAGAGGCAAGTTATGTATCATTTTAAGAATTTTATTTTGAGCAATTTGCAACTTATTAATGTGGGTTTTAGCACACTCCTTTCGAACGACGGCACCATATAAAAGAATAGGTTGAAATATCATAAACTTAAATCTGATTTCCCATTAATAAATTTTACTTTAACGAGTTTGTTCACTTTACCAACGGTATCAGAATTATATTCCTTAAAAGTCAGTTTCTTATCGAAAATAAATCCTAAATATTTAATATTATTACTCCATGTAGTTTCAGCTCTGTTAACTGTTATATAGTTTATTGTGGGTATGTAAGGAATAACTCTGCATCTAGTGAAAAAGATTGCTTGGGTTTTGGCAGAATTTATTTTGATTTTCCATTTGCACATATACTTCATAACTGTCTCAAGCTCCCATTCTAATAAGTAAATATTTGAAGCTAACGTAACAGAGCAGTAGATAGCAGTATCGTCAGCGAAAAAAGCAGTATCACAGTTAGCTAGGTGTGGAAAATCAGCAGTCTAGATCAAAAACAAAATTGGTCCTAATACTGAACCTTGAGATACTCCTGCAAGTATTTCCTTTTTGCTTGAAAGATGGTTGAGTATTGATACCTCAAAAGATCGGTTGGCCAGAAAACTACTAATTATTTTGACGAGGTATTTGGGAAAGTTGAGATCGATCAGCTTGTAAATAAGTGCTTTGTGCCAAACACGATCGAACGCTTTTTCGATGTCCAACGATACTAGCGCCATTGATTTTTTTGAATTTAAACATCTATGAATTACTTGCTTAATTCTCATAAGTTGATGTATGGTTGAGTGATTTTCCCTGAAACCAAACTGTTCATCTGGTATAATCTTTGAATGATCTGTGAACTCTACAATTCTTTCTTTTATTATTCTTTCAAATAATTTCCCTATATTACTTAGGAGGCTAATGGGTCTGTAAGTGGATCCAGAATTTGCCGGTTTTTTATGTTTAAGGATAGGAACCATTTTTGCACATATCCATGCTGAAGGAAAATATCTCATCTTTAAGCAACCGTTAAATATATGAGATAAAAGAATTAGACCTTTTTTAGACATATTTTTCAAGCATACTCGTACGTTGGATATGTTGTCGTGACCAGTAGACAGTTTAGGTTCCAGAAGGCGAAGCTGTTCATTAATGTCCTTAGGTTTAATTAGCCGTATTATTTCATCATCATTGGCATTATGAAACAACTTCACCTTTTCTTCTACCATACGTTCTGTAGATTTATCGGAAAGGTTATTGTCTGCGCAAAAATTTTCACTAAAAGCATTAGCTAAATGTTCTGACTTCTCTTCTCGTGTAACGTGAAGATTATTGCCTTCTTTCAATGGCGAAATGGGTACTTTTCGTTTTTTGATCACTTTAACAATATTCCAGAATGGAATGTTTAAGCTAGATATAGTTACCGGGGTATTTAAAGCGGTTTGCGCAATGGAAGCAAGTTCAGCAAGAAACATATGGCTGCTCCCATTTATGAGTCTTTTGGTTGACGGAACTCTTTGTTCATCCTTCTGTAAGAGCTATAGTTCTACTTCCTTGCAAAAATGTCCTTCCTTCATAAATACTCATCACAAGGCTTCACCTTCTAAGCAATAGGTTTACCATCCCTAAAAATATTGTAAGCGCGCCCTTGCCTACTCCTCCAACTACAATTCAAATGAGAGTTCAGCATTTTATCTGTTTGCGTTTATTTTTTCCTGACTGACTCAATCGACATTTGGACTCTATCTAGATAAAAAAAAAAATCTGCCAAAAGTCTGGGCGCCACTTAATTATCTTTCGGGACAAAGTTCAGAAAGGGGATAAGGTGGAGTGCGACAGATATGAGCAATTCCGAATTTTCTAAACATACATACCTACTTCAACCGTTCTCCGATTTTTTTTACTCCACTGCAATGTGGACTGTAATTAGCATTTACTGTAGTTCTGCGGTGCAATACAAAGCACAGAACAGAACCATGATGGTGGATTTACCATACACTCAACGTTTGAGGCGCGCCTCTATCCCCACCATAAAATAAACCAATCAGATGGCTCGTGCAGTCGCAAGAGTCTAACATTCTTCAACTTTTTCTCCGACGCACGCTTCCATATGTGTACACACTACAGTGAACCACACAATTCGCAGCTCATCGTATTTCTGTCGTTTCGCACTTATAGGCAAGTTGCGCCGCAAAGGCATGTTGAGTGTAAATTGCTTTCAACACAGCAAAGAACACAGCCGACGAAAACCTGTTTGCAATAACCTGATGAGGGTAGAGGCGAGCCTCAAGGGTAAGTGTAAACGTACCATGATAAAAAGACTACAAGACAACATATTGCGTAGGTAATATGGTCATTCCATCAAGAACCGCCAAGAATGACGAAATTTGTGACCTTACCATCTCCGATTCTTTTGAAAATTTTTGTACTTTAAGAACTAGTGAAAAAAATAATTGAAATTAAATTTTTTGTTTCTATCTCATTTTTTTTGTTAGTTACAGTATGTTAAAGATTTCCCAAAAAAGATGTCCGAGTCCTCTTTGAAAATTCATATCTCTGGTAATTTTTAATCCTTGAATAATTAAGTAGCGCTTATTTTAAAGATTGTTATTGTTTTTGTTAGTTAAAAAATGAGATAGAAACAAAAACTTGAATTTCAATTAATTTTTTCACTAGTTCTTCAAGTGCAAACATTTTCAAAAGAATCGGAAATGGTATGGTCACAACTTTGGCGATTCATGATGGAATGACCCATAATTAGATGAAAACAATATGATCCCGTTTTTGCTAAGTGCAGTCTATGTAGCTAAATTCACACAGAACTTGATCAAACAAAATAGCCAAATCAAAAAAATTTCCGCCCCCCCCCCCCCCAACAGCAAAATCTGGATCCGCCACTGCGCTACAGCCACTTTTAAAGTACAAATTACGTTTTTGGATCATAGTCCGGCACGCAATCAAAGTCGAAACATTGGACTGGTTGGGTTAAGTCAAGCACCCTTAAAAATTAGGCTGGAGGATATTAGGAAGGTAATTTCTGTACAGAACTTGCTTAAACCCGCCACTTGAAGGGGTTCACCCAATCTATCCACTAAAAAAAATTGAATTTATTATCTGAACGGGTTTGTAAGATACAAGCCTTTAAATACGTTTGCGTACAGCGTATACGGTGTACAGGCGGACTTTTTCCCCATTTTTGAGGTTTACAGCCTAGAAAGGTGAAAATCTGGAAGTTAAGGGTAGGATTTTTTTTTTTAATTTCAGGTTGCTCGCATTTCTTCATTATAAATTTTTTAATTAATTTAATTTAAAAAAAAATTAATTCTTTATAAATATTAAATAATGTTAATTTTTCTTTAAAGTAGTTGCAAAAGATGTTTTGAATTAAAAATTTTAAAATAAATGTAGGTACATCTTCCGGGAATGAGAAACAGGGTGGTTGCGTCATGTTTATTTATTAGAAATCATCAACAATAAATGTAATAATAATTATATATAAAATATAAGAAATACGTTTTTTTTCTAAGCTCTATAAAGTTATAGTTAAAGTTTTTAATAATTTAGCATAAACTAAGTTAATTAATTGTAATTTAGTTTTTTACTAGAACTAATTAATTTGAAGTCATGAAATTAAATTTACTTACAAATATTTAAGTTAACGATTGACGCAAAATTTTCTATATGCTAAATACAAGTTGGTAAGAATTTATACCGGACATCTCTAAAGTTAAATTAAATTAAAACGAATAATACATCTAACATTTAACAAAGAAATTACCTAAAATCTTAAATTAAAAGCGGTTAAACAAAAAAGAAAAAAGTTAGCGATCAACATCGTCCGGGTCTACAGGTACTGCGTTCGAGTAACAATGAAACAAGGCGTCCACCATTTGATGCTGATTCCAGTGCATCAGATTCACAGTATGTTGCGCTGGATTCATCGTACGGATGAAATAGAACATCGGATGCCTGGCAATAACGTTTCTATGCACGTAGAAAACGTTGAATTTCGCAAGAAGCGTCAAGTCGCCAAATTGTGGATTTTGCAGATTCATTTGAGTGCGATTGTAAACTTCAATTTGATCGTCGGCCTGATCGTTCAAACCAAGCCGAATGTCCACGAATAAATGCAGTTGATCGTGGAGTACTAAGTAAGTTGCCGGATTGTTTGTATACAGACATCCCATCGGAATAAATTGATCACAAGTCCAGTGGGACGTGTTAAAAAGGTGACCGTATGCGGTTCGTTGCTTGAAAAGTTCGACGCCGTCACAAGTCAGGGCCGAAATCTCGAGGAAGCCCTTGACGAAAGAGCCTTTACTGGAAAGAAATCGTGCGGCAAATCGTAGATAGTCCACCGGCAATCCGTTGGGCGGCTGAGTCGGTATCGTAATCCGTAGTAGAATCAATTCGACGAAATAAACGCAAGCGTCGTCGAGCGGGTTCCTTACTCGAATCCTCATGAAGCTCGGTTCGTACGGACCCTGTTGCGGTATAAAACATTTCCGAAATTGTTCAATAATCCAGGTTCCGCGAAACGATGCATGTGTGTCCGTGGCGTTCGAAATTAGCACGAATTTCGAAGCTCCCTGTTGAGTTTCAAAGGTGAAATCTTTGGCCTTAAGGTCGAGATATGCGTAGCCGTTTTCATCGCACTTGTCTTCTTGGACACTACTGCTTTCACCCGCGGCCTCGTTATTTTGACTCATTATATTATTTTTTATTTAAATAAAATTATTTTTCTTATAATTTCTATATTTTTCGCTGCCCGAACGAATAACTTTTCTTTTTTTTAAAATTTAAATCGAGATATCTCGCTAATGTTTTGACCGCTACTGGCCTTAAACTCGCTTTAAAATTCTAATGATCCGGTAGTTCAATAACTGTTCCGTTTATTTTATGACTATGCTGGTAAATTTCTGTACCTTTTACAGTCGCGAATATAAAATTTGATCAATCAAAAAATACAAGAAATTTTTGAGCTAGAACTTTTGCAACTGATATCAAATAATAAATTTCTACATCATTATTGTGATCAGTTTCACACTCATTTCAATAAGTAGTAAACACTTTAAAAATTTCGAATAAAATCGTTAAACGAAATTAATAAGACTCGACAAAAAGTTCAAAAATAGTTATAGACAGTAAATCATGTAAATAATTATTACAAAGACTAAAAATATCGAAAAACCCTTTAAAACAACACTGTTTTAAAAAAAATTGAATTTTAAATCCAATTTTTTTTTAAATTTCCAGTATAATAATTTTTTCAAATAAAAAAAACTCATTTCATTAGTATATTATTTATGTACTTTTGAACTGAACCGTAGAATTTACATGAAAAGGCTCATAAAATTACGCAACATTTCGTGCAAAATTAACCATATTTATATATACCATATATGAATTGAAAATTACGTTCTTTTTCGTGTAAACCACGAAGTTCGGTTTTGTTTTCTACTGAAATGAAAATTAAACGCCTTTGGTGGCGCAGTGGCTACGCGCGCCAAACCTACGCAGCAAAACCAGAATTAATCGCGGGTTCGATTCTTACATATTGCAAATTGAAATTTGCAAATAGAAATCTACTGATTGTAAATTGAAATTTACTGACCGAAAATTGAAAATTACATTCAAACTGACTATTACATCCCAATGTAAATTTACTTGAAAAGGTGTGGCATATTTGCCTATTATCCAAAAGATGTAAAATTCAATGGATTTTTTTAACTGTGTATTTAGCTCGTGTTTTTCACGAATTTCGAATAACAAAAAATGCTGAAATTCGGTTTTGGGCGAATGTACAGGGTGCCTGGTACTCCGTGGACAACCTTGTAAAGGGTTATTCCTTGATATATTTTGAGACAAAAATTGTTCTATAGGGTAGTTAAATTTTCAATATCCGTCGAGATACAGGGTGGTCAAGAAAAATGTTTTGGACCTGTACCCTCACTCACTTAAAATGTTATATCTTAAAAACTAGTAATCAGTATTCAAAGTGATATAGCTTGTTTTTTTGGGAATCAAAGTACCGTGCATTTGATGTAACAGTTGAAATTGTAATTGCATCCGATTTTGAGATATTTACTTCAAAACAAAAATTTTTGCTACTTCAACCCTAAAATTCCGTGATCAATGCAGTTTTTCTCAGAAAACCCCATAATAAAAATGTCATTTTAATTTTATTTTTTTATTTGTCATATTATACAAAAGTTGCATACATATGAATGAGTTACGTTTTACTTTGCTGGAAGTAATAGGTGAAAATACATATCGCTTAAAAATTAAATATGACATAAAGTGGCCCTCGTTCAAAAAAACTGGTTTACATTGTTGGTTCTACTTAAGAATTTTTATTGTGTGTTAATAGATATCTCAAAATCGGGTGCACTTACAATTTGTACTGTTACATCAAATGAAAGGTAATTCGATTTACTGAAAAACAAGCTATAACACTTTGAATTCTGATTATTAGTTTTATTACCAATTTGAAATCTGATCAAAGCTAAAAGATATGACAACAATTCTGAGATCGTACGCAACTTCCTTTCATTATCTTGGGGGTTGAATATCCCTAAATGCCACAATTAGTTTTTAGACGATTATATAGAGAGCGCGAGAAGTGAAATATGTGATAAAGTCGAAAAGAAAAAGGGTATCTTGCTTCTTTGTGAAGCTTCCATACAAAAATCATAAATTTTGAAATTTACAAATTTTCACATTATTTACCATTCTACATGCGGACACCCACCTTACCGAACCTAATCTACCACTCTACATTTGAAAGAACGGAAACAAAAACAGACAAAATTATGGTACGGTTTCAAGTAGTCATCGTACAAATGTCTTTTAAAAATAGGGTTTTCGCGCTTGCGGTGGGTTATGAAACTATAATTCTGTGCGTCTCAGCATCCCTATGCAAATACACGCCCATTTTTCCAACAATGTGGATGAGTTTTGTATTCTTGAAGACGCGACGTATGTATGCCATTATCGTCTATTTTCTTTATTATGCCTATCTAACAGTTTAATCTCTTTTAATGCTCCGGACGCCATCTATGGGATGTTAAAACAATAATTTCATATAACTTATGTGCCATAATAATCCCGAAAATATTAAAACACAGTGCCATACATAAAATTCATATGACAAAAATATGTCATTGCAACGTATAACAATAAATTGAATTGACCTTCTAAGGCTGAACCAGTCCATTATCACCCACTGTTCATGGCATACTAGACTTTTCCGCCCGAAAATTAAGTCAAAGTAACTGCAGTATAACATAAAAGGAAAATGCCTGAAATAGGGAAATCCTCAAAAGCGCATGATCAATTCTTGCAACAACAAAATTATTAAAGTACCTGATAAGTTTCCCGGTGGGTATGTGGTACTATCACTCTGAAAGTCACTTCCAAAGGACAGTTCCTTACTTTTAAAGACACTAAGATTGAACGAAAGAGCATTTATTTTCCGATATTTTGGGGTATTGTATGTGGTTGTAAATTTTCCAGGTATTTTTATTATTTTTGTCTAGTTTTTCTTGAAAGCCCAAGCCGATGTAATTCCTGGATTGCGATGTGAATTAACATTTTTGTTTCTTATAATACGAGTAAGTACTTAAATTTGTTCGTTTCTATAATATTATGTACCTATCAATTAAATTCTTCGAAACTCATATTTGTCCCGATTTTCATTCTGTTTAATTTTGTAAGTAACTGGTGGTCTCACCTATAATTTGATCTGTGATACGTGACTATTACAAAAAATGTTTTTTTGGAAAATTGATTTTGTAAAATGGAAAAAAGCACGTACCCCTTGCCAACTATTCTGAAAATAAATGTTAAAAACTCGAAATATAGTGAATTTTCTGGCTCTACCGCTCCACAATTTCGACGTCCACTGCCTTATTTTGAACTTTTAAAACTTTTTTAAAGCTTATCACAGATTATTAAAAAAAATACATGAAATGTGTTAAATAAATATTCCATTCATATTATTATTATTATTCAAATGGCTACAATTCAAATTGCCACATGTCAATAAACCATTATCAAAATTTATGTATAATTGTTTAATTTATTTATTAACGCATTCGCATGAAAATCATGCAAGCCACTGCAATATCAACAGATTGGATTGGAAAATTCAGAATCATCTGTTTCCAACAAATATTGACTTTGACAATTGCTGCTAGCAATATAGTTTACTAAAGGTGCTCTTACATGAGCGATTAAAATTGCTCAATTTGCAACAATATTCGTTAATTTTGACGTTACGAAAATATGAAGCAACACACAGAAACAATAGCAACAGGCGATGTGGATCAACTTCTCATCTACTCGTTGCTGAATTGTGATGAGCGATATTGAACAATATCTAGCCATTCAGCAATAAGGGCTTACACGACCAATTTAGTCTATGAACTACACGAAAGCAAACTTGATAAATAAGTCTAAAACTGAAAATAAAACTTGGAAATATTTGAATTGCAGCCATTAACACGAAACTGGACAAATAAATGCAAAACTCAAAACAAAACTTGACAATTAAATCACCGAACGAGAACAATTGCTCGCAATTTTCCAAGTTAGTGGAAATACAGCAACTACACGGAGAGAAATCTTCGCATACAATATTCCTTATATGCTTGAATTCATCAAAAATTACGAATGAATGTTTTTCTAATCATGTTTTATTCTTAGAGTTCATGGGATATGCTTATTTAAAATCGCACTTATTATGATTATATGTGAATAGATTCATAAATTTAGGAAGAAAAAGTAATCATAATTAATTCATGATACGAATAAAAAGTATAACTTTTATTCACAATATTTGTGACTAAAAATCATGAAATATCACTTATTATGATTATGTGTGAGTAGATTAATAAATTTAGGAAGAATAAGTAATCATAGTTTATTCATGTTAGTAATAAAAGTATAACTTTTATTAATGATATTTGTGACTAAAAATCATGATAAATAATTTTAAAGTAGAAACTATTATGCACGATTCATGATTATTTCGGGAACAGATTTATGCATCATAAAAGTATAAGTTGAATATTTAATTCATACTTGTGCTTCTTTTTGGAACTGAATCTATCAATAAAACTCTGTAATTTATTCTTAATATTCATATATTTTATTTTTGTTATTTATATAATTAATATGAATGGTATTATTATACTATAATACAAGAAAAACAATCAGTTTCTTAAAAAAGTTTTGGCATATAACATTGTTGACTATTTCTATATGGATAAGTCTGAAATGGTTTCGTGTTTAAGTCATGGAAATCAATTATAATAATTTTGTCTTTTTTTTTACCAACTACAAATACGCAATAATGTGTTTCATAGTTTTGTGTTTCGTAAAACTGAAGAACCAAATAATAATTGGTTTCTTTTTTAATGAAACCTAAAATTTTATATAAATCATTTCTTAGAATTACAAAAAAATCTTTTTTAAAAACTGTTCCGTTATAATTTATATGAACAGCAATGCCCACTTTTTCTGCAGTGTTAAAAGGAAAATGTATATTTTTTGAGAAATAATTCAAATTTGTAACATAATCAAGCTTAATTTTTTTAATATCAATATTTTTATTAAGATTTGTTTTATTCAAAAGGAAATGGGAGAATTTCCAACAAAATTTTTTCGCAAGTGAATATTTTAAATTAATTTTGGAAAAGGATACTTTAGAATATTCTTTTAAGGCTTTGTTCTTACTTTCATGCCTTAGGCACCATAAAAATTTCAATGGACCCACTTTTTCTATTATTGTAGGATAGTGAGTAAGAAAATGATGCTTCGGTTTCAAATAACTACCTTTGAAGCATTTTAAAAATATGGAATGATGCGTTTGTATCATATATCTTAAACAGTTGATTTCAATATTGCTAAATTCATCTTTTAGCAAAAATAAAATTAATTATCTCAACCAAACCGGATCGTTATTTGGAATAAATTCCCCTATTAGTAAAGGCAGTAATTTTAAAAATATATAGGTTTCTATAGAAGAAAAATGTAATTTATTATTCTTTAAGTGTTCTGTCTTAATATTAGCCGGAGGTCCGCTATTAGAATAAACTTCGCCGTAATTAAAGGTTTGAATTCTCTTATTTAAAACTTCAATTGAAAATAATTTTTTTGCAAAAATAAAATAATTTAGTGATTCTAATGGCCCAAATTTAATGATACCTTCGAAACAATCATGCATGAAATCCGCATATAAATTTTGTGTAACATGGAAAGTAAGCAAGGAGTTCAAAACGGAATTTTCCTTTACACCTGTATTTCCAGAACTTAGAATTCTCGAATGGATATTGTAAATTTAAAACAATAAAAGTTTAAAGTATGTGTCAAATGCGTGTAAGAAATCTTTGAAAATTAAAAGTATTTTTTCGTATATTACGGCAAATTGTGGTAAGTCATCCTTTGCTCTAACAATTGCAATTATGGGCTGAAAGTTTATCCTTTTGTCTACACAAAACTGCTTTCTCTTATTGATCTCTGCGGATATGTCAGCCACAGTGTCCACTTCGAAGGCAAAAGCGTTCCAGGCGTCACCAATTCTCACGTTCCAAAAAGAATTGCTATGTCTTTTTCTAGCTGTTGGCTTTAAAGCGGCCAAAATAATTTTCATGAGTTGATAGCGCTTTAGTTCTGCAATAAAAGAGACAATTAGGTTCCTATATTACAATAAAAGTTGAAATTATTTATAATGTTAAAACTCACCTAAATTGTTCGATAAATTTCTTGCTATTTGCAACGCAGGTGGAAATTTAACTTCTTTTATCAAGATGTTTGCCAAATGCGGTTCAAGTATATGCCCACTATTAAACAAATTATTTGATTTATTTGGATGTAAATGATCAAAGTCAATTTCCACCTGAAAAAAAAACAAAAAAAAAAGATATGTTCACATAAATATATTTATTAATTCACTTGTAAAAAGATACTCACTAGTCTTCCACAATTTGATGATTTAAATAATGGCCACTCTTCAAAAATTCTTTCGAGGATAAATTCTTTTACCTCTTTGACTCTTAATTTAAATACCCTTTACCCTGATAAGTTTCCCGGTGGGTATGTGGTACTATCACTCTGAAAGTCACTTCCAAAGGACAGTTCCTTACTTTTAAAGACACTAAGATTGAACGAAAGAGCATTTATTTTCCGATATTTTGGGGTATTGTATGTGGTTGTAAATTTTCCAGGTATTTTTATTATTTTTGTCTAGTTTTTCTTGAAAGCCCAAGCCGATGTAATTCCTGGATTGCGATGTGAATTAACATTTTTGTTTCTTATAATACGAGTAAGTACGTACAACACTTCACCATTCACATAAACTTTTTACTCTATACGTTTCATTTGGAGTACTGGCACCGATACAAATTGTCACATTTATAAAACTATTATTTTTTTACTAGGATAACATTAATTTCATTAGCATTTAGATCACCGAGTAAAATTAACATTCTATAAAATTTCGAAGGTCCGATTTCATCACTTTTATTACAAAAGTGCTCTATTTATTGCATAAGCGCTCAGAATCATGCATAAAACTCATAAATGGATATATATTTTTCGTAACAAAGAATGATTTATGAGTATGAACATAAAATTCGTGTATATAGGGAATAATTTCACACATACGAATTACCGCGATTATGATTTTCTTATGCAGATGTTATTCCTTCTTCGCAATTTCATTAAATTTATGATTAACTACATGGAATTTATGATTAGTTGGGTATAATATATTATAATTAGTTAGGTAAAACCTATTCCAATTTTGAATATATTCTTCCTATTATGTATAACTGCAGACAAAGTATAATCTTAGTGGTTTATGAACAGCCTAATCATGAATCATGCGAATATATTTCTCTCCGTGTATAGCGCGAGCAATACCAGCAATCTGTGAAAACATTGCCACATTGCCGCAACTAGCTTGATATTGCCCTGTATTGCTCCATTAATCGCTCCACTAGTTTTGGCAATACTATACAATCAATTAAATACTATCGGTCTTGAGTCGAGAGATTTCCAGCATATTCGGTTGTATGTGTGGAATATCCACGAAGTATCTGTAACATATGAGAATGTCTAGAATATACAAGAACTGTCTAGAATTTTCCATGCTGTTCGAAATTGAAAGGTTGTTGTTTTTCTCTTGAAACTTTGATGTCACTGATAAGTGAGTTGTTTGGGTTCCCGGACTACGCATGCAACTATACATATAAAAAAAATCCACATATTGGTGGAATACTGGTGGAACAAGTATTCCCTCTTGAGTGCTCTTCTCTGAAGTATCAGAAGTATACAGTATTCATTGAGTTTTTTTTCACCTTCTACGAGTACTTGAAAAAAGATTGGAAATGAATTATCGGAAAATTTCGAATGGTACGATAGGTATGCCCATAGAGATATATGTACTGGAGATGACGAGCAGCGACTGTTTTGAAGCCGGGCGATTCCTCGCAAAGGACCGGCAATTAACACTATGCTACTATTAGAATCTTACTCACATTTATATTATACCCCAGTCTTGAACACAAAAAATACCAAACGTTTGAACACTAGGCTACTATTTGCATTTCATTTCCACCTGGCATCAAACGCTCCATACAAAAACGTTCAATTTTGCTTCAAAATGGTTCAAAGTGCTTCATACAAAAACGGCGTTTTGTCGTCTCCAGTATTTATATCTCTATGGGTATGCCTGCTTTTTAGATGCCATTTCTTTGCTAACATTTCACTAATAAAAGTCTTTAAATTAGTGAAATACAGGCGGGGGCAAGTGCCCTTCTTGCCACCCTAAATGGGCGCCCTTGACTCCACCGGTATGTCAGTGGAACTATTTTCACCTCGTAGTACTGAACTATGCAGATCTCGTGAGGGACATTTCTGGTATCGACTAAATTTTGCTAAACTTTATTCATTCAGTACTGAACAGAAATACCGACTGTATGTACGGTATTACGAATTCATCAATTTATGGATACCATATTAATGATGAAATTTTAAATTAATTTAAATTTTTTTTAATGCGCTTTTTCTTTTTATATAAAATTTTTTAATTTCGTTTTTTTTTCCTTTTCTGTTTATTGGTTAGAAAACCATAGAATGTGGACCATTAAATATATGACATTTGTTAATAATACTGTAGACAGTGTACATATGGTTCTGCGGTAGGTATTAATATAGTACTGATACAGGATCAATTTCAAGAATTTAAAATTTTCAAGAAGACATGATAATGCTACAATTAAATTCAATTTTCTACGACTTAAGTATTTTTTTTCTTAAAATTAATATTAATAGGTTTCTACCAAATAATTTAATAGTATTCATAAAATTTTTATGTAAATATTTTAAAACGTTACGAATCTTAAGAACCATTCAGTCCTGATACAGTACTGATTTCTCAAGAATTTTTTTGCAATTCTGATTTGGTATTGAAAAACAGAATTGTTTCAGAACTTGGTTGTAAATTTCGACACAATAACAAGAAATTAACAAGAAAATTCTTTATGGGATTAATGCAGCAGTTGTAGGAGCACTCCTTGTAAAAGGAACAAAATTTTAAAGAAGTTTAGTGTATGTTGAGCAAAGTGCGGGAAGTAGAGAAGATGGCTTTAAAAATTAAAGCCACCCCATTTGTAAATTTCCAAAAATTTTAATGTTTTTCCTCATTAAACTGCACTCTACAGGGTATTCTGCGCCCTTTCGTATTGCGTGTATGAGGAGTTTGATAAAATCGCACCCCTAAACATAAAATTTTCAATTCCAGCATATGCAAATATAAAGTATGGCCAGGCAATTTTCGCTAAACAAGAACACGAAAATAAATTCATCGCTAAACCGAAATGGTTCGTGACACGTTTGTGAAAGACGCCTCCCTTTGAATTTTACATGATACTTCTGCATATGAATTATTACCTAAATCGGCATGTACGAGTATGTTGTCGTCTATTCTGCGGATGGCAAAGAAGGAACTGACATATTTTTTTCCCATCGTTTCCTCCTTTGTATTAAATTTTTTCTTAAATTTTTCCTAGCTGAGAATTGAGCCCACACACAAGAAGAAACGAATTATTCTCGAGGGAAATCGAAGCAAAAATGGGTCTAAACCACTTAAAGAAAACGGTTACCTTAGGTCATATTAGAATTTCTCTCTTTATGGCACCTGTTACGGTTGTCTATTAAGCTCCAACCTTTGATGCTGTACATTTCTGGAGGGACCTTTTTAATAGACATGGAAAATCATCGTCGGAAAAGGCATCCGACTGGTATTTACATACTTAAGGACATAAGATCTGATTGAAAGAATCCCTGAGACAGCAGTGGTTCTTTAGGTAATACTCTGTAAGATAAATTACGGTAGGATGGGTTGAAATGATACTTAGAAAACGTCGTGCATGTGCAACATAGTGATTGCATTCCTTGGGGTATATGAAGCTGAATCTCTTCTGATTCACCCCGAAAGATAGCTTTTCTGATCCACCCCGAAAGGTAGCTCTTCTGATCCACCCCGAAAGATAGTTTCAACATTCAATTAAAAATGTATCCTACTTTTCAGATTTTGCACAAACAATTAGAGCTTGGCACTCTCAAAATAGCTTCCACCGAAATTACCAACCCCTAAACGGAAAACCGTACGATTTCGGAAACTTTATCGCGATGCTATCAAAGTCCTCATCGTCAGCGCCCAAAACTCAACTTTTGCACTACAGAGGGTAGTGCCTCTAGCTTGACTTTGGCAAAACAATTTCCATAATGGCAGCACCTAGTGCCACTTTTCCCGGACTCATTACCCATCCATTTCGAGTTCAACCCTTTTTTGCTGAGAATACAAAATCGCAAAATTTAGCGATTCGAAGAGCACTGCAATCTGTTAGCGTTATAGGGGGTTCGTCAAGGACGTGCTGGATTTGTAAAGCAAAGGTAATTTCGGCAGCCAGGAAGCCGAAACTTCTGTGCAAACTTCCGCGAAGACTTGAAGCTTATGCAAATTTGACGATCTTTTCGAATTGTTGACTACAACACTTGCAAGTCGGAGGATGCACATTGCACACTCGAATCTAATTATTATTCCGCTCGAATTTGTTCATAGAGGTTCCGCGAAATTCATCCCTTAGCGATAAATGGTGGTTTCATTTCGTTCGATGTTCATTATTTGGTCTGTGCACAATCGGAAAGCGATTTCGACACTATGCCGTGCAAAATTTCGGTTTTCTCTACTTATTGCGAACAGAACGATTTGAATTTATTGTTAAGACACGGAAATTGAAGTAATGCAGTTAGAGGAGTATCTCCGGGGGTTGATAAATTTGGATTTATGTTCGAAGTGGGCATTAAATTCTGTGAAGTACTACCCCCTGGTGAACACGAGAACTATCGTTTTATAGATCTATTGGTTGTGAAATCAATTTGCTATACAAGGTACGAGTATTATACTTATACTTTTGTTCCTGATACAATACCGATACTGATACAATTCGATACTGCCGGCCAGAGCTGTTTCAACATAATTGGAGGCCCTATCTATATTTTATGCTGTATATTTTAGATATTGAGAGAGAATAGATAGAACCTGAACATCAGACAAATGTCGGCATACAGGTCAGCTAGCAATCGGGATTAATTCAGTGTTTGGTTAGATAAAAGAAATTAGCAAAAATTACATTATTAAAGCACATCCTTCCAAGCAATAAATCTTAAACATATTCGCCGTAAAACAGCTATTCGTACTCTTCAATGATGACGAATGATTAGCGTTCCCACTTAGTACGTGTATAATGTTGGCAAAAAGTAGGGCTTACTGTTTGCAATTTACTCGACAATCTCGCATAATATGACAGATATTTTAATGGAAGCTCCAAGAAATTTATCTCGTTATTATTTTCGCTTCTAGATGCGGTAAATCTGAAAAATAAATCTCTTTTTAAATCTTTCACGCACTTCAGAAAACAGGCAATCTTCGGAAGCTTCAAGGATTAAATTTGGTGTTAGGAATTTAGTTTTAAATCGGATTTATATGGGTCGAGTTCGATTTTTTTTTCCGAGAAAACACCACCTCCTAACACCAATTTAAGTCGTGAATTTTCATTTTCTTGAGATTATTTGAAAATGATGACACCAGGGAATAATAATAAACGACACGTTCGATTTTGAAGTCGATTGTGATAGTTAGAAAAACGTAAAAGTTTGGGAAGGTCTAAAGAAAAGTAGAAGTTAGTACTAATTATGTTAATCAGATTGAAAGTTTTTTTGGAAGGTTGAAGGATTCAACAGATTCCACCGGAAGGTATTCGCTAACTGCAGGAACATTAAAATTAAAAATTACGAAATTAGAGTACACTGTTTAAAAAAAAAATAATTTTCAATCAAATTTTTACTTGAAATTTCCAGTATGTTTAATTTTTTCAAGTAAAAGTACACATTTCAATCACTTTTACACGAAATATGTATTTGTAAATTATTCATGTATTTTTCAACTGAACCGTACAAGTTACATGAAAGGCTCACAAAATTACGCAACATTTCGTGTAAAATTAACTATATTTATATATGAATTGAATATTACGTTCTTTTTCGAGTAATTCCACTTAGCTATTTGAATTTTACGACGAAAAACATGTAATATATCAAACCACGAAGTTGGACGCTTCGTCAGATTTTATTTTCTACTGAAATGAAAATGAAAATCATTCCTTGGCGCAGTGGCTACGCGCGTCAAACCTTCGCATCAAAACCAGAATCGATCGCGGCTTCGATTCTTACCTACAGCCAAGTGTTTTATTAAGAGTAAGTAAGTAAGAAATAATATTAGAAGTTGAAATAAGTGTCTCTTAAAGAGTGCTAATTATACACTTTTCTTAGAGTGTAAATTCAGGAGAATATCCAGTGAATTTGCTGCTTTCGAAGTTGAAATTTACTGATTGCAAACTGAAATTTATTGACCGAAAATTGAAAATTACATTTAAATTGACTTTTACATCCCAATGTAAATTTACTTGAAAAGGTGTGGCATATTTGCCTACTATCCAAAAGATGTAAAATTCAATGGGTTTTTATTACAGTGTAGGGCATGCCTCCTTTGCTGATTTCTTTAATCCAGTTTAATAATTTTTAATTCGGTGCAAAGGTAAAAGGAAAAAGGCAAATCAATTTTAATTAGACTGTGGTTCTGTTTAATATATGTTCATAATTTGTGATAGACTTGTCCATTAAATGGATTAAGAAATTAATTCTTCCTTAATTCCTTTAAATCGAATTTTCACTAATTGGGCGTGGTATACGTCTTCATAGAGGGAGAAATTTAAAAATTTATATCCAATTTCCTATGTTTGCAAAATGTTCTACAGAAATTCGTCCAGTTCTCGCCAAGTACTCCTTACGAGTAGGTGTCTACTTTGCAGTTAATACATTGCCTTTTAATTACGAAGTGCAGTCATTAAAATTGTAGCCGCTTACCAAAAGACACATTGTAATTGCTACGATTTTCCACAGCTGAAATTAAATTTGAACTAGGTATGTGCTGTGGGTGCAGTATCAAAATTTGTATAGACCACATTAGAAATTTCATTTTCGTATGCCATTTCTCTTGGTAACATTTTCTAACGCAATCTAATTTCTACTGCTGGCATATAAATTAAAGTAAATATACGAAATTTGTAAGCGATAAATTGTACGGTTCTGTAGAAAGTAAAGATGATTAGCCGGAGCTTAACATTTTGAAGATAGTTAGAGGTTCACATTTTAGGGAAAAAGTATTAAGTAAAAGCATTGTCTGTCCGTCTGTCCTTCCGTCCGTATTGTCGTCCGTCTGTCGATTCGGCCGTATGTGCGTCTGTCCGTCTGTCTGTCTATCTGTCTGTCCATCTGTCCGTCGTCTGTCCATTTGTCCGTTTGTCCATCTGTTCGTCTGTCCGTCTGTCCATCTGTCCATCTGTCCATCTGTACGTCTGTCCGTCTGTCCGTCTGTCCATCTGTTCGTCTGTCCGAGTGTCCGTCTGACCGTCTGTCCATCTGTCCATCTGTCCGTCTGTCCGTCTGTCCATCTGCCCATCTGCCCATCTGTCCGTCGGTCCGTCTGTCCACCTGTCCATCTGTCCAGGAAAGGGGAGGGGGTTAGGTTGTAAAGGCCGTTTTAGAAGAAAAATTTTGAAGTAGAATTTTAAGGGAGGATGTGGGTGTAGGGATGGGGGTGAAAAACGTTGAATTGCAATATCTTCCGAACAAATTGCAACAGGAAGATAAAATTTGGTTTGTGTAAATAGGATTATAAGTGGAGTCTATTATCACAAAAAATTTGAAGGGGGGGGGGAAAAAATTATTTTTATGTCTGAAGAACCGTTCCAGATATGATCTTGCGTGCAATTTTACAGGTGTCCTCGAGAAAAAAGAAAAAAAAATTTGGCGAGTTGGTGGTGTAGGAGGTAATGGTGTTAGGGGGTGGAAAGGTAAAAATTCTGATTTACAGACTGTCTGTAGAAAGAAAAATAAAATGTTTAATAGGAGTAGCATGGTACGGGAGTGGGGTAATTTTTTGTATCTCAGAAACGGCTTATGCTAGAAAGTTTAAACTTAGTACCTATGAAGATGTAGATGTACTATAGGATTAATTGAAGCAAAGAAATTTCCGATTTTTATTGGAGTGGGAGGTGGAGTCAAATAACTTGCCGCGAAATGAGTTTTTTTCCCAATTTTTTACGAATTTCGTTATTTTTTTTAAGGCATTTCGAGTTTTTAAATAAATTTTACTTCTGCGAGCTCTTTGCTTGAGCGCCCAGACATATTTTTGATATCCAATCCCTAAGAGGTTGATGGTGTTTGTGTACATTTCACGAATTCTTTCTATAGAAATATATTCGTATATATTTCTTGTGTCTAATATGAAATTTAATGGCTTTTTTATAATCGCGATTATCCGATTTAAGAGTTTTTGAAATTCAATCTTGTAGGGGTGAATCTTTTAGGTCGAATTGTTTTTTTTTACTTTAAAAGGTTTTCCATATAATCGTCTAAAAATCGGATTCACAATTCTTTATATTCAAGCCCTATTTGGTTATGTTGATATTATATCCCCTTATTCTTCTTGGCACAACTTTATTATTTTTTGGGTAGAAGTCCGGAACGCGTTTTATGCTCAAATGCGATGAACAATGTTACTATGTGACTGGCGATCTAAAGAATAACCAGGAGGCTATTAGGAACGATATTTTTTAAGGTTATTAGAGCAGATTTTTTAATTTGTGCATAGATGACACCTTTCCTCTTTAATAATAATAATTATCAATGGCACAACAGCCCAAATTGGGCCTAGGCCTTGAAGTAATGCTAGAGTTACTTCATTACTAGACCAACGGAACACTAGGAGGTGAAGTGGTCAGCCACACGCTCGTCCATGATTATAACCCCGATTTTAACTCAGGTACTCATTTACAGCTGAGTGAACTGGTAGTCCGGCACCCAATCCCATTCTCGAAAACTACTTGTCGCCAAGCAGATTCGAACCTGGTACCAGGTGCATCGAAGGCAAGTACTCTAGCCACTAAGCCACCCAGACTTTCCTCTTTAAGCTCTTGTATATTTAAGCAAACATTTTCGGAAGTCAGTTCCAAATTATCACAAATTGATCAAAAAATTAAAATTTTTAATGTAAAATTACTGATTAAATTTATGATTACTTCCTGTTCATGTAAATTAATCCCTATATGTATATGTATCGTTTATACAGTCATGGACAAAAACACCCGTAGAGATTTCTTAATAAGCACAAATATGTATATTTATTGAAAATGTTACACTATTTCAGCCTTTACGTTTCGTAGGTATGTTTAAAGTACTCCAAAAAGAGTGAAAACACAAAAACTCACTAGTCAAGGAGATAAACCTTTTTCAAAAGCTATTAGTCGAAAAGTAAGGTACCTCCTGTCTACTGCGTCTGATTTTTTTTTTAAAAATGTTAGAACTCTCTGAAAGTTTATAAAAAATCAAACTCAACTGAAAGCCGATTTTCAAAACTGAGGTACGCAAGATCTACTCAGTTGCAAGCAAACCTAATTCAAGTAGAAAGAGCTGAAGTAGCGTAGAATGTGGTTTGTTCTTAAGAAGCAAAAAACTCAAGAGCACATCTAAATTGGTCTGAGGACAATTGGAAAAGGGTTATCTTCTCAGACGAGTCCCAAATTGAAATAAAACCGAAGTGGTTATGGTTTGTGGTTGTTTCTTGGAGTATGGAAAATATAAAATGACTACAGACGTCACAATAAAAACTTATTTTGAATTGTAAACTTGTTTCTAAGAAATCGGGACTTCGTTTATCAACAGGACACTGCTACTTTCCGTGCCGACAGGTACGAATGAAATTCAAATTGATTGTAAATAAGCTACTGTATTCATTGATAATAAGTTTGTCACTATTAACAACATTGTTTAGTTTATTTTCGTTGATTTTGGTGTCAGAGTACTTCAGATCACGAAGGTTTATGGCACTCAATTGGTCATACAACTTAAATTTTTTCATCAAATATCAAACATATTTCTTTCTTCATATATAAAAACCGACTCAATTTGTTTGTGCCTCATTCAGTAGAACAGCCCCAACCAGTGTACATCCATTTAATAAAAGACTGAAGACGGGCTGGGAGGTAACCTATACTATGGATGAATAGTTTTACGAAACTTGTAATGAACTCTGAAGATATTACACTAATATGCGACAATCATCCCAATTTCAGCAACAAGGAACCTTACTCAGAAAAATAATGAAATCACAGCAAAGGTCAACATTGTAAATCTTGGACAAATGATGCTAACTAGAATATTTGTACCTTAACAATCAAAGATCTTGAGTAAATTGAATTGACCGTGCATCTATCAGGAATTGTACCCGTTTGCATTCAGGACTCGCGTTATTGATTAAACCACCGTCCAAAACACCAGATTCATCAAAATTCCACTGCGATTGTGGCAATACTTCAAAGGCTTGGCTACCTATTACATACAAAATTTGGTAATTAAAACAAAATTAGCCTATCGCATCCTTTATTATCTTCCTTTGCAGATACAACAAAAATGAAAATTTGAACAAAACTATCTTTGTCATAGTGCGCTTTTTTGCCATATGAAGGTTTCCTGCAGCATTTTGGTATCTAATTGCATATGCACGCGGTGATTTTTTCTACGACGTGGAAACAGGTGTGCAATTAGTGAAAGGTGAGCAAACGAGGCCGAAACATTTACCGGATTTTTATCATACATACGGTGGGAAGCCATGCTTCAATCGGATTTGGTGGAAGCCACCCTACCGACGAGTATCCTGCAGTGATATTTTTTGCGGCTCAGCGTATTCTCCATATTAGCGTCGAGGGGGTGAACAGCGTGTATTTGAAAATTGGCCAAACATCACAATAAAATGCTACTCTGAAATTTAGTAAAAGAGGAGTAGTATGCAACGAGTCAAATGGAAATTTGATTGGCAGTAAATTAAAAGTGACCGACTGATTTTTCCATAGGTTTGCGTACGTAAAGGCAAGCATTGGTCGATATTAAACTATTGGGTAAAAAATACCGTGTACCTTTTAGAAAAAAGGGTAACTTTGAATTTAAAGTAACTTAACCACAAAAAGGTGAATTTTTACCGAAAACTACATTTTTAGGGATGGCAAAGACACTATGACAGTTTCCATACTACTGTTTTGGTAAATTTACAAAATTTAAATTCAAATTTCAGTTTAATTTCTCACATTTTCCGTTTATTTCAGATCGGAATTCTCGTGTATAGTGCTCACCAACTTTATCGCGTTATTAAGCACGAAAATGAGAAATGAAATAAAAGTAAAAATCTGCCAACTGTTTGGACACAATTTTATTATTTTTTGAGTGTTCGCGTTTCGCGAGTTAGGAACGCGTTTAATATTGTGTCGTGATGCAACTTACTATTCGACTGATAAACTAAAAAAGTTAGTGGTCCTGTACAGCAGTGGCGGCTCGCTACATGAGGCAAGTGAGGCTGAGCCTCTCCATTTTACAGAGGAAAAAGTCATGAAGTTACTAGTGATTTTTTGTTTTGACAATATTACTTAATGACTTTCCGCAGTAAACCGACGTCTTTACTCATATAGTTTTAGTCCGACAAAGTCGTGTTTTAATATTCCAATTTAGCCTCGCCTGCTAAGAAAGGTACGAGCCGCCACTGGTGTACAGACGTCAATTCTAAGCGTTTATTGTTAGTGGTAGGTGTATGCAATTTGCGGTCACTCCCAAAATCCCAAAATGTTTTTTCTGGTAGCAGTCTACTGATACTAACTTCTGTGAAAGGTTTAAAACAATGTCTGGAACGGTTTTTGAGATATAAAAATTTATATTCTTGAAAAAATTTAATCCCATAACTTTCGTGATCCACCAAATTTTACATTTGAATGGGTCCATGCTAAAAGGTCATCAGTCCAATTTTTATCGAAATTGCGATTTCACTAGTCTTGAAGTCTTGGAGGTTCGGCACACCATATCATTAATTAATCTAGTCAATTAATCTAGTAGCACATATATTTAGTTTCAACTTTCTAGCATAAGCCGTTTCTGAGATATGAAACCCACCCCTGTACCTTGCTACCGCTATAAAAAAAAATATTTTTCTGGGATGTATCTATAGTAGCTCTATATAGATACCAATTTTTAGATTTCTATCTTTTGCGATTTTCGAGAAATAAAAATCAGATTTTGTTAATTTCCACCCCCTTCCACCATCCACCCGCACCCACCATACGCACACACTAATTTTCCCCGATAGAGGTCTACTAGTACTAACTCCTGTAAAATTTTCAAGATTATATCTAGTACGGTTCTTGAGATATACAAATTTTATTTTGGCTCTTCCACCACTCCCGCTCTTCACCTCCCCCTCAAAAATTTTATATTCATTAGACTCGACTTATAATTGTGTATAGACAAACCAATTTTTATCTTCCTGGTACAATTGAGTCGGAAGATATTGTAATCCAAAGTTTTTCACCCCCACCCCCACACCTTATCGCCCTTCTGAAAAATGTTAACCCTTCTCAAATCTCCTAGTATTTCTTAAGTTAACCACAAAGTGTCAACCGTCTGACTTTATTCGTTCAGGAGATATGGATTTTAGAATGATGAGTAAACGAACCAAGTTATTTTGGCTAACTCGATCCATGCTAAAGGGCATCAGTCCACGGGTTTCAAAAATTCGCCAAAATTCGCACGGCATAGATAAATTTGAAAAATATAATTATATGAGTTATAAATAACCTCTTTTATTGATTCGATAGAGTTTTGTTGTGAATTTAACTTAACTGTTGTCTACAGGCGTTTTTTTTTTGTTTTTCCAACATTTTACAAAAATGGTCTGATGACCTTTTAGCATGGACCCATTCATTTAGCATACTCCAGGTATGGACTCATATATTACTTGTATACAAAAACCAAATTACTATACTCCTGGTCGAACAAATGCCATAGATGTTTCCTAACACACATGATAGTATTGGTAGTACACCCAAATGTTAGGGAGTTTCGATAAACACCCACGAGTGTTGCGTGAAACACCGAGAAGTGTAAATGTTGAGTTACACACATGGGTGTTAGAGCTACACCCATGGCTGTTAGAGTTACACGCATGGATGTTTGAGTTACACGCATGGATGTTTGAGTTACACCCATGGGTGTTTCAATTACACCCATGGATGTTTGAGTTACAACCATGGGTGCTCGAGTGACATCCATGGTTATTCGAAGAAGCTGGCTGCTGGTTTTTATCCCAGTTACAAAGTTACAAATTAATAATAATATATTATATTTAAAATTTGCAGTTTATTTATATTCATCATAATTACAATAATTAATGTTGTTACTTATTCAAATCAAGCAGAAAGAAGAAAAAATACTTACGGGTGCAAGTTTTTAAAATGTCAGGTTGATCATGGTACATTATTATTAAAAAATAATAAGCTAATAGAGAAATAAAATTGGTGTTACAAAAATTATCGTCATTATATTCGGCTAGCCGACACTTTAGAATTTCAATTTCTGAATAACCTCTTTTTCGATGTTTTCACCTTGTATTTTAGGTAATTAAAAATTAAACAAAAAAAACCTAGAACAATTCCTCCATAATCTATACACAGGTTAGAAAATACATTCTCTTATTAAAAATAAATACATTTTTTGGAGTAATTTAAAGTTCTTGCTTTTTGATGGTCTTAAAATAAATTTCATATAATCAAAAATATAAGCATTTTTTCCCTAAAAAAATTTGCCATAAAAAGTACCTTACGAGTTTTCTTCGTAGGCTGAACGATTTCATATGGTAGATACGGTTCCTAAGCCCCAATTCAAAAAATGCTTGTTTTAAAGGAAAACTCCGTATTTGGTGGGAAACTGGCATTTAACATTTACTAACTGTATAAGCTTACACTTTGCAGATTTTTACCATCAGTGGTCATTTTTTAGAAATCCACATTTTTTTGCATTGAATACAAATTTATAATAAGAACTACTATACGTCGTACTACATACATAGAAACCGACCACATATAATAAAATGTCAACATAACAAACTGCCATAGAGAAATGTGCAATGAGAAAAGCTTCGTTCCTCTATGGTGAACTTTATTGGACCTAACTTTCAGGACTTAGACAGTCAAAGAAATTCCTGACTTTCTCAAGTAGGAGAGCGTCGGAATTCCTTTCCTTAAACAGGTATAACGCGAGGGTTATAATGGGATATTTTTCAGGATATTATTTCCTTAATTATCACATTAAGATAATCGGTAAATTATAATTAGTAATAGTATATAATTAGTAATATGCATGTCGATTCTGTGAAACCACATCTGAAACCATAGCACACATTCTGTGTGATTGTGATACAGTGGTCAGATCAAGAAGGCAGACTGACGGTGGATTTACTCTCACCTATGAAGACCTGTCGAAGACTCACCTGAGTAAAATCATCTCCTTTTAAGGCAATAGATATGGCCTAGGGAGTGGTTAAGAGCCAGGAATAAAAGACCACTTAGGTCGTGGTTCCAGAAGCAGTAAGGCTTCTACATGTTCTGCCAACAAATAATAATGGTAAACTTGAAGAATTGAGGATTTGCAACTTGATGAAGTAAGGATTTTCAACCCTGCAAGGTGCGTAAAATAACACATTCAAAAGCATATTTTTATGCAAACATAAATGTAGTACGCATTTCTTTACTAGAATGATTTTTTTTAATTGGATTCTTTATTTCATTGAAAGCGTGAAAACTTTATTATAGTTTCAAACCTACATTTACCCAAGACTCACTAGCTGACAAATGTTTGTCAACTAATTTTTAAAATTTGAAACGCATTTCTGTTATGGCAATTGTTATCTGGAATTCTTTTGTCTGTGGTACAACAAATTGTTTTCAAATTGTGATAAACAACTTTGGCGAAAAAGGGTGAAAATTCAGATATTTTCTTGTAATGGGTGATATTTGACGTAGCAATCAAGATAAGGTGAGAAAGCTTTCGACTCTGTATGGCATGATGGTCTTGTGCACAAGTTCACGAACTTCGGCTTCCCGATATACCTCGTGAAACTAATTACCTCTTTTTTGAATAACCGTAAATTCTGCATAAAACTGAAATCCAGTATATCTGACTCCTACACAATCCCAGCAGGGGTACCACAAGGCTCTTGTTTGAGCCCGACCTTGTATAACATATACACTGCGGACTTTCCGAAATCCCCTGAATGTGAAATTGCGATGTACGTCGATGACACCGGGATTTACACTAGATGATGTTAATATCATCCTGCATAACCTTCAGACTCAGTTAGATTTGCTGCAATCATATTATAACAAATGGAAAATAAAAATAAATCAGGGTAAAACGCAAATCATATATTTCACCAAGAAAAGAGCTGCACGTAACCTACCTAATCCCACTATGAACATACTTGGAGAACCCATCACTTGGTCAAGAAATATTAAGCATCTTGGACTCAATCTTGATACGAAATTATCTTTCCATGGCCACTTCGAACACGTTTCAATTAAAATATCAAAAAGCATCCATGCATTTTACCCCTTTATTAATCGAAAATCGAAACTTTCAGTGGACAACAAGCTATTAATCTATAGAATGGTTTTGCAGCCGATCATATTATATGCAGCACCAATATGGAACCAGTGTGCTTTAGTTCATAAAATAAAACTCCAAACACTTCAGAACAAATGCCTTAAAATAATACTGGACAAACCATTTTATTTTTCTACCGCTCGCCTTCACTACTTAGTAGGCATTCCCAAGATCACGGACACAGCCAATACATTTCAGCTAACCTTTCTCGAAAAATGTACAATATCTGTTAACCCTCTGGTTACGTCAACTAATAATTAGACTTACTTATAGTTTCAATTTTTTTATTTATTTTTTTTTATTTTTTATTCTTATTTTCGTTTTAAGTTAGTATATAAGTGAATAGAAATAGGTTTTTGTCTAAATTTTCCTATCACAATGTTACACCAATTTCAAAAGAATTCGAAATACTTGTATGTAAAAAATACCCCGCAAAAGTAAAGATGTAAAGACTATTGTCTAATCTCTGATTATTAATAAGATAAGTTTATACTCGAAATCATCACCGAATAAATATTATTATTATTATTATTATTAAGATAAGGTGGTGAATGAAGGTTTACTTTCTGTATCACGAATGGATTAGGCCAGAATATTGCTATCTTAACCGGGGAAATATCTTGCGACTTATGTGAACATGTCTTGAAAGTTATGCCACACATATCCATAATGTTTTCTGTTACATAAAATTTCTGGAAAAAATTTCGAAAATAATTTCTGGTTTTCTGGTAATTTTCCAGATAACAGTTTCCCTAATTCTTCGAACCCAGTGAAACATGTTCCTCAAACAGCCCGTTCAGAGAAGGTTTTTCAACTGTCATGCCTTTGAAATGGCTTTACTTCACTTAGACTGCGTTCTGTTTCAATAGGAAAACTCGTGTGCCCGAACTCTGGCAAAACAAATTTCAGGGATGCAAATTTTTTTCAAATTTCAGGTCGATCACAATACTTTATTATTAACAAATAATAATATAAAATAAATAAATACGCAAAACTTTTAATGTTATCTTCAATGGTAGCTCTCCAGAAATAATTTCGACAACTTTTATTCTAATTAGAATTTATATTTTCTGAAAAACTCTTAAAAGCTAAAAACTTTGCTTTGACTAATATAACACTTTTCTGTGATACTTTTACAAATTATTAAAAACTGCTAGCTAATATCCAAAATCCAATTAGCAGTAATTACACAATCTGTACACTATACGGACTAACTTCATTGCACGAAAATATCTTTGTAAAACATTCGAGTGCATGACTAGCATCTAATTAAGTTTTGAGTTTGTCTCAAATCAATTTATCTAGTACGAGAAAATTAAAATATTTTAATTTAATTTAATAAATTTGTCTCGGCATCAAAAGTAATTTCATATAATCCTTCACAAAGTACCAAACACATAATAATCTTAAGAAAAGCTAACATACTTTTAAGTTGTGACTGACTACATTAAATACTTCACAGAAAGTGTCATTAAATATTAAATCTTAGACAGCGAAGTTAAGAAGCTCTTTCTACATTAGTTATTTACATCTCCACAAATAGCTAGTCGCTGCAACTCGAATGTTAACCTTCTTATACTCGTATTATTTCCATTGATAATAAACTTTATAGTCCTCTTTATAAGACTGTCCTGGTAAGTCTACTATAGTTTCTGGTTCTGCAGTATTACAAAGGACACCCTTAACAAGAATTATTATTAATAGAATTTATTAGCTTGGGATTTTCCTTTAGTTACTGACAAACTCTTTTCCAGACCGAGTCTTTGTGAATAAATACAATCGTGTTCAGTACGATACGTCGAACATCTTATAGGCTATAAAAAATAGCTACAGCCTGGTGAAAATTCATTATTTTCCTATCTTTGAAATAAGATTAAAGTCTTAATATTGAAGTATTATGTTACGACCACGCAAATGCTAAACATCAACATTAGCTTTAAACTTACTCTCCAGTATCCGAAAAATAATTAAGTCCAGATAGAGACATATGTAGATTATTGGTACATACCAGTCTTGAGTTTCAAGTTTCTAGGATAAGGTGTTTTCGTGATAAGAATCAATAATGACGTTGAACCTGACTTTTACTCCGCGAAGACCTAACAACGGCTATAAATTGACTAATCTGTAATTCTTTTTCACTAGACAAATGCTTCAAATTTTTCTTCTTAAACGGAAAAAACATTATTTAAGTAGCATTACCTATCAAAAATGAAAAATCATGCTTAAAATGAAAATACATACCACTACCGGTACAAATACAAGCAATAACCTATTTTACTTAGTGTTGTTACAACATGCGTCCAACTCGGTGTATATGGTATATCAAGTTTCAACTTTCTAGTGTAAGTAATTTTTGAAAAATCTCACCACTCTGTAGCTCAATAGCCTTATAGACATATTTATTCTCCATTTCATTCTAAAATTAATTATGAATAGGATTTCGCGAAAGCTAACTATTTTATGAATTTCGATTTTGTTAAATTTTGAGGCTTAAAACGTAATTTTTGAATGAAATTGTATTAGTTGCATATTTCATTAACTTTTCATCAATATTCTTTTGTGACACTATCGTAATCTGAATTTGTTGCTCCCCAACTCCTGCACTTCAGAACCTATCAGAGCCATATTTATAGATTTAAGTAAGTTGGGAGATATAATATCCTGATTCCATTACGAGAAGTATTTAAAAATGTTTAATTAGCTCTTACGTTTCGGTACACTCAACGTTAATTTTTTGAGTAAGTCCTCTGATATATTTATACGTATGTTTCGACATCTCAATGTAACACATTACTGAGTTATATTAGTTTTCGTTTTAAATCATTTCTTTCTTAAAAGTTTAACCCAATAGGGATCTGCCTACAGTAAAAATTACTGAATGACATCTACATGGGATCTCAAGATATAAAGCGTCCAATACGAAAAACTGGCCCTTAAATATGAAAATTCAATATTTCGGGACAACATTGTTTTTTCCACATCAGTTCAATCACAATACTTTTTCAATATTTGAGTAATAACAAGGAGTCTATGCCATCCTATGACGAAACAGCTTCTTCGGACCTAGTCCAACACAGTTTTAAAAATTATTTTTTTTATTTTTCGGGTCAAAGTTCGGGAGCGGTCAAAGTCGGAGTATATCATGAGTTGTTGCGAGATTATTAGATTTCTTGGAAAATTAATTTTGTTCTTAAAATAAAAATATTTAAAATAGAGATTTTTAGCCGAGATTTTTAGCCCGTGTAGACTATTCGAATTTCGGTATATTATGAACACTAAAAGCCCGAATTTGTTGCCTTATCAGACTTAAGAGATATGGCGAATTGTTAAAACGTATACAAAGCCATTACTTCCACTTGGGGTTTGGACTTCGAAAAAATTGAGAAACAGATTTTTAGACGATTTCATAAGAAGCAACTTGATATCTCATGAGACACGAGGGATTTTGAAAAATTTGTGAAAACTTAAGCAAACTCTTCACACCCCCTTGGCTCTTGAAATTCGAAAAATCTTTAATTTGATTTTTAGGTTATTACATCAAATGCCGTAATAAACAATTTTATATTTCATCAGAACTAAGGGATGGCCGAAAACATATGCAAGCCCTTGTGGGTTGAATATCGAAAAATTGAGAAATGGGTTTGTAGGCGATTATATAAAAAGTCTGTGAAAGTGAAAAGCGATCTAATATCTCATCAGACCTAAGAAATATGTCGAAGCTTTGAAAAGAATACAACCACCTTACACCACTTAGGATTGAATATCTGAAAATACTGAAATTGACTTTTTGGCGGTAATATAGGAAACCTTAGGAAGTAAAAATGGATTCGATATAACATCAGATCTAAGCAATATGTAAGAATCTGTGAAAACATATGCATCCTCCTTACACCCATTTGGGTGTTGAATATCCAAAAATTCTGAAAGGAGTTAATAAATAAATATGAAGACAGCACGAGAAAGTACGATATGACGAAATTTGTGAAAACGTGTTCAATCCTTTTATACCCTCTTAGGGGCTGAAAAAGAAAAAAACTTTAAAAACCAGTTTTAGCCGATTATTACGCAAGCCCATGAAAGTGAAAAGATATTCGATATCGATCAGACCTGGGAGAAGCCGTAGACTAAAAATGAATACAATATTTGGGAAGACCTAATAGATATGACGAAAATCGTGAAAATATATGCATTCACTTTTCACTAATCATTTTTTTTGCCCCCATTCTGAACACCAATGGATATTTGAAATTTTTTTTATCGAAATTACTTTTCTAGTTGATTTATGTATACACATACCGAGTTTCAACTTTCTAGCATAGGCCGTTCAATAGATAGCAAAAACACCCCCCACTCCCATACCATACTACCCCTATAAAAAATTATATTTTTCCAACATGCTACTACTACATGTCTATCCAAATACTAAGTTTCAGTTTCATATCATTATAGGTTCTCGAGATTTAGAAATCGGAACTTTTTCTTTTTCACCCTCCCCTACCATCACCCTCTACACCACCAAACCCAAAACTTTTTTTTTCTGATAGTGGTCTATGAGGTCTACTTCTGGTAAAAATTCCAAGTCTCTATCTTACACTGTTCTTGAGATATGAGACGTGATTTTTTAGACAATGTCGTATCCACCCCACTTTCATGCTCTACCACCCTCTTAAAAAGTTTTCATCAAACTTCATTTGTCAACCTTAATAAAGAAACCGAATTTTATTTTTTTAGTGCAATTGGTTTGTGAGATATCGTAATCTAAAGTTTTTCACCCTACATCCCCGCACGCCACTGCCCACACTCAAAAATTTTGTTCCGTTTCCGTCTAAAACGCTTCACCCACCTCCCCCTTTACACCCCCACCCCTCAGAATTTGGTCACTTCAGGGGGCCTGCCCACTCTACTCACAACAAAAAATTCAACTAAATAGCTTAAAGGGTTTGGGTGCTGCGAGCCTTCAAACAATTTTGCGTACACCGATAGACGTACGGCATACGGCGGACAGACGGACTGAAAATATTTTTTGCTTTTTTCGTGTCTACTAGTCATGAAACGTGGAAAAAAAAATTTTTAGGGTAGTAAATTTTTCGCTCACTCCTCGCGACGAAATGTTTCGTTTGTTTTTCAGTACTATGTTCACGGGCGAAATGGACATTTGCAGTAGTCACTAATAGATGGCGCTCGGTTTCATTAAAGTTTTATTTCCAAGAGTAGAGTACCCTTTTCTGACAAGCGAAATATTTGACAATTCAAAATTTTCAACCGTTCGCTGTCAGTTCAGTTCGTTTGTGCTCCGGAAATTTTGTGTGAGTTATATTTTGTTATGTTGTGTGCCGAAATTGTAATTTTTTGCCAATATTTTAATTTCTTTCAAATTTCTCGCGCTTTTATTTCACTGACATCTACTAACGAACTGCATAATTTATTTCACTCGACTTCGAAGGTACCTTTTTCGTTCGTATTCGTTTCGCCGAACACAGTACTATACTTTAGCTTGAAAAATATTAAATAAAACGACGATTTTGCTCCCTATTCCCTATTCTTTAACATTGTCGAAAAATGAATTTATTCAAAGGTCTCTACGTACAGTAGGCAAAGCTTTTAGTTTATATCTTAACAAAATTTTATCAAATTTATAAACCGTCTTAAGTTCATAAAATCTTTATGACGCAGATGTTAACGAAAATGAAAGTTTTTCTAAGAGATGCCGCTTTGTTACAGCTTTTATTGGAATTTCGAAATATTTTTTGATTGTAGAACTGGAAGCGGTAGAAATTTCCTTCCACAAATTTCCAAAACTTAAAAAAGCTGTGGAAGCATGCCTAAGTAAACAATTAGTTTTGAATCGATAACGGCTCTAATTATGAGTTTAATTACTACTTGCTTTAATACATTCAATCAAATTATAATAATAGTTATTCGCATAATAATAGCCAGTAAAGCACTTACTAAGTTACATGTGATTGCAGTAAATTCTATGATCATGTCTAATTACTAATTGCACACTAGATAGAATTGATTTTGAGTGAAATGGACGTGTAAAATTGCTTTATATCAATGTCTCGTCCTTAATCAATCCTTAGAAATACTGAACTGCTTTTCTATATCCTGATTCCTAATAACGTAATACCTTCTCGTACTTCAATTCCTGGTCGACTGGCAGTTTTCGAATTACGTGTCTTGGGGTTTGGAAACTTGAAAAATACGAAGTCAACGCATACAGCATACACATGTCCTTGTTTAAGTTCATTATCCCGACGAGGGATGTATGTTAACTAGATCGAAATAATTCGAATTTGTGATTCAATTCCAGTCGATGGCCCATGTTAAATTCTTAAAATTTAACAGTAGGAGCGTTCTACCTCGAATCTTACAAGTTTCTTTTGGAGTGAAAAGTTTTTTTTTTTTGGTACTTGTTGTCAAGTTAGTACTAACATGCGAAAGATAAATAAAAGCAGTGTAATTCTTTTACTAAGAAGCAATCGGGAGTAATCACCGGACCGGAGATACTCCAAATGAAAGTATTAACTTCCGCACTGGACCATATGTGATCTTCGAGTACATAATGGAAGGACTTGTTTAGTTTCGATCAATTTTAAATTTGGAACTTATAAACCTGTGTTCGTAATTAAAATTCAAGAAACTGCTACTCTTAAATTTTATATCTTCACGTTTCAGGACTTATTGACCTGAAAAAGGCGTATACGATGTATGCCATCTTCAAACGTATTTTAAGGGTAGTAGCTTACAATCCCTTTGAGCTGAAAATTTTTGGTTTGAATATTACAAGAACTGCTTAATGTAGGAAGTTGAAAGATGGAATCGAAAATCCATGTCGCCAAAATGCTGAAACTTGCTTGTTCTTTTAGGTGTAAAATTTAATAAAATAAATTGTATAAAATTTTATGGAGTAGTAAAAAAATGTTAAAGAAAATGGTGCGGCGGAGTATGGGAAAGAGTAAAAAGTGAAGGAAGTTTCCATCCTGTCCCATCCATACTCCCTACATCATCACCCCCTGCTGACAGAGGCAGAATACTGGCCCTAACTCCATTTAAAAATTGTTTTAGATTATATTTGTTTCTGGTATGTAGAAGCCAACATTTTCATCTTAAACACTACTACCACCTCCTCTCATACCTTCACCCAATCTATTGCATAAAAAACAAACTTCATAGTTCTGAAGGTTTCGGAGCTACGAGCCTTCAAACGTTTTTGCGTACTGTGTATACGGTAGGCGGAAGGACTCTTATTTTGTCCTTTATCGTGTTTACTAGCCCCAAAATGTAAAAAAATAAAATTTCAAAATTTCAGGTCGAAGAAAAAAATCTGCCAACAGTCTGGGCGCAACTTTATTATTTTATGGGTAGAAGTCTGAAACGTGTTTAATGATGAGATGCGGTGTAGGTTACTATGCGACTGACCACCTAAAAAATAACGTTCCAAATAGCCTCCTGGTTATTCTTTAGGTTGTCAGTCGCATAGTAACCTACACCGCATCTCATCATTAAACACGTTTCAGACTTCTACCCATAAAATAATAAAGTTGCGCCCAGACTTTTGGCAGATTTTTTTTATTTATTTACGTATTTTTTTATCAATAGAATAATTCATAGCAGTAAAAGCGAATTCGATCACATTAAACCTAAGAGATTTTCGGAATCAGTGAAAACTTTAAAAATACCCCCAGGGGGTTTAATTAAGAAAAATACTTAAATCGGTTTTTCCTCGACTACGTTTAAAGCTTATAGAAGTAAAAGTGAATTCCAAATCTCAATATACCTTAGGAATATATCAGAATTCGTGAATATGTACACAACCACTTTACACCCCTTAGAGGTTGGATATCGAAAAATTTTGAAGATCGTTACTAGGCGCTTATATAAATAGCCCGCGCAAGTAAAATTGCTTTGATAGGTCAATATGTCTAAAAGTTTTAACGAAGTTTGTGAAAATATGGATTCACGGAAATTTTTTTTAACTCAACCTCTGAATGCCAATAAAAATCTGAACTTTTTTTTTGCTTTAATTACTCTAATAGAACATCTTAATATACGTACTAAGTTTCAACTTTCTAGCATAAGCCGTTTCTGAGATATAAAACACCACCCCTCTCCCCCGTACCTTGATACCCCTATCAAAAATTTTATTTTTCTAGGATGTCTCCATAGTAGCTCTATATAATCCTAAATTTTTAGCTTTCTATTCATTATGGTTTTCGAGAAATAAAAATCAGAATGTTTTCCTTTCTACCCCTTTTCACCATCACCCCCAACACCCACACCACCAAAGTTCCCTACTAGAAGTTTACCGACCCAAACTCCTGTAAAATTTTCAAGATCATATCTGATACGGTTTCTGAGCTATAAAAATTACATTTTTTGAAAAATTGCTGTCCCCCCACTTCCGTGATCCACTTCCCCCCTCAAAAAATTTAGTTTCGGTAGACTCCCCTTATAATTCCTGGTGTAATTGGTTCGGAAGATATTGTAATCCAAAGTTTTTCACCCCCCACCCCCACACCCCACCACCCCTCTTAAAAATGTTAGCCCTTCTCTAATTTTGAAGTATCCCTAAGAACAACAACAAAGTTTCAGTTTTCTGTCATCAATTGTTCAGGAGATATCGATTTTAGAATGTTTCAATCCCGTCTTTCAAGCGTTAAAGACTCATTGTTTTCCCCCCCACTTCCACACCCCTTAACCAATATCGACCATTTTTTTGCAATTGAGTCCATTATCATAGTACTACATAAGTTCCAAGTTTCAGCCTCGTAGTATAAGTGGTTCCTGAGATCTAGAAACCAAAATTTTTCGACTAAAACGCTCCCCTCTCTTCTCCCTTTGTACCCGCACCCCTCGAAAATGTACCAGTCGTAGGGGTTCACCCAATCTACCCACCATAAAAATTTCAATTTAATATCTCAACGGGTTTGTGAGCTACGTACCTTCAAACGGTTTTGCGTATGGCGTATGGCGTACGGCGTCTACGGCGGACAGACGGACATTTTTTTTTTTTTGTTTTTTTGGGGTCTACTAGTCCTAAAACGTGAAAATACAAAATTTCAGGGTAGCAAATTTTTTTGAAATTTCAGGTCGATAACAATACTTTATTATTAAAAAATAATAAAGTAAAATTAGGCAATAAATTAAAAAATCTGCCAACAGTCTGGGCGCAACTTTATTATTTTTTGGGTAGAAGTTCGGAACGAGTTTAATTCTGAGATGCGGTGTAGGTTACTATGTGACTGAAAACCTTAAAAAAAAGTTCGGGAAGCGATTAGAATGGGGTCGCGCTAGAATACTTACGCCGCTGCCACATATATCATATGAATTATTTAATTGGGTCATACTCCGGGACGAGGTCTAGTCCTAGTATAATATCAGTTGTTACGCCATTAGAAGGTTTTTCGTGATTTCGTTTTGGGCCATTACATGAAATCGGAAATGCGTTTGTAGACGATTATATAAAAAGTCTGTGGAAGTGCAAACCAATCTAATATCTTATCAATCCTGAGAAATATGTCGAAAGCCTTACGTCCTATAGGAGTTGAATATCAAACATCCTGAAATCAACTTTTTAACGATTATGTAGGAAGCCTTAGGAAGTAAAAATGAATTCGATATCTCATTAGAACTAAGAAATATGAAAGAATTTGTGAAAACATATGCAACCCCCTTGCACCCACTTTGGGGTTGAATATCCAAAAATCCTGAAATGGGATTTTAGATATATATAAAGAAAGCCAGAGGAAGTAAAAACCAATCCGATGTCTTATCACTCCTAAGAGATATGACGGAATTCGTGAAAACGTATTCAACCCGTTTTTACACTCTTAGTGGTTGAAAAAGGAAAAAACTTGAAAATGTGTTTTAGGTGATTATTAAATAAGCCAGTGGAAGTGAAAAGTTATTCGATATCTAGTCAGACCTGAGGGATACGGCTGAATTCGTGGAAATGTATACATCCCCTCTACACCACCTTGGTGGTCGAATTTCAAATAATCCTGAAAACACTTTCTAGGTATTTATATGAAGAAGCCGTAGAATAAAAATGAATTCAATATTTGGAAAGACCTAATAGATATGACGAAAATCGTGAAAATATATGCATTCCATTTTCACTGATCATTTTTTTTGTCCCCCTTCTAAACCCCAATGGATGTTTGAAATTTTTTTTAAACAAAATTACTTTTCTGGTTGAGTTACATACACATACCGAATTTCAACTTTCTAGCATAAGCCGTTCTATAGTTAGGAAAAACACCCCCCACCACCATGCCATTCTACCCCTATAAAAAATTATATTTCTTAAGCATGCTACTACTATAGCTCTATCTAAATACTAAGTTTCAGCTTGATATCATTATAGGTTTTCAAGATATAAAAATTATAACTTTTTACCTTTCACCCTCCCCCACCCTCACCCTCTACACCCTCATCCCTGAAATTTTTATTTCTGCTGGGGGTCTATTAGGCCTACTTCTGGTAAAAATTGTAAGCATTTATCTTACACTGTTCTTGAGATAGGAGACTTGATTTTTTAAAAAAATTCTTACCCCCTCCACTTCCATGCTCCACCACCCCCTTACAAAATTTTACTTTCAACAAACTTTATTTGTCAACCTTTATACAGAAACCAAATTTTATTTCTCTAGTGAAATTGGTAAGTGAGATAACGTAATCTAAAGTTTTTCAACCCCCACCCCCGTACTTCACTGCCCCCTCTCAAAAATTTGTTTGCAATCTATTCTCCTAGTATACCTACATATGATTATTTAGTTTTCATTTTGTGACATTAACCGGTTAGGAGATATGGATTTTAGAATGTGTCGATCTCGGCTTTCGAACCTTTCGGACTCATTATTTTTCCCCCCACTCCCACACCCCTTCACCCATATCAACAATATTTTTGCAAATGGCTCCACTATCGAAGCTCTATACAAATTCCTAGTTTTAGCCTCCTAACGTAAGCGGTTGCTGAGATCTAGAAACCAAAATTTTTCGTCTAAAACGCTTCCCCTACCTCCCCCCTCATACTCCCGCCCCGCAAAAAGTGGTCACTTCAAGGGACCTACCCAGTCTATTAATAAAAAAAATTTCAATTTAATAGCTCATAGGGTTTAGGAGTTATAAGCCCTCAAACGTTTTGCGTACGGCGGACGGCGGACGGCGGACGGCGGACGGCGGACGGCGGACGGCGGACGGCGCACAGACGGACTGAAAATTTTTTTTGCTTTTTTGGTGCTTATTAGTCATAAAACGTATAAAAAAAAATTTTCAGGGTAGCAAATTTTTTTTTTTTAAAAATCGATAACAATACTTTATTATTAAAATAATAAAGTAAAATAGAATTTTCGGTTGAAGTGTTTCTCACAACTTGCTTTTCAGGATGTTCACCTGAAAAGTGCTAAGACCTCTACACCGAATATTACCTGTAAAACTTTAAAGAAGATATGTGAGAGGGTTCTTGATATGCTAGATGTAATACCCGGCATACGGAAATTTGAGATTAACAATTTATCAAGGTACCAAACTTCATCTTTCTAGCTTCCTGTGTGACTGGATCAAAAAATCGATTTTTTTTGCATTAATTGCATCCAAATACAGTGTAAAATATGTGCGCGAAGTGATTTTCCGATATTCGAAGCCGTATGGAAGTTACAGGACGTTATATTCTCTAAACTCCTTTGCTGTTTCAAATATAATGGTCAGTTTTATCGCGTTTTTCTCAAAACGGTTTCTATCAAATCGGTCGACACGATATCTCAAAATCTATCGAACGAATTCCTTTGAAATTTGGTGAACTTATTCAGTACTCATGTAGACACTTTGCAAACTAGAATAATTGTAATTCATCAAGCCGTTTTTTTTCGAGCTGAAGAAGTCGTAAAAAACACCAAAATTAACGATAAAGAGTTCAATAAGTTGCCAAAAATTCACTTTTCAATATTTTTTGATAATCCTAGTTCCGTAACTAGTTCAAACTTCACAGATTAAATTACTGTTTGATTTTTTTATTTGAGATAATGCATCTCAGCAATGAGCGACAATTTCGGGCTGAAAATATTATAAAGTGTGCTCAAAATGTTCATAAATCTGTGGTAAAAATTTCACAGTTGTGCCTTTAGTTCGCAAAAAAAAGCGTAAAAAAGAGCCTTCACACGGGATGACCCCCTTAAGTGGTTCCAAGTTCATCTAGTACATCGTTTCCCCTTTAAAAAAAATATTTAATAATTTTTTATATTTTTCTGTGTGAGGCATATTTGATATCTCCTGAAGTTATTAAAGGACAGCGATAAGACTTCTTCATAACCATTCAATTTAGCTTAAAATAGTTCTACACAATAAGTTGCTCGAAATTTGCAGTTAATAAGGTGATCAAAATTGCTATAATTGAGCCTCGTTCTTAAAAATCGTGTAACTCCTTAACGGAACAAAAATTTTACTATGTTAAAAAAATTTTACTTAACCATAATGAACCCTTGATGGGTGCCATCTAGTCCAGGTTTTATGAAAATGGGAAGAAACTACTCATATCTTGAGGGCGCACAAACGGATTGTCTTTATATTTATTGAATTGTATTGAACCAAACCTCTCCAATATTTGATTTCCCTTTGCTGGAACTTTATTTTTGAACTAGGCTTATTTCCAAGATCCAGTAGGAGCTCAATGGATATAAGACTTCTGACCAATGATATCTACTCCCCCATTATCCGCAAGAAATACTTTTAAATTAAATCGCGGCTTTATTTTTATTATCTTTTTTAGTCTTTTTTTAGTTTTTTTTCTTGAAATTTCACGCTCTGCTTCAAAAATTCTATCGAGCGGGATATTTACTTTTAGTTCATGCAACTTCTTTGTTATAAAAACTGTTTTTTTTAATAATTTTCTTATCAATAACTCAACGCGGAAAATGAATTCTGTGTATATTTCACGTCCAGTATAGTGACACATATCACAACATAGATTTGACATTTGATTGTATCAATTATTATAGTAACCGGTTGAGCGGTAAATTGAATTCTAGTCGATTTGTACATGTGCACTACATCACGCCAGCCTTTGTTCATCGATAGTTAAAGTTATAAATATTTTAAAATACTTTATTATTAAAAAATAATAATATAGTAAAATTAAAAAAAAAATCGATTTTTTGAAGCTGTTGAACTAAAATGGATATTATCTGGAGTTTTTTAGTCAATTTTCAATATTTTATTTTACATAATGCGAAAATGTGATTGTTAAAAAATTGAATCACCGTTTCTCAACTCAACTTCATATGTGTGTAATATCCTGCAAGTAAAATGTAATTTAACTGAAAGCATCCCTTTCAAGTTTAAATATATTATAATCGTGTATGGTTCCTTGTTCGATAAATAAGACTGCCCTAAGCAGTAGTCTGGAGTTCTACGTTAGAAGTTTAGTGGCAAATTTCCAGGTACAAGTTTTAAACACGTTTCATACCTTCTTAAACTTAAAATGGTTCTTAGCGTTCAGCGAAACTTGAGAGTGGTGATTATTTAAAGGTGTCATTTATGCAATTTTACATCACATATGCAACTCGTTAAAATGAAAATTGTCGAGTGTGGTAGGTGTACAGAAAAGTTTTGAAATAAACTTGAAGTTGTCTGCTACGAAAGTTGTCATATTTATATGCAACCATATTTTTTAAAAATTCATAACTCGGTTTGATATGGATACGCAACAGGTTGTTTGACGTAATTTTTTATTAATTCATTTCTTCTTTTCACACAGTTTTTAGCAAGGCTAGAGTGTTTTCCTGTTGCATGTGCTATACTTTTTGTTTGTTCTTTTTGAAAGGAGTCAGAAGACAAGCTATAGCCTCTATCAAAGACGCTAAATATCCGTTTTAGTATGAATACAATAAGCTGTATATCACAATGAGCTACGAAATATTAGGTTCTTTGCGATTTTTCAAAAACATTTCACTCCAACATATTGAGATACAACAAGAATTCAGGCTAGTAAAAAGGACGTACATTAAAAGAACAATTGAACCCTTGAACTACAAGCTTAGCAGAATATAAAGTGACTATATCTGGGCTTCTTTAAAACTATTGTTTGCGTTAGCCACTCAAGAAAAAATGTTTACTGGACATTGAAAATCCGATTTGAAATGATCTTGACCTAGAGTCTAACCTCTACCTCATTATCCTAGAAGGTTCAGTTGTCCTCCAAAGATCGTTGTTTTAAATAATTCTATACATAAGAACTTTGTTGCACCATTTTTATTGATATTTCTCTACTGGATTCTATAATTTGCACTTTAGTGTACATAAGCAAAATTCAAAACACGACAAAATACCTCACATGAGTGAAGCCGAAACATTTCTCTTTTTCCAGCTCTCATGGAAAAAGATTTTTGGTCGAATTTTTGGTTTCTAACCCCATACTAGTAGGGTCTGTAGAGAGTAGCAGCCCCGTCACATTTTTCAGGACTATCTGTATTGGGCTAAGAAAAATGATATCTTATAGTTTTTAGTCCGTTTTAAAAAAAAGTTTCTTAAAAAAAAATTTATTTAAATAATTATTTTTAATAGCATAAGAGTGCTTGACTTTTCTGACTTCTTTTTGCATTCAGATGAAATTTAGCCCCATGTGATTTAATAATTCCTTAATAATTTTAATGAAATATTAAAAAAAAATCAATAAAATAATTTTAATGCAATAAGGGTCCAGAAAAGTCAAGTCAGTCATGTTGATGTAAAAATGAGTTGATCCCTTGTTACACCAAGGTATTTAATTATGTAATTAAGGGGGTCGTACTATGTATGTGCCGGATCAGAAAAATATTTTTTTTTTGACTAAATTACTTCTAAATTATCCCTAGAATATATATTTAAAAGGATTTCTCCGAATTCGAAGTCGTTATAAAGTAATAGCCGTATAATGGAGCTGCTGTTCGGAGCTCGCCCGGGACACTACCGATTTTTAATTGTGTTTTTCTCAAAACTGCATTTTGCAAATTGGTTGCCACGATTCAAAAAAAACTACTGAACTGATTGCGCTGAAATTTGAATAACATGTTCAGCGGATCCCTAGTTACAACTGGTAGCAGAATCTTAGCAATATCTGTCATAGCTTTATTTAGCTGAAGCTAAATTCATCGTAAAAAATGCAAAAATTTAAAAAAAAAATTCAAAGTTTGGCTAATTTTTTAATTTTCAAAATTTTGACTTAATTCTGGTACTAGTTATAGCTACAGGCCTATAAATGAAGTATCAATTTAATTTTTTAATTTCAGATCAGGAGGACAGCCGTAATCATGACAGCCATTTGACAACTTATTTTTACAGCGGTCACTTTCAATATTTCTCGTTAAAAAAATTCTATGGTTTTTTGAAATATGAAAAAATATATGGTAAAACTTTCAAGAATGGGTAACTCATAATCTTAAAAAAAAATTCCCGAAAAAAGCGGAAAAATACGGGCCGTCACATAGGATGACTTCCTTAAATGAAGCACCCTGCATGAGTTCCAAGGATTTAAATCCCAGAATATCGTTTGTTTTATGGTCCCCGCATAAGGAATATGGTAGGTGGCTTTCTGTATGTACACCAGGCACACTTAGACCTAAAAGGTTGGTTTTGTTACCACAGGATCATTGAATCCGGCTTACTTGCTAAGCCATTTCGAGCTTATAATGAAGAGTTGGATTCTCATCTAACGTCTAAGCTGTCCGAGCTTCCAGGTCTGGATTAGTGCCGGTTTTCAGTACCAAATTTCAGTACCACTTAATGTTACGTGGGTTTAGGAGATTTGAAAATCTTACTATCTTTCGAGCTCGCTCGCAACATTGTTTTAAACCCCATTTCCCACTTCCATGTACACGAGGAAATCTGCAAAGATCTTTACATTTTCATAGTTATGAATTCTAAGATTCAACTTTCTAGATTAAACCGTTAAACAAAATATATAGAAATTAGTTTTTTTTTGGCATGATTGCCATTTTTTAGTACGGAACAGCATAGATATTAGATATGCTGGTTGTTGGATACATACAGGTAGGTGATTCAAGCTAATCTGCATGTAGCCACCCCATGGTGTCATCAACTAAGTATTACAAACTAGAAAAAAATTTAAAATAAATTCCTTATTTAAAAATAATAAATAAATATAAATATCTTAAAAACAATATCGTTGCACTTTAACTACAACCACTGTGCGTATTTTATCCAAAAAAAATATACATTTTTTTTCCATTAAAAAAAATTGATTTACGGCTTTTTTGGATGGTCAACTTATCGAATTTGACCGCATTTTACGGCTACATTTAAACTTGTTAAAATATTACCTGCCTGCAAGGCGCTTTTGTGCATGTGTTGCGCAATTATAGCGAAATTTCAATTGAGTGTATTTAATTGCATAGTTAATATTACGACAATTTCCAAGGTAATAAAATAGTTGAAGTTGTTCATATACAGAACCATTCTATATTCAAATAAAGCAATATTTATTGAATTTTTCTGAAAAAAAATGTTAAAAGCCCTGATAGTTGTACACTTATATATTTGAATTTATAAAATGCAATGTATTAATAATTAAATTTTTTTTTGTTCACTTTTAAAAAAAAAGTTGTGCACTTCCGTGTGAACATAATTTTGTTTGGCATTTAAAGAACAACTAAAAAAAATTTCTTATTATGTGTGATATTTACAACCGAACATTATTTTAATGTGCACTATAATTTAACGTTATAATTACAAAACTTGCATTTTTTTTGCGCGTTATTGAACCAGGAAAGTATAATACCATACTATAAGCTAAAGGTCACTAAGCTGGAAAAAAACGGATAAATAGAAAAATTAAATTTATTTGAAGAGGTTGTTGTACCCAAACTTTATTAATGGAGGACCGCATCTCAAAATTGGCTTTATTTCGATTAACCTTGACCCGCAAAAAAACGCATAGCCTCCCACTTACTAAGCTCCAAATCAAGCTTACCATTCTCCAGCTAAAACACCGAACAGCAGGTGAATTAGTCAGATCAAATCCAGATAGGTGTCTTGATCTTCGGTTATTATCAATTTAGTACTAGACGTTATACAGCGGAACCGACTAGTTAAGGGTAAGACGCTAGAAGTGTTATCTAGCGCTTGGACGAGACCCGGATAATTTAATTCGATAATCTTTTCAATTCGTCGGTTAATTTCTGTTTGTTTCGTAAATTTAGTTCAATGGTGTTGTGAAGATATGACTGTGATAAGATTCTTGTTTTGTGCTAAGTAATTTAAAGCTTAATCATATCGACGTGTAGTGAGTTCTGTTCCAGTTTCTTTGTCATATATCAATAAACTTATTCACCTTGTTGCAGTCTTCAACGTAGCTACTCGTTGGTATGATAAAACCTTCAGAAATGGAAATTTCGGTTGTTTTATTAAAATTTGTCGCTTAGAGAATTTAGCCGTGGTATTGATTTTTAAATTCAAGGCAATAAGTGAATGATGCATAGTGAAGAAATTTTTGATAATGAAGCATATCTCAAACTGTGCCTTGTCTTGTGGGTGGGTGGCAGAGTGATATATCAGGGCCATGAAATTATGCCACTTTGGACTAATTTTATCCCATATTTGGATCGATTTTATATTGTCTTATAGTGCACAATGCTTTGGAAAAAGCGAGTTTGGAAGCCACAAGCACGCACAATAACTCGTGATCGCGTTGATCAAATATTTGGAACTCACCAGCTTCTTACGACTTTACCAGCCAGTTTATTAATGAAAAAAATTCTTCGGCTGGCTATTAACTAATAGCAAAGAATACGTAAAAAAATAAGAATACAAAATAAAGCACAACAATTTTTTACCATTTAAAAGCATATTGGCCAAAACCATAATAAACCAAATATTGTTGAAAAATTAATCCAGTTGTAAAGAAAAATATCTTGAGACTGTTTTGTTGATTTATTAAATTTAAAGCAAAAAAGGAAATTTTTTATTATTAAAATAATAAAGCACTTGAATGAATTAATAAACAAAATCGCTTTACTACATCGGCTGTCTCTCATGCAAACAATCCTTAAAGGACGTTGATTGTGAACCTTAGAACATTCAAAGATAAAAAAAATTTTGAATTTTTATGCTTTTCATAATTTTTACACCCGTATCTTTAGAACTATTAATTATAATATAAAGTAAAAAAAATTAAAGGTGTTTTCTCAGAGGATCTCTTTCCAAATTAGTATCAACTTTTTCGAACAGACCACTCAAGTTAAATAAAACTAACAAAGCAATAAAAATTTTGCAAAAATATACTTTTTCCTCCAAAACCGTTATTACTGCTAATTTCTTTTTGGTATTATTTTGTTGAAAAGCCTATAACAGTTGCCAAATAGTTTGTGCATTATTAAAGAGGTAATTGCAATAATTCTTGGACAAACCCATGGAACATTTTAGAGAAAAAATCATCAAATTGTTATTCAGTGTTCCTTTCATTTTGCCTCTGTGCAAAAATATGACAAATATATGGGCATTCTAAAAATTTAAAAAAAATAGCATAGAAAGTAATACCATGGATACACTGCTTGTATACAAACAACATTATACAAATTATGATATGCGATACAAGATGGCATGATACACAGCCCATACATGTTATACTTGTAGAAACCGGACCATCACATCGCACACAAAAATGAAAACACGCTCAAACAATTCTACCTGACGGAAGGATAGAAAAATCCACAACTGCCATTCATTGGAATTTCAGTTGATTTCAGTTTTAGATGGCGCTGATGGCAGTTAAAGGAAGGCTATATCAGCTAAAATCATCGAATTTATATGCAAGGAAACAGGTTGGATATTATGTAGATATCAGCTCGTTGACGTACTATATGCGTATTATTGGGTGATAAACTGGTGATATTGACGATATTATGATTTGTATACGAGCTGTGTATCCAAGGTATAACATTAGCTCTGAAAGCATAGAGTGACTAGAAAGATGAATGCTAAAGGTATTACCTTTCGAGGAGCGGTTTTGGAGCTATGCTTCAAAGAGTGGTGCAAATTACTGCGAAAATCTTTTGTTCTTAAACCCGCTTTAAATATATAAGGAATCAAGATAAGGTCTATTATATTGTAGCATCCTCCTTGTTGTCTGTCTTTAAGATAAAATCGAAAAATGGTACATGAAGAGTTGATAGAATTAGTTCCCTGCAAACAATTTGTTAATGATTTAGCGCAAGTGAATCGAAACTTAATTTCGTTCATGTATAGCTCACTAGAAAAGCATTTACCAACAGTCTGGGCGTAACTCCATTATTTTTCGGGACAAAGCCCGAGAAGCCGTTTAAGGTTCTGCAACGAAAGTGCAGAAGACTGACCCCTTAAAACACCAATTATGATTTTGTAAATGCCCTATGGAGTGTTTTTAAATTTTTTTAGTGGAATCAATAGCGTTAAAACTTCGATTGTGCTTTGACTTTAGCGTTGATATAAGAATTACAAATTGCATCGCTATGGAAGAAAGACTCTTTCTTGGGGTACAAATTGAGTTCAAGCAGTATCCTCTTTCAATCTACACTGCAAGTGGATTAGATAAAGCTATTTGAAAAGGGGTCACTTTAAATTGAAAAGATAGTAGTGCTTATACCTCACAAATGGCCCTAAAAAGTTGAAACTTGGAAGCGAATTTTTAGGAATATTCTGAAAATATAATTTATGAAACCATTTTATCATTGTGAACACAAACTGAAAATATCGTCACATATTTCACGAAGGAGACTTTCACGGTAGATATACCCATTTGATGTAATTTTACTTTATTCTACTAAGAAAGTAACTTAGGTTAAAAAAAATTTTCAAATATTCAATGGTGTATGGAAGGGGGGCAAAGAAAATAGAAAGCATATATTTTCACGAATTTCGTCATATCTCTTAGGTGTTCTTAAATATTGAATTAATTTTTATTCTCCGGATTACTCACATAAATTCCTAGAAAGCGTATTCAAGATTTTTTGAAATTCGACTCCTAAGGTGATATAAAAGGGTCATATATATTTCAACGAATTCAGCCATATCCCTCAGGTCTGATGAGATATCGAATAACTTTTCACTTCCACGGGCTTGCATAATAATCGCCTAAAACTTGTTTTTAAGTTTTGTCCGTTTTCAACCCCTAAGAGGATTGAACACGTTTTCACGAATTCCGTCATTTCTTTTAGGAGCAATAAGAAATTAAATTGGTTTTTACTTCCCGGCGCTGTCTACATATTTATCTACGAACTCTTTTCATTATTTTTGGATGGAGTGTAAGGAGTTTGCATATGTTTTCAGAAATTCCTACAAATTGCTTAGATCTGATGAGATATCTAATATACACACATAAGGTTTCACATATAATCGCCAAAATGTCAATTTCAGGATTTTTAGATACTCAACCCTAAGGGGCTGTAAGGGGGTTTTATACTTTTCACAGCGTCGACATATTTCTTAAGTTTGATGAGATATTAGATTGGATTTCACTTCCACAGACATTTTATATAATCCCCTATAAATCCATTTCTCAATTTTTGGATATTCAACCCCCAAGGGTTTGCATATGTTTTCACAATTTTTGCCATCCCTTAGTTCTGATGAGATATAAAATTGGTTATTACGGCATTTAATGTAATGGCCTAAAAACAAATTTCACGATTTTTCGAATTTCTAAAACCAAGGAGGTTGAAAGGGTTTGCTTACGTTTTACAAATTTTTCAAAATCCCTCGTGTCTCATGAGATACCAAGTTGCTTCTTATGAAATCGGCTTAAACCTGTTTCACAATTTTTTTTAAATTCAACCCCCAAGTAGATGTAATGGGTTTGTATTAGTTTTAACAATTCGCCATATCTCTTAAGTCTGATAAGGCAGCAAATTCGTTTTCCAATTTTTCATGAATTATCGCGTCCGACTGATCGATGATCAAAATTTTGAACGACTTTTTTATGGTAGTTAATTGTAAAGCTAACTTTAATTTTCGTATTTTCATTCTGAATATACGTTGATATTTCAGATGTTTAGTTTACAACAAATTTATCGAGCAATGGTTGAGAGCACGGGTTTTCTTGAGACAATGTTAACCAAATTGCATCCAACAAAATTTTAACTAACTCTATTAATTTGTATTCGAAAAGGTAAAAGGTCCAAGGCTCTGTTCACAACAAACTTTAGTACTGGTAAAATTCAATGCAGAATCTCACTAAGAGTTCTGCCTTAAAATGACTTGAAGTGATATGCAAAGTTTCAACTTTTTACAATTGAGTTAAAAGTCCAGCATTAGCCATTTTCAACAAATTCATTCCGAAGATATTTCAATTGCTGATCAAAACCAAATTCTATTAAAGTGAATATAATTCAAATAACACAGTAGAAAACAATAAGAAACCATCGAGCTTTACGCCCTCTTAGATTGAATACAGGACGTGAATTTTTATTTGTTTTCATACAAAGCCGATGACTTGTATTTCAACAAATGCGTAGAAATCTTCCTCAAGACAACATAATGTTCCTTCCGCATTATTCTTAGATTTATTGAAAAATATCTAAGCAACTTAGAACCGCCAAACTAAGCAGCTTCATCTTCATCCGAAATCCGCACATAATTTATTATTGATCCTGCCAACAACAAAAAACCATCTCTCTAATACTCGGTTATGAATTATTTGTAGGCAATTTACTACTCTCCGATGCATTGTATAATATCCTTGATGAAAATCCCACAACATACTAGCACTGGATAAACGGAATGCCTCCACACATGATATTGAAAGGACGAACCTACTGTTTCGAGTATCGAACCTAACGAAGAATTTATTTCAATATTATGCAGACTCACTCCAGGTGTTCCGTACATACGAAAGACAAAGATGTTCGTCCGAGGGTTAAGTAATCCGGTATTACTGTTTGTCTTTCTTGGGCCGGTCCTTTCGAGTAACCAAACTACATTTCAATTATTCATTTCTGGTCCTTGTGATAACAATTCAGACATACTCTAGCCGAGTCCTTCGAATGCCCAAATCCAAAGATATGTGAGTCCCGAAATGTTACCATATTTCCGGAAATCCTAGTCTGCATTACGTAGGACCCGGATAGATGGGCGAGATTTTCAACATACCATGGAAGAAAAATGAAAACGTATTGGAATTTCCATTCGGCATTACTATCAGGGGATTATACTCGAAAAAGGATCGGCTAAGAACTATGTCCTAGAGGATTACAAAAATTCCGTTTCGGAGAGGTCACCAAGGACTACTTTATTATTTTCACAAGTCAACGAGAGCTTAATGTCTTCGGAAGTTCTACCGTATCTCTCGTTCGAAATCTATGCATATGAAATTCAGATATTTGCTGAAGGTCGGATGTATCTGTTACGTGCAGGTGCCTCTACGGAAATATACTACATGGATAGTAAGTATATCACAGGTGTGCAATAAAGTGACTTTGAAGCTATCGTATATTATCCGCTGAGAGCCTCAGCTATATTAATTTTATTTTTGTATTTTATATTTGCCGAGTTTCGATACTGAATGCACGTCAATCGAAACGTAAAACTTATAAAACTGGTCGGACAGGTTCGAAAGAAATGGACATTACCTATAAGTATCTAAATGCTTTTAAACGTACAACTTGCTTTTTGACTTATTTTTTAAAAGAATCGAGAAATACAGGTATGGAAAAATTTAAGAATTGATGGTCCTAGTATATCAAAACTTCTCAATCTTCTAAAAATGTGGAACTATAAACACGACTGACAAAATTTTTACAATAAGCTGCGAAATCTTATTTGGATTTTTTAATGACGCATCGAAAATTTACATTTAAACTAGCTCTCTCAATAGTCAGTATGCATGGCAATAACTTAAATAAAAAATCTGCCAGCAGTCTGGGTGCAACTTTATTATGTCCTTTTTTTAATGTTCCATAAAACCATAGGCTAGAAAATAACGACATAGCCGTTTAGGGGTTGAATATCAAAAAATTCTGAAACCAATTTTTAGGCGAATTTACAGAAAACTTATAAAACACGTCAAAGTAAAAAGCAATTCGATATCTCAACACATTAAAGTGATATTTTGGAATTCGTAAAGACGTACACAATCATTTTGCAAAACCACCCTCTTAGAGGTTGAAATTCACAAAATACCGAAATTAATTTTTAGATTATTATATGGAAAGTTTATAGAAGTAAAAGCGAATTCGATCTCATTAAACTTAAAAGATTTATCGGAATTCGTGAAAACTTGAACAATACTTACTTTACTAGTTAGAAAACACTTAAACCAGTTTTTTCCCCACTACATTTAAAACCTTTAAAAATTAAAACGAATTCGATAACTCATTAGACCTAAGAAATGTATTGAAATTCGTGAAAATGTAAACCACAACTTTACACAGAGGACGGATAACAAAAACGAAATGGACAAAATATTTTTAGGCGCTTTTATAAAGAGTATAAAAGAGAAGTGATATTTATTTTATATGTGTCATGCCTAAAAGATATAACGAAATTCGTGAAAATGTGGAAATAACCGTTTTTACTGACATTTAGTTTATTCCAACTCTACATCTACATATGCGTACTAAGTTTCAACTGTCTATCATAATTTCAACTGTCTATCAACTGATAACAATTCCGACCCTCGTACCCTGCAACTTCTATCAACAATTTTAGGATGGCTCTATTGTGGCTCTATATAGTCATTCATTTTCAAATTTTTATCCTTTGCGATTTTTGAGATATAAAAATCAGGATTTTTTCCTTTTCACCCCATCCCAACATCACCCTTTACAACCGCATCCCTAAAATTGTTTTACCTCCTAGAGATCTAACTCTTGTAAGATTTTTAAGATCATATCTGGTACGGTTCTGGAGATATAAAAATTTTTTTTTTTCCAATATTCGTACTCCCCACTTCCGTGCTCCACCTTACCCTTACAATATATTGTAATCCAAAGTTTTTCACTTAATACAACAGTTTATACGATTATATAGGAAACCCGTGAAGTTAAAAATACGACGGACAGACGGACATTTTTTTTTTTGCTTTTTTGGTGTTTACTAGTTCTAAAACGTGTAAATACAAAATTTCAGGGTAGCAAATTTTTTTGAAATTTTAGGTCGATCACAATACTTTATTATTAAAAAATAATAAAGTAAAATTGAAATCACCACAGACCTAAGAGATATGGCGAAATATGTAAAATCCTATTCAACCCCTAACCACTCTTATTTTTTGAATATAGAAATTTTATGAAATTCATTCTCAGACAATTATGTGAAAAGCTTCTGGAAGTAAAAACCTATTCAATATCTCAAAAAAAAACCACTTCTACTCTCTTTCAAGATTTGAATATCAAAAAATCATGAATTTAATTGTTGTGCGATTATTTCAAAAGACCGTGGAAGCAAAAATCAGGGAAGGGACGGCTCAAATCACTTCCGATTCTTTAAAATTAGGTTTCATGTCACAAATTTGAAGGCGTATTTTGAAGGATTCATTAAGTACTTATAAAACAGTGCTTTAAGCCTGCTTTAGAAGGCTCAAAAAATCGATTTTATTTTATTGTTTAAATCGATTCCTAATGTATCTAAGAATATGTATCCGAAGTTATACAGGCTGATTCACAATATTTTCAAATATACAGAACTAAACGCAGTGGGGTGTCGAGCAACATTTGTTCTGATCGTAAATTTTAAGGTGGGATTCTGCTTTAGAAGGTCTAAAAAATATATTTTTTTATTGCCTAAATCGATTGATAAACTATCCAAGATTATATTCACAAACTTACAGATGCCAATTCGAAGTATTTTCGGAGATACAAAGCCGAACGCAGAGGGTTATCGTGGTCAGGCTTCAAGCGCATTTTCTCGAGCTTTATTTTTTTGGTTTTTTCTGAATTGGCAGGCGTGATAGCAAAAAAACTAAACGACCAATCGACTCCAACTAAAGTTTGTTCTCTTCAGTATTGAAATCTCTTCTAGATGAACTAAGAAAATTGTTAAAAAAGTATTTTAAATAACTTTTACAGCATGTGAAAATGATTTTTTGTGGTTGAAAAAAAAAACATTTTTTTTTTCAAACCTGAAAAAAAGTAATTATTTCATGATTATTTCACCTTTTTCTTAGTTCACCCAGAAGGAAAATATATGATAATTACAAATCTTTTTAGTTTTTTTGTTTCAGACAAAAATTACGAACTGCATCTGTCATGCCAACAGGAAACTACAGTGGCAAGGCGCTCAGGGAAAGGGCTCATTGCTCTGCTGTTTATTATTGTATCTACTTAAAAAATTATGTTTTTATACTTCAAATACATAAGAAAATATACCCCAAAGTTCGTTGGGCTAAGTTGCTTTATCCCTTCCAAAAAAATCTGCGAAGAAAAGCTATTTTTGGGTCTTCTAAAGCAGGATGCCCCCTTCATAGACTTAATGAAAGAATAATTCCACCAATTACGAAAAATCACATACGCACATTCAAGCCATTCATATAACCCCATTGTTTGAACTTTAAACACATCTTTAAAGCTAAAATTTAAAAATTCACCACAGTGTACTTTTATGGGCCGGACTGCGTAGCTCGATCAAAACAACGGTAGACAAAGCTACATGGCCCTATAAAAGAAGCGTCCGCCGTCAATACGATCTCTTTTGGATAGTGTACTTTATCGAAATATCTAGTTGCGATTCGCATTAACGCTGTTTCAGCGATATTTGGAAAGGTAATTATTCTAAATCAGTAGCAAACGGAAACCTTTGAGACTTGTCTTCACGCTGCTTCTGCTGGGGACCTTTTTCAAAAGTAATATGTTTTCAACGAATCCAACTCTCATTCGCGAAATCAAAACTCATATCTCCAACCTTTTCATTCCCTCTTGTTCAACGAGTAGAATTACCACTGAACAAGATCACTTAACAAGATCAAATATCCTGATCGTAATCATTGGTCCGTCGAGCCGGATCAAATATCAAAGAAGCTGCAATTTTGGCCCTGTGAACTCGCCAACAAAATTCCACACCAGCAACTATCAACTTGCAACGATCACCTGATCGTAAACACCCATTATTGCAAAGGAACTTTCGTACCAATGATATTCAGTACTAATACAATACCGCTGCAGTTCTTATTCTCTGTGAAAAATTATCAATAGCTCTTCTGAGGTACTGAAAAACTCAATTCTTTTGGAGAAAAGTCAACAGTAGTGGGGATCTTAATTTGCAGCACTGAATATTGCACGAATTCCGAAATTCGAAAAACAGAATTGTTTTAAAACAATGTTATTATTAGTGATGCAGTTTTAGTGCATTGTTAGTACAATAAAAAGGTTAAAAAAGAGGTTTGCAACACAGGCCTCAGAACGATTCCCTGCAGTACTTAATATTGACATCATTTGGCATAAGCTTGAATTTAGATTCGCGGTATTCATTCTATTTATTTTCAGAACTGAACTCGGACTGATTACAAATTCTTTCTACTGAAAAATCAGTATTAAAAAATTATTATACATGACGCCGGTCAGACGGATAACAATTTTCTTTACTTTTTTAGAGTTTGTTAAATCTAAAACGGTCGAAAAAATGTTTTTCAGTGTAAAATTTTAAATCGATCACAATACTTTGTTTATAAAATATTGTCTTAAAATAATAAAATAAGAAATACGACTTTGCTGAACTGAATACGATTTATAGATTTATTTTTATAATAAGATTTATAGAAATTACATCTAAAACTACAATTTCTTGTAATAATCTAGTTAAATTTGAAATACTAATTTCAAAAAGGGAAAGCTTCATGAAACGACAGTCTACAGGTGTGTTGTTTCCCAGTTAATCACCTTTGATAATGGTTAATATTAAAATTGAAATGTGGTTAATATTAAAATTTAAAATTCGTTTGATTTAATTTTTTGGCAATGAAACATTTCTTATATGTTTCTAATGGCGTGAAGATGTCAATAGTATTATATTTGCTAAAGGTAATTGTTTTCTAATAAGAAAACGTGAAAAAAGTTCACTTAGAAATTTTTTCTTTCAACCTCACTGTAAATTTTCAATTATTGCTATCCCAATTAAAGTAAAGCTCAACAAAAGTAGCGTTAATTAAAAAAAAAAATCTGCTTTAAAAAATCCACAATATTAACTAATTACACTTCGTGTAACCTTAAATTATTTGGCGGAATTAATTGTCTTCTTTTTTTCTTACACCAATTTTTGCAACAAGAAGTGATATAATGTCAGGTAATTTGCAACAACATCTTAAAAAGGTAAACACAGCATAATTGCATAATTCTCTAAAGGTCATGATTATTTGCGGGGAATTTTCTTTCAATTGTTGTTGGATTTAATGCACAACGAAAACAGGGTACTTAGAATTTTCTTGCTTACTCAATTATTTTAATTTGTACTTAGTGTTGACCTTAAGAACGGTACAGATTGCTTCTCAATGCAATTCTTTACTTGAACTCAATGAAAACTAAGTAGGAAAAAACCTTTTTGAAAATAATGACTTCCTACTAAGAGTGGTATACGTCAACTTACCTGTCCTTGACTTTACTTAAATTTATTTTTTGGTTAGGTATTTAGCTGTTTTTCTTGAATCATAATTACTTGTAATAAGCCAGAAGGTTTCTTGCAAATTGAAATTTCCTGTTGACTTTCAAATTTAAAAAGGGTCCTGTCGTCGTCACGATAAATCACGACAAAGTGATGGCATGAAATCCTCACTTAAGCGAATTGCCACCATCAAAGAAATTTCCCTTTTTCCTTGAAAATTCTTTTGATTAATCGCATGATGTGTCCAGAGAGTGGAGAATTATGAGGACTCCTCCTTAAGGCTGTTCGGTTTGTTTGACTGGGTAGAGTAATTGACAGAATATTAACTTAAAGATTATTCATAAATTTTAGTAATAGGTTGAGCCGTGAACGTGCGATCCTTGTAATCCGGGCAAGTGTTTTCTGTGAGATTCTTTGAGCCGCCCCTTCATCTTCAAGGTCCTTTCTATTGTTCATTTTGTAGCATGGAACCTTTTAGCTGATGGAATTGCCAACTTAAGACATTTGTCTTGTTACTTGTTTCAACCTTCCCTGGGTTTGTTTTCTTTTATTATTCGGGGATCTTAACAGCACCCGTCCCGGTTAAATTCTGTTTGGTGTCCTTTTCGGATTTATTTAGGGAATAGTCGAGTTTCGGCTTCTATCGATTGCCGACCACTTTATTATTCACAAACAGTTCCAAGTTGACTAATGGCTGTCAGCGTCAACAACATGCTGTTTGCAAATGCGTCTATAATAGGACTAAGTAATTACGCCTTCGGCCATTTCGATGATTTTGGGGATGGAAATAATAGCGAAAGAGAGTCGGGAACAAAGTAAATATTTTTCAGTTTGTTTTAGGGAAGTTGAGATGACAATCTCGTTGAGGGAGCGCAGAAAATATTCCCTCCAGGATAGGTAAGATTTCGTCTACGAGGAACTTTTATGACATTCTCGCCGAATATTTGGGGAAACGTTGTTAAGCGCATCGGTATATAAAGCCAGTGCAGAGCTATTAAAAAGCCATTTAGCAATAGTTAAGACAATACTAAAATTTTCCTGGCAGTATTCTTAATGGTGCCGTATTTTACTTGTCCTTGCATTCGCTAGACTCTAATTGAAAATTTACGACAACAAGAACAAGGGCGTCAAATTCTGAAATAATTTAGATAAAGTTTGATGTTGATTAAAATAGAAATCGTTGCAATATATTGTTCATTTTACTGACTTGGAGCAGAATTTTAGATATTGACCAGAATTACATGGAAAGGCATATTTTGTACGACTTTGTTTAACTTTTCAGTGTCACTCCAATCAACGAAAATAACTTCACGTATCATTCAATTAAACAAAATTGTCGATAAAAAGGGCGGTATACCGATACATTCATACTGTACCCCCAGTACAGAAACATACAGCGGAAATTTGTCTACTGCCTGTTAAATTATGCTGCAAAGAAATACTGCTTCAGTATCACGAATTCAGTGCTGTATGGATACCATATTAGTGGTGAAATTTTTCTGGAAAATAATTTTTTTTCTTAATATGAATTTGTACAGCAGTTGTCTATTCGTTTTTCGTTGCACAACGATGTAGACCCAAAAATATACGACATGTGTTAAACATTAAACATACATCTACCAAGATATGAATCTAGGACCGCATCGTTCTGAAGACAATACTATACCACTTAAGCTATTTAGCGCAGTAGATGTTATTAGGAAAATAGTGAATATGAGGTTTTAGTCTTTTCAGAATTAAATTTAAGAATTCGAAAACCTTAAAAACATGAAAGGCTATAAAAATGTTTAGAATTTCAATCTCCTACCCAATTTTCTTGAAATTGTTCATATTTATTTAACTTATGGTTTTTATTTAATACAATTTAATCTATAGCATAAAATTTTGATAAAATTAAAAATAAATTCTATTCCGTCCTGTTGAAGTAGATGAATAATTTCTTAAGAAATTTTATCACTTTATACTTCAGTACTGGAAAACAGAACTACTTCAGAACTAGCTAATCAATGCAGATGCAAATACTTTTCAGGATTGATAAAACAAATAAGAAACAAAATGAGTTCGATAATTTATTTTTTTTTCTGATAGTGTTCAATACTGAAAATTTAGATTAATCCCACACAGTTGGAATTCAGTCTTACGGTATTCATTCAAACGGTTTTGAAAACTTAATTCTTATAGACCAAAAATTTTTAGACTTAGTAACTGAACATGTTCATAGACTTCATGCCCTACATTGGGCGCCAGACGTGCAAATTATTAATTTTAATAAACAAAATTTTAATAAAACAATAGACTCTCTTACTTTATTAGTTTAATAATAAAGTATTGTTATCGATTTTAAAAAAAAAATTTGCTACCCTGAAAATTTTTTTTTTCACATTTCATGACTAATAGACACCAAAAAAGCAAAAAAAAATGTTCACTCCGTCTGTACGCCGCCGTCGTACGCCATCCGCCGTCCGCCGTCCGCCGGATGCAAAATCGTTTGAGGGCTTATAGCTCCCAAACCTTATGAGCTATTAAATTGAAATTTTTTTTCTGAATAGAATGGGTAGGCTTCTTATTCTGTGGGTTGGGCGTGTGAGGGAAGACGTGAGGGAAGTGTTTAGGACGGAAAATTTTGGATTCTAGATCTCAGTAACCGCTTACGCTAGGAGGCTGAAACTTGAAATTTATATAGAGCTTCGATAGTGGACCCAATTGCCGATATGGGTGAATAGGTGTGGGAGTGGGGGGAATAATAAAGCGTCCGAAACGCTCGAAAGCCGAGATCGAGCCATTTTAAAATCCATATCTCCTAAACGGTTAATGTCACGAAATTAAAACTTAATGAACATCTGTAGGTATACTAGGAGAACAGATCGAAAAGACCTTTTTGAGAGGGGCAGTGGCATACGGAGGTGGAGGGTAAACAAATTTAGATTATGATATCTCACGAACCAATTGCAGTAGAGAAATAAAATTCGGTTTCGGTATAAAGGTTGAGAAATAAAGTGTGCTGAAAGGACATTTTTTTAAGGGGGCGGTGGAGCATGGAAGTGGAGGGGGTAAGAATTTTTCTAAAAAATCACGTCTCATATCTCCAGAATAGTATACGATAGATGCTTAGAATTTTTGCCAGAAGTAGGCTTAATAGACCCCTAGCAGAAAAATAAAATTTGGTGGTGAGGGTGTAGAGGGTGAGGGTGGGGGAGGGTGAAAAGGAAAAATTTCCGATTTTTATATCTCAAGAACTTATAATGATCAAAAGCTGAAATTAAAATTAAAATTTTTTATGGGGGTGGTATGGTACGGGAAGGGGGTGTTTTTCTTAACAATAGAACGGCTTATGCTAGAAAGTTGAAAATCAGAATCTATATGTAAATCAACTGGAAAAGTAATATTTTCTAAAAAAAATTCAAATATCCATTGGCATCCGGAAGAGGGGGGAAAATAATTATCAATGAAAATGGAATGCATATATTTTCACGATTTTCGTCATGTCTTTCTTTTAGGTCGTCCCAAATACTGAATTCATTTTGATTCTACGTATTCTTCATATAAATATCGAGAAAACGTTTTAAGGCTTTTTTGAAATTCGACCCCAGGGTGGTGTAAAGGGATTGTATACATTTTAACGAATTCAGCCATATCATCCCGGTCTGATTAGATATCTAATAACTTCTTACTTCCACGTGCTTGTTTAATAATCACCTAAAACCTCTTTTCAAGTTTTTTCTTTTTTCAACCCCTAAGAGGGTATAAACGGGTTGAACACGTTTTCACGAATTTCGCCATATCTCTTAGGAGTGATAAGGCATCGGATTGGTTTTCATTTCCTCGGGCTTTCTTTATATAATATCTAAAAATCAATTTTAGGATTTTTGGATATTCAACCCTAAAGTGGGTGCAAGGGGGTTGCATATGTTTTCACAAATTCCTACATATTTCTTAGTTTTAATGAGGTATTGAATTCATTTTTACGTACTCAGGCTTCCTACATAATTGTAAAAAAGTTGATTTCAGTATTTTTAGATATTCAACTCCAAGAGGACTTTAGGCTTTCGACAAGTTTCTTAGGATTGATGAGATATCAGATTAATTTTCACTTCCACAGGCTTTTTATATAATCGCCTACAAACGCATTTCGGATTTCATGTAATGGACCAAAACCAAATCACGAAAAACCTCCCAATCACGTTACAACTGATATTATACTACGACTTAGACCTCGTCCCGGAGTATGACCCAATTATGTAATTCATATGTTATATGTGACAGTGGCGTTTAAGTATTCTAGCGCGACCCCATTCTAACCGCTTCCCGAACTTTGTTTAGGTTTTCAGTCACATAGTAACCTACACCACGTCTCACAATTAAACGCGTTCCGGACTTCTACCCAAAAATAATAAAGTTGCGCCCAGACTGTTGGCAGATTTTTTTTTACATACATCAAATCATGCTGTTAAATATAAAAATACAAACAATAATTTGATTTCGATGACTAAGAATAATTTTTTTAATAGATTTTGTTAACCAGCAATTGAGAGGTAGGAATAATTAAGAGCAGAGTAAATTTATTTGGAGCAAAATTTTCAAAGACTGTCAAATAATTTAAATAGATTTTAGTCGAGTTTTTTACCTATTTCCTCTTTTCACAAAAAAAACTTAATTGGAATTTTCGGCTTTCGAACAAAAGGTTCTCACAAATTTTTTTGTGCAATGAACCAATCGGAGAATGCCATTGCATTGGTTGTTTTAAATAAAATTATTTATTGCATAGTTTGGACATAATGTCTTTACAACTCTGGCATAAACAACAAGCACTGAGCAGAAAATTCTACACTTTTAGTAAAAATACGTAATTGCAGTTTACATATTCAGAGAAAGCTTAATAAAAACCTCTTTGAAGCTACACAGTATGCCACAGTGTCAAATATTTGACTAAACAAAATTGACGAAAAATTCAGTTAAGTTTTTTCTGTCAAAATAGACCTTGAATAGAAAATAAATAAAAATAAAATAATGTGGCAAGTAATAATTTGAAGGTTACACTATCTGACAGCATTTGCAAGGGAAAAAAGTCAAATATTTGACAGCGTGACATACAGTGTCATACTAGGTTCAGACTATAAACGGTTTAGACTATAAAGGGAGTTAATTTCAATGACTCCAATTATGAGTATATGGAGTTCTAATGCCTAGTTTGTATTCTTTATAACTTCATAAGTCACATAACTTCAAGATATACTGAACAAAAAATATGGCATGTGTTCTTTCTGTATAAAATGAATAAAAATTCTAATTAAGTATTTCATAATATAAAAACTTGTTCTGTGCTACTTGAGATATGATACAATTGGCATTTGATATAGTAGGAGGGTTTCTAACTGGAAATTGATTGATTCCATACCTCCTTATAAATGTCCGAAGCCTAAATTAATTGATATTTAGTCCGACGAATGTAGCATATCTTTCGTTAATTTACTAAATTCTCCACTAAAATCGAGGTTTATCTAGAATCTCGTGAACAATCATAAAAAAAATGATGAAATATTTCTGGAATGCTCCACCAAAATTTCAATTTCTCACTGACCAAACAGTCTAAAAACATAAAAATATTTAAATTATTTTGCATGTTTTTGATGCACACTGTCCAGTAACACGGCAAAGATTTTACCTGGTTTGTGGAGAAGAAATACTGAGGTTAATTTTATTTATTTATTTTGTTCATTCATGAGAAAGTACCCTGGTTTTACAATTAAATACAAATAATAGCATAAAAGGGGTAAGCTCTTCTATACTTCAAGCGATGCTAAGAGCATTTCAAACCCAACGTGCTATTATTAAAAGCAATAGAACTAGTTACTAAATCTTTGGCCAACATAATCCATCCTGTAATGTTGAATCTGCTTTATGGTAATGAGTAAAAACTATTAGATGACTTTTCAAACGTTTCATGATGGACGTGTACAATGTTATTTTGGCCGCAGTAAATCATTTATCATTTATACACTATAGTGTCTATAGATGAAATCTAGAAATTCCAAGACCAGTTTCTAGTGCATAGAAAGAACCCGGCCTGAAAAAATTACTTTATTATTTTTCGCTTGTTGCGATTAAGAGAAACCCCAAATCCGGTTACAGTCCGTCCATTTTATTCAGTTGTGTCAGCGGTTCTTGATGCCTTCAAAAAAACATTTATTCTTTCTTTTCAAATTTTCAAATTTTGTAAGTACATACTCGTATTATAGCAGACCTCGACTAAAATCATGACATGACAAGGATGAAAGCGGTTTTTGGTAACACCATTCTTATTCCACTGTCCAACTGGGCATTTTGAGATAGACAATAGGCTAACAACCTATCCCCGGATAAAACAACACCATACTTCAGTACCTCACGAGAAGAAAATATCAGAAGATGTTTACTACCTACTTGTACATCAAAATGCCTCAAATATTCTATGACCTTATAATTGTTTAAGAAATTTAACAACTCAGAGTGGCTATTAAAACAATGTATCACTAAAAGTGGAACTTATAATTCAAGACCGGTTGATAGTCGACCCCTTTCCAATAATAATTGTTCCTTTTGAGATTGTAAGCAAGCAAGGGTGGAGGGCATAAATAAATGGCTTATAAAATTTATTATATATCAAGAAGTTTACTAAGTAGCGGTTAAAGACGTAGATTCCAAAAATGTTGTCGTCAAAACGAAAATGTCTAACCGGAAGAAACGAAGGCCTTACAGAGGTTATTTCAACTTAAAAAATCAAAATAACATAGGGATGGTTTGAGGATCGGAAACAGTGGATTAAGTCCCCTACATACGATTTGGTTATTGAAATGCGAACAAAAATTGACCATATCTTCTCTTTTTCGATTCATCTACACAAATATCACTGATAATTTTTATATTGTTACATGTACCCTAGCAACCCGAACAACTCAATCACCCTACTGGAATGTGCGGAAACTTCTGCATGCTACTTGACCACTATTCTCTCTCATTTACTCTCGCATGTTCTCCAGACCTTTCGAACATTCCACGAACACAACAGAATATGCTGGAAATCTCTGGTCTTACCACATGCAGAGTTTGAAGACTGGCGGTTTTGGCTACGGTGAAAGTGAGACGATGGTCAGTTTTACGCGAAAGTGTTTGTAAAGCAATTTTGATTTATGGGAAATGGGAAAATCGAAATAGAAAGTAAAAAAATAATAACAACCGACGTTAATGCAAGATTTTAAATTCGAGCTAACGCAAGGACATTTAATTTGGTTTTTTCCTTTTTAACTTTAACCAGAATTTTTATTTTTGCCAAAATGTTCTTGTTATCCGCCACCAGCAGCCGCTGTCAAACACACCCTCCTGATCTTTTTCACGCTGTCCTTTGAAGGTGATCGCCGGCCTAATAGTGACGTGGATAGTAATGCTATAACTAAGGCAGAAATTGCCAACAGATGACACCACTAGACAGATATACTGACCTGAAGGTAGAGATAGTGAACTAAGCAATCCCTAGGCAAACAGTTTTTTTTCAAATACCGCTGTAATAGTTGATATTAAAAAGTTAGAATTTTAAAATTGTCAAAAGATAAACCTTGGTAGTGTTTTAATATTTGTGGTTTGGACTGGAGCGTACGTTAAGGAAGGACACACTATGCTTTTGTGGTAATTATTTATAAAAATAAAGGCCGTAAGAGTAAGGGTCGGGATCGACAAAATATCAGTTACCATTTTATGGAAAAGAGTTCTGTTTTATCTACTTAAACGCATATGAAAAAGTTATTAAACTAATTTTACATCATAAAATTATCATCGATGGGTATAAAGCAACGAGTCTATTTCCTTCGAAAATTAGACAGTGATTCAACGTCAGAATCTTTTATTTTTAATGTAACCTCAACATCAAGAAATTTGTCAATGATGAACTTACTTTCAATATTTTCTTAAATGAAGTCTTATGTCCTTGTCATTAAGGCGCTGGGCATTTTCGAAACACTATCACCCTTCAAAAAATATGTTGATCATTTTCTATCCGAAAAGTATTGAACGAAGATCAGAAATTCATTTCACATCATTGGCAAAGAGTTTCAAAACGAAAAATTTTTTGTAAGTGTGTTATTTTTTTGAAAATGATAATTTAGCAAAACTTTTAACTTTTTGCAAAATTTCTTATTTCACAAAAATCGGAATCCATTTTACAGAAAATTTAATTGCATGAGAAAAACCCACAACATTGTGAAACAAACCAGCACAAATTAATTCAGCATGTTAAATTTCTAAAAATGGCAATAATTGATAACTTTTTATTTTAAGACCTATTATTTTTTACAATTTAGAATCAAATTTTTTACATAAATAAAAGATTAACTGTTTTTCGGATATTGTTCATAAAAATATATATACTAAAAACACTATCGTAAGCTTCCCAAAAGCATATATGTACATATCGTAGTTTCCGCAAATTTTAAGTCGACCATTTTCAGAAAATTTACTTTGAAACTCATACGAGTATACGTTGAATTACCAATATTTCTTGAATAGTATCAGCCCTATTAGACGGTATTAAGAACTATAACAGAAATTGCATTTTCTTAGTAATTGATTTTAATAACTTTTTGTGTAGGACTCTCCACTTTGGACTTATTTTTTAAAGAAACATGTCGTTTAAAAGAAAGAAATTATATTTTGGAAACTATGAGTCGTGTGATTTAAGAAAAAATTTTTGTTTAGGCAATTCAATTTTCTTTCAATTTCATTAAATACATTTTTCATGTACAAGTAGCTGAATTAAATATTTGTAAAAAAAAGGCAAATCACTAAAAGTTCTTTTTCTATAAATCTACAAAAAATGAAACCATCTATAGCGCGAATCTTATGAGATTCAACAAAAACTCAAATTATAGGAAATTTAATTTTTTTAAAAATTTGAACTAATCTAGATTTTGCTCTAAACTGCCATGGAATCGAAATGTTCGCTAAACACGATTTTTGTCGAGAGTTTTTAAGGATAGTGCAGCCAGCAGACAATTTTCGAAGTGGCCAACTTTAGGTTTTCTTAAAGAGTCCCAAAATTAAATAAATTTACCAAATAAAAATTTTTCCATACTTTTTGCAAGCTAAAACTACCTAGTGACTGTGCTACCAAAATTTTTGAACTCAAACTTTTTTATATTGCGGTCGCATTTATATTTTGCTTTTTAGTGGCATACAATAATTCGGTTAAGTCATAAAATTTCGAAAATTTTTAACTTAGTAAGTAACCGCGTCGAAATCAAAAACACATCGGATTAGAAATAGCTTGACAAATCGAAACGGAACAGTTGGAATATTTGGAGAAATTTCAACATAATTTAGTAATTTTTCTTTGGGAATTCCAAAGCAGCAGTGTTATGAATCAAATTTCTGTTTTCAAATGATTTCATGCAAGGACGTCCAAAATGCCGGGAAAGGACATAGTTCGACGGCAATTAACTTTTTAAACCAGTTAAAAGAAATCGTAAAAAAACGATATTAAAGCGAGTCTCTCTCCAAATTTTCAAGCGCCATTATTTAAAATTTCGGTTTGTTTTTAGATCCTTTCAGTTCTACCTCATTTGCATTTAGAATGCAAAAAATGCAAATTTGACTGTAAAAGCTACGTTCTTCTATGAGCGAATAGACACGCATCTTCAGCATATTCCACATTCAGTTCTAGATTTTGAAGAGCACCGTTCGAAGTCCTTTTAATCACACATTTTACCATGCAGCTTCTTACGGTGTCATTAAGTACAAGCAGGAACAATCACAAAAAATTGCAATTAGAAACCTTCTCTAACTTAACGATAATGTTATTCCGAGCATTAGCAAAATTTATCATTACACCCAGTCCGGATCCTTTGTGGTAAATTATACAGATGTGGATTGCTCTAATTTCTCCCTACCCTTACCATAGATTAAAGGACGAAGGTTTCACCCACCGTATTCCCAATCGATATTTCTCATTAGATTTTGCATTTCAGTTTGTGAGAGCCCTTCCTTCCTTTCCAATTTAAATTAGTCACCTACCCTTATCCTTTACGGGGTATCTTCTTAATACTTCCGCTGCAATATTGAGACCCGTCGATAATTCGCAGTAGCTTTTTCAGGGATTCACAGAAGGAAATGAAGTTACGCTGATAGTCACTACTAATTGCGTTAATGGCTAATTAAGTGGATCTCTAATCGCAGTTAATTTCCATAAAAAAAAAATTAATTTAATTATAGAATCACTTGAGTAATTAGATAGCGGGCTGCATGTTTACCTGTTAGAATGCAACTACTTATTATTTCCATTCAGCAGGTTTAACTTTCGTACATATTGAAATGACCTTGCTAGCCGGCTATCTGAAAGCTTTTCCAGTGAAAGTTTCACACGGTTGTATTTAATTTGAACAGGTAAGAGACAAAGTAAAATTTATGTTGTTATTGTGCTAAACTTTAAAGAGAAAATTTCGTGTATTGCGCATATGAAAGAGGGTCGGTAGTACACAACTCTCTTCGACTACACCTGCTGAGATGAAAAGAAGCCGCAATAGCTCAAGATTTAAGAGCAAAAGCATTTTTAATTCAGGGAACTAAATTACAATCCCATCATAAGTATGTTGTGCTTTCTTAGCAGTAACCTTAACGAATATCTTTTACGATTAAAGAAGCAAAAGTTTCGCTGTAAAAACAGTTTAGTTTGAAAGGCCGAATAATTTGGAGACATAGTACCGGCGTGGAGGTGGCGAAAAACGAATCAAGATCGAAAATCCCGTGTCCTATCACAACATAAATCTTTTTGGGCAGACTCATCATGACAAACATGTGCCACATATGCTGCTATAACTGCCCACTTAAGATCAATGTTAACTCGAAAAGTTTCATCATATGTTCCTTGATATCAGACAATTATAAATGGATTAAAATGACTAGAAGGATCTGAAGAATTTCACCGAAATATTTAAACCGTGATATGCTCGATTTATCGGTTCGCTGATCTGCGTAATATTCAAAAAATGAAAAACGTAGGAAAGACTTTTTGAGGCAGAGAACTTATGGAAAGAAAAAACAAAGTTTTCAATTTATTTTTGCATTCCGAAATACAACAGTGTAACAGATTATGTAAAATTACGTACATACTTACAACTGCCGCAATTTTAAAGTACCTACAATAGGCACAAGTACTTTAAGCAAATTTAAAAACTTCTGCGGCTGGAGTTTTATAAATCTTCATAAGTCGAACATGATGTAAGTTGAATGTAAGAATGGATTTGATTTTAGGGAAAAAAATCTAGCAGGAAATAAACCGTGGATAAGTTATCAACCTTCAGGGGTGGAATATCAAAAAAACTCTGAAACCGATTTTCAATCGATTATATAGAAAGTCCGTTAAAGAAAAGCCAATTTTATATCTCATGAGACTTACGCGAAGACGTAAACAATTATCTTACATCCTCTTAGGGGTTGAGTATCGCAAGAATCAATGTTTAGATCATTATATAGTAGAAAGCGAATTAAAAGCGAATTCGGTCTCATTAAACCTTTGTCGGAATTTGTAAGACTAGAACAATATTTTACACCTCCCATGTGATGTTCAATACCGAGAAATGCTTAAATCCCTTTTTCTTAATTATATTTAAAGCGTTTAGAAGTGAAATCGATTCGATATCTCATTAAACCTAAGAAATACATCGGAATTCGTGAAAATGTACACAACAACTTTACACCTATTTAGGGGTAGAATGTTGAAAAATTTGGAAAAATGTTTTTAGGCGTCTTTATAAAGAGCCCATAGAAGTAAACTTAATTTGGTAACTCGACATGAAAAGATATAACGAAATTTGTAAAAATGTGGGAAAAAACGCCTTTTTTACGGAAATTCTTTTTACTCCACTCCACCACCTTCATCTAAACTTTTTTTGCTTTAATTACTCCAGTAGTTTATTTATTTAAGTACTAAGTTTCAACTTTCGACCATAAGCCGTTTCTGGGATATAGAAAACCATCCCCACCTCCTACCAATATTTTTAATTTATTTATATAGTGCTCTATATAGTCGTCAATATCAGTGTTCAGCTTTCTATCCATTGCGGTTTTTGAGAAATAAAAATCGAAATTTTTTTTCTTTCCAACTCCTCCCACAATCACATAACCCCCTACATTTTTTTCTCTGCTAGAAGTATATTGCGCCTTACTCCTGTAAAATTTTAAAATCATACATCATAAAACTTACTATAATTTGTTTTTAAAAAATGGCAATCTTCTCACTTCTATGCTCCAACTTCCTCGTTTTAAAGTTTTATATTTAGTAGACTCCACTTTCAATCCTACATGAATCTAATTTTATCTTCCTTGAACAATGGAATCGGAAGATATTGTAATCCAAAGTCGTTTTCCTACCACCCCTCACCATACCTCTCCCTACAAAAATTTTAGTCTTTGTCTAAGCTCCTAATATCCCTTAAAGCAACCATACAGTTTAAATTTTTTGACATCAACTGTTCAGGAGATATGGATTTTTGGGCGTTTAACATATTGTCCAAATATGGTGTCAATGGGTATAGTGGTTCTCGAGTTTTAGACACACGTACCCAGAGCAAACATGTTTATATTAAGATTATGTTAAAAAACGGGATCGTTGACTAAAATTTCGTGGTATTATAAAGTATATATTATTTTATAACCTTCAAGTCGAAGGTAAGTTTACCACGCTAGCGCAACTAGTTCAGAAGTTATCTTTATTTAACTGAAACTATTTCATCATTTTAAGAATTCTTTTTATACTCTAGAGGAAATCATATAGAGTATTATAAGTTTAATCCAGCCCAAAAGTTTGTAACGCATAGAACCAAGCCTCGGACGAAAAAAAGTTATATATTATTTTTTGTTTATTTGTGGCCAAAAACCTCAAATCCGCCTGACGTCCGTCCGTCCGTCCGTCCGTCCGTCCGTCCGTCCGTCCGTCCGTCCGTCCGTCTGTCCGTCCGTCCGTCTGTCCGTGAACACGATAACTCAAGAACGCCTTCACCTAGGATCTTGAAATTTTGAATCTGGATGTTTGGTTGAATTTGTAAGGCTAAGTTCGTTAACGGGCAAAATCGTCCTACTCCTTCGGGTAGCTGCCATACAAAATGTCCTTAAAACACGAGTTCAAGAATATTGGTCGATAACTTCAGAAGGGTTTAAGCTACGATTTTGAAATTTTGTATGTGATATTTTTCCAATAGTTCAAGCTAAATATATGATTATGAAGAAAATCCTGTTAGTCCTTCGTGTAGCTGCCATACAAATATCCTGTCAAAATGTATTCACTTAATTTACGAAACTCACTATAACTCAAGTAATCTTTTAGCTACGAATTCGGAATTTTGTACAAATTAGTTTTGAGTGAAAAGAAAGTTTGGGTTTACTAGTCAGCGAAATCCTTTTACTCCTTCTGGTAGCTCCCATACAAAATATCCTTAAAACACGTGTTCAAGAATATTGGCCGATAACTTCAGAAGGGTTTAAGCTACGTCTTTGAAATTTTGTATGTGTTATTTTGCCAATAGTTGCAGCTAAATGTATGATTATGAAGAAAATCCTATTAGTCCTTCGTGTAGCTGCCATACAAATATCCTGTCAAAACGTCTTCACTTAATTTACGGAACTTACTATAACTCAAGTAATCTTTTAGCTATGAATTGGAAATTTTGTACAAATTAGTTTTGAGTAAAAACGAAGTTCGGGTTTACTAATCAGCGAAATCCTTTTACTCCTTCTGGTAGCTGCCATACAAAAAGTCCTTAAGACACGTGTTCAACAATATTTTTCGATAACTTTTGAATGCTTCAAGCTACGAATTTGAAATTTTGTACACGTTCATTTTTAAATGGTTCCAAGGAAAAGGATAAATATGAAAGAAATCGAGTGAGTCCTTCCTGCACCTCCCATGTGAAAGTCCTTCAAAAAGGACATTTTTTTTCAATGACTTACCCAGTTCAAGATATGAAATTAAACACTAAATATTGTCTTTTAGTTTTGAGTAGCAATCTAATGGCAGTCCTTAATAAAGGACATACAACATGCACACTCGTAATTCTACTTTATCCCCAACTACAATATAAATCGGAGTTCAGTATTCATCTAGAGTATTATACGATTGGCTTACAGCCGATCGTGACTGCAGTATGTTTTATTCTTAGTTGCACTTTGTTAAGAAAAAGAATAGCTCAATTGGTGAAATGTTTTCAATTAATGGAAAATAACAACGAAAGTGCTGAAGATGGAGCAATAAATGTACTCTCGTATGAAATGTGACAAAATAGGCTCTTATAATCACAGGGCAAAAACTGGTTAGCAATCCGGTTTTTCAAATAAATGATCATGAACAATATTTTTGCTTTTGGAACGTTAAAAACCCGCTCGATCTCGTTACACAAATTGAACAGGAAATTGTTCGTGAGACATTCTGATGTAAATGCATCCAAATATACAAAAAAAATCTAAACAAGCACACTTTGTTTCAACTTTGCAATGTATGGGGTTCAATAGTTATCCAGCTCAGAATGTCTTACTGCACTATTATTCTACTATTCGAACCTCCTTAACTCATGTAGGTTCGCCACTGTGTATGACTGCCATTTTTTTTCATATGTTTGTAGTATAAAGGTGCTCTTACACGAGCGATTAAAATTGCTCAATTTGCAGCAATTCCAGACAATTTTGACGTTACAAAAACATACAGCAACATTCAGCAACATCAGCAATAGACGATATGGATCAATTGGTGGTCAACTCGTTGCTCAGCAGTGACTAGCGATATGGAGCAATACTTAGCAATTTGGCAATGAGATCATACACTGACAATTCAGTCTATGAACAACACGAAAGCAAACTTGACAAATAATATAACGTAGTTGTACAGATATTTGTTTAATCTCTAAAATAAGTCATACATGTAATCCATAACAACTATTCCTGGCAATAAAGAAATTTAAATTTGAATTTGAAAAAAAAAATAAAAAAAATTTGACAAATAAATCTAAAACTTAAAATAAAACTTGGAAATACTTGAATTCCAAGGCATTATAACACGAAACTTGACAAATAAATGCAAAACTCAAAACAAAACTTGATAATTGAATCACTGAACAATTGCTCGGAATTTTCCAAGCTAGTGGAAATACAGCAACTATAGGGAGAGCAGCACCAGCAATCTTTGAAAACATTGCCGAAATATTGCAGCAACTGGCACGGTATTGCCCTGTATTGCTCCGTTAATCGCTCCACTAGTTTTGGCAATAGTCGTCGGGCAATCAGTTGCTTGAAAAATTACTCGTGTAAGAGCACCTTAATTAAATCACTATACAAATCTCAACTTCCTAGAACAAACGATGACTCACTCGGCTAATTTACCATACAGGTGTTGTCCATAATGGGTATAAGTCATTAAGAGGAAAGTATGCTTCGAACAAAGAAGCCGAATTTTTATTCCGCTTTTTTGATGTCTAGACCTTCACAGTAACTGATTAACCAACACGTTGAACTACGACAAAACCCAAATTTAAATTGTCAGCACATTTTTTTCGCCAACCGTTGAAATTATATTCTTCAATTAGTGAAAATAAATGGAGAAGAATGACTTCCGTGCAAAAAAAGGGAATCTATTACATTTGATAACGGATCGTTTTTCACATGAAACCGCACGAAAAGTTTGTCCTACAAACGAAAGAAAAACCTACCAGTTCTTTTTATTCAACGCTACATAAATCTTATAGAATTTCTTCCTCGTCGTCTTTCTTTCTGCCATAGAAATTCTGGAATGCAATTTATTATTCGCATAGAACGAAAAGTAAAGCTATTCTTGTGCTTCAACAAAAAGGATACCGCAAGTTTATTATGACGAGGAGCCCATCTGTTTGGAAACAGGACTCTTTTTTTCTACTTCCTTGCACTCTTTTAAGGAGCCTTAAGCAACTATTCGTCGTTATACAGAAAAAGTGCAGTGAATAGTGCTTCAACTAGTTTTTCATAGTGCTAGAAATGAAGTCAGATTATTGCAGTGAGATTCTCTTTTATCAATGTGAAATTATCAAAGCTGCAAAAAATAAATCAGAGAATTTAAATTTATTTACTTTTCCGCTGAACTGCGTGGAATTAGTTTAAAAGAGGGTGATCCTGAACTCAAAGTTTGGCATTTATTGATAAAAATTTCTTTTCAGCGAACCGTAGGGCATCATGGCAAACGATACGGTTGCAATAGCTGACACAAATGAGCCAGGACGTCTTCAAGATTCGAGCAAAACCTACGGAAAAGGAGAAAATTTACGAATCTACAAGAATGTTGTCTTCATTGGTCTGGCCTTCATGATACACTTCACTGCCTTTCACGGAACATCGAATCTACAGAGCTCTGTTAATTCGGACGCTGCCCTAGGAACCACCACCTTGGCTGTTATTTATGGTTCTCTAATTTTATCGAATATATTCCTTCCAGTTGCTGTTATAAGGTAAGTTTACGATAAGATTTTCCATTGTAATAGTTTACGACTCGCAGTTTATTAGATACTCGAATGTACGTAGTTCTGTTTATCTGGTCCTGAAAGGGTGCACAACTTTATGACTGTCAAAATCGCCTTAATGCTTTATTCGTGTTCTAGTGAGCCAATTTGAATAAATCCAGTTCAGTGCTGTGAGCTGGTACTTAGAATACTCAGATGAACTACGGCTTAAAGGATAATTTCGAATGCCATTGGAATTACTAGGATGGTACGAGTAATAGCTCCCTACTTTCCTTTTGAGAAAAAAGGGCAAATATTACATAACTATTTTCTAAGAATAAAGCATTGTGATCGACCTGAAATTTTTAAAAAAATTGCAACCCAAAAATTTTTAATAGACCCCCAAAAAACAAAAAAAAATTGTCTGCCTTGTACGCCGCCCGTAAAAGCGTTTGAGTGGACATAGTTTACAAAGTCGTTGAGATGTTAAGTTAATTTTACTTTATTATTTTTTAATAATAAAGTATTGTCATCGACCTGAAATTTCAAAAAAATTTGGTACCCTGAAATTTTCTTTTTTCATGTTTTAGGACTAGTAAACCCCAAAAAATCAAAACAGAAAAATGTCCGTCTGTCCGCCGTAGACGCTGTACGCCGTAGACGCCATACGCCGTACGCAAGACCGTTTGAAGATGCGTAGCTCTCAAAGCCATTGAGATATTAAGTTGAAATTTTTATGGTAGGTAGAATGGGTAAGCCCCTACGAGTTGTATCATTTGGACGGGTGGGTTTGTGAGGTGGAGGAGAGGGGAGCGTTTTAGACGAAAAGTTTTGTTTTCTAGATCTCAGGAACCGCAGAAAGACTGAAAGTTGGAACTTATGTCGAACTATGATAGTGGACCCATTTGGAAAAAAATGAACGATAGGTGTTGAGGGGTGTGGGGGAAAAAACAATGAGTCCGAAACGCTTGAAAGCCGGGATTGAAATATTTTAAAATCCATATCTCCTGAACGATTGATGTCAGACGGCTGAAACTTCATAGTTGTCTTAAGAGTTACCAGGAGATTAGAAAAGGGGTTAACATTTTTAAAGGGGGTGGTAATGTATTGGGGTGGGGGAGGTTGAAAAACTTTGAATTTTTTGGGTGGAGGTGAAGCGCGGAAGTGCGGTGACAGCCATTTTTCAAAAAACTAAATTTTTATATCTCAAGAACCCCATCAGAGATGATCTTGAAAATTTTACAGGAGTTAGGACCAGTAGACCTCTAGCGGAGAAAAAAATGTTGAGGGTGTGGGTGTAGAGAGTGATGGTGGGAGGGGGTAGAAATGAAAAAAATCTGATTTTAATTTCTCGAAACGGATAGAAAGCTAATAATTGACAACTGTATAGAGCTACTACATAGTGACATCCCAGACAAATAAATTGTTGATAGGGTTAGGAAGGTACGGGGGTAGGGGGTGGTTTTTCATATCTTATGCTAGAAAGTTGAAATTTAGTACCTATATGTAGATGTGCTACTAGAGTAATTAAAACTAAAAAATTCTTTTGATTGTCATTTGTGTACAATGATCGAGTAAAAACAAAAGGGTTTTTCCCAGATTTTCACAAATTTCGTTAAATCTTTTTAGATTTCTCGAGCTACAAATCAATTTTACTTCTACAGGCTCTTAATAAACGCGCATAGAAACGTTTTTTCCAAATTATTCGATATCTAATCCCTAAGGGGGTGTAAGGCGGTTATGTACTTTTCACGAATTCCGATACATTTCTTAGGTCTAATGAAATATAGAATTCATGTTCACTTCTAAATGCTTTAAATATAGTCGGGGAAATACACCGATTTCAGTATTTTTTTATATTGAACCCCCTGGGGAGTAAGACATTGTTCAAGTTTTGACGAATTCCGAATTTTTTTTAGGTTTAATGAGATCAAATTCACTTTCACTTCTATTGAATCATCTATTGAGAAAAGAAATACGTAAATAAATAAAGAAAATCTGCCAACAATCTTGGCGCAACCTTATTATTTTATGGGTAGGAGTCCAAAACATGTTTAATGCTGAGATGCGGTGTAGGTTACTACGCGACTGACAACCTATTGAATAACCAAGAGGCTATTTGGAACGTTACCTTTTAGGTTGTCAGTCGCGTAGTAACCTACACCGCATCTCAGCATTAAGCACGTTTCGGACTTTTACCTATAAAATAATAAAGTTGCGCCCAGACTGTTGGCAGATTTCTTTTTTTGGATAGATTTTAAGAAGTAACTATTTTGGTGTTGAAGGTGGGAGAGGGAAGTAGGAGTGAGTTTTATATGAAAAATATAATGGTTTGAAGATCCCAGTAATCTCTAGAGCACAGATACCAAGTATACCTCTAGCAAAAAAAAAGTTGGGGTGGAGCGTGGTTTCTTGTATTTTAGGCTACAAAATTGAAACTTAGTAAACCTAGTACGTATATTTAAATACACTTAAGAAGTTATTTACGTTACAAAAAAGTTCAGATTTGTATCAGCGTACAGAGGTGGGTCTTTTTACATTTTCACGAATTTCGTAATATCTTTTAGGTCTGCCTAGGTATCAAACTAATTGCACTTTTGCGTGATATTCAAATAATCGTCTAGAAACCGTTTTTCAAATCTTTTTATTATCTATTCACTAAGAGGGTGTAAGGGTGATGTATACGTTTTAACGAAGTCCAAAATATTTCTTGGGTTTAATGATATATCAAATTCCCTTTGACATCCTAAGGGGTTTAAATAAATACAATCGTCAAGAAATAAATTTAAGCAAGTTTCGATATTCATCCCTCTTGGGGGTGAAGGATGTTGTTCAAGTTTTTACGAATTTCGACAAATCTTTTAAATCTAATGAGAATTCGAATTCGCATTTACTTCTATGGTTTTGGCTTTCTTTGGAGTCGATTCTCCCTTCGCAATCTACTGTTTTGTCTATATTTTTGTATCTGGGGTATAATGGTGTATTTAAGTTTCATCTACAGTAATTAATTGCCGAAAAAACTATGATTTATTGCGCCTAAACTGCGCTAACAGAGCAGAGCGTTGGAAATGTTAATTCGAACACGTTTTTGGTCAAGCTTGAGCAAACACGGCATCAAAAGCGCGGACAGCTTTCTCATGCCTAAATCTTTATTCAAAATGTGACAAACATGTTCTTCGGACATATCCATAGCCTCTGCTATCTCTCTCACTTTAATTCAAAGGTTGTTTTGCACCATTTGGTGAACTTAATTGATTTTATCGTCAGTGGTTGCAGTTTTTGGACGTCCCAAACCTTTCTCGTCTTCCAAATAGGTACGGCCACATTTAAATTCAGCTGCCCAAAATTTCACGGTGGTAGATGATGGTGTAGTGTCCCCGTACACAGCGTCCAAATCGTCTTTGATTTGCGTAGACGTATTGCCTTTTAAAAACTAATACTTAATGATAGCTCGATACTCAATTGTATCCATTTTCACAAAAACACTCACATCGACTCACTCAAACGATTGTCAAACAACAACTGCGCGTCCAAAATGGCTGAAATTTTAGTGAGTACCTTTCAAAAGGTACTCAAATACATTCCCTAGCTTTTGTTGACGAGTGCTGCGATCTTCATGTTGAGGTCGGAAACTTTTCAGACAACCTTCGTATATTATGTGTCCTGTAAATGGTTGGAAACTTTTTAAGGGGTGATATCTCTCCATATTTCTCATTGCAGTACGTAAACATTTGGAAATTATATTCTAAGCTTTACTATTTTACCTTCTACTTTTAGTTTTCTATCTGAAACATGTCAAAATGTTAAAGTATTTCTGCTTTTATAGTATTGTCGTTTAGTTAGGTATCCGATTAAAAAAAGACAAATAACTGTACGCAGTTTTACCTACCATACTCAGGTAAATGTAACAACTATGTCAAAACTCGATAATTAAAATAATAATTCTGAGCAATAAAAATGTTAAAATAGAACCAGAAATTTTAACAGGTTTGTTTAACGAGGGTCATTTTATCGCATATTAAATTTTTATGTGTTACGAGATGTTACGAGTTTTCGCTTATTACCTGCAAAATGGCAAAACCCCAGTAATATGTATACATGTATCCGGATTTTGTAGCTTTTAATATGGCATATAAAAATAAAATATAACATTTTAATAATTGGGTTTTCTGAGAAAAAAAAGTTGTTAGGGTCACTGTAGCAAAAATTTGTATTTTGAAGTGAATTTCTCAAAATCTGGTACAGCTACAATATCGACGCTTACTGTGACAAATGAAAGGAAAAACAATTCCCTAAAAAAAAATTACAACATGTTGAATTGCAATTATTAGTTTTGAAGATATAAGAGTTTACGTGAGTGAGGATACATGTCGGAAAGACTTTTCTTTACTACTCTCTATCTCTGCTGATATTGAAAATTGACCCACCCAGTGCAATATTTATTTTTTCAAAATATAACAAGGAATCACCCCAAAAAAGGTTGCCAACCAATTACCAGCCACCATGTATAATCGCCTAAAAATTGGTTTCAAAATTGTTTATGTTTATGTTTATGTTTCTATTCAAATTGAAAAAATAGATAAAACAAAAATCTGGCAACAGCCTGGGCGCAACATTATTATTTTTTGGCATAAGTCCGGAACGAGACTGACATCCCGTTTGATTTTATGAAAAAACAGCATTACGATGATGAAGAATAGCAAACTCTTCAGTCTGTATGAACTTAGGAGGTTGATAATCTTCACCAGTACACTGTATGGTATGCTGTCAAATATTTGACTTAACAAAATTTGACGATTAGCTCTGTCAAATTTATTCCGTCAAAATAGGCTTTAGAACAAATGAAATAATGTAGCAAATAAAAATTTGACGATTACACTATCTGGCACCATCTGTCTGGGAAAATAGTCTAATATTTGACAGCTTGGCATATAGTGTAATACTAGCTTCAGCCGTTGACTTTGATATTGTCGTACATGTCAGCGGTACCAGGCCTTCAATTCACTCTACACATAAGTGGGCTAATTAAATTAGCCACCAAACTACCACTAACAATATCAGTCAATTCTAAATTAGACACTACCTACAACATTCCTCCCTATTACTTTATTATTTCAAACTTCAGTTTAGAAGTGTAAATCCCTCGTTCAGGAACTAATAATCTAACCAAATTTAATCTAAAACTTAAAATATTTAAGCTTCTCTAGTCTTATCACCTGCACATACCTAAAGTTTCAAGTTAATCCAGTATAAGATTGTTATCGCGGTACAGTGAAATTTGCGGAGCTGGTAGTGATTTTGGTTTGATTAAACTTTCTCTGATAAAACCACTTACAAAATAAATTTCAGCACGCTTCTGGTTTCAACCCTCATGGGGTTATCGTGTAGTAGGAGTTTAGAAAATTGACAGAACGTACAGATCTTATGAGAAAATTCACGTGCAGAAGGCTTTGTAATAAGAGGGAAGTTGTTGTCTGCAAGTGCAAGCATTTTTGGTACCTATTTCTTCTTCTGGAAGAAAATAATTTCATTCAATTTCTTCTCTTGATATTCCAGAATAAGCGAGGTATCTATCTCAACAGAATGTCCAAACATTTTCACACTTAAAGTATGAATAATTAACTGGTCTCATTGTATGAAAAGTTTCCAGTAATGATGGAGCGTAGTTTCCTTCTAAAGGAGTGTAGTGGAACCTAGATAGCTTCCTTCCTTTTTATTTGGTTTCAATAACTTATGATTTTATTACACGATATGTTCGAGTGAAAATATTTACATAACTACATGGCGAGGAAGAAGTTTCTACTACATTTTTAAAAATCGGTCACTGCATCGAGTTCACCGAAGATGAAACCCGATTTAGGCTGTCGAGCCATTGATTTTAATAGCTAAGAATTATAAGTAGAACAAACTATAATGTATCCACTTGCCCTCTGCAATTTTGGCCAAGTTACGGGGTTCAATCTGATATTGAAAAATCTACTCAGACTGGAACAACTTTATTGTTTTCCGGAACAAAATCCGGAAGCGGGTAAATTTGATGTGCTAAAGAACTGCCAACGTTGCTGATATCCTTAAAATGCCAATTTAAATTTTTGGTTATAGTTTCGGAAGTAGTTAAAGTTAAAAATTAACTAGTAGTTTCGAAATAAGGAGGTTATTTGGAAAATTAATTATGTCAACATAATTGCTCCTTGTAAGATACAATTTGCAACATTCATCAGTTATTCATCGTACAAATAAAAATTCCAAGGAAGTAAAAAATCTTTGCAATATATGATTAAACCTTAAAGATTTGGAAAATTTCGTGAATACATATGCAATCCTATTACACGCCCTTAAGCGATAAATATCGAAAAGTCATCTACTCACTCTTACCCGACAAATATCGAAAAGTCCTCAATTTGATTTTGAATTATATGAAAAGCTTAGTTAGATCTTTTATCAGATTGAACAGATATGGCGGAATTCGTGAAAACGTATAAAAACACTTTTCACGCCTCTAAGATGTTCAATACGAACAAATTTATTTGCTTTTTATTCGAATAAATTAAAAGCCTGTAAAAATAAACATCAATCCATATCAACTCAAACCTAAGAGATATGGCGGAATTCGTGAAAACGTATACAACCCTCTCATACCCTCTTAGGGGTTGAATATGAAAATATCCTGCAAGAAGTTTTGGTGCGAATATATAAAAACCAAGTGAAGAAAATATATATTCGATATTTCATTGGGCAAAAGAGTTGTAGTTGAATTTGCGGAATCGTATACAATCCCTTTGTATTGTCTTAGAGGTTGGTTATAAAAAAATCTTGAAATTAATTTTTAGGTGATTATATAAAAAGTTTATGGAAGGAAATAAAAACAATGCGATATTTTATCACAAATTAGAAATACAAATGTCAGGATTCTTTAGACCGTATGCAACCACCTTACACACTTTTAGGAGTTACAACCCCTTTACACCTTTTATGGAATTGAATATCAAAAAATTCTCAAATTGAATTCTTTTTATTTGAGAAGGTTATGGAAGTAAAATTCATTCGATGCCAAGAATGTTGTAATATACATTGTGGCTGGGCTCCTTGAAGTGACCACTTTTTGAGGGGGCAGGTGGGGGAAGCGTTTAAGACGGAAAATTTTGGTTTCTAGATCTCAGCAACCGCTTATTTTATGAGGCTGAAACTAGGAATTTATATAGGACTTCGATAGTGGACCCATTTGCAATAATTTTGCCGATATGGGGGAAGGGGTGTGGGAGTGGGGAGAATAATAATGCGGCGGAACGCTCGAAAGCCGAGATCGTGATATTATAAAATCCATATCTTCTAAACGGTTAATGTCACGAAATCGAAACTTAATGAACATCTGTAGATATACTAGGAGAATAGATCGGAAACAAGCATTTGAGAGGGGGTAGTGTTGTACGGAGGTGGGGGGTGAAAAACTTTAGATTACGATATCTCACGAACCAATTGCACTAGACAAATAAAATTCGTATTGTGTATAAAGGTTGACAAAAAAGATTGTTGAAAGTGAAATTGTTTAAGGTGGCGGTGAAGCATGGAAGTGGAGGGGATAAGAATTTTTCTAAAAATTTACGTCTCATATCTCAAGAACAGTGTAAGACAGATGCTTAAAATTTTACCAGAAATAGGCCTGATAGACTCCTAGCAGAAAAAAAAATTGTTTGGGGTGAGTTTGTAGAGGGGGAGGGTGAAAAGGAAAAAGTTACGATTTTCATATCTCGAGAACCTATAATGATATAAAGCTGGAACTTGGTTCTTAGATAGAGCTATAGTAGAAGCATGTTGGAAAAATACAATTTTTTATTGGGGTAGCATGGTACGGGGGTGGGGGTGTTTTTCCTATCTATAGAACGGCTTATGCTACAAAGTTGAAACTTGGTACGTTTATGTAAATCAACTAGAAAACTAATTTAGATAAAAAAAATGTCAAATATCCGTTGGCGTTCGGAGGGGGGGCAAAAAAAATTATCAGTGAAAATGGAATGCATAGGGGAGGCGCACCAAATACTGGATACTTTTTGAAAATTTAAAAAAAGAATGGAATTATAGTCAAAACTTTTTATTCAATACATTAACAAAGATCAATAATCTTATAAGCTTTGAAATAAAAACAAAAAAAAATTATAGATTTTTTTCAATTCCTCATTATTATTTTTTTTCTAAATGACCTCAAAAATAATAATATAAATTTGTGTACCCCAATACTGGATATCCAATATTATCCCAGAAATACCCGACCTAACAAAGAAGACACAATAGTTTGAGAAAAAATATCTTTATTTCTGAACATAGTCTCCTTTTTGATTGATACACATTCTCTCTGTTTGCAAATTTTTTACCAACTTTAACTCACATTAATTTTGACCACCGCGAAAACGGATATGTGTGTTTTTCGTCAAATGCGGCGTTTTTCCTTGATTTCATCACTCAAACGCTACAATAAGTTCGAATATTACTCGCTGTTAATTGTTTTATTCTTTTAAAGATAATCAATGAAACTTATCCCATGAACATTCCAAAAACTGACACCATGGCCTTGCCTGCGGATGGGACTGCCTTCGCCTTTTTTGGAGCCGATTCTCCCCTGTTAGTTAATTGTTTTGACTGTTTCTTCGTCTTAGATGTGAAGTTATGGACACATGTTTTATCCATGGTTATGAATCAACGAAAAACTCCGCTTTATTGCTGTGAAACATCGCCAAACACTCGAAACAGGATGAAGACGCTGTTTTATTCCATTGTGAGCAAACGCGGCAGCATCTTCCCTGTCCAAATTTTCAGTAAATATATCCAGAATGGGAATGGATATCCAGAATTGGGAACAGTTCAATATCCAGTATTGAGGCAGATAGTAAATTTACCTTAACACATTGACACAAATTTCACTATTTCTTGTAATTGATAAAAAATGTTAAAAGCATGTTTCGGAGTATGTAGTTAAGCAACACGCTAAACCAAAATAATATATATTAATACATATCGTATTTAAGAGCAGTTTGAAGGGAGCTAATTTAAAAACTTGTTGCACGCAAGAACTCTTCGCGATTTTTTAGAAACAACTGACAGTAAATATGGAATTGCATAAGTGACTAACTTCTTTTGATATTTCAGTTCACGCCACTAAATTTAGATGGCGGTATTTAGATCCCATTTTAACAGAGTATCCAGTATTGCGCACCTGTCCAATATTTGGTGCTCCTCCCCTATATTTTCACGATTTTCGTCATATCTATTAGGTCTTTCGAAATATGGAATTGATTTTTATTCTACGGATTCTTCATATAAATGCCTAGAAAGCGATTTTTTAAAATTCGACCTCCAAGGTGGTGTAAAGGGGATGTATACATTTTAACGAATTCAGCCGTATCCCTCAGGTCTGATTAAATATCGAATAAATTTTCATTTCCTCGGGCTTGTTTAATAATCACCTATAACCCGTCTTTAAGTTTTTTCTTTTTCAACCGGTAAGAGGGTATAAACGGGTTGAACACGTTTCCACGAATTCCGTCATATCTCTTAGGAGTGATAAGACATCGGATTGGTTTTCACTTTCTCGGGCTTTCTTTATATATACCTAAAAACTCATTTCACCCCAAAATGGGTGCTAGGGTGTTGCATATGTTTTCACAAATTCCTACATATTTCTTAGTTCTAATAAGATATTGAATTCATTTTTACTTCCTCAGGCTTCCTACATAATCATCAAAAGTTGATTTCAGGATTTTTAGATATTCAACTCCAATAGGACGTAAGGCTTTCAACATATTTCTTAGGATTGAAGAGATATTAGATTGGTTTTCACTTTCACAGACTTTTTATAGAATCGCCTACAAACACATTTCCGATTTCATGTAATGGCTCAAAACCAAATCACGAAAACCCTCCTAATCGCGTAACAACTGATATTATACTACGACTTAGACTGCGTCCCCAATTATGTAAATCATATGTTTTATGTGGCAGCGGCGTAAGTATTTTAGCGCGACCCCATTCTACCCGCTTTCCGAACTGTTTTTTTAGGTTTTCAGTCACATAGTAACTTACACCGCGTCTCAGAACTAAACGCGTTCCGGACTTCTACCCAAAAATAATAAAGTTGCTCCCAGACTGTTGGCAGATTTTTTTATATGATCTTGCCTAAAAATCATTATTACATTTTGTCTTTGACCGCGTCCTCGATCGAGTCCCGAAAAAACACTCTAACGCACGTATTCTTAAAAGATTTGTTATATGTAATATGCTTTACAGAGGCAAGTAAAAAATTGTTTTGAATTTTTTAAATAAATGACCATAATGCAAAATTCATTCTCTGGAATTTTGTCTGAAACGCGGAAAACTGCTTAAAAAAGATATATCTTTCGGAAGCGGTACATCATACATCCGACTCGTTACGTTCTCTTATTTTGTGATTGTACCGAATCCATTTATGTGAAGCCCTGAGTATTTTCTACTTTCCACTAATATTCAGCAGCATTCACTTACAAAGTCAAATTTTTTGCCAAATCTTCTAAGCACTTTTAAATGCTGTCACATGCATGAAACTGAAGCAAACGGAGTATGGGTTTGAAAATTTACGACGCTACATTTCGATTATAACTTATGAACCGTCATAACAAAATACAAACTGGAAAATGAAAAGGAAGGGTTTAATTCACCAAGTTTTTCATCGTCAAGTTTCACAGGAAATGTCCTTTATTATTGCTCTGCCATGTTTCACTCTGTCCAGTGTTTTTGTGGTATAGTGGCTATTTCGTCCAGTAGAATTTCTGTTTTAGTAAGGAATAATTTTAGTTTGGAACATTCCCAAAGAAAAAAATTGCTTACTCCATTAAAGGGCCGGCTATTCAGAATATTCACGTTTCGATGTAGCTCAGTGCTGAAAACTTTCTCCTCATACGTCCTTCATTATGCAAGCAATGTGTGTGCTTACTGCTTCACCATTTTCGTATCAAATATCCTATTGTATGCAGGCTATTATTAAATTTTACCTAAATTTCATTCTGGAGTAAAGGTGGCTATGTACGATGGCTAACGAGCTATAGCTGAAACTAGGCATTAATATAGGGCTATAATATTTGACAGGATGCTACGGAGTCCTAACTCTGAACCGGCATATTCCACAAAGTTAAAACTTATTGGGAAAAGATGTGAAAAGATGTCCATATATAATATTTGCACGAATTTAATCATATTTTTTAAGGTTTCTGAGAGATCAAATTAATTTAGTTCCTCTCAAGATGGAAATTATTTTCAATAAATTTTTATATTCAACAACTTGATTGATGTAAAAGGGTGTTATATATTTTCACGAACTCTGACATATTTCTTTGGTGTGATGAGATATCGATTTCATTTTTCTTCCTGTATAATTGCTTAAGAATCTCGTTCAATAGGTTTTGATATTAAACCCCTAAGTGGCTGTAAGGAGGGTTGCATATATTTCCACGAATTCCGACATATTTCTTAGGTGTTATCAGATATCGAATTGACTTTCAATTCCACAGACTTCTGACATGTATAAACGCCTAAAAACGTGTTTTAGGATTTTTCAACAATCAACTATTAAGTAGGCGTAAATGATTTGTAAATGTTTTCACGAATTTCTCTCTATCTCTTGGTTGTGATACGATATCGAATTACTTCCACGTGCTTTCTATGTAAACGCAAAAAAATGGTTTCAGTTTTTTGATTTCCAAAGCCTAAGGTGAAGTAGGAGGACTGAATGCATACTCACGAATTCTGACTTATCTCTTAGGCCTGATTAGATATCATTGAGATTTGTTATGCTTGAGATTTGTGTCCAGTACTTCAGATTAGATGATAGTGAAATGATGGAAATACAAATGGTGAGGGAAAATCTGATTAAATAAAGGAGCAATAACGAACCTAGGCTCGCGTGGCTGCCCATAACAATTACAGGACTTAAACCTAAACTACCACAAAAAAGTGGTGGCCCTAAAAAGTATGATTGGTGGAAAATCATAGAGAAAATCAAGCCTCTATTGGCAAGAATATATACACGATATATATTCTTGCCAAACATCATTGAAATCAATCAAGTGTTTCTAGGGAAATTGAAATTTCGGTCGATCATTCGCCCAACTTGAAGGGGGGGGGGGGGGGTGTGTGGGTATTTAACCCCTTAAATGCTCACGACTGCCGACAAAAAAATACGTGTCCCTTAGATTTTCGAGTTCTACAACATATATGAACATTTTCAAAATCAGCGCAGGACACTTGGGAATGTTCCCTTTAAGAAGAGCAAACTCAGACTTTAGTTATCTCAAATATTATCTCAAATATTGCAGACAATAAATTAGTGGTTTTCTAATTTGAGAGATTACGATAGATACTAGAGATTACAATAAAAGTATAATACTATTAAAATAATATTCTAAATCAATAACCTCCGATTTCTTTTAAAAATCAGGAGGATATCCGTTACACACTTAAATCGATTTTTCTCTGGACACTACATCTTCTGTTTGCAGTGTCCAGTGGCTTACAATTGGACTTATCAAAGACGATGTTGTGCACACTTTCCGTAGATAAGGCGAAACTTCAGATCATGTACACAGAATCAATCTCATATCATCAGAACTATTGTTACTTTCACTGGCCTAATTTATATAAGTGAGACACAATAAAGTTTACAATTCACAATTCTTGTGTTTACTGTCCAATAATTGAGTGATTCCGGAACAACTATATCAAACTCCAATCGAGTACCTTCACTTCTGATACTCACAATAATTTTGACATCCTACCGACTGCGCCACTTAAATCTAAAATCGAGTCAAATTTTCTCTTTACAAAAACGTTATAGTTTGCTTGAAAACGTACTGTGATTCCAAGTACTTACTTAGTGACTAGATCGTTTCATATCCTAGAGGTCCTGGTTCATTTTTTTCCCAGTGTACATTGAAATGCATAACGGCAGATCTCGATGTTGTTCATTTCTGGAAATCCCTGTCCGTATTAAAATTTACCATAAAAAATCAATTTTGCAAAAAAATTTAAAAATAACCGCATGAGAAGAACTTTAAAGTCGGATTTTATATGGACTCTTCAAATGGTAGCCAATATCCTCCATTTGATTATGTCGGTATGTCCACCTACTTGACCTCAGCATCATAAGCACTCTAGAATCCTCAACTCGCTCAAGTATCCTTTCTGCATCGTACACAATGGAATTTACGCTCGAAATCTGCAAGGATAATACGAGCTGGCTCTTAAGTCCCTATGGCCACATACCGAAACTAAAAACACGGATCTTATGTCCATATGTCCTGTTACTTATATTTTCGTTTGAAATTTTTCTTTTCCGTTTCAGATGGCTGGGCTGCAAATGGACAATAGCCGTGTCCTTTATAGCGTACATACCGTTCATTGCTGCACAGTTCTATCCGCGCTTCTATACTTTTATACCGGCCGGACTGGGCGTCGGATTCGGTGGAGGACCTTTGTGGTGTGCCAAATGCACCTATTTGTCCGTCGTGGCTGAAGCGATGGCCACAATAGTGGGCGGCGATACAAAACAGGATGTTATTGTCGTACGTTTTTTCGGCTTGTTCTTCGTCTTCTATCAGATGGCTCAAGTGTGGGGAAATCTGATATCGTCGTCCGGTAAGTTGGTTTCAAGTTTCTGGAAAATTAAGGACTAAGTTGTGTTGTTTCATTGCAGTTCTATCGTCCGAAGCGTCGTCGTCCTTGATGCAGATGGTGGAGAGTAATGTTACAGTAAAGAATGTGGGCGATATTTGTGGGGCGAACTTCTGTCCGGGCGTTGGTGCCGAAGAAAATCCGAACTTGAATCCGCCGGATCCAGCAAGGATTCAATTGCTGACCGGCATATTTCTTCTTTGTATGATCGTTGCTGTTGTTCTGGTCATTTTTGGTGTCGATTCGGTGAAGAGGTGCGACTTATGCTTTTAAATTGCTTTAAAATTAAATTTAATTGTTAGCTTCTTGTATGAAAACGTAATGAACTTGGCGGTATTGTTGACAATCCACTTAGTTTTAAACTTTTTGGATACGAAGCTAGTACCTGTAACATTATCAATTGAAAGTGTTTAGAGGAGGACTCAGCGTTATCAATTCATTCAGAAATTACTCCCGTTTGTTCGCTTATTCAAATTTTTTTCAAGGAAAAACCAGTTCAAAGAATTAACCATACAATTTTCAATCCAATTTTTACTTGAAATTTTCAGTACATTTAATTTTTTCAAGTAAAAGAACACATTTCAATCAGTTTTACATGTTTTACTAGCATAGTAAATTATTCATGTACTTTTCAACTAAACCGTACAAATTACATGAAAACGAAACATTTCATGTAAAATTACCTATATTTATATATGAATTGAAAATTACGTTCTTTTTCGTGTAATTCCACTTAACTATTTGAATTTTACGACGGGAAACATGTAATATATGAAACCACGAAGTTGGATGCTTCGTTCGATTTTGTTTTCTATTGAAATGAAAATGAAACACCTTCGGTGGCGCAGTGGATACGCGTGCCAAACCTACGCAGCAAAACCAGAATTGATCGCGGGTTCGATTCCTACCTACATCCAAGAGTTTTATTAAGAGTAAGTAAGTAAGAAATAATATTAGAAGTAGAAAAAAGTGTATCTTAAAGAGTACCAATTATACACAGTGTAAATTCAAGAGAATATCCAGTGAATTTGTTGCTTTCGAAGTTGAAATTTAATGATGGCAAATTGAAATTTACTGATCGAAAATCGAAAATTACATTCAAATTGACTATTACATCCCAATGTAAATTTACTTGAAAAGGTGTGGCATATTTGCCTACTATTCAAAAGATGTAAAATTCAATGGATTTTTTTTACTGCATAGGTTTTCCTTTTGGTAACACATATTATCTAGTTTCACTATTTTTGAAAACTACCAAGGATGATTTAAAGTACTTTATGTGAACGGATTTAATCAAAATCGGTCTCGTCACTTTTCATTTAAGTGGACAGAAACATGAAAATTAACCAAAAAATCGTTAAAAGATTTTTTAAATTTGAAAAAATTTTCTGAGATATGTTTTCGTACTTCTACCCAAATACTAATAATGGCAGATTTCTTATTTATTTAGTTAATTGTTTTTTCAATTTCATTAAAACATTGGGGATAAGATAACGAGTAATCAAACCTAGAAATACTCGTATGTCGGAAATAACAAGAATATGGCAATATCCTGAAATTCATTTCTGGACGATTATATAAAAGACCATGGAAGTAAGGGTAAATTTCATATCTCATTAGACCTAAAAAAAATTTCCGAATACAAGAAAATTTACACAACCACCTTACATCTCCTAAGAGGTTATCATCTTCAATGGCGCGATAACCCAAATCGGGCCTTGGCCTCCTATTTGCGGGGGCATTGCCGTTTAGTCAATCCTTTCCGAAGCTGTTCTTCAGGTTTCTGGACAGTGTCCTTCTTTCTGTTGATGCGTTGTCGGCGCCAAAGCCCAACCCCCAACTTCGAGGGCCAGTTCTACTTATTTATTACTCCCTGGCAGGAAAGGGGTGGAATTTTCAGCAAACTATAACATGTTGGAGTTCTCCCCAGTTATGCTGCGAGTCCAACGTACTTACTCTATGGTCCAACTATGTCATACTTTTTGCCTACTTCCTGAGACGCAATGGTGTTACTGGCCATTCAGATTAACTCCATGCTCTCTCCTCCTTTCTTAATCAGGCTTGGGACCGGCTATGGCGGAGTTCTCCTAAGGAGTTAAATGTCGAAAATTTTTTATTAAATTGTTGTTTTTTGTGATTGAAATAATGTTCCTCCTTGCCCTCAAAACGTGCCTCCATGACGTCCTTGAGCGATTCATCACTCTCAAAACAACAACCTCTGAGGCAGCGTTGTTTGGAAATTTTAAAAGCAGATCTGGACCAAAAAGCGTATTAGATTTCGAAGTTTTGTAGTTGATAGAAAATTTTCAGTAAGATGAATGAAATAGACATATTTCACAATCAACTAGTATTTTTATTGAAAGAGATGAATTCAGTCCAGCTGCGATTTTTTCTTTGATGAATAATAAACGGATTGACCGGAATAAATAAAAATTATCTATTTTCTGATATACCACGTACACTCATCAACTAACAGATTTAACGACATTCCTAAAAGCTAATTTTTCCTCAAGTTTTTCTAGCCACAGCTTATTCAAAGACATATTCAGCCCATCAAAATCGATCAACTTTTACTTTATCATTTTAATATTATATATTATTGTGATCGATTTAACAAAAAAATTTGCTATCCAAAAATGCCGAAATCATTTAAAGGCTCGTAGCTCACAAACCCTTTAAGCTATTCAGTTAAAAAAAATTTATTGGATAGACTAGGTGGATCCCTTTATGTGGCCACTTTTTGGAGGTGGTAGAGGATGGTCTTAGACGAAAAATGTTGCCTTTAATATCTCAGGAACCGATACGATAGAAAGTTGAACTTCAGAACTTATCCATATAGGTGCCTTTTCTATCTCTGGAACGGCGTATGTAAGAAACTTGAAACTTAGTGGATATATATAGATGTAGTAGAAGAGCACTTACAGTAAAATAAAACTTCATATTTTTATTGGCGTATGGAAATGGGGAAAAAATTGTTAGTGGAAATGGGGTGCATATATTTTTATGAATTTGACCATATTTCTAGGTCTTCTGAAAAATTAAAGTAATTACATTTTTCCTTGAATTTACTTGACTAAATTACTCGTAGATGCCTTTGCTATGCTAACTAGTTTTAACATATTGTTGCGAGCTAGGGGTTCGCCAGCATGTCAAATAAAACACAATTGGTTTAAAATCAAAATAAGTAACAATTTATTAATTCGCACTTTAATTCTATTCGCCCGCTTTTATATATCGCTTAATTCAATCACACGCAATCGATCGCTTTCCACAAATACGGTCGCGTATACACGCTGGCTGTCACAGTCGACGTAATAAAAATTACTATGTCCCTCGCTGAAAGCTTCACCTGCTTATATACTAGCCGGTTGCAGTCTAGAATGTACTTGAATGTTCGCTCGGTGATATGTGTGGACGATTCTCGAAAGCTTTAGAGCTTTCGATTTTGATCTTCTGTACTGTTCTAGTACATTCGATTAGAAGGGAGGTAAAATCGTGTTACTCCGCCACCTTATATTCTTCAACTAGGTTTCTGATTGGGTAACTTTGCAACTAGGTATTCGGTTGTTGCGGTTTTCCTTATTCGTAATCGATCGAGTTGCGCGGTTGCCAGGCTTGCACGTAACAATATTGTAGTTGTTAAGATATTAAGTTATCTGTTCACTACATTACAAATTATAAAATGGTACTAACTAATTAATTAATTGTACTTTTTGGGGATCTTGACCTAAATGCCTAATTTAAACCAGTTGTAAACATTGTTATAAATGCCGCCATATCCCTTATGTTTGATTAGATATCAAAAACGTTTTTACTTTCACGAAAATTTTATTAAATAGCCAAAGAAACGTGTTCAGATTTTTTACTTTTGAACCCCGGAGAAGGTATTCTCACGAATTCCGTTATATCTCTTAGGGCAGCTATTAAATTGGATTGTACTTCTACGGACTACCTATATTATGGCCTAAAAATTAATTTCAGGATTTTTGGATATTCAAACCTAAGTGGGTGTAAGTGCGATTACATACGATTTAACAATTTTCGGTATCTTATGGTATAGGTCTGATGAAATGTGAAATTAGTTTTTATGTAATCGCCTAAGAACTGATTTCACGATTTCTAAAAATTCAACCACCGAGGTGATATGAAGGTGTTGCGTACGTTGTCTCAAATTCGCAATATTTCTAAGGTCTGATGTGGTAGAGAAATTGATTTTTACTTCTACGGGCTTTTTATGTAATCCCCTAAAAACTAATTTCGTGGACTATTTTTTTTTTAAATCAATCTTAAAGTGAGGGTAAAAATGTAACGTACGTTTTCACGAAGATATGACGAAATTCGACATGTTTACATGGACTTTTTATATTGTTGCGAGCTAGGGGTTCGCCGGGATTTCAAGTAAAACACAATTCGGTTAAAATAAAAATAAGTGATAATTTATTTATCCGCACTTTTAATTCACAGAATTATAATCGCACAATAATTCGCACTGTATGGCAGCACTGCCCGCTTATTCCATATATCGCTTGACTCGATCACTTTCGCTCTCTACCAACACGATCGCGTATACACGCTGGCTGTCGCAGTCGACGTAATCAAAATTACTGTCTCTGTTGAAAGCTTCACCTGCTTATATACTAGCCGGTTGCAGTCTAGGATGTACTTGAATGTTCGATGCGTGTGGATTGTTCTAGAAAGCTTTAGAGCTTTCGATTTTGATCTTCGTTCAGTGGTTTATGTAGAAGGTTCAAGTGAGCTTGAGATCTTTCGACTTTGATTCTAATTGGATTCTAGTACTTTGGAGAGCATTCGATAAGAAGAGAGATACAATCGTGTTGTTTCGCCTTATCTTCAGCTAGGTTTCTGATTGGGTTATTTAGCAACTAGGTATTCGGTTGTTGTTGTTGTTGTTTTCATTATGTGAAACGATCGAGTTGCACGGTTGCGCGGTTGCCAGGCTTACACGTAACAATATTATGCAATCGGCTAAAAAACGATTTTAGGATTTTTCGATACTTGTATTGCAGTTTATTTATTTCAATGTAGGTAGAAAGAACCACTGATGAATGTTGAAAGTTTTATTTTACAAGGAGCTATTCTGGTCACAAAATTAAGTTCTCAAAAACCTCCTTGTCTCGAAACAACCATAAGGTAAGGGTGGTTGTGGCGTGGGCACTTTTGGCGCACCAACTCTTTAACCACTTCGTAGGCTTTGACCCGAAAAATTGTAAGGCTTCGCCCAGACTGTTTACAAATAAAGGTATTACAAAAGGTTGAATGTGTTCTATATTAGTTTTTGCGAGTCGGTACAGAGCAAGAAAAGGTAGTAGACTGAACCTTTTCGTAGCAAAAATTTTTTACATGGAAAAAGTAGCAGATCTACTACAATTTGTAGTAGGGGAACAACGCTGCTATGAGGTCTCGCTCAAGGTTTGGGAACATGTAATAGGAGGCTAGGTCTAGGCTGTATATGGCTGCTCTCCTGGAATCCACAATCGGTCAGAGCGCACCCCTTTTTTGAATTGCTGACCGATTTCGGGGACGCATCTTGCGCTCACTTTTGCGATGTCCAAATGTTCATGTAAAACTTTTTATTCCCTATTTCTTTAGATGGTCATTATTCAACACAAGGTGTTCCACTTGCTCAATCATTTCTGGCGAAGTGCGGATCGTCCTTCAACTGATCGCTGCCTCATTCAAAAAGTTTTGACTAATTATTCACGGTAGTTAAATTAAAGGTCTGAAAATTTTGAAAAACAAACTGTTCAAGGAGTGACTAGCTTCTATCATATTTTCAACGTACTCACGTTAGTGATGCGTCTTCAAATTCTCCGTTAAATTTCAAACAAATAGGAGCTTTTCTTACTTTTCTCCAATTTTGTTTTTTTAGAGCTGAGCCACGACCAATGAGTGTATGACCTCTGAATCCATAGACCAGACTTTGCTGTTAGGGTACTGCGGTCCCAAGTTTAATACCTAAATACATTTTCAGAACAGTCTACATCTTCATCTTTCCGCTTTTTTTAACACCCCCGATGCCCTTTAATTATTTAAACACTGTTACTAAAAAAACAAAACTGTTTTAAAAATGAAAAAAATGTTTCTAAGAAAATAATTAAAAGAGAATGTATAACGAAATCCCATTTAATTTATTCACTCATCTTGAATTCCTAATGACACGAGATCAGACGGATCTGGGAAAGATCCTGTATCTTAAAGCCGAAATCAAATTAAAACGTCCCAGCCACAAACCAATAACACGGTCACATGGATTTGTAAAGCATTTACCTGTGATCCTCTGCGAGCGCCACACGTATACCCTGTACAGTGGGTTTACTTTGAATAGACTTTGCAAGACCACCTTGCCGCCACATTTCACTCTTCTTTTAATCCTGGCATTTCGACAGTGTCAACGTCTCAATCCCAAAGGACGAAAACTCTATTCAATTCAGAAGATATCAGAGAATCCATGGCTGGAAGGTGAGCACTTTTATAGGGGTAGCTGTCTATCGTTTCGCGATGTAATCACCTGAGCCCATTTCAAGGACCGTCAAGTCGAAGGAGTCACAGCCACGCGAAATGTCTTAAGAATTCTAGAAGACGGAAACGCTTGCCGTTCTGTGTCTTCGGTATCTTCTGTGATTTCGTCCTTGCACTAATGATGTCCTTATCGGCGTACTAGTCCTGCCGGTATTATGAACGAGTTTTTTTGTACGCCATTCCTTTCGTAAGCGAACAAGAGAAGAGTTGATGGAACTCTTTTCAGATGACATGGCGCTTGTTGTATAAAGGAAATGTCCTTCGACAGGAATTATCATAAGATCGCTATCAACCAACAATTTCGAGATTTGGTTATAAACTTTAAGACGCTGGATAAGGGCCAACACATTTTTGTGGCGACAGTTGAAAATAATGAGGTTCAAGTTTAAATTCAATTATGTGGAGATATACAGCACGTTGGGGGTTGTTGCGAAGCCAAGGACGATACAAATGGGGAAGGAAGGTCAGAGATCTGTTTACTGGTACCACAAGCCCGACGTTTTCTTTGCGAACGAAATTAAATTGTCCGTTACACTTGGATTATGAGTTTAGTTCAAAAGTGACATTAGAGAGAATCGTTTGCTTTCGTGGTATTAAGGAACGGACTCGTATTAAATGGAAAAGCTATTTTCTTTTCACTTGTAACGAACGGCCTGTAGAACAATGTGTCAGAGGACAAATTGGAAAAAAACCCCAGTCCAGATCATCGAATAAAATTCCTAGCAAGCTCTCGCTAGAGAATTCGCTGGGCACAACAAGCACAACTCCAAACGTCACACTTTGGTCTGGGACCATAGAATACCCAGGAGAAGCTATTAAAATCAGCCAAGTACGCGTACATGCGAGGCAACAACGCACACCAGACATCAAGCTGCACAGCCTGGCTGGAAAAAGATGCTTGTGCGCAGTAGGGACTGACAGAACGTGGTCAGTAGGAAGAAAACCACCAACCGCGCAGGTTGAAGGAAAAATTAAAAAGTAAAGTGGAAAAGAAAGAAAGTTTTTATTTCGGGTATTGAATTTTTTTTTTGGTGTGCTGCGCGGACGCCGACAACCGAACAAAAAAAAAAGGGGAGTGAAGGAGATCCGGTGGAGCCTCGTCAGGGCCCTAACTTTCAGGCACCCTCGCCACCGTGGGATCGGAAGACCAAGCTGAAAGGACTTAAAAACAAAAAGAAGAATAAAGGAAAAATCATGTAAGGAATTATATCCTTTTTTATTTCTTTTATATTATTTTTTTTTATCTAATTTGGTCGGACAATCCCTTTTTATATTGCGACTTACGGGGGGCTAGTGCGCAAAGTTGGCCCAAAATGGTCTAATCCATTGTTCTTTTCCTTTGTGTTTCCTTGTTTTTGTGTTGCCTTTTTTTTTTACAAGTGAAGAAGTTTTTTTCTTGTTTAGTTCGATTGGGGATGTTCGTCCGTGAGTGCTCCGCCCTCGCTAATACGGTCATTAACCTAAAACGCGCCGACAGAAGCTCCCGCGTATCCTCCTAGTGAGTTTTGGGGTTAGATCGGATCGCTCATGATCGATCGTAAAACGGTCCGCGGATAAACCAAGTGAAATGTGGGAAAATTCTGAAACCAATTCAAACTAAAGAGAATTTTCGCCACGATCCGTTAATGCTGTGCGCATTCCGAACAGAGAAATAGTTTTCCGTGTGTAGTTCGCGTCTATTTCAGCTCCAATTAACTTGTAGTCGTGAATTTCCTTTTTTTTTTTTTTCTTCTACTCGTTTGTAAGGTTAAGTGCTAAGCTATCGGTGGCACAAAGGTGCGTAATACCGGTATGCGTAACGGAGGTTCCCCCGTTAGGCATCATGCCATCGGCAGGTTCCGTTATCCAAGCCTGAAGTACCGCTAGTGACGCGCAACCGCATGGATGCCAACGCAGTCCCCGGTTGCCCTCATGTGCCTTCTAAATGGATCCCTTTTAGTTTGTCGTCCTGTGTGCTGATTTAGCATAGTACATTTTAGGTTATGAAAGGCTACGATGGATTTCCTTTGTTTCTGCTTTTGCCAAATCCTGAACCGGTATGCGTTGAATTCGGCCTTCGTGTACCCTTATGGCTTTTGGAGAAGTTTTAGGCATCTTAAGAACCCCGTAGGCGGACAGCGGCGCTTATCGAAGACAACGGCTGGATCAAGTAAGCCGCAATAGCTGAAAAGTTGCCTCCTTCTGTTTTCAGGTTAGGTACGCGCGTTTCCTAATTTTAGCGGATTCAGCCACATTATGTTTCCTTTTGACCCTTCAAGCCGAGAAATTAAAAACCTCCGAAGTCGAGTGAAGGACCAGCAACGGATGACGCATCGTTTTACTTATAGGACACCCCGCTGTCTGTAGTTCTTTTGTTTCGTGCTTTAATGTTTGGCACGCACCTAATTAAGCGGTTAGTTTTTTTTTGGTTGTTGTTCAGGGCCCACGTTAGGTGGCTCCCGAAGATATCATAACCTCATAATGGGATTTATGAAGACCAACACCAAGTCCACCTTAAAGCACCACAGTACATTGAGTCCATCGAGCTTGTAAAGGCGTCAGGAGACGACATGTACATTGCATGGCTCCCCAACATGTTTGCCTTTACCCTTTAAGGCGTCATTAGCCGGCGCGAGTACATTATATGGCACCCAACGTATAGGACTGCCATTTTATCCGGCACCAGGTACAGTACATGGCACCCTCATTTTTGTGCTGTCGGTTCATGACCCACATTACTTGGCGCACATATCAATATCCAAGCAATATATTTTTATGACGCCTGATGTACATCAAAATCAGTTCGTCTGTGGGAAATTGGCCTCCAAGTGGGCTTTTACTAGATTTGCCACCGCGCTTTGTCGGCTTCATACTAGCTAAGTCCCAAACTCTATTGAGTTTGCTCCACCTCTGAAGTATATAATCGAGATGTGCATCGGCCTTCCCGCCGAAAGTCTCGACTCATGTGCTTTTCCACCTTCATTTCCTTTCTTTTCTTTTCCATTTCCTAATCATAGTCTGCATTCCTTCCTTCCTTCTTCCTTACTTACCAGCCCGCTGTTGATAGAATCCGAACCTCTCAAGTCGGATTTGCAGCCCAAACCGTGCATAATTACGTAGTCCATGGTTACAGGTAGCCACTCACGCCCCTTCCGACGAGCTACGCACGTGCTAGAGCTAGATGCACGCTACCTTTCGGGAAACCATGGGACTCAAGTCACCCAACTGTGGCTTGGTCACCGGACGACAGTCGTCTTCGCGGTGTGGGCTCGTCCTGACCAACTTGGGACGATTGTTGATGGAGACATACTCCCTTCAATTGTTTCAGGGCGGAATAAGGGATGACTCCACACTGATGGCTAATTCGACTAGTTGGGGCGGTAATGTTGTTGAAGATTTGGTTGGGACGGTTACTATGGTATGACTTAGTTCATATCATAGCGCCACAAATCGCTTCAACATTGCTGCGCCAAAAGCGCTCGCGTGTACATTACATGGCGCCCAACGGGCAGGCAACTTCTGGCTGATGGAATTATCCATCAGTACATCATTCCTTCACGGAGTTCAGATGTACAGAATTTGCTTTAGCCCGACTTAAGTGTTTATTATATCTATCTGATATAATCACAGTATTCTAGTGTTTTCATGCATTTATAAAGTCCTTAGACAATTTTTTGGAAAATAGTCCCTATATCATCCTTTTCGGTTTACTGAGGCAAATTTGTAGATACCCTAAATTTTGTAATCCTTTCCAGGCACAAGAGTGAGTTGTCAAACCGGGATGCATATGGTGAGGCATGCTATGAAAGGGGTTCCTCTGGTTCAAGAACTCTCATGGCTCACCCTCTAAAGTCACTCGGGACAGTTGAAGAACGAGATTTGATTAGCATGGCTGCGACCAGCGGTCTTTACCGTTGCCCCAGATGCGGGATCATTTCAGCTGGGGGCGATCATGATTTCGAGTCTGGCGCTGGAAGTGAGATGGGCTAAGTAATCAGGGTTGAGACACTTGTCTTGGCGAACTTGAGCACTTGTGTGCAAGTTCAACCCTTGGCTCCTTTGAATGCTGAGTCGATCAATCTTCATTAAGCGTATCCAGGCAATACCGTAGTTGTGATCGACACAAACCTCCTTCGTACACCCACCTTTCGATCGGGAGCTTGCAGTCACTGAGTAAACTGGTTGCTGAGTCGGTTCGACTTGACTTGTCACTTCAGCTATGAAGTGGATAAGACACGCATAGCTGAAGGTTGATATCGTCGGACCTTGCGGAACTAGTAAGCATACTATCAAGTAATGGCCATCTGTTCGATTTGTAAAATCGCTCAGAGAAATAATGACAAGAGTCATTGTTTCAATTAGGGAAATAAATGATTGCGTTTATCTTCTTTTAAATATTTCTCTACTATATACTACTATTAGCTTGCCGAATTAATAGCTAATTACGTGCTGATTATCCAAGCCATCCGCAAAGGCGATCCCCTAAGGGTTGCGTGCCGAAAACCAAAAATTTTTTTTTACAAGTCTACCGTCCTGTTTAAGATTTAGTATAATTTTTTTTTTTTGTTTTTGTCTGTCATCTAATGGATTGTTTAACTATTCTGGCTGTAAGGATGTACGTTGCATGGGGAATACCTGAGAATTATCCAAATAAGCTTATAAAAACTTAGACCCGGCAAGATGATTAGAGCCGAAAAAGCTTAAGAATGTGTGTTTTTTTGTGATGGTGTGATATTGATGACAGGTAATATGTCTTTATTAACCTTTCCGTTAATTCGTTCGGTGTTGGAGATAATACTAATATAAGGGGGTTGTGTCGGTGGTTTTTTTTTTTTTTTCTTTTCTCTTATAGACATAGACAGCCCTCGTAACAAGAGCAGCTATACGCGGTTCGTGGTGCAATCAGGCAAATTGGGACACATCCTCAGCAGGGCCAGAATAGGTCAAGATGATGTCCGCTGGCGGTCCATTCGCTTACGGAACGAATTTAAAAATGAGTACAAATTTGGTAAGACACGAGATGTGGCGAAGTCTCGCCATGCGGGCATGTATGGCTTTCCTGAGCGAAATGCACCCCGTAAGCCAATTACGTGAAAGATTAAGCTCCGGACTCCAAGACGAACAGAGACTCCGGGCGGACTGGTCATCAGTAATGACTCACGTAGAAGATTGTAGAGCTTGTAGTCTAGGTCAACCCTTCAAGCCATGTCTCCAACGGGTGGAAAATTTCCCGGTAAAACGGCTAGAAGCCGAAGAGGAACACTTGGCGTTGGTAGTTGCCCAGTCTCACAGTGTTAAGCGACAGGGAGTGTTGGAGCCTAAACTGTTAGAGTCAGACATACAAGAACCCTCTAGGTTGAATGCCGTTCAACAAGAAATGACCGCCAACATCCCTACGTCACACTCGGCTTGGATAAGCGATCAGAATTGTGCAGCGCGCCAGGGCGAATATTGCCCGTTACACCAAACAAAGGGTGGTACGATATCGCCGGACACCGACCCAGTACCTGCCCCAGTTCGTCCGTTGGCACAAACATATTCAACATCTAAATTGACTCCAGCGAAAATCACGGAGCCCACTGTGAGGCCAACAGTGAACTTGAGCATGTCTGAGGTGTTCAGACGCGGAGCCCAATATATCGCCTCCATGGACACATGCCAGTATGTCATAGAGCACCTGATTCGGGAATTTAATACTCACGGAAATTATCTATCGCTAGATAGCCAAAGTATGGGATCCGATCGGGACCCGGAGCTCCAGTCGCTGACTATCGGCGTCGTGAACGGCGAAGTGTATTTGTTTGACGTAAGACAATGTCCGGAAATGATGATGGGCGGTTCATTACGGTCATTTTTAGAATACCCCAAATGCACATTTGTCATATACGATTGGACAAACACGCCAGCCCGACTCTTTATCCAGTTTGGGGTACTAATAGGTAATGCTCTGGATGTGCGTGATGTGCAGATGCAGATACGAAAATCAAACGAGGCCACCAAACGCGACGGTAGGATGTCATTAAACGACACTTGTCGCTGGTACGGGTCACCAATTAACCCTAAGAAAGAAGAACATAAAATGTTGATTAAAACGCAAAGGGACTTTTGGTCACGACGCCCCGTAACCCAACAAATGTTAAGCCTGGCCACCTGTGAATCATTTACATTAAGCCGTAGACAGCTCATCCTGTCCTTGGTAGCCGCCCTGCGAAAAGGCTCGCCCAACCTATCGATAGAGATGTTGTGGATGACGCTTAAACTTCGCATAATGCGAACACAATCCAAGCAAGTCGTGGACAACCCGTTGTTCCAATCACTCGAGTCACCACCGGCCACAGCAATCAATGTAGCGGGCGATGTCAAATGGTCAGCCGTCACCACTCCAACGCAAACGGATTGTGACGTGAATCAGACAGCGCAGGCACATTCGTCGACTTCCCCACGGCCAAACACGCTATGTTGTGCACCGACGCAGTACGAACTGCAGAGTCTTTTTGACACCCTGGAGCTCGGACCTTATCCAGTAGAAGGCAAAAAGATACCAGAGTCTCTCCCGTTACCCCCTGGAACAGAAAAAGCAATTTCAGTAGGGAGGTCAATCGGTACCCAAACCCATCTATCCGGATTGGTTACGGAACCCTCCGAATACATGGCTGAACTGATACCCGTACCTTTTGTACCGTACTCGGTACCAGAACCATGGACCAATGGGCCGCGCCCACGCCTGCGTCGGTCCAGACCGATACCGAGCTCAAGTTACTCTGGCCGAAGTCTCATACGCCGAAGGAACGTCTAGTCTACCAGGATGACAAAAGAAGAAGAAAAAAAAAAAAAATAAGAACAAAAACACCTATTTTTGTACCTGAAGTACCATGATTAAGTTTATTATATTTTTTTTTTTGCCTAGTTTTAGTCAAGCTTTAGAAAAGCCTTTCGAAATGTTATTAAGTTGTGTATTAAAATCATTATGTTTTGTTATAAACTCGTGGTGTTTTCATTTATGTGTTTCATGAGTGAGAAGAGTATGACTGATACGGTTAAGGGTATTGGAGTGGAAGGTAGTGGTGATGGTATTCGGTAAACTAATGAACCCAAGGACCAAATACATTCTCGTCAAAGACCGGATGAAGATGGTTTTTATTTTTCAGCGTAGTAAACAATTTCTTTCCAGATGATTGACTAAATCAAGAGAAAATAGAAAAACAAGTAGGACGTCCTACAAATGATCACTTCTAGACCCTAGCTAATCGATCAGCTGCCTCTAAAAAGAGAGAGAATAGCATTTACCGGATTGCAGTCTACACGCACGCTATTGCTCGCCGGAGAATCACGGAAGCTGTCAGGTATACCCTAATGCCTATTTTATTGAATCGTTTTTTTTGCATTGGTAGAACGACTTAGTATAAAGCAGGACACTTCAGGTGAGAATGACCTCAAGAACTCCCGCGAAATCTGGTGGGGCCATTCCCAAAGCGGGCATTTCGACCAGACAAATGCGACGAGACGAAGCTTCGGCCCAATTAAGTCGTTCGGTCGACAAATCGTCCAAGGATGTAGCCAACGAAACGTTGCATTTCGAGCGACAATCTGCGCACAGTCATGCCGCATCAGTCAACTCATCGCGTGCTGGGTCCCCAATAGTTGTTCCATTAGGCCAGGTACCTCCAGTAGACAGGCACTCTCAATGGGATCTTTCTGGGTCTAGACCCCCGCCAAGTCTGAATACCTCAGGAGTTGGGTTGTTATCGCCGGTAGAAACAAGGGTACGCCCTCGTCCAAACCTGAACTTCACAAATCCTCCTCCAGTGGACTTGCAATGGGACCACTCGGCAAATGTGATGTTGGGAAACACCTCACTACCTAGAGGCCGCCCCAGGCAACTACCAACCGAATGGCATATATCACAGAATCAAAATAAGGCTTATGAGAGCCAAATTAAAGAATTGCAAAATGCATTGCAACAATTGCAATTCCAAATAGATGGGCGGAATACCATACAGCCAACCATGCACGATTTCCGTCCACGAGTTCCGAACTATCCACCACCCCCGGCACCAAATTGTTATTCTGATGCAAATATGTTTAGGCCCCCACCTGCTATGGGTAGCCCCTATCATTCACGCTCCAATAGCCCTCTAAAAAGATGGACTATCAAATTCGACGGTAACGCTAAGAATATGCCCGTAGATGAGTTTTTGTTCCGATTGGATAGGGTCAAGAGACAAAGTCCAGCACCGGAAGATTATTGGGTCAGTCAATTTCACCGGTGTGTGAGCGGGGCGGCAGACACTTGGTTCTGGCAGTATTTGCGAGCCAACCCCGACCCTCGCTGGGAAGAGCTTAAATTAGCATTGACCAAACGTTTCAAAATATGGAGTTCCGACGCGGAAATTACTAGGGCAATGGAACGACGCCGACAAGAACGACGAGAAACTGTCGAGGACTACGTGTCGGCGATTGTGGCGCTAAATTCACAAAGGACTACCCTGTTACGGGACGATGAGTTGGTCCGTCTGATGATGCCCAACATCAATCCTAGAGTAGCTCAGTTGGTGTATGCCATGAATTTGTCTACACTAGATCGCTTCCGAGAAGAATGTCGTAACGCAGAAATATATTTACGCGAAAGACCAGACCCTGAACAGCGTCCTACCCCATATACCCGCGAAAAGAATTATCCCTTAGCTGAGATTGAGCAGCCTCCTCCCGATGTGGAGCCCGAAATTGACCCCATCACTCCTGAAGTGGAAGCTTTAGATGTGTCTCGTTGGGAGTGTTGGAACTGCGAAGTCAAGGGTCACGGCTTCCGAGACTGTCCTTCTTTTACGAGAAATCTTTTCTGCTACAAATGTGGAGAAAAAAATAAAACGACCTTAAACTGTCCACGCTGCAAAGAAAAAAACTTAGCAAGGGGCCGGCAGAAGATTCCCTGGTCCGGTCCGAAAGTAGAGAAGGACGTAAAATTAGCAACAACGGTGAATCCATTCAGGAAACCGACCCCAAACGTTCCACAATCATCAAGCCCGCTATAAATTCCGAAACCACAATATTATCTAACCCCAATTTTGTCCCTCATTCTACTTATCACATGGCCAACAATACCCAATTTCAATCAATCCCAATCCCCAATTTTGTTCATGTAAATGACGCGGTAGTAACGGCTAATAACACCCTTATAACTCCGTCAACACCTCTTTATCAGCAAAATTTAGCGCAACGAAAGGCTAATTATTCCGTAGTTCGGGAACGAATATTTAAAACCCAACACTCAAATAGTGAAACTGGTTCAACCTCGAAAATCAATCGATCTATAAGACGACGTAAAAACCAAATACAGCGACAAATACTTCTACGGGGTATAAATATTTCCTCTATTCAGACAAAGAAAGGAGATGCTCGTTTATACGCTCAAGTCTCAATAGGTGGTCATCCTATCGTCGGACTTCTAGATAGCGGAGCAAGTGTTAGTTGTCTCGGCGCAGGGGCCTTAAGTCTTCTTAACCGCCTGAAAATTAAGTACTTACCTACAAAATCTGACGTTAGAACTGCTGGTGGCGCTACCCACTCTATTCTCGGGCATTTTCCATCACGCATTGAATTCAATGGTGTTACCAAAACACTCCACATTCATGTTGTCCCGGATCTAGAACAAGAATTATATCTTGGAATAGATTTCTGGAGATTGTTTAATCTAACTCCATCCTGCCCAAAAGCCATGGTTTTAGACTCACTAACTAAAGAAGTAACTCCAAATAAACACCAGTTGTCTGACCAAGAACAGCAAAGTCTTGATCATATTATAAGTAAATTTCCTTCCTGTTCGGATTATGGTCTGGGAAAAACTCATTTGGAACAGCATATCATTGAGGTAAGAAGCACCGAGCCCATAAAGCAAAGACATTATCCTGTTTCGCCAATGGTGCAAAAACTTATGTATGACGAATTGGATAGAATGCTTTCCCTGGGCGTAATTGAGAAGAGTCGGAGCGCTTGGAGCTCACCAGTCGTCTTAGTGCGCAAACCTGGTAAAGTCCGGCTATGTTTAGATTCCCGGAAATTGAATAACGTCACTGTAAAAGACGCATACCCCCTACCGCACATTGATGGTTTACTTAGTAGGCTGCAGGATACTCGGTTCATTTCTTCCGTCGATCTTAAGGATGCCTTTTGGCAAATACCCCTGGAAATAACTTCCAGAGAAAAAACTGCATTTACAGTGCCAGGAAGACCTTTATATCAGTTTGCCGTAATGCCTTTTGGATTATGTAACGCCCCACAGAGGATGTGCAGGCTGATGGACAAGGTAATGTCTCCATTGCCAGGTACAATGCGTGAGCAAGTCTTTGTATATCTGGATGACTTACTAATTATTTCACCAAACTTTGAATCCCACATAGAATTATTGCAAGAAGTAGCCAACTGTATTGCGAGAGCTAGATTAACTATAAATTTGTCCAAAAGTCACTTCTGCATGACTCAGGTGAAATACCTTGGATATGTAGTCGGAGACGGAACTTTAAGAGTCGATGACGATAAAGTGTCAGCGATTGCAGACTTTCCGACTCCAACCACACTCAAACAAATTCGGCGATTCTTAGGCATGTCCGGTTGGTACCGTCGTTTCATACCAAATTATGCTGCAGTCGCAGCTCCCATAACAGATTGTTTGAAAAATCCCACTCAAGGATTCCGATGGACAGACGAAGCTCAAGACGCCTTCATTAAACTCAAAAACGCATTGATGTCCTCTCCCGCTTTACGAAATCCGGATTTCACTAAGCCTTTTGTTATTCAATGTGATGCTTGTACCACGGGAATAGGAGGAGTTTTGTATCAACTAAATGATAATAATGACGAACAACCCATAGCGTATATTTCCCAAAAGCTTAATGAGGCACAAAAAATTATAGCATCACTGAGCTGGAGTGTTTGGCAGCAATCATCTGTGTAAAGAAGTTTCGAGCATACGTGGAGGGTCTGCCGTTCAAGATAGTCACCGACCATGCTAGCCTTAAGTGGCTTATGCAACAAAAAGACCTTAGTGGACGTCTGGCGCGCTGGTCACTCAAATTGCAGGCCTTCGACTTCACGATTGAACATCGAAAAGGTACCCAAAATGTTGTGCCAGATGCATTATCACGAGCTTTTTCGGATGACAAAGCCAAACCACGGTTGGTGCCAGTTGAGTCTTCCATATCGCTGGGCCAAGATACTGCTGTTAATGCCGGCATTAACGAGATAGTTCCGTCAGTAGTCCCCGAAGTAGACCTTACTTCTCCCTGGTTTACGTCTGAAAAATACAAAGATCTAATTGAAACTGTAAAAAGTAACTCAAATATTTTGGCTGACATCAAATGTGTGGACGGATATGTATACAAATTAATCCGAACAACGTCTGTTTCGGATGTTGTCGCAACTTCTCCGTGGAGATTGTGGGTTCCCGAAGAATCGACCAATAATTTAATTATGGCCTCACACAATCCACCAGTATCATCTCACGGAGGAATTGCAAAAACCCTAGATCGCTTACGCGTCAAATATTATTGGCCAGGTATGCCTAAACAAGTAAAAGATTATATTGGAAAATGTGATATTTGCAAGCAATCAAAAGCTCCAAATTTTGTATTGAGACCACCAATGAAGGCTCAATTAACACCAAGTAGAGCTTGGCAAAGAATGTACATTGACCTCATGGGCCCTTATCCCCGTTCGAAAGCCGGAAACACGTCCCTATTGATTGTATTAGACCAATTCACGAAATATGTACTCCTAAAACCCATCCGAAATGCTACGACTCGTCCAATAACTAATTATTTGAAGACCGAAGTATTCCATGTGTATGGAGTACCGGAACATCTCCTATCGGATAATGGCGTACAATTTACGTCTCGGGAATTCGCATCGCTTATGTCGACATATGGAATAATACATACCACTACGGCAGTATATTCTCCACAAGCGAATGCGTCTGAGCGAGTGAATCGTTCGATATTGGCAGCCATTAGATCATACTTGGACGATAAACACAACGAATGGGATGTGTTTATTAGTGAAATCGCATGCGCTCTTCGCACAGCATCGCATGAAGCAACCGGATTTTCACCATATTTTCTGAATTTTGGAGAAAATATGATACTTCACGGAACTGCATATCCATTACTGGAACGTTTGCAAAGTCTACAAGCTGAGAACACAACTTGTCTTACTATGCCAGATAGCATGCATAGCATTCGAGAACAGGTCAAGTCTAAATTACAGGAAACGCATCGAAAATACGCGTCGCGATACAATTTAAGGTCCCGCGAGACAAATTTTGCCCCGGGGCAAGAAATCTTTCGACGTAATTTCACTCAAAGCGATGCTGCAAAAGGATTCAACGCGAAATTAGCACCGAAATTCGTTAAATGCCGGGTAATACGCAAAATCGGAAATTCGATGTACGCTATCGAAAACCGACAAGGGAAATTTATTGGAAACTTTCACGCGAAGGATTTAAGATCCTAATACACGGAATAAGTAAAACATTAACATCACCAATATGACTACATCCGACCATAAAATACCCAGAACTCTAGTCCTCTAGAAACGCGTGACATATCTGTCGTAGTTGGTGCGCAAATGTGATCAGTAGAATCATAGTAAGGCAAGCGCAACCACCCTCGTTTGGTATTCGAATCAATAATTCATTAAATAAGCATCTCGCCCGTGCACTATTTCGCGCCGGTATTCTAAAAGAAATAAACAATGAAAATATGTTCTCGTAAACATAAAAACCGATAAAGCACCAAACCGAAGGTTCACTTTATTTAATATCTGGACCTCCTTCAGGGGAAAGCACGCATTGGAACAGTATGAATGTTCTTCCTAAGTCGGTTTTACCATCATAAGGCCGTGACGGGATATTGCTTGTTCGAAATGCCACGCACTTCGAGCATCCCGACACGAAATGGTAGATAGTTTATTTTTTTTGAATATCACAAGTACACGCTAAAGACTTTTAGCCACCGTCAAATTTGCTGCAGGACCCGAGATAAATGGGCATCCTGCAACAAATTCGTACGGGCCTCAACTCGCGAAGAATTGTTAAGATTTAGACAATAAACAAACAAAGTCATCAAATTGTTTATTTATTGTCAATATAATTTAACATCTGTCATTGAGACGTTAACAACAATGACCAGGAATAATAACTAAAAGAGGATAAGCTATTTCTGCGAGCTTACCAGCAAATTTTATCGCCGCGAATTTACGAAAAATTTCTGAATAGCAATTAGACAAAATTAGTACAGCGAAATTCACTATATGTAAAATCGAAAAAAAAAAAAAAAAGAAAATCCTAACTTAATAGCATACTTGACAATAAGCAAGAGCCAACAGTCTCCTTATTATCCTATTCCGTTTCGTCCTAACACTAACCTATAAAATTGTTTTTGTTTGTGTTGTTTAAATTTCTTTTGAAATACTTTTGAGATTCCTTGGTTTTTGAAGCAACGAATTAAAATTAAACTTTTATTAGAATCAATAAATTATTGGTAAATTATTTCCATTGCGAATAGAATTAGTTAGTATTAAGAAATAACTAAATTTATAGAATTAAATAACTTACATACATTTAAATCTATTTGAACGAAAAGAACTTTTGGTATACCAATATAATTTTTAATCTATAAGTTATAAGAATCATTATGTCCAATAGTCTGGAATCATTTCCTGGAAATGATAGTTTTGAATATATTATATGAATTTTCTTTTTTTGTAAAAAAATATTGTTAGACGTTAAGAATAATAACGAATCAACCTATATCGTCCAACACATCACGCATCACCGGCAATACTTGCGAATAATCCCGGCGCTTACACTCCAGACCTACGTCATGCACCAAATATAAATCATCAATCAACACCAACCTTCCTAAATAGTGACGGCTAAGTCAATGAAAAAGCGGTATATCAAAAATTGTCAACCTATTCAATGCAGCATACATGAAGGATACATCAGACGCTAAAGCTTTCAACCAATTCAACTACGGATTAACTTATCCAGAAACACGATATAGCAATTACAACACTGTATGCCCGGCTGAATTGAAGGACGAGACTTTAGTCAGGGTCGCGGGTCGAGCCACACGTTGGACAATATCAATCCGTACGTCACCCACGCTTGAAGTCGCAGCAGAAGAAGCCGTTCATTTTTTTCAGCTTCCTGACCATCGGTAGGACCTAGGTCAGCAACCTGATGGCTGTAACGAACGGCCTGTAGAACAATGTGTCAGAGGACAAATTGGAAAAAAACCCCAGTCCAGATCATCGAATAAAATTCCTAGCAAGCTCTCGCTAGAGAATTCGCTGGGCACAACAAGCACAACTCCAAACGTCACACTTTGGTCTGGGACCATAGAATACCCAGGAGAAGCTATTAAAATCAGCCAAGTACGCGTACATGCGAGGCAACAACGCACACCAGACATCAAGCTGCACAGCCTGGCTGGAAAAAGATGCTTGTGCGCAGTAGGGACTGACAGAACGTGGTCAGTAGGAAGAAAACCACCAACCGCGCAGGTTGAAGGAAAAATTAAAAAGTAAAGTGGAAAAGAAAGAAAGTTTTTATTTCGGGTATTGAATTTTTTTTTTGGTGTGCTGCGCGGACGCCGACAACCGAACAAAAAAAAAAGGGGAGTGAAGGAGATCCGGTGGAGCCTCGTCAGGGCCCTAACTTTCAGGCACCCTCGCCACCGTGGGATCGGAAGACCAAGCTGAAAGGACTTAAAAACAAAAAGAAGAATAAAGGAAAAATCATGTAAGGAATTATATCCTTTTTTATTTCTTTTATATTATTTTTTTTTATCTAATTTGGTCGGACAATCCCTTTTTATATTGCGACTTACGGGGGGCTAGTGCGCAAAGTTGGCCCAAAATGGTCTAATCCATTGTTCTTTTCCTTTGTGTTTCCTTGTTTTTGTGTTGCCTTTTTTTTTTACAAGTGAAGAAGTTTTTTTCTTGTTTAGTTCGATTGGGGATGTTCGTCCGTGAGTGCTCCGCCCTCGCTAATACGGTCATTAACCTAAAACGCGCCGACAGAAGCTCCCGCGTATCCTCCTAGTGAGTTTTGGGGTTAGATCGGATCGCTCATGATCGATCGTAAAACGGTCCGCGGATAAACCAAGTGAAATGTGGGAAAATTCTGAAACCAATTCAAATTAAAGAGAATTTTCGCCACGATCCGTTAATGCTGTGCGCATTCCGAACAGAGAAATAGTTTTCCGTGTGTAGTTCGCGTCTATTTCAGCTCCAATTAACTTGTAGTCGTGAATTTCCTTTTTTTTTTTTTCTTCTACTCGTTTGTAAGGTTAAGTGCTAAGCTATCGGTGGCACAAAGGTGCGTAATACCGGTATGCGTAACGGAGGTTCCCCCGTTAGGCATCATGCCATCGGCAGGTTCCGTTATCCAAGCCTGAAGTACCGCTAGTGACGCGCAACCGCATGGATGCCAACGCAGTCCCCGGTTGCCCTCATGTGCCTTCTAAATGGATCCCTTTTAGTTTGTCGTCCTGTGTGCTGATTTAGCATAGTACATTTTAGGTTATGAAAGGCTACGATGGATTTCCTTTGTTTCTGCTTTTGCCAAATCCTGAACCGGTATGCGTTGAATTCGGCCTTCGTGTACCCTTATGGCTTTTGGAGAAGTTTTAGGCATCTTAAGAACCCCGTAGGCGGACAGCGGCGCTTATCGAAGACAACGGCTGGATCAAGTAAGCCGCAATAGCTGAAAAGTTGCCTCCTTCTGTTTTCAGGTTAGGTACGCGCGTTTCCTAATTTTAGCGGATTCAGCCACATTATGTTTCCTTTTGACCCTTCAAGCCGAGAAATTAAAAACCTCCGAAGTCGAGTGAAGGACCAGCAACGGATGACGCATCGTTTTACTTATAGGACACCCCGCTGTCTGTAGTTCTTTTGTTTCGTGCTTTAATGTTTGGCACGCACCTAATTAAGCGGTTAGTTTTTTTTTGGTTGTTGTTCAGGGCCCACGTTAGGTGGCTCCCGAAGATATCATAACCTCATAATGGGATTTATGAAGACCAACACCAAGTCCACCTTAAAGCACCACAGTACATTGAGTCCATCGAGCTTGTAAAGGCGTCAGGAGACGACATGTACATTGCATGGCTCCCCAACATGTTTGCCTTTACCCTTTAAGGCGTCATTAGCCGGCGCGAGTACATTATATGGCACCCAACGTATAGGACTGCCATTTTATCCGGCACCAGGTACAGTACATGGCACCCTCATTTTTGTGCTGTCGGTTCATGACCCACATTACTTGGCGCACATATCAATATCCAAGCAATATATTTTTATGACGCCTGATGTACATCAAAATCAGTTCGTCTGTGGGAAATTGGCCTCCAAGTGGGCTTTTACTAGATTTGCCACCGCGCTTTGTCGGCTTCATACTAGCTAAGTCCCAAACTCTATTGAGTTTGCTCCACCTCTGAAGTATATAATCGAGATGTGCATCGGCCTTCCCGCCGAAAGTCTCGACTCATGTGCTTTTCCACCTTCATTTCCTTTCTTTTCTTTTCCATTTCCTAATCATAGTCTGCATTCCTTCCTTCCTTCTTCCTTACTTACCAGCCCGCTGTTGATAGAATCCGAACCTCTCAAGTCGGATTTGCAGCCCAAACCGTGCATAATTACGTAGTCCATGGTTACAGGTAGCCACTCACGCCCCTTCCGACGAGCTACGCACGTGCTAGAGCTAGATGCACGCTACCTTTCGGGAAACCATGGGACTCAAGTCACCCAACTGTGGCTTGGTCACCGGACGACAGTCGTCTTCGCGGTGTGGGCTCGTCCTGACCAACTTGGGACGATTGTTGATGGAGACATACTCCCTTCAATTGTTTCAGGGCGGAATAAGGGATGACTCCACACTGATGGCTAATTCGACTAGTTGGGGCGGTAATGTTGTTGAAGATTTGGTTGGGACGGTTACTATGGTATGACTTAGTTCATATCATAGCGCCACAAATCGCTTCAACATTGCTGCGCCAAAAGCGCTCGCGTGTACATTACACACTTTTTCGGAAGGATAGAAGCATTTTTAAAATTTACAGGAAATGTGTATTAAAATGCAACCAAAAATTCTTGTGTCGTTTTCTATTTTAGGGTATCATTATATTTTGGTTTTTGTCGTTCCTATGAAATCTTCCACAAGATGGTGACCTCGATTTCAAGCTGTGACTGCTACCAGACTTGAATTTTCTTTAAATGGAATGCGCAAATTTTACTCACTAACAAACTTGGCCTTACTTTTTTCAAAAACTTTTCCCAAAAACTTTTCTTCCTATAGTGGGAGTGATAATGGGGGAAAAAAACAATACGTCCAAAACTCTCGAAACCTGGGATTAAAACGTTTTAAAATCCAACGTGAACAGTTGATGTTAGAATGTTGAAACTTTGTGACCTTATGGGGTACCAGGAGCCTAGATGAAAACTAAGACTTTGAAGAGGGGATGTGGAGTGTTTACCTGCGCACAGTGCTACATCATGTAGCTTAGCCTGAAATTCGGAGGCTGTATGTCCCATTGCCTTCCATATTTTACAGTTAAATCCAAATACGCCTGCTCCAGTTCCATTATTAGTCTTAGAGCCATCCGCGTACCAGACTGAAGCACCTTCTTCAAAATCTGGTAGAGCAGATTGCCATGATACATGATTTCCCAGAGCCACATACATGGTTTCTTAAAATTATACACCTTTGGGATGTTATCGTTACTGAGTCGGTTAAGTCCTTCTGCTTAAATTTCTGTAGATGGTGGTGGTGGTGTTCAGGTGATCAAAAAGGTCGCCTGTCTTGATTTTAGTGTTCTGTTGTAGCCTCATGGCCTCTAGCAAAGCCTTCTTCATGTTTATCATGGCTTCTATTGCGGCTGTTGGACATGATTGAAGTCCCCCAGTAATGCTTAGAACAACACGCTTGTGGATTTTTTGCAGGACCATCCGCCTTGAATTTGCTGTTCTGATGTAGCCTCATGGCCTCTAGCAAGGCCTCCTTATGCATGGCTTCTATTACAGCAGTGGAACATGATTAAAGTCCCCCAGTAATGCTAAGAACAACACGCTTATGGATTTTTTCAGGGCCCTCTGCACTGTGATTTGTTCAACCTTGGGCCACCATACCATTGCAGCATATGAGATCATTGGTTTTATAATAGACTTTTTTTGGCCTAAGACCCCAAGTAGTACCACAGAAAGAGACGCTATGAAAGAGACTTTTGCTCGTGTGGACATGTTTTTGAGGTGGAAGTTCCAAGTCAGACACTTGTCCAAGCGAATACCCAAGTATTTGACATCAGAAGAGATTCATTTGTGGTGCCAGTCACAATTGGTCGCGTCCGTCTTCTAGTAAACGGCACTACAATTGTTCTGCTTGGATTTATACTTAATCCTTGTTGGATGCACCAGTGACCTACTATCTCTAGGGCCTCTTGCATGCGAACCAACATGACACAGTCATGCTTACTCTTACAGTGATGACCAGGTCATCGGCATATGATTGAGTCTCTGGGTAGTCAGGTCCAAGGAGATGATCTACAACAATGCACCACATCAGTGGGGAGAGTACGCGACCTTGAGGGTATCCCTTTACTTCCGATCTGACCTCAGCCTGCGACATTCAAGCATCGCCACTGTCCATCTCGTTACCGTTGCTTCCACTCCTATTTTACGAGTAAGTAATGGATTTGTGGGAAGTGCTGTCAAAGGCACCTTCAACGTCAAGGAAAGAGCACAATCCCATTTCCTTGGATGTCTTCTAAATTTTTTGCACTAAATTGTGAAGAGCGCTGACAGCCGATTTACCGGCTTCCATTCCGCTAACTGTTTAATACCTCGCTGATTATTCCATTCGAAACACCAATCCGGATGGTACGGAAATTTTTCCCGACCGACTGCCATTACGGCCAGCTCCAACCATCCCCAAGACGTTTATAAATTGGAGTAATTCCGTCTGAAAACCTCACCGGCACTCCATTCCAAGGATCAAGGACTCCCAGAAGCAGCAATTCTCACGTTTTTATCGTTTTTATTTCAGATACGGAATGAGTCGCGAAGGAGCTGGAAACGGTCTCTCCGGATGCAAGCTGCTCGCCGTCACTGTCAAGTTGCTAACGGAGAAGTATCAGCTACTATTGCTCCCCATTACGATGTTTATCGGTGCCGAAGAGGCCTTTATAGCTGTCGATTTCACAAAGGTAAGTATGTCGAGTGCCCGTAGGGACTCGTAAACGACCCTCATATGTTGTATGTGAATGTCGTCAGGTGAATAGATTTCCGCATCACCTGACGATATCGCACAAATCCAAACGTTTTCAGTGAACTCACCTTGAAAATATTTTCCGCCTAATTTCACAGTCTTTTGTCGCTTGCGGATGGGGAATATCGCGTATAGGCTACGCTATGATATGCTTTGGAGTTGCTAATGCAATTGCCGCGGGCGTTGCCGGAATCCTTGCCAAACTGGTTGGACGCATTCCGATAATGGTCGCTGTTTTCGTCCTTCATGCCTCGTTACTTTCCTGGATGCACGAATGGATCGCCGTGAAAAATGACTACATGACGTACTGTATCCTGGCTGCTCTTTGGGGTGTTGCCGATGGAATTTGGCTGGTGAACGTTAACGGTAGGTATCACGAATTGTTTTCCAGATCAATGAATTCGGGAATCATTTTGTGCGGTGAGTTTATTGCGAGTGGTATTTGTGGAAAGGAGGATGTTTATGATGTTCGGAAAATTCTTGAATTCCCATTGTAATTTGAATATTGCAAAATCTTCGATATGGTAAAATGCTAATTGTAATGCAAATCGCACTAGTTTTGGATAATCGACCAACGAAACTGCCCTGATATGTACAATTGAGTATCGAATTCAACTCACTTTCATAATCGGCTCAGCGCCATAAATTTCGGACGATAAGCACATGTGTAACTTGCACGACCCTTTGTTGCAATTTAAATTGAAAATGCAACCAACAACAATCGAAGCTGTGAATACGAATATCTTCTGAGGTTCATTGATTCGGTTTGCTACATAAACGCTTTTCAAGTAGCTTAGTTTTCACGGGGTGCTATCTTGAGTTTTACTTTATTGTCTCATTTAATTATTTTTAATAATAAAGTATTGTAATCGGCTTGAAATTCTAATAAAAAGTGCAACCCTAGAGTTTTGTAGTTTCACATTTCCGGGCGTTTAAGGAAAAAAAGTCTGACCGTCCACCGTAGTTGCGTACGCAAACGTGTTTGACGCGACACAACTTAAGAACGTCCGGAAAAAGAAGCTTCAGAATTTCACCGTTTCTGTTGTGGGTGGATTGAAGCGGAAATTGTATATCTCCGGAACGGTTGACATTAGGAATTTGAAACTTTCTGTATATATGGCAGAAACAATGTTTTTTTCAATAAAATTTTATTTTACTGAGATGTGATCACGAGAACAACAGAGACAAAACTGTAGCAGTCAGCCGGTAGCCTTTTTATTCAATTTTCTTGGTGGGAATTCGTCGATATTAAGACTAGTTTTAAAACAAACCTATTTCTATATAGCTACCAAAAAAGGACAATTAGTTACTGCACTTGCAAATTGACTTGAACTTTAAATGAAAAATTCCTTCAATAGTCTGGGCGAAACTTTATTATTTTTCGCGACAAAGTCCGGAAAGTTAAAGCGGGGGTGCACATATGGTCTACATTTTTGTACCATAGTCCAGGACACGGTCAAAGGCGAAATATATAGAATTTAGATTGATTTTATTCTAAAAAAATCTGCCAATGGTCTGGGCGAAAATTTATTATTTTTCGGGTCATAGTTTGGGAGCGGTCAAAGTCGAAGCATATCATCAGTTGTTTCGAAATTATTAGAGTTCTTGGAAAATTAATTTTGTTCTTAAAATAAAAATATTTAAAATGGAGATTTTTAGCTGATTAAACATTGAAAAAGCCCGTGTAGACTATTCGAATTTCGGTATATTATGTACACTAAAAGCCCATAGAAGTAAAAACGAATTTGATGCCTCATCAGACTTAAGAGATATGACAAATTGTTAAAACGTATACAAACCCATTACTTCCACTTGGGGTTTGAATTTCGAAAAAATGTTGAAACATGTTTTTAGAAGAAGTGACTTGATATCTCATGAGACACGAGGCATTTTGAAAAATTTGTAAAAACGTAAGCAAACCCTTCACACCCCCTTGATTCTGGAAATTCGAAAAATCGTGAAATCGGTTTTTTGGCCATTACATGAAATGCCGTAATAACGAATTTTATATCTCATCAGAACTAAGGGATAGCAAAAATTGTGAAATCATATGCAAACCCTTGGGGGTTGAATATCCAAAATTGAGAAATGGATTAGTAGGCGATTATATAAAAAGTCCGTGGAAGTGAAAAGCGATTTAATATCTCATCAAAACTAAGAAATATGTCGAAGCTATGAAAATCATACAACCCCCTTACACCACTTAGGATTGAATATCTAAAAATACTGAAATTGTCTTTTTGGCGCTTATATAGGAAACCTTAGGAAGTTAAAATGAATTCGATATATCATCAGATCTAAGCAATATGTAAGAATCTGTAAAAACATATGCAACTTCCATGCACCCACCCACTTCGGGGTTAGTATCCAAAAATCCTGAAATGGGTTTTTAGATATATGTAAAGAAAGCGCGATGAAGTGGAAACCAGAGCCTTATCACTTCTAGGAGAAATGACGGAATTCGTGAAAACGTGTTCAACCCGTTTATACCCTCTTAGGGGCTGAAAAGAAAAAAAGTTTTAGGCGATTATTACGCAAGCTCATGAAAGTGAAAAGATATTCGATATCGATCAGACCTGGAGGGATATGGCAGAATTCGTAAAAAGTATAATACCCCTTTATACCCTCTTAGGGGTCGAATTTAAAAAAATTCCGAAAATGCTTTCTAGGTATTTATTTGAACAAGCCGTAAAAAAAATGAATTCAATTATCCGAAACACTCTTATAGCTACTAGTATTGCTAGTCATTTCTCCATATGTGCGACATGCAACCGAAACTCGTTATTTCGAATCAAAATTTAGTGAAATTTACACTAGAACAGGTATTGAAGTTTACCTCATATTTTTACCAATTTGGCTATTTTAGTTATTTTCTTTCCTAAAAAAAAAACAAAAACGTATTGACACTATAAAGATTTCATTAAAGACAATTGCAGTAACTGACAAAATACAATTCTGGGCCAATTTTAAAATGCTATGGACATAAAACAGCCCTGCTAATATAGGTTAAGGTTTTCCGACCACTATTCACCACACAACACCTAGCAAAGAACGAAACCCACTTAAATTTCATCCTCAATTCTATGTTTTCAAACCGATTCAATTATTTCATTTCAAAACCGGTCCCTACATGACCTTCCCGAATTTTAGCTATTTCTGAATTTAATCGAAAAAATATCCCGACTTTTAGCATTTAGCGGAATTCTTTTCCCCGGAAAGGAAATTGCTGCCTACAGTAACTTTAGGTTGTGGGAGTCGACCGGTTCAGTTATTGGATACAGTCTGAGCTCGCTTTTATGCACCAGTACAAAACTCCGAGCATTAATGGGGCTGATGATTGTCGGAATGATTGGGTAAGTTCAAAAATTAAATTCGCATTTTATTTTCGATATTTTTTTGTACAATTCCATTTTAGATACGGCGCTATTGAATTCGTTGAAAGAAAAGAAAAGGGAACAATCGATCGGAAAAATGTCGAACCAGTCGATCAATTTGACCACGAAACAACTCGAATTTAGAGAAATTATTAGTTTTAATATTTAAACTAAGGTACATAAAAGCTAAATAAATTGAAATATGTAAAAAATAGACTGCTTTTGGCGGACATATTTGTGAATCTCAACTCGAAGTTACCCGTTTCAAAGAGAAATGTGAAACTACTATAAAGAAGAATATAAATTAGATTTAATGTTTAAAAATGAAAATAACTAAATTCAAGGTAAATGAAAGGTTTTTCCATTTTTATACTCAGAAAACACAAAAATTCAGACTTTCTTTCATCTGAATTTAACAACTCATACATCAATATAATTTAAATTAATAGATTTATTTTGAAATTTGATGGGGTTGTATATTTTAGAATTGGGTTTCGATTTCGGGTTGTATATTTTAGAATTTGGTTTCGGATTGGATTCAGTTTAGCACTTAATAGGTAAGTACTTCTTTAATTAACAGCTCTGTTTTGTATTGGCTCTCCGTTCTGATTTAGTATGCAAATGAAAAATATGAAAAAGACTAGGGTGTAAGAAAAAAAATTCAAAAATTCAGACATGCATTAAATCATTGGAGAACTAAATTACATAATACCTAAATACCGAACCTGATTAATTTTTATGTATAGGCAAACATTATATCCGTGAATAGTCTCTGCATTGATTAGATTAATTTTACTAACACAAGTACTAGTCTTCAAACGATTTAATCATACATATCACTTTTGGGTTTTGAACCTTTCGATGATATTTTTAAGATGAGTCCTAAATGAGTTAGGAGTTGATATATAAAAAATTGTGAAACCGATTTTTATGCGATTATATAGAATATTCATAAAAACGTACTCAATCATTTTACACCCACTTCGTGTTTGAATATCGCAAAATCTTAAAACTAATTTTTGGATGAAAAACATACAGGCCATAAAAGTAAAAGCCAATTCGATATATTATATCATTACACCTAAAATATTTGTCGGAATTCGTCAAAACTTGCACATCCTTTGGGAGCCGAATATCCACAAAATGTTTAAATCGATTTTTTGGCAATTATATTTCAGTCTCTTGTTAGTAAAAGAAAAATCGGTATATCATTAGACCTAAAAAAGATGTCGGAATTCGTGAAAACGTATTCGACCCCTTTACGTCCTACTATGGGTTCAATATCAAGAAAATCTCGAAACACGTTTTTCATATAAATGCATGAGTAACGTTAATTCGATACCTAGGCAGACCTAAAAGAAATAACAAAATTCGTGAAGATGTAGAATATGGTTAGTTAGTTATTACGAAAAATTTGTTTCACCCACTTCCGTACGCCAATGCTAATTTGAACTTGTTTTGCTTTAAAGGGAGCATTATGGCCGCCAGATTGGGCTATTTTCCGCGATTTGGGCCATTTAAATGTTCAATTCGCGGGTACAAATTTGAAAAAGCTACTTACAGCTTTTTGGGCTATTCGGCCAACGCAGTTTACAACAGACCCGATTTACGAAGAAAAAATAAAATAAAGAAATTAGTAAACTGAATTTGAGTCGTCTCTTAGGTTAAATCTGTTAGTTTTAACGGCTCAAATACAACGTTTGCAAATTACATCATATCACAAATCCTCTTGCCACTAAATTTTCGGTTCTCCAGTCATAATAATGAAAAATTTTAGTTCACACGATATTTGCAAACTAAAATTAATTTAGAATCGGTTCAATATTTGTGGACTTTCTATGTACAAATAAACCACTTTCTTTCAAGTTATGGACACCCTGAGAAATATTGTATGTTATAGGTAATAGATTTACCAATATTAATGACTGTCATAGAGTTCCTTTATTTTTTGCATAATTTATTAATTATAATTTTTGCAGGACACGTGTTGCAAAAATTCCAGTCCCTCCAAAGTTATTGTTACATGTGTAATCTGGCAATCTGAACAACTCACTTATTATTGATATTAAAGTTTCCAGAGAAAAATAACAACCTTGCAATATCGTAGAGAGCACTAGATACTTCTCACATGTTCTAGACACTTATCGCATAATATAGGTACTTCCTCCGCGCTCCAAACAAAGAATGTCGGAAATTTTACGACTCAACACTTGCAGTATATAAACGCCGCAGAGCCGGTGGCTAAATTTTTCTACTGCTGGAGTGAAACGACGATCTACGCGAAAGTGTATTTTTAAAATGATTTTTAACGATAACAGCGATCAAGTAGTAAATGAAATTGAATTTTCTTGTACTTGAAAATCGGGAGAAATTTTTTTCAAGTGTAATTTGACCTTTCATTTGCACCTAATAAGTTTTTCAAAAAAGATTTTTAAAATGGTGATAAATACGAATTTATGTATTCCCACACAATATTTATTATACATTACAGTGATTCTTAAGAATTCTGGAGCACAGTTCGTCGTTCAAGGTCTTTAAAATTGCAAAGTTGAGTGCGGTATCTGGGCTATAAATCTTCGTGCGGGTTTTGGGCTATTTCATACAGTTCACTCGGCGGGTTCTGCAGCGAACTATCTGGCAACCCTAGGGAGCATATTTCAGTTGTAATTTCAATTTGAATGAAATTTTATTTATTACCGCAAAACAACAAAATGTAGTGGAATAGATCTAGTCGTTCTCATATTACATTATTAAATTATTAAAAACTTTTAATTTCCCTCCACTTTGCTTGTCACAAAAAACGAAAGCGAAATTTTTAGGAGGGTCAGTGGAGTGTGTGGGGGGGGGGGGTAAAAAACTTTAGATTACGATATCTCACGAACCAATTGCGCCAGAAAAATGAAATGCTGTTTCTATTATACAAGTCGACAAATGGAGCTTGCTGAAAATATAATTTTTATTGCGGGTAGTATGGTACGGGGGTGGGGTTGTTTTTTTCCTATTTATAGAACAGCTTATTCTAGAAAGTTGAAACTTGGTGTGTGTATGTAGCTTTGCCAGAAAAGTAATTTAGATGAAAAAAAATTTCAATTATCTTTTGGCATACGGAAGGAGACAAACAAAAGTGTCAGTGAAAATGAAATGCATACACTTTCACGAATTTCGTCATATCTCTTAGGTCTTCGAAGATATTGAATTAATTTTAATTCAATAGACTTTACACATAAATGCCTAGAAAGTGTTTTCAGGATTTTTATAGATTCTACTCCTAAGGGGTAGTAAAGGGGCTGTGTACATTTTCACGAATTCAGCCATATCCTTCAGGTCTGATTAGATATCGAATAACTTTTCACTTCCACGGGCTTGATTTATAATCGCGTAAAACAAGGTCTTTCGTTTTATAAAAGGATTGAACACGTTTTCACGAATTCCGTCATACTTCTTAGGACTGATTAGACATTAAATTGGTTTTTACTTCCTCGGGCTTTCTTTATATTTACCTAAAAACTACTTTACAGGATTTTTGAATATTCAACCTCCAAGTGGGCATACGTTTTCACAATTGTATATACACCTTTAGGTTTGATGAGATATCAAATTGGCTTTTACAACTTCAGAGTTTTTATGTAATAGTATACAAACCTATTTTCGATTTTTCTGCTATCCAACCCCCAAGTTAGCGCAGAAGAGTTGCGAAGATTTTCACAAATTCCTACATATTTCTTAGATCGGATGAGATATCGAATTGATTTTTACTTCCTAAGGATTCCTGTATAATTACCAGAAAGTTAATTTCATGATTTTTAGATATTCAACCCGAACGGGTTAGTAACCTACACCGCATCTCAGCATTAAACGCGTTCCGGACTTCTACCCAAAAAATAATAAAGTTGAGCCCCGATTGTTGGCAAATTTTTTTATTTATTAATCATCAACATTTGTTAATCGTCAGCCGTTCAGAAGACATCGATTTTGAAATATTTCAATCCTTGCTTCCGTGCGTTTCGGACACATTATTTCCCCCCTCGCGAAATATTTCACTCTAAAACTACCCGAAAATCAAATCCAGCGATTTTATATTTTCCATATGTAGTTTACGATAAAGAAATTTTTCAGAGTAGAACTATAACAGAAGCTAATGATTGCTATTTATTTAAACTTCCTCTGACTCCGAAAACAATTTAACAATTTTTAAAAAAATTTTGTTTCTATGGTAGTTTTACTATTAAAAATTCCGTTCTCGTGAAATTGAAATTTAAAATATCAATTGACTATAATTAAAATAAAAATGCATAAAGTTTATTTCTGTTTATTACAATCACGTTATATTTAATTTGTTTTAATTTTTTTTTTATTTACTTTCATTTTTTTTCATTATGTTTGTTTTTACAATAATTTTCGTCATTAACTCTAATTTCTATTCACTAATTCTTAAATCTGACTTTTGATAAAATCATTAAAGTATACTCTCGTCTAATCACATCCAGTCTAAATGATTTATTTTTTGTTTTGTTGTTTTAAATGTGGTATGACTACTAAACATTCAATCTGATTTCTTGTTGCAAAATTATTTTATTATTTAATTTTTATGGTGTTTTGTTTACAAAATAATAGATATATTTATGAAATTGATTGTAAATTTAAGAACCGAATTATTTTAGCAAATGAATGAAAAAATAAAAGTAGTATAAGAAAAAGGCATTGGTCAAATTAGACTGCACATGGTTAGGGAATGTAAAAATGGCACCAATTGTATGTTTTTGTTGAAGAAATGAAGACAGCATTGTTCCGAGTTATGGCAATAAGACAATTCTAAATTGTGATTTTTCCGATAAATTTTCGTTTATGTTGAGTTTTACTGAAAATTTAACAATATTAGGCTACTGTAGTAAACACTGTCTAAAATCTTATTTCACTTATTATGAAACTTCTCTAAATTAAAACATCTTCAAAAAAGTTGTTGATATAGTTTGTTTTAACTTATCCGGTTTGTAACATTTAATTTTTTTTTGTTTTTCACTTTTTCTAGAAAATAAGCTCTTTTAGATTTAAATTTAACTTAACCGTAAAGAAAATTCTCCGTTTAACCATTCTAATTTTTTTCTTCTTTCAATTATCACATTATTTACAATTTATGAATTTTTTTTAGTGTATTTTTGTTTTAACGTGTGGCTTTCTGTGTTTTTTGTGTGTTGATCTTAACTAGAACTATTAAATTTTTGTATTTACAGTTTGGAATATTCTTAAAAATGAAATAATAACGACGGCATTATAAAGCTTTCATGTTTGGCTTAGACCATTCCCTTGGACATCATTCGAACGGTGTTTTTCAGGGCTTGTCTTTTATTACAGAACCAGATTCGAATTACTTCGCGCTCATAGCCGAGCTGATGCGCTAGTCCGGTAATTTCGGTTCCTACGGAATTAAAGGTAAATCAAAGTTAATTAGAGATGCGATTACTTCCAGAATTTGCTTACCTGATGGATGAGTGTTTCTTTCAAAATGAGCATTGAGGAGCTCTAAAGCTTGTGGAGTGAACGAAGTTCTTCGTTTTCTTTTCTTGGACGGCTCGACACCTATAAAATCGGTTAAGTGATTCTGTCCGGTTTTATATCGATTCCAATGGCTAAAAAGAAACGATAAAAATTTAATCAGTAAAAATTTGCTGTTGTAGTTAAAAAGGTGACAGGAATGAAGAATACGAAAGTGAAGAGTACTAATTTTTTTGAATGACTGAAATTGTATACTGTTTATTACAACTGTGAGATCTCTAAGTAAAGTATAGTACTGTGTTCGGCGAAACGAAAACGAACGAAAAAGGTACCTTCGAAGTAGAGTGAAATAAACTATATACAGTTCGCTACTAGATGTCAGTGAAATAAAAGGGTCATTCCATCAAGAATCACCAAAAGTGTGACCTTACCATCGCCAATTCTTTTGAAAATTTATGTATTCGAAGAAATAGTGAAAAGAAAAATACGATTTAAATTTTCTGTTTCTATCTAATTTTTTTTTGTTAGTTATAGTATGTTAAAGTATTCGCAAAAATGGTTCCGAGTCCTCTTTGAAAATTCATATCTCTATTAATTTTTAACCTAGAATAATTAAATAAGGCTTGTTTTAAAGGAGGAGGTTGTCGCAATATAAAAAAATATTTTTGTTCAAGGATAACGATTTTGGCCTTTAACCTTAAATATCTCAAAATAAATATCTTAAATTTTTTTAAATTTTTTACATATTGTATAATATTATACTGTTTTTCAAAACATATCAAAAAATTAACTTGGGATGTCAAGGGGATTGGGGTCAAAAAAATCGAAGAACATCAGTGGTTCTCAATTAAGGCTAGTTTAGTTCTCTAATAATTCAATTCGATTTTTTTAGACAAAATCGTTATCCTTGAAAAAAAATCTCAAGGATAATTTTTTTTCTTTTTGTTTTATATTTCGACAATGTTTGAATAACATTTTTTAAAATAAGCCCTACTTTATTATTCTAGGGTAAAAATTACCAGAAATATGAATTTTCAAAGAGGACTCGGACACCATTTTTGCAAAAACTTTAACATACCATAACTAAAAAAAAAAATTAGATAGAAACAAAAAAATTAATTTCAACTATTTTTTTCACTAGTTCTTCAAGCACAAAATTTTTCAAAAGAATCGGAGATGGTCAGGTCACCAATTCCGTAATTTTTGGCGATTCTTTATGGAACGACCCAAAAGCGCGCGAAATTTGAAACAAATTAAAATATTGGCAAGAAATTACATTTACAATTTTCCGAGCACAAACGAACTGAACTGACAGCGAACGGCTGAAAATTTTGAATTGTCAAATATTTCGCTTGTCATAAAAGGGTACCCTACCCTTTGAAAACAAACCTTAACGAAACCAAGCACCATCTATTAGTGACTACTGCAAATGCCACAACAAGATAGAGGGTAACGAGCGGGCAGACGAATTGGTTAGGCAAGGTTCTGCTCTTCAGGACTCTTTCGTAGAATCCGTTTAGGTCCCACTAGAGACTGTTAAACGCCAAATATCCACCCACTTTCTCACAAACGCGAACTCCAGATGGTGAGAACTGACCAACTGCGTCATATTTAGGAAGATATGGCCATCCCACTGCCGGAGCAAAACAGATGAACTCTTGAGCAGGAGCCATGTAGACTGTCTCACGGCAGTGAGCACGAGTCACTGGCCGATCGGCGATCACGCGGCCAGACTAGGTTTTCCCTTGAACGTCAATTGATGCAAATAAGAGGGAAACTGTTATCCACCTTCTTTGCGAGTGTCCTGCCCTAGCTAGAGCCAGACTTCGCGCACTAGGCAAGCCTTTCTTTAATAACCTTGATGAGATCTCGAAAAACAAGAGAACTGATAACCTTCTTGAACAGCAGTTCCGTATGGATATGAGCCCCAGGTCTCTGTAAAACTATTATGTATCTACTTCATCAGCCTTCAACGACCAGGTTAAACGAGTTGTGGCATCAAAACGGCACTTATTGTGCTAATTGGGCCCTGTTTTGTTTTTGACCGATTTTATGTCTTCTTGAAAACTGCTCGATCGCTGCTACCAATCAAAATCGCTTAATAAACACTTTTACGTAGAACTGACTGTCGTCTCGCTTCACTGCAGTAGAAACTGTCTGTCATGCACGCTTTTAGACACACATATATACTGCATGAATTGAGTCGAGAGCTTTCTCCTATATTCGGTGGTGTATTTGAAATGGGAATGGTTCGAAAATGTTAAGAGCATGAATGTTGAACTTTGTAGAGTTGTCCACGTCTTTCTCATTGAGTACTTCAACGTGGCCAATCGGATGTTTTTTTCCGTTTTCCAGTTGGTATTGGGAAGTTGTTATTTTTCTCACTGGAAACTGATCGGGTTATGCGGGTTGCCAGGTTAGCATGTAACTATACGTTCTCTTCAAAGATTCAGATTACTGAGATATTGACATCCCAAATTTTACTTTAAATCCAACGTCTTATCTTACACTGTTCCACCCCTCGGCAGAAAAACCGTCACTAAGGGAACCATCCACTACACAAATGAGCAGTTCATATCATTAGGGTTCTTGAGTTACGATGCGTCCAACCATTTTGCGTATGGCGTATATAGCGGACGGATGGCCAAATCCCTTTTTCATACATGCTCCTTCGAATATGTCGAAAACCGTGCTGGCGTCCACAGCTTCAACTTCCGTCATCAATGCACAAACATTTTAACGAGATTTGAATCAGAAAAATGTGATGGTCAATCCAGTACGTCAACATCCGTGCAGGAACGCGTTAACTAAATCCACTAACCCGCACTCTACACGCGCCATCCAGTTTCGGAAAACGTTTAGTTGGTGTTTGCGTCATAAGATTTCCCTATAGGTTTGCAGCGCGGTTAATTTAGTAGTCATAGCGGGTATATTCACTGGTAATATTCCAGGTAATTCAGCAGCCACCTACCGGGTATCGTTACCGAGGAGCGAAAAATACGGCAATATTGAAGAAAAGAAGGGGAGAATCATACGCAAGAACACCGATACGAAGTATAAAAGTGGATTTAGTCTCGAGGTGAATATGTTTTATCTGAAGCATTAACCATGATTAATACTACAGACCTACAACAGTCCTAACTGGTAAAATCCTTGCTTGTACTACGTACTAAAAAAACTTAGATTTTTTTTGAATCCCTGACCTTTTGTAGTATTCAATTTTAATTTGTCCTTACATACCACCTTTGGGCAGATGGTGATAAAGGCTTCCGATGTATTTTGACCATTTTGGAAGCGTTTAAATTGTCTATAGCAATGTTCAAGGTTCCAAAACTCTGTTTTGAGAAACAGCTCCAAGCGTGCACCATTACCGGGTGTTTAGCAGTCCGCTGGGTGAGTCCTTATTGTGTTGGTACGCCACGGAGAAGAAACTCACAAATAGGAAGCTTCAACTGAAAAAATTACGTTCTTCGAATCCCGATTAAATTTTTTTTGTATCAGCAAGTCTTTTTTACACGGTGTCTTATGAATCCTAGTGGTTTCTTAACTGTGCTCCAAAATTTCACATCATGAGCTAAAAAACGCATTCAAACATTATTACAAACCCCCCCCCCCTCCCTTCTCGTGCCAAGTGCCTAATTGTGACTAATATATTGTATTTTCACGATTCAGGGCTAGTAGACACCAAAAAACAAAAAAAGGTCCGTCTCTCCACCGTACGCAAATGCCTTTGAAAACTTGTATCTCACAAGCCCTTATAACTTTTGAGTTAATATTTTTTTGGTGGATAGTTTGGATGGAACCCTGTAGGTGGTAATATTATGAGTGGAAAGGGTGTAAGCCAGAAGGTGGAGAAGCGTTTTACACCAAAAATGTTGGTTCCTTCAATTTAGTAACTGCTTATACTAGAAAGTTGAAACTTGGGATTTATATAGATCTATGGATGTAGAGCCATTTTAAGAAAATTAAATTTTTGGGAATTGCTTTGAAGCACGTGTTCAGTTATCCGATCGGGATGAAACATAAAACCTATTTTTGTACTCTAAGTGCATTTAATATTGAGTAGTTTTTGGTCTAACGCACACAACACTGACTACAGCCTTGACCCCATCCATTCGTATTAAAAAAAACATTTAAGGAAAACAACTAAATACTTTTACCTCTCTTCGGCTTCCTTCATCCATCGTTCAAGTACAGGTTTGATTTTTTGAGCACTCTTTGGGGTTATATCTAATTTTTCAAACCTAAAATAGAAAAATAAATTAAAATCTTTCGAAATATTTCTTAGTAAATTTTTTTGAGAAAAAAAAACCAAAAAAGGCACAGAATTATAAAAAATAAAATTTATCTCAAAAAATCAACAATGTATGTACGGATTTGGGTATGCGCAAGTTATTAAATGCCAGGACATTGACACGATACGATAAAATCTCATGAAAGCATTGGTTACACAGAAAAATAATTTTTTAATAAAATAATAAAACACAAAAAAATGAACGACGTTTTGAATGGACCATGTTAAGGTATTTGAAATTCTAAATTACGGCAATGCCCTGGCCTACGATACACGCACATACATCATCATAATAAACAACAATATATAGAAATTAAAATCAAACTTAATAATGTCTTCTCTGTTTTATTTGAATACCAAAGAGCTACTTGTTACTACTATAAAAAAAAAGTACACAAAGTTGTATATTAATTCACTTCGACAATTCATCAAGAAGTTAATTGACACATTTGCGAACGAAAGTGATAACTAGCCGGAGCCATCACAAATGGAACACTTCATCATTCATCCGAATGTTTAACATACTCGCAAATGCACTGAAATATGCACTATAAACGCTATGTGGATTAATTTACTATCTTTAATTCAATTAAATATTTTTTTTATATTTTTATTCCATTTGCCGGAAGAAGAAAGTGAAAGCAAACACCAAACAAATTAAAATAGGTAGAACGCAAAAAAAAAATTAAAAATTAATAACAAGAATACATAAAAAAAAAATTATTAATAATAATGAAAAATTTCACGGAACATACATGTTCTGCTGTTGTGATGAAAGTTGAGCGGCATACATCTGAGCGGCAAGGGCACTGTCCATTTTATGCAGCATCAATCAATCAGTCGTCCGATAATTGTCACAAAAATTTGTTTCATACATTTTATGTGAAATGTTTTTTTTTTTGTATTATTATTTTGTTAATGCAATTCATCGAATTTCCGGAAGACATTTATTTATAAAAGTTTTGCCACCGAACGGTTGTGAAGTCGAAATGTGAGAAAATAACAAAAAAAAATAAAATAAGAAACGGAATAAGAAATGAGTTACTATAAAGTTTTTGTTTTCCTTATTTTCTAGATTATAATGTCCTGGCACTTTTATTGTAGATATTATGAACAAAGAGAATTTTTTGTTTTTAATTAAAGTTAAGTAAATTTCGCGTTTTTGCTATCTATGCGTAAGTCGAAATTCGAAATATTATTTCATGCACAACCTGTGAACCCGAATTACTACGACAACATCAATTATCAGTGAAGTCGGAGTTTCCAGAAAGAACAACAACTATCATAAACCCAAAAAAATTATCCCAGCTCTACACTCATCGTCAAATGTACTCGAGTTTCGCAAGTAAAGATGCAGTATACAACCCTGCAAGAACACGCTACCCGAAAGAAAGCATCCATACAAAAAATTCAATACTGTGACGTAAAAATTATTAAGCCTTTAAATTTCAATACGCTGACCGTGATGACTGATTCCTAAATTTAAACAACGCAAAAAATAATGCAAATTAAAAAAATTAGGTACAAGTTAAGGTTCAGTATTCACTAGCTTTGATGCGCCATCTGAATTCGGAAAAGGTTTGATTGCTGTTCAGCGTCTTGCAATGTTCTTGTAGGTATATAGCGTGGTGAATTTATCAGTCTACTGTCGGGGTATATTAACTGGTAGTGTTCTGGGTAATTTAGTTGCTAACTACCGGGTATATTCACTTGGAGTACTCCAGACGCAAACACAGATTACACAATAGGTTGAAAATTGAAATTTTTCTTGCATTTAAGACTGTAGACTATAACCTCAATTGGAAAATTTAACGTAAATTAAAAAATAAATTTCTCTGGGAGCAACTTTATTATTTTTGAGTCGAGGTACAGAATGCGTTTAATGATTAAATGTGGTGCAGGTTACTATGTAACTGATAACCAAAAAAAGCACTGAAACTGCAAAATTTGAGGTTTGTTATTTTTTTTTTTAAATTCCAGGTTTATCACAGTAATTTATTATTAAAAAATAATTAAGTATAAATTGTATGAAAACTGCTCATAGGAGCAGATAGATTTTTTTGTATTGTATTATATATAGATGTAGTAGTAAAGTAATTAAGATAAAAATATGACATATCCATTACATCAAAAAAAAAATCTGCCAATGGTCTGGGCGAAACTTTATTATTTTTCGGGTCAAAGTTCGGGAGCGGTCAAAGTCGGAGTGTATCATGAGTTGCTTCGAGATTGTTAGATTTCTTAGAAAATTAATTTGTTCTTAAAATAAAAATATTCAAAATAGCGATTTTTAGCCGATTAGACATTGGAAAAGCCCGTGTAGACTATTTGAATTTCGGTATATTATGTACACTAAAACCCCATAGAAGTAGAAACGAATTTGTCGCCTTATCAGAATTAAAAGATATGACGAACTGTTAAAACGTATACAAACCCATTACTTCCACTTGGGGTTTGAATTTCGAAAAAATTGTGAAACAGGTTTTTAGACGATTTCATAAGAAGCAACTTGATATCTCATGAGACACGAGGGATTTTGAAATATTTGTGGAAACTCTTCACACTCCCTTGGTTCTTGAAATTCGAAAAATCGTGAAATTGGTTTTTAGGTCATTACATCAAATACCGTAATAACCAATTTTACATATATTTCATCAGAACTAAGGGATAGCAAAAAATTGTGAAAGCAAACCCTTGGGGGTTGAATATCGAAGAATTGAGAAATGGGTTTGTAGGCAATTATATAAAAAGTCTGTGAAAGTGAAAAGCGAACTAATATAAGAAATATGGTGAAGCTTTGAAAAGCATACAACCCCCTTACACCCATTATCTAAAATACTGAAATTGACTTTTTGGGCTTTTTATATAGGAAACCTTAGGAAGCAAAAATGAATTCGATATATCATCAGATATGCAACCTCGTTACACCCACTTGGGGGTTGAATATCCAAAAATCCTGAAAGGAGTTAATAAGTAAATATGAAGACAGTACGAGAAAGTAGGAACCAATTCAATTTCTTATCACTTCTAAAAGAAATGACGGAATTCGTGAAAACGTGTTCAACCCCTTTATACTCTCTTAGGGGCTGAAAACGGAAAAAACTTAAAAACGAGTTTTAGGCGATTATTACGCAAGCACGTGAAAGTGAAAAAATATTCGATATCTGATAAGACTTGAGGATATAGTAGAATTCGTGAAAAAGTTTACAACCCAATTTGCACCCTCTTAGGGGTCGAATTTCAAAAAATCCTGAAAACACTTTCTAGGTATTTATATGAAGAAGTCGCACAATAAAAATGAATTAAATATTTGGGAACACCTAATAGATATGACGAAAACCGTGAAAATATATGCCTTATATTTTCACTGACCATTTTTTTTACCCCCCGTCCGAACACCAATGGATATTTTTAATTTTTTTTTATCTAAATTAGTTTTCAGTTGATTTACATAAACAGACTGAGTTTCAACTTTGTAGCATAAGCCGTTCTACAGATAGGAAAAACACCCCCCACCCCCGTACCATACTACCCCTATAAAAAATTACATTTTTCCAACAAGCTACTAATATAGCTCTATCTAAATACCAAGTTTCAGCTTTATATCATTATAGCTTGTCGAGATATAAAAATCGGAATTTTTTCCATTTCACCCTCCCCCACCCTCACCCTCTACACCCACACTTCCAAAATTTTGTTTTTTGCTAGGGGTCTATGAGGCCTACTTCTGGTAAACATTTTAAGCATCTATCTTACACTGTTCTTGAGATATGAGACGTGATTTTTTAGAAAAATTCTTATCCCCTCCACTTTCATGCTCCACCGCCCCCTTAAAAAATTTTACTTTCAACAAACTTCATTTGTCAACCCTTATACACAAACCAAATTTTATTTGTCTAGTGTAGTCTAGTTTTTCACCCCCCACCCCCGTACGCTACTGCCCCCACTCAAAAATTTGTTTCCGATCTATTCTCCTAGTATACCTACAGATATTCATTAAGTTTCAATTTCGTGACATTAACCGTTTAGGAGATATAGAATTTAGAATGTGTCAATCTCGCCTTTTTTGCGGTTCGTACGCATTATTTTTCCCCCCACTCCCAAACCCCTTCACCTATATCAACAATTTTTTTGCAAATGGGTCCACTACCGAAGCTCTATATAATTTCCATATTTCAGCTTCCTAGCATAAACGGTTGCTGAGATCAAAATTTTCCGTCTAAAACACTTCCCCCTCCTCCCCCCTAACACTCCCACCCCTCCAAATTTGGTCACTAGAGGGGGCCTACCCACTCTACCCACGAAAAAAAATTCAACTAAATAGCTCAAAGGGTTTGGGTGCTACGAGCCTTCAAACAATTTTGCGTACACCGGTAGACGTACGGCGTACGGCGTACGGCGTACGGGATACGGCGTACGGCGGACAGACGGACTGAAATTTTTTTTTGCTTTTTTCGTGTCTACTCGTTATGAAACGTAAAAAAAAAAAATTTTTTTAAAAATCGATAACAATACTGTATTATTGAAATAATAAAGTAAAACTTGAAATTACTTATTAGGCGATAACACTAAAAACCCATAGAAGTTAGAACCAATTTGCTGCCTCATCAGGCCTAAGAGATATGATGAAATTTGTGAAAACGTTTACAAATCCATTATACTCGTATCACCTTGGGGGTTGAATTTTTAGAAATTTTGAAATAAGTTTTTAGACGATTACATAAAAAGGGATAACACTTGAGACTTTTCGAAATTTGTAACAACGAAAGCAACTCCTTGACACCACCTTGGAGGTTGAATTTCGAAAAAATTGTGAAACTAGTTCTTAGACGATTGCTTAAAATGCCCCTAGAAGTTATTTTATGTTTCATCAGACCTAAGAGATGGCGAAAATTGTGAAAACGTATGCAACTCCTTTACCTTCATTGGCTGAAAATCGTGAAATTAAGGAAGCTTTAGGAAGTAAAAATCAATTCGATATTTCACCAGATCTAAGAAATATGTAGGAATTTGTGAAAATGTATTCAACTCCTTTACGAAACCTTGGGGTAGATATCAGTAAATTCTAAAATAGGTTTGTAGGCAGTTATATAAATATTCTTAAGAAGTTTAAGCCATTTTGATATCTCATCAAACCTAAGAGACATGACGAAAATTGTGAAAACGTATGCAACTCCCTTACACCCAACTGGGAGTTGAATATTCAAAAATCCTGAAAGAGGTTTTTAGGTAAATATGAAGAAAGCCCGAGAAAGAAAAAGTCTATTCGACATCTTATCACTCCTCAGAGATTTGACGGAATTCGTGAAATTGTGCTGAAAATAAGTTTTAGGCAAATGTATAACAAGAATTTGAAGAAATCCTGAAAACGCTTTCTAGGCATTTATGTGATAAATCCGTAGAATAAAACTTAATTCAATAGTTCCAAAGATCTAAGAGATATGACGAAGTTCGTGAAGAAGTATGCATTCCGTGTTCACTGATAATTATATTTGCCCCCTTCCGTACTCCAATGGATATTTGAATTTTTTTATCTAAATTACTTTTCTAGTAGATCTACATATATACACTAAGTTTCAAGTTTCTAGCATAAGCTGTAGTTAGAAAAAAAATTCCCAGCTCCGTACCACACTACATCTATAATAAATTATTTTTGTTCAAAATGCCATTGTCATTGCTCTATCTAAATATCAAGTTTCAGCTGACCATCATTATGGGGTCTCAAGATTTAAAAATCTGAACTTATTCGTTTTCACCCTTCCCTACTCTCACCCCTACACCTACACCACGAAAAATTTTTTCTCTAGAGTCTCTAGGAGTCTATTAGACCCTTTCCATGTAACAATTCTAAGCATCTATTCTTGAGATATGTGACACGTTTTTCTGAAAAAACTCTTATTCCCTCAACTTCAATGCTCCACCGCCTCCTTAATAAATTTTATTTTCAGCAAACTTTATTTGTCAACTTTTATACACAAACCGAATTTCATTTTACGGCGGACAGACGGACTGAAAATTTGAAAAGGCTCAGTGGGCCAAAGCAAATGTGACCAGAAAGGCTAAGATTGCCATGGTCCAGCGGGATCACAGCAGACCCAGCTATCAGTCTATGTGCAGGCTATCTTTACAAATAGCCACTCACCTAACCTAACCTCATGTGTTACTTCATGGCGGGGTGATTTCACTCCCTTTACTTGTCTGTATTTTTCTCCTAAGTGAAATTTTATTGGAAGCTCCATATTTTTTTTTAACTTCAGTTGACACAACAGCCCAAATTGGGCCTAGGCCTTGAAGTAATGCTAGCGTTACTTCATTACTAGTTTATATTGTACAGGTATACCCAAAAAAGGCATACTGATACTTGATTCAACAAAATCCATATGTTCTATTCGTCACGTACAATTCCCATATCTTCACCCCTCGCCACAAAATTGTATATGGCCGCCCATGGTCTAATCCACTTAAGGGTTTTACATCTGAAATCAACCCCATCTACCTATGGCGCGCGAAATTTGAATTATGCATTCCTCTACAAATTCATAGCATAGAAATCGAATAGCGTACACCACGTTTTTCCATAATTTTCTAAGTACACCTTCAAAGTGATGGTGTCTAGACCAGAATTACAACGACATTTCTCTTTGTTCATAACATGACATTACATAAAATGCAAAATACATAATATTCGTTTTTATTGGAATTCGCAATTCAGACTTACCTGCATATGGCACTTTGACTATAAGCTGGTCCTTCGGTTACTGAAAGCGCCTGACCAACTTGCGTCTGTGTTAGACCTAGTGATAATCGTCGCAACTTAAAGGCTTTGGCAAATTCTTTAATTTCATCTAAATCGATGCCGTCCACAACGTTGCAATTTGTTTGATTGATTGTCGGTTCATCTGGAAAAAAAATGGAAAGAAATTTTTAAAAAAAATTGTCCAAAATGCAAGAAAGCAAAGTCTGAATCCCCCGGGTACTTAAAATTCACAGATTAAAGTCGAAACAAAATTCAATCAAAACGCCCAGCGATGTATGCGTAGTTTTGATCAAGTTGCAACATTCGCTGCAGCCTAGAGACTTAGCAACGTGTAGCGCCATTGTTCCATGTCAAAATGTCATTTAAGTATCACACAACCCTCAACCTAACCAAAACGTGGGTGTGGGGGGGGGGGGGGGGTGGAATCTCTTAGCCCGTTCTCAGCCGGGACTAAGTTCCTTTTAAACGCGATTCGGTTCTGGCGCGAACTACCTTGATATCCTGATCGCATTCATAATGCAAGCATATTGACATGTAGCGCTTATTGTTCTAAGTTTACAGCTCGTTCCGAATGGCTTAGTATAGCGGGTGAGCGAGTGAGGGTGGGTAAGTAAGGGTGGCTCCAACCCAATCCTGCCATAGACGACTATGCCGGCCGCAGTCAAGGTAGAGTAGAAGGCGGTTTAGTTCCAATGGCAAACTGTCGTTCATGCATCGACTAAAATTCTTGTTGCTGTTATTGGGTTTGTTTCTATTTTCACCGCACATCCCCCCACCCCCTGTCCAACCCCTTCCACCCATTACGCTTCTAGTCAGCTTCTAATGTTCGCTGGCATTAAATACGATACGAGGTAGTACAATTATAATTAGTGAACTTAATTGATGGCGTAATGCATATTTAATTATATAATCGAATATCGGTTGCTCTTGTTGTTCATATAATTAGTGCATGTCAAAGATGGCGACAACGCGATACTCACGGTAACGCGTGGTAAGGTTACGCCGAAGAGCTTGTGGTGGGGGCTAAGGAGTTTTCCTATTTATGTAGAAATGAACCGAAAGTTCTTCATTGTTGCTCCTTTCTCTCGATGATGTCGTAGTCCTTGTCGCTGTAATGCTTAAGCAGATGCCGCTGTTAATACCATTTTCGGTCTACACGGCAGCAAACATACTGTTCCAGATAGTACCGACTGCAGTACTTAGATGGAACTACACCAAGCCCTACCATGCATCTATTCAAACCGTATAGGTCTGCCACCCCCAATAATTGGGGACGCCCGATTACCACCCCCAAATTGATGGAAGCACCTACCGCAAACTTAATAACTTGTACAAGTTCGTCTTCGCTGCTATTAATTTGAATGGAAGTGTGCGTAATACGCTGTGATAACGTCATTATAAGTGCATTATCGTGGGAATGGGAATTGTAAGATTAATCGCCTAATCGATGCAAGGCATTAGTTTATAACTTAAATGGATGGCAGAATAAGTCATGTGTCGTGTGTAGAAAATGCATACCGCTTACTATAATACACAGCCAGCACCCGAACCCAATCATATATGTCGCAATTTTGGAGTGAAAATTGGTTATCAAGCTCCATATTTTGATGCAAATATTTAGCCTGAACGATATTCGTACAACCTACTACTTAAAAAGGGAGTTCTTATGGAGAACTACTCTCTTCATAAAGAAGAGCTATATTTGGAATCAATAGTCTAGAGCCCGGTTTATACGAGGGGACCACAATGGATCCACAGTGATCTCTTGTGATGGGCTGTGGCACAATGCTTCTAACCTAACCTAACCTAAACATACTGCAGTCACGATCGGCTGCAAGCCAATCGTATAATACTCTAGATGAATACTGAACTCCGATTTATATTGTAGTTGGGGATAAAGTAGAATTACGTGTGTGCATGTTGTATGTCCTTTATAAAGGACAGCCATTAGATTGCTACTCAAAACTAAAAGACAATATTCAGTGCTTAATTTCATATCTTAAACTGGGTAAGTCATCGAAAAAAAATGTCCTTTTTGAAGGACTTTCACATGGCAGGTGCAGGAAGGACTCACTCGATTTCTTATATATTTATCCTTTTCCTTGGAACCAGTTAAAAATGAACGTGTACAAAATTTCAAATTCGTAGCTTGAAGCGTTCAAAAGTTATCGAAAAATATTGTTGAACACGTGTCTTAAGGACATTTTGTATCAGAAGGAGTACAAGGATTTCGCTGATTGGTAAACTCAAACTTTGTTCTTACTCAAAACTAATTTGTACAAAATTTCCAATTTATAGCTAAAAGAATACTTGAGTTATAGTAAGTTCCGTAAATTAAGTGAAGACGTTTTGACAGGATATTTGTATGGCAGCTACACGAAGGACTAATAGGATTTTCTTCATAATCATACTATTGGAAAAATATCACATACAAAATTTCAAAGACGTAGCTTAAACCCTTCTGAAGTTATCGGCCAATATTCTTAAACACGTGTTTTAAGGACATTTTGTATGGCAGCTACCAGAAGGAGTAGGACAATTTTGCCCGTTAACGAACTTAGCCTTACGAATTCAACCAAACATCCAGATTTAAAATTTCAAGATCCTAGGTGAAGGCATTCTTGAGTTATCGTGTTCACGGACAGACGGACGGACGGACGGACGGACAGACGTCAAGCGGATTTGAGGTTTTTGGCCACAAATAAACAAAAAATAATATAAAGCTTTTTTTCGTCCGAGGCTTAGTTCTATGCGTTGCAAACTTTTGGGCTGGATTAAACTTATAATACTCTATATGATTTCATCTAGAGTATAAAAATATGCGAACAAGAACTTTTTTGGCAAAATATTTGTTTTTCATTTTGGCAAATGTTTGCATACATGCGTAATGTATGGTTACGTTTAGCTGCGTGTATGAGCTATGCTTAGATCTGTAAATACTTAACAGTTTTATAAATAAGTATTTATTTAACTTAGCTGACAAGTGCAACGTTTTCTTGAAAAGTTGAATGCTTCTAGCAGTGGTATAAATTCTAAGATTATCACCGTTCATCGAATCATTTTGAAAATATTGGTTATATCGAAATTACCTATATAAGTAGAACGAATTACCCAAAATGATATCACTTCCAGTTTAGATCTGCTAGCGACAATTTCAAGATGAAAGTTCTATTGGTTCTCTGTGTTCTTGTTGCAGTTGTAAGTAAAATTTCCGCAATATATCAGGAAAATTTCAAATTAAAATTTTTTATTTAGGCCACTGCTATTTGGGTTCCAGAAACATCCGTCGAAATTCATGCAAATCGTCAGGAGTGCTTCAAATCAGAAAAAGTAACTGCGGCAAATATCGTAAAGATCGATAACGGCGAATATCTAAATGAGCCGGATGTTCGCTGCTTCGTTAGATGTATTGCAGCTAAGAATGAAGTGTGGGATGATATCAACGGTTTCAATGTCAAACGCGTACAAGAATTATTAACAACGATTGGCAATCCGATCACTGATGAACATTTGGCCAAATGTTTTACTGCCAATACGAAAAACGTTGATGGCTGTACCTGGGCTTACGAAAACACCATGTGTCTGATCGACAACAAGTATCTGAACAAGTGGTTAAAAATGTTTACAAATGATGTTCCGCTCACTGGATAAATGTATTGTATCTTCAGAGGAATATAATTTTTAAACCAATAAAAACTGCATATCAATATCAAATGTCTCAATGAATTTTCTATTATACGTTGCTACATTAAGTGCGATCGACTACAATATAACACTGTATGCCATGGTTTCAAATATTTGGCTAAAGAAATTTTGTTAAAAATTCAGTCAAAGTTTTTCTGTCAAAATGGACCTTGTGCAGAGCAAATGAAATAGTGTGGCAAACAAAAATTTGACGGTTACACTATCTGACTGCGTTTGACAAGGAAAATGGTGAAATATTTGACTGCGTGGCACACATTGCAATATCAGCTTAAACAATAAACTTTATAATTTACAAACAAGTGCGACCATACAACATTTCCCCTCTCCAACTTTCTATCACTGCGTGAATGACTATTAATTATTCTTAGATAAAGTAATTAATATGAGTAAGCCCATTTCGTGTAAAAACACAAATTTTTAGGAGACCAAAACTTATTTGACAGTTATCAAAAAAATGAAGAAGATAGCAAAAACATGTTAAAAACATAACGCAGTCACGATCGGCTGCAAGCCAATCGTATGATACTCTAGATGAAATATTGAACTCCGATTTATATTTTAGTTATGATTATATCAACAGAATGAGGAGTGCACATACAATTATTGCATGACCTTTTATTTACAGGTAGAAACTATTGTATAGTGGCTACTCGATGGATGGTTAAACTGTGGGGAGATGTTTTGCGGCCAAACCACTCAGGCCGAAAACACTCCTCACAAATTGGATCACAACGATCCAAGGACGCTGGCTGTCATTTCGATTCCTATATAAGGACGAGAAATCGAAGTGGCAGCCAGTCGTTCGCCAACTGGCGGGCGACTCGCAACACAACTGCAAAGCGATGACGACAATAGTCATCGCTGCAGTTACACAAACAGCACGACGGCTGCGATGTGAGCCGTCGCTGCAAAGACGACGGTTGCGATGTGAACCGTCGCAATAAGACGACGGCTGCGATGTGAGCCGTCGCAACAAAGACGACGGCTGCGATGTGAGCCGTCGCAGCAAAGACGTCGGCAGCGACAATGCCGACGCAGCGAACACCACACCCCCGTGACGCGACGGCACCGAATACTACCGTCACTCACGACCTTAAAGAAGTTGGACTCTCGGCATAGCCGGGAGAACTCCGACGTATAAGGTCGTGACGAATGTCCTTACAAAACGATTTCTTGAGTTATAGTGAGTTCCATAAATTAAGTTGGGACATTTTTACAGAATTTTTGTATGGCAACTACATGAATTATTTACGGGATATTTTTCATATTAATACCTTCAGCTGCGACTATTATAAAATCAACGTATACAAAATTTCAAAGTCGTAACTTAAAGCGTTCTAAAGTTATCGTTCAATATTGGTGAACACGTGTTTTAAGAACTTTTGTATGACAGCTACCCGAAGGAGTTAGTGGATTGCGCAAATTAATGAACTCGGTCTTGCTTTTGATATAAAACTAATTCCTGTTTTAACTTATACTAGAGTTATAGTGGATTCTGTAACTTGCATAAATTTTTTAAGGACTTTTGTAGGCTGCTACACGAAGGACTCTTTCGATTTGCATCATATTCGGAGCTTTCGTTTCAAACATGGCAAACTTCAAGTATTCAAAATTTCAAGCTCCTAATTTGAAGCATTCAAGCAATAATTTTGAATACGTGTTTTAAGGATTCTTGTATGGGAGGTACCTGAAGGAGTGGAAGAACGAACGTACTTAGCCTTACTTTTTCCATTTTACAGGTGGTGACCAAATTTCAACTTCCTAGGCCAACGGGTTCTTGAGTTATCGTGCAAACGGACGGACGGACGGACGGACAGCAAACGGATTTGGGGTTTTTTTTTCGTCCGAGGCTTGGTTCTATGCGTTACAAAATTTTCGGGCTGGATTAAACTTATAATACTCTATATGATTTCATCTAGAGTATAAAAAGCGAGTAAGGGTTCAACATTTTAGTTGGACGCGGAGCCGCGTCGCTGGCACTGAACGTGTTAAAGTCCGAGTCGAAAGCGTAAAACTCTTTTTCCAGCGTTAAGGGGATCATACCGTGTGACTGATTCAAAAAATCGATTTTTTTTTTTTGAAAATAATTAAAAATCGCAGGAAACTACATTTTACTGAGGCTTTCATTTTGGTTTGGAAATTGTTCTGCACATAAATAATCCTCGTTAAGAAATTATTGGACTAAGAATTTTTGTCGCACTTTTCAACACTTTTTGGAAACGTATTTTGAAGTAGAAATTTTGAAATATTTTTTGTGGAAACGATATGCTTTTCAAAAATGCAATGCATTCTTATTGCTTAAGAAAAAGAGAAAGAAAAATACTTTTTAAATTTTTCTAGTAATGGATCAATTTATGATTCAATATTAAACTTTCTTATAAAGTTGACACCAATATCCTTAACGCCAGTACTATGTGTTCAACAGTTTTTGACCAGGTAACTATCGGGTATATTCGCTGGTTGTATACTGGGTAATTTTGTTGTCAAAGATCAGGTAATAACGAGGAGTAAAAAAAAATTCAGTATTGTAAGACGTATGTGTAACGATCAGGATATGTAAATAGTCCCAAGGTATATGTCATGTCAATGAAAGATTAACCGTGAAGCTACCACGGAAGTAATGGGTTAAGCGCTTCTTGCTGGGTTGATGATTACTAAAGGTGCTCTTACACAAGCAATTGATTGCCCGACGACTATTGCCAAAACTAGTGGAGCGATTAATGGAGCAATACAGGGCAATATCATGCTAGTTGCGGCAATATTTCGGCAATGTGGCAATGTTTTCACAGATTGCTGGTATTGTTCGCCCTATAGTTGATGTATTTCCACTAATTTGGAAAATTATTGTCCTCGTTCGGTGATTCAATTGTCAAGTTTTGTTTTGAGTTTCGCATTTATTTGTCAAATTTCGTGTTATAATGGGTTGGGATTCAAATATTTCCAAGTTTTATTTTAAGTTTTAGATTTGTTTGTCAAGTTGGCTTTCGTGTTGTCCAAAGACTGAATTGCTCGTGTAAGCCCTTATTGCCGAATTGCTAGATATTGGTCAATATCGCTCATCATAATTCAGCTACGAGTTGATTTCTTGACGTCAAAATTGATGAATATTGCTGCAAATTGAGCAATTTTAATCGCTCGTGCAAGAAGAGCATCTTTAGCCATAAGAGTGTAGTAAACTTCTACAGAAAATCTTTGCTTTGAAACTTTGGACGACTTAAACCCCGGCACGGTTCAGCGTTCAACTACCGAAAACTGCTTAACCTTTTATTTTCTAATCGCTAAACGAAATACTCATCAAAATCTGTGTATTACAGTACAACAAATAACAATCGTAATTGTAACAAAAAGCACAGGACTTTGCCTTCGTAGTCCAAGCGGGAAAAATATGTTGGCTTGAAATTAAATCGCAACGAATTGATTTCTTCATTATTAAACCAGCACACCATAAAACAACTTACTACCGTATTTCTATAACGATGCCACCTAATAACGCAGACAAATTTACTTTGCAATTATTTGTGTTATTAATTAAAATTGGAAATGGAATCGCTCACTGCGCTCGGTATAATGAAATATCGCCTAGACAGTCCGTCCGACGTTTTACATGAATGCATCATTAAAATCACTGAAAATCGCCAAAAATAAATCCATAAAATTGATCCTTTTTTAAGGTCCATTTATTTTTGTTCGTATTTTCTGTTTTCTAGAATCGGTTACCAAATCGAAAGAAAATGGATAGGTTTTGTACACAACCCACAACCCAGTCTGCCACCCACATGTGGGAGCTATCAATATAACTAAGATATAGTTTTATAATTAAGGATAAAAACTCACTTGGTGAATCGACTAGCAAATCAGTGGTGGAAGCTTCAGTACCAGTCGGCGATAGATGCATACTGGAAGGACTCAATTTCATCGACTGTTGTTGCTGTTGATGGCACTGTTGGTGCTGCTGTTGTTGTTGTGGTTGTTGATGTTGATGCGAGTGATGATGCGTGTTGACTGTTGGTGGACCGGGCGACGGTGACGACGACATTGCCACAATGGAATGATTCGGAGTCGAATGAGATTTCGTTATCGTTAGTTCACCATTAGTTGTGGTGAGTCTGTGATGTAAAAGAGAGGTTGTACTGAAAATTGTTCAATTCGATTGATGATACAGAACAGTTGTAACAATAACGGACAGGCTCACCTATTGATGCTATTAAGTACAGAAGTTGATGATGGCGAATTTACTTGACTACTTAGACTATGAGAACTGGAGGTCAGGTGACTGTTTGGCGAATGCGTGTGATAGAGTTGAGATCCGGATGATGATATTGATGATGAAGCTGTGGTGAAATTGTTGATTGAAGGCGGTGTTGTTGACGTAGTAGACGGTTTCTCGAGCAGTTGGGATTGCTGTTGTGGCGGCAGGTGTATACTGAAATTTGAATTCCTAGTCGGACTTTGACCGGGATGCAACGAAAGCAGGGGTGAATTTCGAACATGTGATGGCGGACTAGGATCCCGATGATGCGAAGACGAATCGAGTTTTGGCGAAACACTTTCCAGGTGATGATGATGATGATGGTGGTGGTGGTGGTTAGCAAGTGGTGGCACCTGTTGCTGCTTCTGTACCTGATGCATGCTAAGAGTTTGTGATTGGGACTGGTGTTGTTGTTGCTGCTGTTGTTGCTGTTGCTGCTGCTGTTGACCATGATGATGGGTTTGATGCATCGGTTCTGGCGGAAACAGTTGTGGATGAAGTGCGGCCAGCAATTGTTGAACGCCATTTGAAAACAGATTTGGCTTGTGATAGCTGCTCGCCGATTGTTGAACGAGAGGCATTTGATGCGATCCTAGCGCTGTATTGGTAAAAGCTGCAGCGCCACTATTCAAAGCGGCATAACTCTGCAGGAATTGGTCGTTTGTGGTAATCTGCTGGCTCACTGGTATCGTAAGGATAGTCTGAATGGCTATACCTGAAAGGATATAATTCAAATTGTGATTGTGGGATTACATGAGATTTTATGTATGACTAGGGCATGTGAGATTCAAGCATGATTTTAATCTCACCCCTCTTCCCCCCCTCCCGGCCACCCTGAGCTGGTCGTTCCTTTCGAAGTGAACTATACGTACCTTGTGATGTCGGGATTAGTAACTGCGCCCCTTGAACGCCTTGAACTAATTGTCCTGAAGCTAATATTAATTGTGGCATTTGTGAACTACCCGGGATACTACAACCAGATACTCCGCTCCCGTTGCTCCCCAGCGCACTACAAGTTGGCGAAGGTTTCGTGCTCGCAGATGATAAAGTTGATGTAGAGCCAACGCTTAAATTCAAAGGTGAATTTAATGCTGCTGCAGATGAAATTCCAGCTAATCCCTGAAGGCCTGCAAGTGCTCCCGGTACTGATGAATGTTGTTGCTCTGGTTGGTGCTGCTGTTGTTGCTGTTGCTGCTGTTGCGGTTGCTGATGTTGTTGCTGTATTGATGCTAGATTTTGTAACTTTTGCAGATTTATCATGTCTTGCACTGCCGAATTAAAAGAGATACGTTTATTTGCATGGCAATTTCACATTTGATAGGCAAAGTGATTTGAGGTACGAAAATTCATTATCATGTCTCCAGGACATCGGTCAGGAGTAAAGGAAGGATGGGAGCGAGTGCAAGTCCTGATCGGAATCATGCAGTTGGAAGCGATTATTTTGGGGATCGACTTCGATTAATTTAGTGAAAAATTTAGGTGCTTCTACTCAAGCCTAAGGTACAAGTTAATAGGACTTAAATCGATTTCAATTGGGTTTATGAGGTAGGTACCAATTTAAAACTAATTTCTTGATTTTCTGTTTTAATATTTGCGAAGTATTTCAATTGGACCTCGATATGTACTCACTAGTTCCGTTCATATGAGCCTGGGCGGCAACCGCTGCAGCAACCGCTGCAACTTTGGCTTGTTCATGCGGTGACGACGTGCGATCATTACTGCAGCCTAGATTTTTGAAATAGTCGGAGTTTTTACTATCCTTGTCTAGATCTGCGTTCAATATGGGCGGACTTGATGAGTGTAATCTATGGCATATGTCCTTGTCATAGTCCTGAAAGGAAGAAAAAAGTGGTTATTTTTTTTTACAAAGATTAGTAGTCATTTAAAGCACTATTTCGCAACTCTATTCCTGTGAAGGTGATATAAATGTTAACATATTAAAACCTTGTGCAAAATTGTAGTTTTATATTTAAAACTGGTCTTCACGTTAAACACTGAACCAAAAAGGTACATCCAACCAATTAAAATCTACATCATCATAATGAAAAAATCATTGTTTTTGAGCCGATGCAACTATTCATTACTATTATGCAAAATCATTCGTCATTTTTCGGTCTGCTTTGGACACTCACACAATAACATAATAATGAACGTTACAATGAACGAGTTCATAATATTGATGAAATTTGTAATTTGTATTAAAGTTCTGATTCATTATTACTCTCACTCTCAATATTGTTGAAAAGAGTTATTAATGTTACTAATGTTGTTCCTCATATTAAAGTATAAATTCATAATTGCGATTAATCCTGTCACAGTTTTCATAATATTAATGCACATATTGATATTAATATGATGAATTTGAACATTAACATTATGAACGTGGAACTGGATATAATTTCGGCTTTTTATGCCATATGAAATCGAATAAAGGTTCCCAGACACTTGTGTGAAATATTTCCTGCTGCTGCGACTGTTTTTCAGTGGAACAATTGACACCATTTGATTACGTGCCAACGATTATCTACTCGTGTGAGCTATGCAATTGTCATTTTCTTCAATATAATGAATGTGTTCATTATTACTATGAACATAATCAATATGTTGTACGAATATCAAAGATGCAAAGAAGTCTTGTCTATAAGAACATTTTAATCAATATTATGAAGGCGTGCATGAAAATTCCTTGGTGTTGATTTCTCAGAGTATATGTGCTCTTTCCATTAGGCTTGCGCATTTTAGTTCACCATAGTGAGCGATATTCCTTTATGGAGAACTACTCTCTTCATAAGGAAGAGCAATATTTGGAATCAGTAGTCTAGAGCCCGGTTTTATACGAGGGGACCACAATGGATCCACAGTAATCTCTCGTGATGGACTGGGGCGCATTGCTTTAGTCCACCCTTCTCAACCTAACCTAACCTAGTGAGTGATCATTTTCGCTTTCCGATCCGTCGGGAACTAGTTCGTCAAAGAACTTCCTGACTTTCTCAAGTAGGAGAGCGTTGGAATTCCTTTCCTTAAGCAGGTATAACGCACGGGTTATAATGGGATATTTTTCCGGACATTATTTCCTTAATTATCACCTTAAGATCATCGGTAAAGTATCAATAGATAAATGTCAATTCTGTGATACCACATCTGAAACCACGGCACATATTCTGTGTGATTGTGATGCAGTGGCCAGATCAAGAAGGCAGATTCTCGGTGGACTTACTCTCACTTGTCGAAGACTCCCCTGAGTAAAATCATCTCCTTTCTCAAAGGAATCGATATGGCCTAGGGAGTGGTTAATAGCCAGGAACAAGAGAACTTTTAGGTCGTAGTTCGAGAAGTAGTTAGGCTTCTATAGGCTCTGCCAGATAAATAATAATAAATTGGAACGACTCGTAGTTGTCATTGAAAAAGTCAAAAAAAGGTCGTCAGTCTACAAGTATATTGTACCACTGACATCCGAACGGCAATGAATGAACGAGAGCGGGACTGACTACGAACTAGTTCGTTTATTACAGTTATGGAAAGAATTTACAATTTTCATACATCACCAGAACAGCGTAGAAATCTCACGACTCTTCTCGCATGCAGAAGAACTTCTGTTCCACACACACACCACCGAATATTCAGAAAAGCTCTCGAATACACAAATGCAGTATATATGAACGTCAGAGTAACAATATTAAAAACAATATCAGCGGAATACACCTCATTCTCCACAAATCTACTCATCAAGGACAACATTATTCCGTGAAAACAAAACATTATTACCATTCAACATTGGCATATACTGTATCGCAAATGTAGATCTGTCAATTATTTAATTAACAAACAAATAGTAGAGCAAATGTAATTTTTACAGGACAATGTGTTTATACGTGACACAATGAAACTCATTTGAAAACTTCGTCATAATGTCGACCGTAGGTGGCGGCAGGTAGCCTAATGTATAGAGTTCCTCACGTATCAAGGTAATATAAAAGCAGACCCCTACCAGACGATGAATCCAAAACCTCTATCAAAATGGGAATCAGGAATTCATTTCAATGGAACTTTTGTTGACACGACTTCATTTTATCTGTGTTTTTTTTGCAGTCAATATTTTTCGAAGTGCTAGTGAATGTTAATTTTCAGAGCAATAATAATTATTTGTGTCCTTTTTAACTTTAAACCGCGTTTTATGTATGATCATACACGTGTTTGTTTTCCTTTCGGATCTTCTTACACTGACACCCCAAAAAATTAATAATCGAATGGGGTCTTTTGTGCACAGAATTGACAAAATTTTAGCATAATTTTCAAACGAATCTTGAAATGCAGGATAAATTTTCAAGAGAATTTACTTTTCTCTCACCTAGTGTGTTAACCCATTAGTGCACAAAGTTTATTAAGCACAATATCCGTTTAAACGGAGTTTGTGCAGTAATGGGTTAACGCAAATCTAAAAAAAAACATTTTTCAGAAATACCTTTTAATTGCAATTACAAACGAGTACCTCCATGTGTATAAAGTTTCATGTTTACTGCATAAGCCCTTTGTAATTTTCACCTGCGGCAGGACCCAATAAACCCAGTATTCGATATCAAGAAGTCGAACCGGCTTGGAAAGACTGGAAGGAGATCTAGAAGCCGGGTTTGTAATTTTTACCTAGTGTGAAGGTAGGAACTAAGAATCTGGATCCAATCAAGGTAAATTTCGAAGAAAATCGAACCGGCAAGAGCATCCTTTGCAGTTATTTTGTGTTTGCTTCATAAGAAACGAAGAATTCATAGACCGAGGTGTACACTTTGTAAAGGGATTAAACAGGCTTGAAGAAGTGAAGGAGCCTGGTATATTCTTAATTCTGACGAAGGAAGAGCTCCCAATCAGAACCCAGTCTGAATTTGGTGGGAAACCAAACCGACTAGACATGAGAAATGTAACTGAGCACTGTTAACTTTCTTAACGAAACAGAGTGGTAAACGACCCTCTTTGTTGGTGTCTATAGCCTAGCCACCCCAGTGGCACCTTCCACCATAATAGAAAACCCAAAGGGTACGAATAACGAAATAAAAGAAAAGCTTTTTAAAGGTGTTTATATAAACCTACGCCAATACAAATGTGATATATTAAATACCAAATTTAAATTTTCTGGCATAAATCTTTTCAGCTAGAAAATTTCCCACCCCATACCTAGCTACTTTATTAAACATTATATTTTTAGAATGGTCACCTACATCAACTTAATTGGTACGGAGGTGGGACAAAAACATCGTCCTTTGCATATATTTTCACAAATTTCTTCCAGATATCTGAGATTTGTCTAAGATATCGAATTAGTTTTATTTCTGCTGGCTCTTTACATCATTCCCTTAATTTTTAACTCCTTGGTATTTTTTTATAATCGCCTACAAATCAATTGGGGATTTTTGATCTTCAATCGCTAAGGGGGTGCAAAGAAATTATGTTTTATCTCTTTGGCCTATGTTTGGTAGTGATAGAATGCTTACGCCAGTTCCACATTTTTGGAAATTTAATTTTGTCACTAGAACATCTCCTTGTACGACTTTTATCATTCGTTTATACAAACATTGAAAAGAAGGTTCAACATAAAAAAATCATGGAACTGTTTTTTATGCGATTACATATGTGGCATTCCATTCGTGTACTCTACACATGCATGCATGCCGCACTAGCACCATCGCATTCGTTTACTCCACACATGCACGCACTCCCCACTACCAATGGTGGGGGCTAACCAACAACTTCACCAGACGAAATAAAAAGGAACGTCGAATTAAAATCTCCCTCAGTCGATTGTAACCACCAGCCGTGTATCTTCATAATAAACTATCAAAACCACTATCAAAAAACGTTTTTCTCAAAACGAAGAGTAAAGAAGCTAAACATATAAAGCCCACTGAATTAAAAAAATCAATTCCCCATTAGACCTGGAAGATATGACGAAATTTGTAAACACCTATACAACCCCAGACTTACATCGACTTGGGGGTGAATTTTGAAAAGTCGTTAAATACGTTTTTTGACAATTGAATAGAAAGCGTGGAAAAGATAAAACCAATTTGAAATCTCATCAAGACCTTACCCAAGTAGCACCAATAGTCGTGTAGGATTAGTACGAACGTTCTGCGAACTATATCATATCACTATATAGTAATGCTAACTTTCGCGAATAGTAGTGAAAACGGTGATATGATAGTTTCACAACCAATTTGCCAGTGCGGGCTTAGTAATACATACCACCTCGCTACCTGTAGCGTTAGGAACAGTTGTGGCCTATGACTCAACAGAATGACCATTTGGTTGCCCCTCCATAAAAAACCATATTGTAATATTTTATAACTTTTTAAGTCAAATTGATTTTTTAAACGGAAGTACTTTTTTTACTAAAATGGAATAAAAAACATTCGAACTATTATTTTAAAGTACGAATATAAGAGTTTTGATTAAAAATAAGTGTATCTTTTGTCTGAACTTTTGTTCAAAATATTTTATTAATATTGGAAGCCATGATACATCTATAAAATATGGCGTCATATTAATTAGTAATACACTACTATTTAGTAGCAATACACTATTATTTAGTAGCAATACACTATTATTTAGTAGCCATACACTACTATTTAGTAGTCATACACTACTGTTTAGCAGCCATACACTACTGTTTAGTAGCCATACACTCACTACTTATCATATAAGTTGGCAGGTGGTTGTGCGAACGACACACGGACTTAGCAGTGACGAGTATTCTTAAGGTTGTCCGCAGTAGTTCGCAAAACCATTTCACAACTACGAGTACTTAAACGAACTAAATGGTCGTACAACTGTATAGTAGGGGAAAGTGGGGAAAAGTGAGCCCCCTAAGGTTCTGTAAAATGGGTTATAGTTATAAAATCCTTTTCTCGCAAAATCGATAGCTTAGGATGTTAGCTTAGTCATATATTCGTGAAATTAAATAATTGCTGCTGATAAATTGATAAATTGCCCCCTTTGCCCCACTACTGAGGTAAAGTGAACCCTTCCAAGAGGTACAGTATAATTTCACCCAAAACTGGAGCAATGGATCAATTAAGACAAATAATATGATTTTAATAAATTCAAGCGAAATTAAGTGTGTTGAGAGCGTAGCCCTGAGAACATCAAAATATTTACTGGCTTTCTTTAGGTCAATTTGTTTCAGCAACTGAAGCTATTGCATTTTTCATCGCATCTTCAGTCCACGATTGTTGTATTAATTTTTTGTTGTATGTTCTAGCCATGCTAAAATTATTACTTTTAATTATCAAATAAAATTGTATTGGTATGGGGTAAAATGCGCCCGGGGCTCACTTTGCTCCGAATGAACATTAAACAGCAATATCATCTGCTAAAATTTATATATTTTTTAAATAATCATCAAAGCTTACTTTTCAAGTTTCACAATCAGTACGCCGATCTCAAGGATACTGTTCCAAACAATTCTCACTCGCTAACAATTTTTTTCAATGACACTATTAAACACTGATATTTACATCAGACGGTGCCAAAATCCTAATATGAGAAAAATTCAAGGAACTGTAATTAAAGTGGATTTCGTTTATAGTGCATTGTGGTCAATTTATGAAGCTTTATCGTATAAGTTATTTTGCTAAGAGATGGCGCTATTGTAAACTAGAAATTTTAAAGGGGCCTACTTTGCTCCAAATAAGTTGTTAGGGAGTTTTCGCAACTAATAATAGTTTTAAGTGCCAACAAAATTAAATACACAAAAGCCACAACTAAAAATTCGTTGTGACAACGTTTGCCGGACTACAGGTTGTGATCAAGACCCATCCGTTCTACTTGGGTATAGATATTGAGAAATTCGAGAAAACGGTTGCAACCCAAAACACCCCCTTGAGGGTTAAATATCCAAACAATCTGAAAATGATTTTAAAATTATTATATAGAAAGCCTGCCGAAAGAAAAACCTATTCGATATCTTATCAGTCCTAAGGTATGAGTAGGAATTTGTGAAAATGTATGAACCCCCGTTATACAACCTTAGGGGTTGAATCTAAAAGAATCGTTAAAACACTTTCTAGACATTTTTCTGAAAAATCCGTAGAAATTAAATTAATTCGATAATTTAGAAGAACTCAGAGATATGACGATATTCGTAAAAATATATGCACTCTATTTACACTGTTAAATTTTGTTTGCCCCACTTCGCATACCAAACGATAATATATATGAAATTTTATTTATATTAATTTCTTTACTAGTTCATCAATTTTCTAGCATAAGCCGTGCCAGAGATATGAAGAACAAACAACCCTTCTGTACCGTACAACCCTTATTAAAAAATTTAGAACGTGCCATCACTACAGCTCTACTTATGTTCTAAGTTTCAACTTTACATCTATAGAGGTTCTTGAGATTTAAAAATCGGAATGCTTTCCCTTTCATACCCCTCACCCCAATTCCTTACACCACCACCCAAACATTTTTTTCTCGGCTAGAGGTCTATCAGGCCTAACTCTCTTATGAATGGATTCTAAGATTCTATGTTTAAACAGTTCCTAAGATATGAGACGTGATTATTTTGAAAAATGTCAATCTCCACTTCCATAGTCTATCACCCAAAAAAAAAACGCCACTATCCCCCCTTAAAACTTTATTTCTGATCTATTCTCATAGAATATCTACAAACAATTACCGAATTTTTTTTAAATCGATCACTGCAATAATAAAGTTAAATCAGTATCAGAATTTTTCGATATTTAACCCCTAATACAATATATAGGGATTGCATACGTTTGCGTCATATGTCTGAGGTCTGAAAAGACATCAAATTAATTTGAACAACCTCGGGTTTTTTTTAAATAATTGCAAAAAAATTGTTTAGGACTTTTCTTCTTAAGTTTTAAGTGAACACCTGCCTCGGAGCTTGATTTCACGGTACTCTTCGAACACGGATTGCTTAGCCGAAGCAACGACAATCATCTGCCTAAACAGAAGCTTCCAGTTTATACCGGGTGCAGGCCCAGAATTCTCACTAGTAGATGCAAATCCTACCTAAAACTCTGCTGCACCGCTAAGGAAGTGTAAAGAAGTTGAATTCATTTTCACGAATTCCGTCATATTTGTTGGTTCAAAGGAGATATCGATTTACAATTAGATGCAGTATTTGCTGGTACTCACGTGTTTCAGTTACATAGCGTTAGATGAGAAGCATAAGGTTGCACTAAATTCGGCTTTACTCTAAAGCATATTTCAAGCTTTGTCCGAAAAATGATAAAAATTGCGTTGAAGAAGGATTAAAGAATATCACCTTTTAGTTGATGAATACTTTTGAAGATTTTCGTCGTTTATTTGAATTTATAACATTTCCTTGTTTTCTATGCTCAGGGCCCCGAATGTTAATCTTCCCGCTTCTATTACCAAGCTGGGTAGACTCTGGGCTGACGATCGCATTTGCCCTAAATCTAGAAACAACCCTAAGCAATATTTTGTTAAACTGTCTTTTGAGACAATAATGAAGCCATATTTCGACACAAAAACAAGCTATTTTCGGTTAAAAAATTAAATTATTGAAATTAGTCTCGATATTGTAGTTTGTCTAAAATGGAACAAAAGGACAGAGAGGCATCAGGCCCAAGCGAGCATCGGAGCCGACACAAACCTAATTGCATTTCAATATCAACTTTGTCGAACAGTTCAAGTTAATTTTCCCTATAACTAGCTGAATACCTTTCACCTGCATATTACCTGCTATTCACAGACTCATCACCACCGTCGTACATTTCGTCTTATGCATGGCCTAAAACTTGTACGGCTTTCATAGAAAAGCCAGAGCTAAAAGTGAACATTGTCAAAGACGATGAAACAATGGTGCAGAAGAAGTTGAAGACGACGTGCACCTCCACATATCATAGGACGGGTATTTCAACATTATTTTCTACGTATGCTTGCGATAGTTGGGGAATAAGAAGAATTCGTGCCTAGACGTTCGACATTCGCATAGAAACTCCGAATAGAGGGCGGCTGATGGAAAACTAACAACAAAACTCATCATTGAAAGAGACACACATGCAAGTGCTTAATTACCCGCTCTATTGATCTTTAGCATAACTTAACCTGTTTTAGTAATTAATTTACTATTGTTCGTTTAAATTAGTCCTTGCAACATGAGAACGAGATTACCATTAGAAGATGACGATAAAATAGACCCGTCTAACTAGACGAGCTTGGCTCTAGAACCCCAGACTTGGGGCTGGGGCTGGGGCTAGAACTCGAGCAGTTTAGAAACGAAACACTAAGGCATAACCGAGTTATAGAGCGAACGCTTGGAAATGATTTTCAAAAGGTAGTTCCACCTTCGTTCCCGAACGACTAGAGGGCGCTATACGTGGCGGCACAGTCTACCCTTATACTACCGATATTATTCCTATATATCGGTGAACTGAAAGTTTTCGTGTGCACACGATAACGAAACTTTGCCCGTAATTACGTTTAATTCGGTTTGACATTAAATTTTAATTAGTACAGTCGTAACTGAAATGTTTAAGTACGTAACTCGTACTTCACTATTCAGCGTTTCCTTTAATATTTCAAAGATTTGTTTTGTATGCGGCATGACTGGCCATAGAAACTATGTCAGGATCATTATTACGTCCTTTTACAGCTATATCCCTGCACTACGTAAACATGCATAATGTAGGTTCTGGACATTTACCGATGAGAAGAGATTTTTTAGTGGGAATTCGTGTTTTTGGAGCGTCTTTTCTATTTCAAGTTTCGAAGAATTTAAGAGGTTAGTCTTGCCTGTGATATTTATAACAGTTTACGATTTAAGTGAATCGATTGTATTGATCTGAAGGCCATCATTTCACTACAAAATAAAAGTTAATTGATATATCGTCTGCCTACTTTGGAATAGGCAGCTGAATTGTATGACTTCGCTGAATAATTGATGCATACTTCAGCTCGCCGGCAGCAAAGAAAGATATTTTTTTTAAGGGACATTCAAGGGTGGGGGAAGGTTTTTATAACCTAAAGGGTTTATACTAGAAAGTTTAAACTTAGTACGTATGTGTAAAGGAAGCAAAAAAAGTTCAGAACTCATTGGCGTACAAAGGTAGTTCGTGAAAAGGTTTTTTTTTCTACATATTCACGAATTTCGTTATATCTTTTAGGCATTTCGAGTTATCAAATTAATTTTACTTCTGCAGGCTCTTTATATAGGCGCCTAGACAACGTTTTCCAAATTTTTCGATATCCAACCCCTAAGACAGTGTGAAGTGGTTGTGTACATTTTCACGAATTCCGAAACATTTCTTGGGTCTAATGAGATATCGGATTCGCTCTCACTTCTAAAGGCTTTATATATTTTTTTTTTTTGTGAATGTTTTCACAGTATATGTTGAAATGAAAATACAAGTTTTCCGGGTTCAACACTGTTCTTGTTTATTTTTGCGTGACGTTTCGGACTCGACTGAGTTTGATAAAGGACTCAGTCGAATCCGAAACGTCACGCAAAAATAAACAAAAACAGTATTGAACCCGGAAAACTTGTATTTTCAGGCTTTATATAATTGAAAAAAAAAACAATTTAAGCAAATTTTGATTTTCAACCCCATAGGAGTTGTAAAGAATTCTCCTCCCTTCTTTTCACGAATTTCGACAAATCATTTGGGGTTTAATGAGACCGAATTCGGTTTTAATTCTATGGGTTTTATATATATTGGTCTAAATTTTCTTTTTTGGTATTTTACGATATTCCATCTGTAAGAGAGGCTGAAATTATTATGAACGTTTTTACAATTTCCGACATATCACTTAGGTCTGTTGAAATATTGAGTTGTCTATATCTTTAACGGGCTTTCTACATAATCGCCAAAAAATCGAATTTTTTATGCTCAACACCTAAAGGGTTTTATTGGTATTTTACCCTCTATGTTTTTAATCAATCGCGTAGTAACCTACAGCGCATCTCAATAATAATTTTCCGGACTTGTAGCCTATAAATAATAAAGTTGCACCCAGACTATTGGCAGATATTTTATAATAATTTGTCTATCTTGAGCTATGGTTATATTAAATTGGGCAAAATTCAAATTCGAAGCTTGCAGTGTTTTTGAAGTTCTCGGTAAATATTCTTGATCACGTATTTTAAGGACTTTTTGTGTATGGAAGCTACCGGAAGGAGTATAAGAATTTTGTACTAAATTTCGATTTCTTGCATTATAGTATTTCCTTTCGTATCCGTTCCGGCCAGTCAATGATCTAGAAAATTGATTTCTTTTCTTTAATATATTTTAAATAACAGTTGATTTCAGAACTCCAAGAATTGTAGGAATTTACATTTATTTATTTCGAACAAATACGCATACACGCCAATACATCCGCTATGTATGAATTTATAAAGAACGGGGTATTCGAATAAGCCCACAAAATGTAAATTGACGGCCAATATTTGCAAAATAAGAACACAAATGTACCAATACAATAACAAAACATATATATCTTTCGTCATTTACATTTTATGCAAAGTAATGCTCTTGTTTCTCGAATTATCATGATTCCAATTACTATAATTCAATTCAACCTCCTGCCTGATTACTTATACACGCAAAGACATTTTTTTTTGTCCTTATTTTTATGGATTAACTCCTCCGTCCAAGTCATTATTAAGCGTTTTCGAAATTGCCTCAATTCGGAGAATAAAATGCTTGTTAAGTTTTATTATAGGAAAATAATGAAAGCCACGATTTCGGAAGGCTGGAGTGAACAATAAGTAGTCTGATTACATAATGATGTTTTTTAAAAGCCAATGTGGATTTAAAAAAAAACTATGTAGTTTTTATGCAAAATTACACATTATCAGTAGTAAATTTACAGAATCGTTTAAAATTAGACATTTCTTGGAAAAATTACGACGTCAAGGACTTCAAATGGGAACTGATAACACTGGAAAGTTATTAAACGAGAAAATAGTGGTTTCGAGTCTCTCATTTATATTACGCGTCAAAAATCTGTCAGCGAAAAATGGTGAAATCGTTTTATGGCTTGCTTATATTTACAGACTTTGAAAGTAAAAGTGAATTCGATGTCCCACTAGACCTTAGAAATATGTCGGAATTTGATATACCATTAGACCAAAGAAATGTGTCGTAATTCGTGAAAAAGTATACAGCTACTTTACACCCTCTTAGGGTTAGAATATCGAAAAAATTTTAAAACCGTTTCTTAGCGCTTATATAAAGATCACGTAAAAGTGAAATAAATTCGATAGCTTAGAGCACTTTCGCGGACAATTTTTTTCCACCACTAATGCGAAATTGATCTTTTGTTTCCTTTAATTGTACATCATATATGTATATGTACTAAGTTTTAACTTTCAAGTATAAGCTGTTCCTGAGATACAAGAACTTACTCCGTACCTTGCTACCCTTATCAAAAGTTATATTTCTCTAGGACGCTTCTAAGGTGTCTCTATATAGCCATCAATTTTTATTTTCTACTCTCCCATGATCACTCCCTATACCCCACCCACAAAATAAAATTAGGCTCTTAATAAATATGAAATGCCGGCGAACTGCTGAAGAAAATCGGATCATGCGTGAGTAATCTTCTGGACTGACGAAAAGTTACTACAAAAGCATAATATTTTCAATATACAGGGTGGGCCATCTAGTGGTTTCTTTTTAAATCATAGGTTATTTTGACACTGAAAGCTGTTTCCCGCTCGAAATCTTGACAGAAAGTCAGTATCATACTTCCGCGGAACGAAATGAGTCGCTTTACGCTTGAACAACTTGGGAAATATTGAAAACTTATTTCCAAAGTGAGTGCTGTGTAGCCCAAACAGTGCGTTTTTTTGAAAAGAAGTTTTGGCCGAAATGAAGCACCCACCGCGCCTGCTGTACGCAAGTTTGTGCAAAAAGTTCATGAGACTGGCATGCTAGTGGACAACACTCATGGCCCCCGTCGTCGTATGGTGCGCACAGACGAGAATGTGGCTGCTGTAGCCGAGAGTGTGAGACTCACTCCACGAACATCAACTCGCCGTCGATTGCAACAGCTCAACATTTCACGCACTAGCCTGAGGAGAATTCTGCACAAAGATCTCGGATTATTCGCTTACAAGGTCCAATTGACTCAGCAATTGAAGGCGCACGACCATCCGCTTCGTTATCACTTCGCAATTTGGGCCTTAGAGCAGCTTGAATTGGACAACGATTTAAACCCTACATGGACTATATATTCTGGCGTGCCTGCCGATCAGGCAATGGCCTGTCAGTACACCAATTAGGATACGAAGAGTATTCCTATCTCCGAGTAGAATAAACTTTGTCCTGCTCGCATTTAAGGTGGGCCGGAGCTGCCTGGCCACGAGACACGATGTGAGGCCTGACCACCTAGTGTTAGCCTCTGATAAGACATAAGACTTAATATTAAGTAAAAATCGGACATACAGGAAAAGCCTCTCAAGTTCCTTTGCGCTAAACGATCACTATTTTATGGGTCAGACAATAGTCCTACTTTAGCCTAACTTATTTTTGTAGTTCCAGTTTGGTTTCTATTTTGACTTTGAATACCTTTGGAAATCACAGATTTCCAGGGAACAATGTAGGTGAACATGTGAACCTTGTGGGACCCATCTTAAAACTACAAACTGAATTAAAGAAAACGTTACATCGTACGTCTGTAGGCACCATCTGCATCAAATTTCCCGATACTATCGATACAAATAAATTTCCAAAGTTACTTTTCGTCGACAGTGGAAAATTTCATGTCGGAAAGTTTTTCTAATTTAAACGGATTACGACATGCAGCAATTGCTACGGTTGACCATTCGGTTCTTGTTTCGAATTCTTCACCGTTGCCGTTGGTGTGTCCAAGTCTTACGCTGTCTTTTTTTTTATTATTCTAAAGCATTTTTTTTTCTGTCCTTATTTCAATGGAAAGTTTAAACAGTTCCGTACACTGCAATTACGTGTAGCCAAGCTGAGCCAAATAAATTATCGAGAAGGTTCCTCACATGTTTAACTTGATACCAAATAACACTCCCTATATCTGCACATATGCCGTATAAAGTCGGGGCACACATAGTGGTCTCGACTCCTCTGTCGACTCGTTCATATGGACAAACCTACTTCGTAACGATTTGAACGTATCGTCCTTCCTTGAGGCTATCGAATCTCATTCGCTGAACTCGTAATCTTATTAAATTTACATATTAATCAACGGATTTTAATTACCCTTCCACTTCGCATATAAACAGCTTCAAGAAAATTACATACCTTCGAGTTAACCATCGTGGTACGTATGTAGTCGTATGAAGTGCGATACAATTTTCAGCGCTGTGAAGATTTACAGTCGGGATAGGAGGTGGTAACCACTTCCGGAATTTTTTTTATTGAGTTAAGTGCAATATTTTGAAGAGATGACCGAACAGTTTTTTTGGTATGAAGTAAGTTAGGGTAAATTACCTGAGGACCCTAAATTTGAGTCCACTAATAAGATACATTGAGAACTTCCAAGCATTTACCATTGATTTCTAACGAAATCGGCCTTTAGCTGCATTTAACACAGAACCCGTTTTCTTCAAATCTTCTTAGATTCTACCTTCCATTAAATTTCTGGGCATTCTGCTGAATGTATCCTTTTAATTTTATATTCCAAATTTTCGCTAATTTTTTTTTATAAAAAAGGTAATCTATTTTGGAAGATTCTTCGATCTAGTGCTAAATATCTTCTTTAATAAAACTTTCCAAAAAACTGAATCAATCCTAACAAAGTGTGCAGAGATCCCCATCGGCGGACCACATTATATATCCAGCTCGACGGACCAAATTATTCGACCTGTATAAAACTTGAAACTTCAGTATTCAAACAAAAGGATTCCGTAAAGACTTCAAGATTGGGTTCAGATTTCTGACCTCGTTATTCCCAGACATACTTGTCTGAATCGTCTTCTACAGGAAGTTCACACTTTTGTAGATTTTCTTATCCTGCAGAAAAGGCGTAAGCATTTTAGGGAGCCCAGAATCGTGTTCATAACATCGCCTCCAATCGTCTCGATGCAAAGACCGCGTCCTCCAGCTGCTAATTTTACTTTATTACTTTCTAATAATACAGTATTGTGATATATTTAAAAAAAAATTTGCTACCCCGAAAATAGACAAAAAAAGCAAAAAAAATTTCAGTCCGTCTGTCCGCCGTACACCGTACGTCGACCGGTGTACGCAAAATCGATTGGAGGCTCGTAGCTCCCAAACGCTTTGAGTCATTAAATTTTTTTGTGAGTAGACTGGATCAGCCCCTTGAAGTGACCAATCCAAATTCTGTGGGGTGGGGGTGTAAGGAGGGAGGAGGGGGGTGCGTTCTAGACGGAAAATTTTGGTTTCTAGATCTCAGCAACCGCTTATGCTAGCAGGCTGAAACTTGGAATTTATATAGAGCTTTGATAGTGGACCCATTTGCATAAAAATTGTCAATATGGGTGAAGGGGTGTGGGAGTGGGGGGAAAAATAATGCGTCCAAAACGCAAAAAAGCCGAGATCGACACATTCTAAAATCCATATCTCCTAAACGGTTAATGTCACAAAATTGAAACTTAATCAATATCTGCAAGTCTACTTGGAGAATAGATCGAAAAATTTAAACAAATTTTTGAGTGGGGTTGTGGCGTGCGGAAGTGGAGGGTGATAAACTTTAGATTACGACATCTCACTAACCAATTGCATTAGAAAAATAAAATTCGGTTTGTGTATAAAGGTTGACAAATGAAGTTTGTTGAAAGTAAAATTTTTTAAGGGGGCAGTGGAGCATGAAAGTGGAGGGGATACGAATTTTTCTAGAAAATCACATCTCATATCTCAAGAACAGTGTAAGTTAGATGTTTAACATTTTTACCAGAAGTAGGCCTAATAGACTCCTAGCAGAAAAAAGAAATTTGGGGGTGAGGGTGAAAAAGAAAAAGTTCCGATTTTTATATCTCGAGAACCTATAATCATATAAAACTGAGACTTGGTATTTAGATAAAACTATGGTAGTAGCATTTTGGAACAATATAATTTTTTATAGGGGTGGTATGGTACGGGGGTGGAGGATGTTTTTTCCTACCTATAGAACGGCTTCTTTTACAAAGTTGAAACTCGGTGTGTATATGTAAATCGACTAGAAATGTAATTTAGATAAAAAAAAAATTTCAAATATTCATTGTCGTTCGGAAAGGGGGCGGAAAAAATGATCAGTGAAAATGGAATGCATATATTTTCAAGGTTTTCGTCATATCTATTAGGTTTTCCCAAATATTGAATTCATTTTTGTTCTAAGGCTTCTTCATATAAATACCTAGAAAGCGTTTTCAGTGTTTTTTTTAATTCGACTCCTAAGGGTGTGGTAAGGGGGTTGTATACTTTTTCACGAATTCTGCCATATCCCCCAGGTCTGATCATATATCAAATATCTTTTCACTTTCAAGGCCTTGCGTAATAATCGCCTAAAACTCGTTTTTAAGTTTTTTCCTTTTTCAGCCCCTAAGAGGGTATAAAAGGGTTGAACAAATTTTCACGAATTCCGTCATATCTTTAAGAAGTGATAAGAAATTGAATTGGTTTTTACTTTCTCGTGTTGTCTTCATATTTATCTATATTTATCTTTATTTATTTATCTTTCAGGATTTTTGGATATACAACCTCCAAGTGGGTGTAAGGAGGTTGCATATCTGATGATATATCGAATTCATTTTTACTTTCTAAGGCTTCCTATACTCGTATAAGAGCCAAAAAGTAAATTTTAGTATTTTTAGATATTCAATCCTAAGGGGTGTAAGGGGGTTGTATGCTTTTCAGAGCTTCGATATATTTCTTAGGTTTGCTGAGATATTAGATCTCTTTTCACTTCCACAAACTTTTTATATAATAGCCTACTAACCTATTTCTCAATTTTCGGATATTCAACCCCAAGGGTTTGCATATGTTCTCACAATTTTTGCCACCACTAGTTGTGATGAGATATAAAATTGACCTAAAAACCAATTTCACGATTTTTCGAATTTAAAGAGCCATGGGGGTGTGAAGGGTTTGCTTACATTTTCACAAATTTTTCAAAATCCCTGGTTTCTCATGAGATATCAAGTTGCTTCTTATAAAATAGTGTAAAAACCTGCTTCACAATTTTTCCGAAATTCAAACCCCAAGTGGAAGTAATGGCTTTATATACGTTTTAACAATTCGTCATATCTCTTAATTCTGATAAAGCAGCAAATTCGCTTTTACTTCTTTGGGCCTTTAGTGTACATAATATACCGACATTCGAATAGTTTACACGGGCTTTTTCAATGTTTGATCTGATAAAAATCCCTATTTTAAATATTTATACTCTAGATGAAATCATATAGAGTATTATAAGTTTAATCCAGCCCAAAAGTTTGTAACGCATAGAACCAAGCTTCGGACGAAAAAAAGTTATATATTATTTTTTGTTTATTTGTGGCCAAAAACCTCAAATCCGCTTGACGTCCGTCCGTCCGTCCGTCCGTCCGTCCGTCTGTCCGTGAACACGATAACTCAAGAACGCCTGCACCTAGGAACTTGAAATTTTGAATCTGGATGTTTGGTTGAATTTGTAAGGCTAAGTTCGTTAACGGACAAAATCGTTTTACTCCTTCAGGTAGCTGCCATACAAAATGTCCTTAAAACACGTGTTCAAGAATATTGGTCGATTACTTCAGAAGGGTTTAAGCTACGACATTGAAATTTTCTACGTGTTATTTTTCCAATAGTTGGAGCTAAATATATGACTATGAAGAAAATCCTATTAGTCCTTCGTGTAGCTGCCATACAAATATCCTGTTAAAATGCATTCACTTAATTTACGAAACTCACTATAACTCAAGTAATCTTTTAGCTACGAATTGGGAATTTTGTACAAGTTAGTTTTGAGTGAAAAGGAAGTTCGAGTTTACTAATCAGCGAAATCCTTTTTCTCCTTCTGGTAGCTGCCATACAAAATGTCCTTAGAACACGTGTTCAAGAATATTGGTCGATAACTTCAGAAGGGTTTAAGCTACGACATTGAAATTTTGTATGTGTTATTTTTCTAATAGTTGGAGCTAAATATATGATTATGAAGAAAATCCTGTTGGTCCTTCGTGTAGCTGCCATACAAATATCCTGTCAAAACCTCTTCACTTAATTTATGGAACTTACTATAACTCAAGTATTCTTTTAGCTATGAATTGCAAATTGTGTGCAAATTAGTTTTGAGTAAAAACGAAGTTCGAGTTTACTAATCAGCGAAATCCGTTTACTCCTTCTGGTACCTGCCATACAAAATGTCCTTAAGACACGTGCTCAACAATATAGTTGCTACGAATTTGAAATTTTGTACACGTTAATTTTTAAATGGTTCCAAGGAAAAGGATAAATATGTAAGCAATTGAGTGAGTCCTTCCTGCACCTTCCATGTGAAAGTCCTTCAAAAAGAACTTTTTTTTTCGATGACTTACCCAGCTCAAGATATGAAATTAACACTGAATATTGTCTTTTAGTTTTGAGTAGTCCTTAATAAAGGACATACAACATGCACACACGTAATTCTACTTTATCCCCAACTACAATATAAATCGGAGTTCAGTATTTATCTAGAGTATTATACAATTGGCTTGCAGTCGATCGTGACTGCAGTATGTTTTTATTTTAAGAACAAAATCAATTTTCCAAAAAATCTAATAATCTCGAAACAACTCATGATATACTCTGACTTTGACCGCTCCCGAACTTTGACGCGAGGAATAATAAAGATTCGCCAAGACCATTGGCAGTTTTTTAAGATGTTTTTGCTATCTTCTTAATTTTTTTGATAACTGTCAAATAAATTTTGGTCTCCTAAAAATTTGTGTTTTTACACGAAATGGGCTTACTCATATTAGTTACTCTATCTAAGAATAATTAATAGTCATTCACGCAGTGATAGAAAGTTGGAGAGGGGAAATATTGTATGGTCGCACTTGTTTGTAAATTATAAAGTTCATTGTTTAAGCTGATATTGCAATGTGTGCCACGCAGTCAAATATTTGACTATTTTCCTTGTCAAACGCAGTCAGATAGTGTAACCGTCAAATTTTTGTTTGCCACACTATTTCATTTGCTCTGCACAAGGTCCATTTTGACAGAAAAACTTTGACTGAATTTTTAACAAAATTTCTTTAGCCAAATATTTGACACCATGGCATACAGTGTTATATTGTAGTCGATCGCACTTAATGTAGCAACGTATAATAGAAAATTCATTGAGACATTTGATATTGATATGCAGTTTTTATTGGTTTAAAAATTATATTCCTCTGAAGATACAATACATTTATCCAGTGAGCGGAACATCATTTGTAAACATTTTTAACCACTTGTTCAGATACTTGTTGTCGATCAGACACATGGTGTTTTCGTAAGCCCAGGTACAGCCATCAACGTTTTTCGTATTGGCAGTAAAACATTTGGCCAAATGTTCATCAGTGATCGGATTGCCAATCGTTGTTAGTAATTCTTGTACGCGTTTGACATTGAAACCGTTGATATCATCCCACACTTCATTCTTAGCTGCTATACATCTAACGAAGCAGCGAACATCCGGCTCATTTAGATATTCGCCGTTATCGATCTTTACGATATTCGCCGCAGTTACTTTTTCTGATTTGAAGCACTCTTGACGATTTGCATGAATTTCGCCGGATGTTTCTGGAACCCAAATAGCAGTGGCCTAAAAAAAAATTTTTAATTTGAAACTTTCCTGATATATTGCGAAAATTTTACTTACAACTGCAACAAGAACACAGAGAACCAATAGAACTTTCATTTTGAAATTGTCGGTATCAGATCTAAACTGGAAGTGATCATTTTGGGTAATTCGTTCTACTTTTATAGGTAATTTCGAGATTGTAAATATTATCAAAATGATTCGATGGACGGTGATAACACAGAACTTTTACAATTATTAGAAGCATTCCATGCATACGTAAACTGTACACTTGTCAGTTAACATAACTAAATACTTATTTATTAAACTGTTAAGTGTTTACAGATCTAAGCCTAGCTCATACACGCAGCTGAACGTAACCATACATTACGCATGTATGCAAACATTTGCCAAAATGAAAACCAAATGTTTTGCCAAAAAAGTTCTTGTTCGCATATTTTTCTTTGTTTAGTATTGATACTGCCAGCGTATTTTTTTGACTTCGATCACGTCCGGGGTTGCGCTGTTGCAAATTATAATAGAAATTGATTTTGCCGATCTAATTTAATTAAATTTTCCTCGTCACAATATAACGCGAGCGGTACATATCGCCGTGTCGGAAGAACAGTGACGCAACTGCAATTTTGAAAATTTTTTGTTTTCACATTTCAATATTTTGTGGTTTTGCTATTCTTGCATAAAATCGTTCCCCGTTGCTTTAAACGAACGTGCTCTTCATCTAAGCTGTCTATAGTAACTATTAATAAGCTCGTATGGCTTGTGGGCAATTGTCAAAAATGATTTTGTTTCTCCGAAAAAAATTAGAATTTTTTGCAGTTGCGTCACTGTTCTTCCGACACGACGATATATTGGAATTTTAAATCCCACTTACCTACATCGTTATACAGTTTAAATTTAAATTTAACTTAATCCGATCGTTAAGTCTAAGGTACGTATAAATATTTTTAGACTCTAGATGAAATCATATAGAGTATTATAAGTTTAATCCAGCCCAAACGTTTGTAACGCATAGAACCAACCCTCGGACGAAAAAAAGTTATATATTATTTTTTGCTTATTTGTGGCCAGAAACCTCAAATCCGCTTGACGTCCGTCCGTCCGTCCGTGAACACGATAACTCAAGAACGCCTTCACCTAGGATCTTGAAATTTTGAATCTGGATGTTTGGTTGAATTTGTAAGGCTAAGTTCGTTAACGGGCAAAATCGTCCTACTCCTTCGGGTAGCTGCCATACAAAATATCCTTAAAACACGTGTTGAAAAATATTAGCCGATAACTTCGCAAGGGTTTAAGCTACAACTTTGAAAATTTGTATGTGTTACTTTTTCAATAGTTAGAGCTAAATGCAGAATTATGAAAGAAATCCTGTTAGTCCTTCGTGTAGCTGCCATACAAATATCCTGTCAAAATGCATTCACTTAATTTACGAAACTCACTATAACTCAAGTAATCTTTTAGCTATGAATTGGAAATTTTGTACAAATTAGTTTTGAGTAAAAACGAAGTTCGAGTTTACTAATCAGCGAAATCCTTTTACTCCTTATGGTAGCTGCCATACAAAATGTCCTTAAGACAATATTTGTCGACAACTTTTGAACGCTTCAAGCTACGAATTTGAAATTTTGTACACGTTCATTTTTGAATGGTTCCAGGAAATATGTAAGAAATCGAGTGAGTCCTTCCTGCACCTCCCATGTGAAATTCCTTCAAAAAGGAAATTTTTTTCGATGACTTACCCAGTTCAAGATATGAAATTAAACACAGAATATTGTCTTTTAGTTTTGAGTAGCAATCTAATGGGGGACCTTAATAAAGGACATACAACATGTACACACGTAATTCTACTTTATCCCCAACTACAATATAAATCGGAGTTCAGTATTCATCTAGTTTTTAAATATTTTTACGGAGGTTTGAAATAAATTGGATACGTACATCATTGTACGTAAAACGTCGTGCGGTACGTACATCATTCTTTTCGTTGTTGCCTTCTGTTTAATTTCTGACTCATTAATTGTATGTAGTGATGCCTAAATACCTGCAATGAAGTATTTTTGCAAGAAATTGCCAGTTGGATAAAACAGGGTATTCTATGGGTGGATGAAACGGGGTAGTGCCCCGTCTTATACGACTTAAAAGTTTTTTGAATTCCCTTTCATAAATTTTTTTTCCGCTAAGCCTAAACTGCTGGATGAAGCTCCGCCAGGCACAACTGCCGATCCAAGTGGATAGATGACGAAGATGATATATTTGAAATGGTTCGACCGTTTTATAGAATTATCCAGACCGTCTGAAGACAAACCATTGTTTTTGGATGGTCATGCGAGTCATACCAAAAATATCGAACTTATTGAAAAAGCTCGTAAAAATCATGTAATACTTCTTCTCCATCACATGGCACTCATAGAATGCAAACACTTGACGTGTCCTTCATGGCACCTCTTAGTCAATACTATTTGGATGAATGTAGAAAATGGCTTAGATTGCACCCTGGACGTGCAATTACTCAATTCAAAATCGGAAAACTATATGGTACAGCGTTTATTAAAGCGGCCTCAATAGAAACAGCCATAAATGGATTTCGAAAAACGGATATCTATCCATTGGATTCAAAGGAGTTCCCAGATTGGATGTTTGCACCGTCAGAGACTACGAACTGGATAAGGATCAAAATAATGATACAGAGACTTCGGTGTCCTTTACTTCGAGCATTCGAGTTGGAAGCGATATTTCGACAGAATTGATTGTCCTGACTTTCGAAACTCAATCTGACCACGATGATGCGCCATGTATTTTCTGTAATGAAATGTATTTTAAATCCAAAAGCAATGAAGGATTGGTAATGTGCTCCACTTATAAGGGTTGGGCTCATAAAGCCTGAACAAGGCTTGATGCAGAAGATTGCGAACATTATATATGCGATTTGTGTAAATATAAATAAGGCCATAATTCCTACACTGAAAGAAAAAATGTGATTCTTCCATAGTTGCAGTGACCATAATTTAGTTATTATAACTATATTAAAATAGTTATGGTTGTCCTTGCCATAGCTTTATAATTCGCACAGACAAACTATGGTTGCAATAAACATATTTGGTGATTTTAAATTAATAAGGTTGGCCTAACCATGCTTGTTACATGATGTAAAAGTATTTTATGATAACAGCCACTATATTCCATGATCAGTACAACTATAGAAATTTATTGAATATTTCTCACAACTATACTATGGTACGTACCATTTTGCAGGATGATATTACAAACATATTATGGTTATCGCAATTATTAAACAAATATGTCATAAAAAGACGAAAACCATAATTTCTTCCACAGTGAAAGGTATCGTTCGTGAGTTAGGTTCATTTATAGCTGCTTACAAGTGAAATGTGTTCAAGTGAAGTTGAAAGTTTAAAATTGAAGTGTTAATAATTAAGAAATATGTATATGTAATTTCTTATTTAATATATTGAAAATATAAAGTATTTTTCCAGTTATGAAAATATATTTATGTTCAACTTATACCCTGTACAGACTATGCATTTTAAACGCATTTAAGTAGGTAAATTTAACATGTTAAAAAAGTAGTGTTCAGACTAGGTAACTCGTTTTATTTTGATACATGATAGCTTGATGTGATTTGTTTTGACAAGTAGATATTCAGCTGTGTTTCATTAGCAAATTTATGCTTCCTAAATTGTTTGAAACAAATTAGTTTGTATAGCAGTAATGAGAAGGGAATTTATTAGCTAATGCAGTCGTTGCACAAGCACAAAATTCAGTTTCTGCAACATTAAATAGTTTCTTCCAAAGTTTACTTCGATTTCCGCGAGGGTCGCAGTACATGTTTTCGGTTAAATGCGTAGTAGCTACTTGTTTTCGTAAACGCGTCCGTGAAGTGTTTTCAGCGCATTTAACTCGATTTAAACGCGATAATCTCGTAGTCTGAACATAGTATTACTATACATTTTTAGTACAATTTACTCTTGAAGATTTGCAAAATTAAAAATATTGATAAGAAAATACGCAGTTTTTTCAATTTCTATAATTTATTATTACAAAATCCTCTAGCTGTACAGAAATGTGGACTTCATATATTTTCAGCGATCTGGGAAGACAAATAATTCGGCATTTGACGGGACTTGTCTACCACATAGAGACAAGAGATAAGAAAGTAAGTTTGTAATGAGAAATGAATCCAATTTTAAAGTGAGTGAGGATCCCCAGTGCCATTTCTTATAATATGATAGTATCTTAGTGTTCACAGCATTATGGTTATTGGTTATAAGAACCATACATCATTGTTTGTCTCAACCTTAGTTCTGTTTGAATCAAACATATTAACGTTCCTTAGGATTGTAATTATAGTTCTCAAAACCATGTTCTGTAATTGTTACAACCATTTATATGATTGACGTAATTAGAATATGTTTATCATAACTAAAGTCATAAGATACTGAATGGTCAACAGAACATAAGTTTAGTTGGTAGAACCAAAACTATGTTTGCGTTAACCATACAACAAGTTTTCGTTTGTTTGATTCAATCATAACTCATTTATCAGAAACATAACCATAGTTGTAATAATCAAATTACAAATATTTTCATGATTGACATAATCATACTATGTTTAGAGCAATAAGACAATAAAGTTAGTACAACCATAACATCAGTTATTAGAACTATCCTACATCTTGTAACGTGGTTCACGGAACTATAAATTCAACCATAGTAAGGTTCTCCAAAAATATGGTTACCACAGTCATATTTTTTCTTTGAGTGTACTAATACTCATGTTGATCAAAATGAAATATCATAAAATTGCGGAAGAACATTAATTTCTTAAATTTGTAACTTATTCGAATGAATGAAAATACTAATTTATATTTATTTTCTTATGTTTATATAATATATAATAATATATAACATTTTATTCAAATTTTATTTATTAAAAATGCCTAAGAACTTTTATTTTTATAAAAAAGTGTGTTTAATTTCGAAGATATACAGTAACCCGTTTTGTCCAACCATGCATATAAAACGGGAATTTTGACGTGGTCGAGAAACTACCATTTTTTCACCTTTAGTGTGATTCATATACAAATAAAAGTACGGGGAAAATAAGAAGAAAAAAGCAAAGAACAACTTAATAATATTATGAAAAAAATGTGTTACACCAATTCGAAAATATTTTACCGTTTTGTACAACTTTCCCCTACTTTACAACAGAACCGTACAATTTACATGAAAAGGCAAAATAAATTATAATAATAAATAAAATAATAAAATTAACTATATTTATATGTGAATTGAAAATTACGTTCTTTTTCGTGTAATTCTACTTATCTATTTGAAATTTACGACGAAAAACATGTAATATATGAAACCACGAAGTTGGTCGCTTCTACGGAAAACGAAATCGCAGCAAAACCAGAATTGATCGCGGATTCGAGTCCTACCTACAGCCAAGGGTTTTTATTAAGAGTAAGTAAGTAAGAAATAATATTAGAAGTAGAAATAAGTGTACCTTAAAGAGTGCTAATTATACACTTTTTTTAGAGTGTAAAATTGCTGCTTTCGAAGTTGAAATTTACTGATTGCAAACTGAAATTTACTGAACGAAAATTGAAAATTACATTCAAATTGACTATTACATCCCAATGTAAATTTACTTGAAATTTTACTGTTACGAACAACAAGTTACTCAAATAAGTATTACTTTGTATACATGGTTATATTTCATACAAACTTGTTAAAATATCAATTTCTGTTGTATAAAGCTAAATATGTGTAAGATTTTATTTTTTGTTATTTTACTTTATTATTTTTTAATAATAAAGTATTGTGATCGACCTGAAATTTCAAAAAAAGTTTGCTACCCTGAAATTTTGTATTTACACGTTTTAGGACTAGTAAACACCAAAAAAGCAAAAAAAAAAAAAATGTCCGTCTGTCCGCCGTAGACGCCGTACGCCGTCCGCCGTACGCCGTACGCAAAATCGTTTGAAGGCGCGTAGCTCCTAAACCCGTTGAGATATTAAATTGAAATTTTTATGGTGGGTAGATTGGGTGAACCAGGAGGCTATTTGGAACGTTATTTTTTAGGTTGTCAGTCGCATAGTACCCAACACCGTATCTCATCATTAAACACGTTTCGGACTTCTACCCATAAAATAATAAAGTTGCGCCCAGACTGTTGGCCGATTTTTTTAGTTAGTTTGTGTAAATATGGATGATGAACAGTTTATCGAAGCCGTTAGAGCTCTATATCAAAATGAGTTGCGGCTAAATGCAGACGAAAGCCAAAGAGAGAGTGTGGAAGGACTTGAACGGAACGGAGCATTATTTCCAGCACTGATATTTGACGTAACGGGACAAAATAACGTTCCAAATAGCCTCCTGGCTATTCCTTAGATTATCAGTCGCATAGTAACCTGCACCGCATCTCAGCATTAAAAACGTTTCGAACTTCTACCGATAAAATAATAAAGTTGCGCCCAGACTGTTGGCCGATTTTTTTGTTTGCTATACAATTATTATGTACTACAAAAATATATTCGATAGTCACCACAAGAATATATTAATATGTAATGTATCTAGATACGATGTATTTATATGACAAGCAGTTAATTTTGATTAGTTAGAGGTTTCTTTTCTCGACAACTAAACTTAGCATTAAGAAAACTAGAGTTGTATGTTCTTGGTTGTAGAACGTCGGTCCGACCGACCGACGTCGGCATTAGTCATTAAAACCTTAAGGTTGTTTTATATTAGTTTAGTTGCAATAATATTCCTAGCTGACGTCAACATAAATAAATAAGTTTGACGAAACAAACTATTGACGAAACAAACTATTACAACATTTAGCTATACATTTAACGTTTTATTACAACAGTTAAATTATGAAAGTATCGTATTGTATTATAAGAGTCTTATGAGAGGTTTTTACAATTTGTAAGAGTTATGGTCTGGACAGTTTATTACTTGGGATCTACACTTAATTTACATGAAGCTGTACGAATTGCTCTTACTGTTACTACAGCATAAGAAGCAGACTACAGATTTTAAGAAAAACAACAACTTAAAAAACAATTCAGTATTTCCTCTAAAGAACATCACATTAACTTATTCCTACATCTTTAGGTTAAAAAAAATCCTATATTTTATAATTCATAAAAGTTCAAAATAATTATTGTATATTGACAGAATTTTGTTTGTACAGCATATTCAATTCAGGGTTTCATATAATATACTTTTATTTATAACTTGAGTAATGAATGGAGTTCGATGAATAACAACTCAAAAGGATGGTAAAAGTTAAAGTAAATCCATAAAACGTAAACAAATATCTGCAACTGAAATATAAAAACAAAATTAATTCCCTCGAAGAGTCAAACTCTCAAATGCTTACAACTCACTCTCATACAGAAATAATGAATTTCGTTGGCGAAAAAAAAATCGCGAATGAATGCTATACACGAATCGAAAATAAAACCCTCGACACTAGCAGGAAACTTAAAAATAAACCTCCGGCAACCTATCTATCACGTTGGTCCTGAAGGACATTTCTGCTCAGTTTGGGCAGGTGGATCTCCTACCTCTGGCCGGATTCAAGCCCACCCAATTTTTTTTGTTTTTTTTTTTTCAAAAATTTAAGCTATGGAGTTTGAAGGCAGCGCCCCAACAATAACACCTACCTGTTCACCTATACATAACATGTCTATAAGCTTTGCATTTCAAACGTATTTAATTTTTTAGCCTTTTTATTTCAAATGGGCTAGAGTCATGTCCCTCACCTCGATATAGTAACTAGAAGAGAATGCGTAGGAACGTTGGTTTTTTTTCTGTCCTGAATATCTGGCGCTTCCATCTAATTCCGAATGTTGTGTACGACTATATGCAGCAGCGCCTCTGCAGATTAATTTGGTCTGTTCGACGCCCCAAGAGTAGGTAGGTTATGTGCATCATACGAGTTTCGAACTCGAAAAAAGGACGAGAAGGATGGCTTAAACTTGAGCCTCCGATACCGGAGCTACAGTCCGAATCATGATTGCTCCTCCGCGTTTTAGCAAAACGAAACAACCGATATTTGGACACCCCATCCCCTAAAAAGTCTCATCCTCTAAAGTGCATAGCATGGTCGCCTCAAATTCACCGGTAGATTCGCGGAAAAAAACGCGCAATAGTAGGTCTTTCCATCGGTGGTCCGTTTCGTCCTGACTACGTCCTGCCTTCATCTCGTATCGGTGATCCACCAACAAAAACCAACTGGGGAGGGTATGGATAAAAAATTCAAAAAAAAAGAAAAATGTGAACGCTGAAAAAAATCAACTTCGTTTACACCCCTAGGTGTACACAAACAGACAAACATACAGTCGATTGGCGTATGCACTCTACGACAGACTATAGGAAGGACACGTTCCGGCCATATGTGAGGAAGAGAATACGCGCTGGTCACTTCCGTTACGAAAATTTTTGAATAAACTACGAGGTGCCGCAGTGTATAGAGCAGTAGCGTCCAAATGCCCCACGGTCTCGTATATTTCGATCCTGAGTAAGTAGATAGTATTGCAGATGAGCGTTCCTTTTACTTCTTTTTATTTGATTTTTTTTTTCATGCGCTTCTCATCAACCCCACACTGACCATCACTCCCCCTCGATGGGGTGGTATTTCTCGTTTTTAATTTTTCTTTTTGTACTGATTTCGTGGCCGAACGGGAATTTTTTTTCGCCGAACGATGGATATCTACTGCACACACATATCCTCACCACTCATGCACTTCTCCATACTCTCATGTGGGGACCATGCATAGATTGGGTTTTCATGGAAAATTTTTCTGGCATTGGTAAATTCGTGATGACCATTGCCATGTCAGGACGCCTTCCTGCCGGCCCGTTTGCTTACCACCACCGCACCACCACCTCCAAAGTCTCAAACCCCATCGTCCGAATGGTTTTTGTCTTTGGCAGTTGTCGATTCACAGAACACAAAAAAAAAAAAGAAAAAAAGAAAAATGCATGTGGCAGACGATTGGCTGATTTCGCGAAAATAACTCACAAGCAATGCACTCTCCTCCACTGTCCATCCTTTGGAATATTGACCCGACAGTTGGCGCAAGGAGGTAGATTTCGAGGGGCCAGAGGAACACCATTATCGAGTATAGGAGGGACAAATGTTCCTTAAAAAAAGGGAAGAAAAAAATGCATATGAGTTTCGAGAGATTAAAGGATTCGCGAATTTAATTATAATGCAAATTATCGGAACTCGCAGTATTTTACATAAATTAATTATTCAGGCCAGGATGATTAAGATTTATGTGGGGCTTGTTAAAATGAATTGATTGGTCGACCGTCCGTTACGAGAATTATCCATTGGACGGCACTAACTAAGATAACTGAGCAAACATTAAACCCTTGCAGTTTTTTAAGAATCAGATGTACGTGTGGTTCCATAAAAATACCTCCTCAATATCGGGCGGTGGCCATTAAAATAAAATCATCCAAAAAACAATACTTCAACAACCGGAATGATGAAAACATTTTGCAATATTTTAAATATTCTCAGTGATGGAACAAAAAGAGCTCTAAATGACTCTACCGTCCAAGAAACATGCGGTGTACCGCACAAAACCGTCTTAGGGCCTTGTTGCTTTTAATGAAGCTCTTTAAGTTGGAGATACCATGCAACCTGTGCTGACGATAGAGTCCCCATGTCTGAAAGTTGCTACTTACAAAACAATCAAAGATTTTACGATTATAATCGAACTTGCTCAGTCAGCACAAGAAAAACTGATTAATGTCTGATTTACATCGATCCAGATTTGACGGATTTCAATAATTCACCGATATGTATTTTGAACAAAACTTGCAAGATATTAAAATCTTCTTGTTCTTCCTATTAGAAATCGAACAAATTTCCTTCAATTTGTAAATCAATTAATTATGATATGTAGGTACATATTTCTACATGCGTACCTGGCAACCTAAACCACTTATCAATCACATCAAAGTTTCCAGAGAAAACTACAAGCTTCCAATATCCAATTAGAATAACGTAGAGAACTCTACACACTTCTCGCACGTTCAATAAACATCTTACATGTTCCACACACACCAACTAATATACCGGAAATATCTGGACTTAACACATGCAGTATGTAAGCGCAGCAGGGCTTACACAAGAGGTCAGTTTATCTACTGCGAGAGCGAGATGACCATCAGTTCTATTGGAAAACGTGTTTTTAAAGCGTTTTTCAATCAGCGATCGTGAAGTAAATGAAATCGAGAAGAGTTGCCAATAGTGTGATAGTTGAATGCGATTGAATAAATAAATTTGTATTTTATATTAATTTTCGTCGTAGCTGTTCTCTCTTATTTATCAAATACTCCCAAAATCAATTTTTAGGCATTTGATCCTTTACAAGCAAAAAGAATTCGTTATCTTATCGGGCCGAAGAGATAGTGAACAATTCTTGAAAACAAGCTTAATATTGATTTAAAAAAAAAATTAATTTCTACTCTGAAAAATTTTTTTTAAGTTTCATGACTAATAGACACCAAAAGAAAAAAAATGCAGTCCGTCTGTACGCCGTACACCGCCATCCGCTGTACGCAAAATCCTCTGAGGGCTCGTACCTCCCAAACCCTTTGAGCTATTAAGTTGAATTTTATTTTTGTGGATAGACAGAAATGACCACATATTGAAAAGTGAGGGTGTAAAAGGGAGGCGTGCGTGGGTGGAGGGTTGAAAAATTTTGGATGACGACATCTCACGAACAAATTGCGCTAGAAAAATATAATTTGGTTGGACAAATGGAGTTTGCTAAAAATAAAATTTTTTAAGGGGGTGGTGGAGCATGGAAGAGGCGGTAATAAGAATTTCTCTAAAAAATCACGTCTCATATATCAAGAATATTTACAGAAAGTAGGCCTACCAGTGGCCAATTGGAGACCATTAAACCAAATTGGGCATTCCTCTCAATGTACACTGCCAATACACGAGCGAGCGAGAGTCGCTCGTTCATTTCCTTTGCGAATGTCTGGCTTTAGGAAGAGCCCGAGAGCGAGCTCCAGGCAAACCCTTCTATGACGACCAGAGGGAGATTTCGAAGAAGAAAATTGGAGAGTTGTTACTCTTCCAAAATAGAACAGGGTGGATATAACGGACCATTTTTTCTCACACACATTTTTGAAATTCATCCAGTTACAACACCCCTAACATCAGGGTTTAATACGAGTTTGTGGTTCCAAAACGGCCATTGAGCCAATTGAGCTCTGTCTGGAAGACAGGGCTGCCACTTAAACCAACCAACTAACCAGGCATAATAGACCCCTAGCAGAGAAAAAAATTTTGGGTGTGGGTGTAGGGAGTGAGTGTGGAGGAGGGTGAAAAAGAAAAAGTTCTGATTTGTATATCGCGAGAACCCATAATGACCGATAGCTGAAACTTGGTATTTAGACGGAGCTATAGTAGCGGCATGTTGAAAAAATATTATTTTCAATAGGGGATGTTTTTTTATCTATAGAACGGCTCATACTAGAAAGTTAAAACTTCGTGATCATATTTAGAAAAGTCATTTAGATAAAAAAAAAATTCAGTTAAAATGGGAGGCACATATTTTCACGAATTTCGTCACATCTCATTGACCTTTTCAAATATTGAATTAATTTCTATTCAATCAATTCTTCACATAAATGCCTAGAAAGTGTTTTGGAGGGCAAGAATTCTGGAACCGTTTCTCGATTATGTAGAACTGGGGACATTAAATGACGGGTCGCCAACTAGAATTCCCTCACCTCCTCAAAGACGGAGTGCACCCGACCTATCAATTGTCTCTTCAAATTTGGCGTCAAGATCCTCGTGGCGAGTTTTGGATAATACTGTCGGTAGTGACCACTTACCTATCCACCTGACTTTCGCATTTTCATACACTCCGCAACTCCCCTTCCTTATTCCAGACTGCACCAAGTCTATATGCTGGACGTTATATAGTGAAGAAATTACAGCAGGTCTTCCTTCTGTCATTTCCTCGGAATCCCCTATGATGAGATACAGCAGACTCACTTCCCTGATTACCTAAGCCTCTGAAAAGGCACAAACCCGACGTAGAGTAACCACACACTCAGCACAACGAAGGCATTCTTCCAAAGGCTGGTGGGATCAAGAGTACCTTCTGAAATACCGCGAAAAGTTAGAAGGTTTCAGAATGTTCCGCAGGTGTGGCAGCCGCACCGCATTTATCACATTTCAGAGACTGGAGAACGAACTTAACTATCTTCTTGCTCATAAAAAGAGAGAATCGTTTAAAAACTTCTGCAACTCTCTCTATCTATAGTTTTTCAGCGGTCTTGGGTTAGAGATCTCAACAAAAAAAACTGAATTACTGGTTTTCACTTGGAAGCGGAAAACTCTGAACTTTCAATTAAGCATTAACAACATAATAATTGCGAAGTCTCCTTTTTTCAAATTTCTGGGCGTTTACTTTGACCCCAAGCTGACCTGGAAATGCCACATAGACCATATATCAAAGAAATGTAGTCGGTGGGTAACTTTTAATAAAGCAGTTTCAAGATCATGGTGGGGTGCCGACCCATCATGCCTTCTAACCATCTATAAATCTACTGTAAGATCGGTTATGGAATATGGTATTATTGGGTTTTTTGGCGCTGCTGAAACTCGCATAAGAAAGCTAGAGAGGATTCAAAATCGAGCAATTCGGGCTTGTATCGGTTTAATGAAAACAACCCCCATCGCATCTCTCGAGGTTTTGGCCAGCGTACCCCGAATTCGTTTTCGGTTTCATTTACTGGTCGAAAAATTCTGTATTCGAACGAATGTATTGGATATTCCCGTTCTACATCAAAGTTTATCCGAACTAAGGGCTCGTAAACCATTGAACGCATTGAGTATGGTCTATCAGCAAGCATGCGAGCTAAATATTAGAAAATCACAAATACCACACCGATTTCAGCACGACCTGAAAGTAGTTCAGTACACACCTACAACCCGATTGGATATGACCGAAATAGTTAAAGGAGTCCGTAGGACCATGCTCCCTCATGTTGAGAAGGGTGGACTAAAGCGATGTGCCCCAGTCCATCACGAGAGATCACTGTGGATCCATTGTGGTCCCCTCGTATAAAACCGGGCTCTAGACTACTGATTCCAAATATTGCTCTTCCTTCTCCCTCATGTAGCGAGCAATCTATTCGCGTCTTTCATTGGATCCTTGGAAGAAAAGCCAATAGTTTTCTACACAGACGGCACGAAATCAGAAGAGGGGACAGGTGGAGCTTTCTATCTTAATGAGTCCTGCCAAATGAGCTTCAAACTGCCAGAACCGGCATCAGTATTCTCGGCGAAAGCAATCCCTGTATATATGGCGTGCCGCAATATTCAACTGTATCACTCCCCGGGAAACTACTTAATTTTATCCGACAGTCTATCAACAATACTCGCTATAAGCAACATTGGCAAGTCTTCCCACGTGTTCAAATGCAAGAAGGTCCTCTTACAACTCGATAGTGTTGGATACAAAGTAACACTGTGCTGGGTTCCAGCACATTGCGGTATCCGAGGAAACGAACTAGTAGACAAGCTAGCGCGCGAAGGGGCGTCCTTACCTCTCACACAAACGCTCTTCTCGAATCCGCTTCAAGAAGACTTCATGACGACTCCGAAACAAAGACTTTTAGATAGGTGGCAAAAACACTGGCAAGAAGACGACATGGGTAGATACTGTCACTTCATAATTCCAATGATCTCAATACATGCATGGTTCCAAAGGTTGCTGGTAGAACCTAGCCGCTCAATGGTAGTTCTTTTTTCTCGACTCATGGCTAATCACAATGGCCTCAATACCAATTTGAACTGACTAGGAATTACTGCAAGCCCACTGTGCGCCTATTGCAACCAATATGAGACTGCCGATCATGTCTTTTGGTCATGCTCCAAATACCCCTTTAGAATTACACTTCTTGCATCTCTGGCGACTTTAGGCTTCACTCCTCCTCTGTTTATACGGGACATCTTCGCAGTCTCTATCGTGCAAAATAACGACAAACCTCTTTTAGTGCTGTTTAACTTCACTAAAGCAAACAATATACGTTTTTAATATTATTTTAAATAAACATTTCCACGGCTCCAATATGGCTACAGCCTCTGAGCCTCTTAATTTAAGAAAAAAAAAAAGTAATCGCCTAAAACCCGCTTTATAATTTTTTCCCTTTTCACCACCTAAGAAGGTATAAAAAGGTTGAACACGTTTTCACCAATTCCGTCACATCTCTTAGGAGTGATATGTCATCGATTAGGCTTTTACTTCCTCGTGATTTCTTTATATTTATCTAAAAACCTCTGCCATGATAATTCGATATTCAACCCCCAATAGGCGGTAAGGGGGTTGCATACGTTTTCACAATTTTAGTCATATCTTTTAGGTTCGATGAGATATCAATTTGGCTTAACTTCTGCAGAGTTCTTATTTAATCGCCTACAAACCAATTTTTGAATTTTCTGATATCCAACCCCAAGGTTGTGTAAAGGGGTGCATACATTTTCACAAATTCCTACATATTTCTTAGATCTGATGAGATATAAAATATCCTGAGACTTTCTATATAATTGCGAAAAAGAAAATTTCCCGATTTTTAGATATTCAAAACTAGGGGGTTGTAAAGGAGTTGCATACTTTTCCACAGTTTTCGACACATTTTCAATCGCTGATACTTCCCTTAAAACGAGTAAATAAATCATATGCCTATCATATGACTTATTCAATTACTTGGTTGTATAATAGCCGAAAGAAATGAATAAGGAATAATATAATACAACAACCCCGTAATAGAACAATGAGCCCGACAAACACGAAAACTTAAATTAGATTAGATAAGCATCTGATTCTAAATTTCCTTGTTCCTTCTGAACTTGGAAGTGAGGTTTGGACGGGATTGTCCATAACTTTTCGAAAATATCCAAAATGAAGCTTTGCCATGCACAAATTATGATTTAGAGATGATATTCTCGTTCTCGTAAAGAACTCGACTGGAATAAGGGTAGCTATACTACGTCACTATCCTATACGAAAACTGTCCAATCCTGGACTAGGTATATCCGAACTACTTGTAATCGAGAGAAGTACAAACCTTGTTCTAGCCATAGTTTTCTATAGGCTACTCAAGCTTATACCTACTTTGTGTGATGTTGTAATTCGCACAACTCACAAGGCACTACGACTACATGCAATCCCACTATACCCACTTCTGTATTACACTCGAATCCACACACCAATACAGACATCCCGAACATTATATGCAATTTAATTTAGTTGAATTTGCGATTCGGACGTCTGCATTAATTCTAATTTATGCATAACAACATTCAAACATTGAACGACACAGAGAAGGAGAAAGCCCAGAAGGTGGTTTTTGTTTGCAACCGTTGTAGTACTGTGCGCCCACCCACAACTTGCCTCCAATTCGGTCCTCCTAAGTTCCACCCCCGTACGCTCGACTCCTACAACATTTCGGGGTTTTCTCTTAAAACCACCTCCTATCCAAACTAACTTAAGTCCACTCGTTCTGCCAAAAATTTTCCACAGAAAGCCACCCCCAGATGGTAAAGTTTAAACTACCAAGAGATATTCTGCGAAACGGCACGAGATGAAATAGTAGTTTGTAGTATGGATCAAAGGTGGCGGTCCTATGGCGGGTCGAAGCCTGGTCCAGTACACCCCCAACGAGGTTCGACGAAAATCGTAGGTGGAACGGCGCCAAGGTAGGTAAGGAAAGGGTTGGTATGGCGAAGAAGGTGCTACGAGGGAAAACTAATTGTGGGACGGTCGGACACTGTCCTAAGCATGGTTGGGCTGGTGAGTCCCAATTAAGCTTCAGTCTGCATTAATGAGAAATGCTAATCCATGTTTCGCCTTGTAGAACCATACACTCGTATACTGTTTTATACGTGTATGGCCAGTGTTCGAATGCTGCTCCCCGAGTATAATGTATTGCAAAGTCGACTGACTAGCCTCTTACGTCTAGATATTACCGGGTACCGAAGACGAATAAGACCCCAGTGCTCATATAGTTAACCCCGGTTAGGGTAGTTGTATGTATGCATAATAATATTCTAATGTGGTGGCCAGGAATAGAAATTTTCGGATCAATAATAATTGCATAGAAAATTATGGATGAGCATGGTTTCATTGCTTTTCGATTACACGGCGGAACCTATTGTTCGATCGAAGGTACACAGACCGAAAAAACGAAGAAATTAACCACCGGCTGCGGGAACGGCAGGTGTAAGTCGTAACGCTGGAGGGAAACCGACAGCAAAAACCTTACGAAAATGACAGAAATAGTGGTCTTCCGTTCCCATTACAATAATAAATGTCTTACGCCCGCTATAGCGGCAACATGTCAAGGTAAATGCCGGCCACGGTACGTAGAACTTTGGACGAAGGTGTTTGGTAAATGTCAGCGATAATTCAGCCCTCCGAAGAGTTTCCATGTCCATCTAATTACTTACGTGGAAGCTCTAATGAATAATTACCCCCATTCCCGATCATAGTCATCGCTATCTACACCCAGTAAGTATAGATGGAAGGACTATCAGCTCGATAGTAGAAACCTATAGATTACGTTACCATATAAAGTATAGAGGGCACCATACTCCTCCACCCCAAATCCTGGAGAAATTACAATTCAATAGAATGAGGCTACGAAACGTCCCGGATGGGGTTAACGACGTACGGCATGGTGTCTGGTATGGACCACCCCCAAAACCAACCCCAAACCACCCAACCAACTAAGGTATAGTAGTGTTGTCGTCAAATGAATCTCATTTGCATTTAAATTAGGAATGAAGGACCATCGGTTTTAAACATTATGCGATGGTGTGGTAGGTAGCCGAAATGCCAGTTTCGTCTTGTACCTCTGCTTTTGCTCCATGTTCAAGTTGCTGTAACTCTTGCTTGGACTTGGGGGAGGTTTTCAGCCTATCGGTAAGTTTTCGGAGAGAACGAGCGTTACTATATATCTACTGGTCTTTCTACAGAATACCCCCACCCCCTCCCAAATATATGAAGGTATGTCCATTAGAATCGAAATGTATGTTACACGAAGAATGGCTGTAAGATAGACTTGGTTCGATAGGCCTGTTCTGATATATGCGCCCGGCCTGGATTGAAACTGAATCTACTGGCGAGAGATTGAGATGAAAAGTAACCTACCCCCCGTCGAAGCGTTCCTTCCCATTGATATTTCAATCTTATAAACTTCGATATTACTCGCTCGAAGAACAAAGGTACCGACATCCATGAAGGACGCGGCACAATGAATAATTCGAAGACGAGAATATGGCGCGTTTATAATTAATTTTGGTTAAACGTTTTCAAAACGGGGGATGGTTTTTGGGTGGCTGATAGTTTCCGAAACTGTAGAATAATCTAGTTGTGCCCAGCTGAGATGTGTGTATCGATTCGATGCAGTACGGAGGATTTTAAGATTAAGGGACGGATGATGTTTCCGGTTACCTTTTCCATTTGATTGATTTTAATATTGTGACACGATTTCTGAGGGTTAGTATCGGAATTGGTTTCAAGGGTATAAAGCGGCTTACAAAAATGATGATGACAGAAACAAAAAGTTAAGGCAGGGTACAAGCAGACTTACTGCTACATTAAATATTACAAATTAATCGTATTGTGTGAACAACATTCAATCGGCTGCGCCAATGGCACTCTCTTACAGTCCCTCATAATTCTAAACCATGCCTTTACTGACTAATGTCTTGCCATATACAGAAAATCTACCAATAAGTTGCTTTCAGGCAACTTTATTATTTTTTGGATAGAAGTCTTCTATGGGACTGACAATCTAAAAAATAACGTTCCAAATAGCCTTCTGGTTATTAACTAGATTGTCAGACGCAAAGTAACCTTTGCAAGATTTGTCGGTATTCGTGAAAACTTGAACAAAACATTACATCCTTTAGGGGGTTGAATATCAAAAAGTGCTTAAATCGGTTTTACCTGATTACATTTAAAGCCTTTAGAATCAAAAGCGGATTCGACACCTCATTAGACCTAAAAAATATACCGTAAAAATGTACACAACCCCTTAGACGTTAGATATCAAAAAGTTTGGCCCGCAGAAGTAAAATTAATTTGATAACTCGAGACATGATTAAAATATACAAAGAAATTCGTGAAAATGTGAAAAAAAAACCTTTTCACGGACATTTGAAAATGAAAATCTGAACTTTTTTGCTCCTGTAGTAAAACTACATATACGTACTAAGTTTCAACTTACTAACATAAGCCGTTTCTGAGATACAAAAAACCACCCCCGTACCTTGACATCACTATACATTTTTTTGCTACCACTATCAAGTTACAATATTGTGGCGTGAACCGTTCAGACAATCGTTCCGGTGTATTGTTTATTTTTATCGCTCACATATCCTCTACCCGAGTTGACAATTTGATCATCCGATCTACTCACTAAAAAAATTTTAGTTAATGTCTCAAAGGGCTTGTGAGCTACGAGCCTTCAAAATCGTTTGTGTATGGCGGACTGACAGACTTTTTGCTTTGCTTTTGCCTTACGTAATATACAAAATTTGAGTGCAGCAAATATTTTGGAAATTTCAAGTCGATCACAATACTTTTGTTATTAAAAAAATTGGTCAAAAGGGGGGCTACAGTGCCAACTATAACACAACATTTTCATTTTTGGGTGTGGGACGAGGTCAAAATTTAACATATCAAAAGAGATCCCTCTGACAAAGAACAAAGTGCTTTATTAATAATAAATCTAAGTACATCTGTGCAATAAATTCGAAACACTTTAAACAATTTCAAAATATTTAAAAATGAATTATAAAATATTTATTAAATCCTGCAATAATTATAATATTTTTTTTAAAATATTAATATTAATATATTTATAATATTTTTTGTAAAATATTAATAATTCAATATGCTAATACTTTGTCGCAAGTCCTTTTTCTCTCCTTTTTTTTGCTTAGGCTTCTTGAGTTTTTGAACCTGACATGTTTTCAACAGATTCCAATTGGATTGATCTGAGCCCAATTTACAACTTTGCTTTCATAAGACTCTGTCAAACTCTTTTGAGAGCATGTGAATGTAGTTTATGAGGCCAGTGCTTTCATAATTTTGCTCTTATAGAATACTATGAGGGTGTTATCAACGCCTTGTTAAAATAAAATAGTGTAGTTTTTAAGAGTTTTTTTTTTAAAAAAAAAATGTCTGTTTTATAATTATCGATGAAAATAGGGTGCATGTATTTTCACGAATTTCGTGATATCTCATACGTCTTCTGAAATATTCAATTAAATTGTTTTCTACGGATTCATTAAATGAATGCCTAAAAAGTATTTTCAAGATTTTTTGAAATTAGACCCCAAGTGGTTCCATACATTTTTACAAGTTCTGCCATGGCCCTCAGGTTTGATTAAATATTGAATAACTTTTTACTTCCACGTAGTTTTCACATATTGGGCTAAAAACTGTTTCTCATAATTTTTTTTTTTTCAACCCCTAAGGGGGTATAAAAGGGTTCTATGCTTTTTCGTGCATTCCTCTCAGAAGTGATGAGACATCGAATTGGTTTTTACTTCCACGGGTTTTCTTTCATCTAAAATCATCTAAAACCCTATTTCAGGATTTTCGGATATTCAAACCTCAAGGGGTTTTCACAATTTTCTCTATATCTCTTAGGTCTGATGAGATATCAAGTTGGCTTTTACTTTCACAAATTTTATTTATAATCGCCAACCGACTACTTTTAATAGGATATTCTGATTTTCAACCCCAAGGGTGGTGTAAAGGGGTTGTATACATTGACTTTTATCCTCACAGAGTTTTTGTATGATATAATGGCTAACAGACTAATTTTATGATTTTCAGATATTCAACTTCCAAGAAGGTGTAAAGAGGTCGCATAAATTTTCACGAATTTCGTCATATATCTTATGTCTGATGAGGTTCTTACTTCTAAGGACTTTTTGTGTAGTTGCTTAAAAACTAATTTCCCAATTTTTTTTATATCCAACTCCGAGGGTTGTGTTAAGGCGTTCCATATGTCTTACGTCTGCAAGGGCTTGTTAAATATATAATCGGCAAAAAATTTATATTTTCGTTATTTTTACTTCTATTCTAGTGCCAAAATCGTTTTCTAAAAAATCTGCTTTTCGTGAAATAACGTTAGAAACATATCGACTTTGACCGCGTCCCAGAGTTTGACCTTGCTATGTAATGCATGTATTGAATTTGGGAATAGCGTAAGTATTCTATTGCATCCCCATTTTAGCTTCTCGAATTTTGACCCGAAAAATATACAGACTACTGATATATTTTTTTCAAATGCCCTTAAAATTTGTTTTTAAAATATTAACCAAATTTTTTATAGCTGTGAAATTTAATTAAAATTTATATTGATATTGAAACCATTGCGTCTGGAAAATAATTGATATCTGCAATAATATTGTAATTATAGATAGCATATTTTTTTAAGCTTTGGCATTCACGAAAATGTGGATATATATATGTTCAAACTTTCCATAAAAGAAATTCCCAAATTTCTGGCTTAAGTAGGTAGTTCCAGAGATATGAAAAATAAAATTTTCGTCTAAAACCCTCGTCCAACTATACCTCACAACCCCAACGACCGAAAAGAACTCATTATTTTTTTTTGGTTACTAGTAGCCCTAAACCGTGAAAATACTAAATACCAGGGTAGTTTTTAAATCAACTACTTTATTACTGAAATATTTAAGTTGAACTGAAAGTGGGTCTGCACCTTTGATTTCTGGCATTGGTCAGACCTGAACACATATCCAATACGATTTTTTGTCAAACCTTGGCCATATGTGATTTGATATGATCAACAATCAATCTTAATATAGTATCACCAAGAACTTAACTAAGAAACATAATGTTTTATTCAATTCATTGTAAAAAAAAAAAGTATCTTTCAAATTAACTAGACAACAAGACCTTCGAAAATAATTGAACTACCAAGAAAATAAATTACTCGTTTACATTTTTAAGTCGATGAATAATCAACTAATTAACTTCATTGGCTATTAAACAATTGTAATGGACAACTTGCAAATTATCCATCTTCTGTATTAAAATATTTTTCATATAATTTCGAATATTGTAATGTACTTAAATGGGCAAAATAAATTAAAATCGGAACAAGTAACAGCAGAGAATTATAAATTGAATTTTTAATTGGATGCATGAATCTTATTATCGAACACTAGAATTATTATTGCATATACGTACATACCGTATTGTAATTTATCAAGGCTTAAATAATTAAAGAAAAGGTTCAAATCATTCAGCAGAAAAATTAATTAATTCGATTCTCATGTTATTTTTGCAATAAATTGGTTTTTCAAAAAAAATATAAGAGAGCTATAATTGTAATGATAATTTACAGTATTTTCATTGGCTAATGAAAAAGTAGGCTTTAATCTGAGTAAAATAATAATTTTGAGTTTGTGAAAAGAAGGAGACAAGTTGAGTACCATTTTATTTTATTATTTTTTAATAATAAAGTATTGTAATAGACCTGAAATTTAAAAAAAATCACGTGCTAGGACTAGTAAACCAAAAAAAAGTAAGGAAAGAAAAATGTCCGTATGTCCGCCGTAAACGCCGAACCCAAAATCGTTTGAATGCTGAAGCAGTGATTCTTCAAAAAAATCAATTTGTATATCTCAAGAACCGTACCAGATAAGATCCTGAAAGATTTTCAGAAAATAGGTCCAGTAGACCTCTAGCGGAGAAAAGCATGTTGAGGGTGCTAGTGCAGTGGATGATGGCTGGAGGGGGCGGAAAGCAAAAATACTGATTTTTATTTTTAAACGGCAAAGGATAGAAAGCCAAAAATTTATGACAATATAGAGCCGCTATAGACATTCTAAAAAGAATTCAATAGGGGTAGCAAGGTACGGGAAGGGGTTGTTTTTAATATCTCAGAAACGGCTTATGCAAGAAAGTTGAAATTTAGGAAGTATTTATAGAGTTGAAACTTATAATAGTAAGCATGTGTAGATGTACTATAGAAGTAATTAGAACAAATTAGCGTACAAACATTGAGTAAAAAATTGGGGTTTTTCACACATTTTCACGAATTTCGTTATATCTTTTAGGCATGTCGAGTAATAAAATTAATTTTACTTCTTCAGTCTTTTTATATAGGCTTTCCCTTCTAAAGCCTTTAAATATAATTGGGGAAAAACAGATTTAAGCATTATGCGATGTTAAACCTACTGGGGATGTAAAGTATTGTTCAACTTGTAACGAATTCCGACAAATCTTTTAGGTTTATTGAGATAGAAATCGCTTTTACTTCCATGGGATTTATATATAATGATCTTAAAATTATTTTCGGTAGTTTGCGATATTGGGAGTAGAATGATTGTGTAAGTTTTTACGAATGCCGACATATCACTTAGGTCACATCGAACTCTTTTTTACTTTAACAGTCTTTCTATATTATTGCCTAAGAATCGATTTCAGAATTCTTTGATTTGCAACTCCTAAGGGGCTATATCGATATTTTAATATAAACTTATTATCCTTTTCCTTAAACCAGACAGTATCATTGCTTTCAGAGTTGTTAATTTTCTGTGACATTGTTCGGTGCGTTACAGTCTTCCATTCACAAATTATACTAATTACATTCTATCAGCATCTATAAATTATGCGCAACTCTAAACCGAAATATCACGAGATCACATTAACCCACTATTCCCCTATAATTGTATGTGGATACATTAAATCTTGCCTTGGAATTCTTGTTTTCAAATTTACGACTCTGGCAAGAAAATTATTGTAATTAGCAGCCATACATTGTGTAGCAGTATTTGCGCGACCGATAATACATTAGCTTCATAATTCCAGCTACATAAGAGTATGGGCGTTGGGAGTAGTGCACAATATGATATCATACATACTCGTATGTGGATGCACATATAGCGAAGGAATTTGGGCCGAAGTGTTCAGTGGTTGCACTTTAAAGTGGACTGTGCAACTCCAACCAACTCCAGACAACATCCTTCTTCGTCTCGTTTTATAGGAAAAATCAGCAAATACCTGACCAGTGATTCAAGCCCTCATTAATTAACATCCAACTTCGGTTATTATTTATAATAAATATTTTTAATGTTCTTAGCTGAACCTACATAGCCTTATTATAGTTTTGTCTGCTTTAGCCATTTGTTATACCGACGTACTCTCCGCTTTTGTTGTATACAATTTTACAGATTTGTTTTTTCGTACTTATTTATTATTTTTCACCGGGTGAACACTGGTCATTTATATAGCATCAATTCCAATGAATAATGGATAAGAGGAAAGAATCATTGCTGGACTCGCCGATGGAGGGCTTTTTAATGTGAATAAATGATATCACGGTTATATGCCAATGGGGTAATTAGTAGTACTGATGGATGAAAATATCGGAAAATTATTAATTATTGAGAGAAGAATTACAAATATATGATTTCTATACCAAGACTCGGCCTCTTTTCGAACCACTCCTGTAGAAGCTGCCTGGATGAGGAGGAGTAGGAGACAGTCCTTCATCTTCTCTGTACCTGTCAAGCTCTATTAGCTAGAAGGAAAGCTCATCTTGGAGTTTACTTCTTCAACAGTCTTAGTGACCTTGCCGCAACGGAGGTCGCGAAAATCCAACGCTTCATTGCAAGCTCTAAATGGTTTGACGACTAGGACCGGATTCGATGATCCTGTGGTAACACAACGGACCTTTTAGGTCTAAGTGTGTCGGTGTTCTCACGGGCAGCCACGCGTACCTACCTACCTACCATACCAATTATCACAGACGATTTCTTTGCTCTGATTCGTCTGTGATCTCCTTAGGAAGCACTGATCTTTCTGTCATTCCAGAAGACCACCAACTACTTTACGAGTCCTTATTATAATAAGAAAGCAGGTGTACTTAATCCCTCAAAAAATGGTGTGGATATAGTGATTGAAGACTTATCACGCAGAGAGTACATGAGGGGTAAATAGGGATTTAGCCCGAAATGTCCAGAACCCTAGTTACATAATCCACAATTTGGCTAACATTTCGCAATTCAGCGAAAAGTTCTAGATGTATACCACCAATGTCTACAACACAAATCTCGAATTTTTATTGATTATATTGTTACACGCTAACATACTAACAAACTACCTTCCATAAACCCTTACCGAGGCTACGAGGGAGGGAAATAGCTTCGGTAAAGCCTTATGAAAGGTGGTTTGCTAGTAGGGCTGGCAACTCACACAACTCGATCAGTTTCCAGTAAGAAAAAGAACAACCACCCAATACCTAACTGGAAAACGATAAAAAACATTGGATTGGCCACGAGAAAGACGTATAAAATTCTGCAAAGTTCACCATTCTTCTCGAATACTTTCCACCTTCTTGGATTGTTCTTTATATTTGCCAAACATTTCACATAATCCACCGAATATGCAGGAAAGCTCTCGGCTCAACACATGCAGTATACAGGGTGGGCCAAATACAAGTTTCTTTTTAAAAATGCAATAAAATGAACAAAATTAAATTTTTTTCCATGTATTATGGCTTTATTAGTAAGAGTAAACATTCCCATTACTGATGGAACACAACTTCGTTCAAGTGGCTGCCTCGGCTGGCTGCGCAGTAGCGCATTCTGTCACTCCAATTTTCCAAGACCTTGTTGATGGTTTCAGGCTGTAGCTCACGGATTGATTGGATGATATTGGCCTTAAGTGCTTGAGATTGTTGGCATAACATCAGTCCTTCACAGTTCCCCAAAAAAAAAATCCAAAGGGGTCAAATCGCAGCTCCGAGGCGACATTAGAAAAGATGATTTTTCGCCCAAAATCGTTGTCCAATTCAAGCTGCTCTAAGGCCCAAATTGCGAAGCGATAACGAAGCGGATGGTCGTGCGCCTTCAATTGCTGAGTCAATTGGACCTTGTAAGCGAATAATCCGAGATCTTTGTGCAGAATTCTCCTCAGGCTAGTGCGTGAAATGTTGAACTGTTGAGATCGACGGCGAGTTGATGTTCGTGGAGTGAGTCTCACACTCTCGGCTACAGCAGCCACATTCTCGTCTGTGCGTACCGTACGACGACGGGGGCCATGAGTGTTGTCCACTAGCATGCCAGTCTCACGAACTTTTTGCACAAACTTGCGTACAGCAGGAGCGGTGGGTGCTTCATTTCGGCCAAAACTTCTTTTCAAAAAACGCACTGTTTGGGCTACAGAGCACTCACTTTGGAAATAGGTTTTCAATATTTCCCAACGTTGTTCAAGCGTAAAGTGACTCATTTCGTTCCGCGGAGGTATGATACTGACTTTCTGTCAAGATTTCGAGCGGGAAACAGCTTTCAGTGTCAAAATAACCTATGATTTAAAAAGAAACCACTAGATGGCCCACCCTGTATAAGCAGGAAAGAGTTTGCAGCAAAAAACAGTTTTTACTACGGTGATGCGAGACGAAGTTCAGTTTTTACGCAAAAGTGCTTGTAGAGTGATTTGAAGTGATAGCAGCAATCGAGCAATGATCAAGTAGTATATTAAATTGGACAGCATTGCCAGTAGTGTGATTTGAATGCGAAATGTTATTATTTCTATCGATTTGAAACGAATTGTGTTTTACTTGGAATCCCTAACTCGTAACAATATTCTAACTATCCAGTATATTAATAGAATTAAGGAAAAATATTAAGAAAAAATAAAGTAACTAGTAAAATGCGCCGAATGGTCTATCCATTACCACCCCCTTGTTTCGCTTTATCTACGTTGACTGTTTATTCGAAAAAAAGGTGGTGTGTCCTTAATAGAAAGCAATTTCCGTCAAATGGTCGATTGCAGTAGGTACGACGTTGAGCTTTACAGCTTGTATCGTCCCCATCCTGAAGTAGCAAATCTACCCTTCTGTGCCCACCTAGACAAAAGGACGAATTGTGAAATGGGATTTGTAGTAATGTGAAGTTGAAAATAAACCATTGCAAAAAACGCGACAGCAGTCAGCACACACTGGAAAAAAAAGGAAGCTCACCAAACCGACTACTGCTGGTAACATCACAGAAGAGACCATCGTTGACCACTACCCCGCTTGCATGTGTTATGTTGTCCTTCTCGCGTTATAATAGCTCGTCAACGTCGTGCACCGTAAATATGGCAACTCTTCGCGAGTAAGGGGCGACTACTCTACCAAACCAACAAAAATTATATACAAGAAAAAATTTAACAAAAAAAAACACTCATGATGCTTTTTATGTTGTCAATTTTTTCATACGCCCGCTCTGATTAAACATTAATTAAGGGAAACAATGGCCAGAAATACACAAAGGCATTGACAGACCGAATAACGGCGCGTTTTGGATTTATTTTTCCCTGCATTTTCATCGTCCTCATTTTTTTTTCACCCGCTCTCATTTCGAAATTTGTCGTCGTCTGTATCCAACAGTCAGCATAAATCGTTAGCCAGAAATCATATCAAGTAATAATTCGAAAAAAGAGGGTATACTAAAAGTGAAAATTGAGTTCGGGCAAATGGGAGATGAAAGCCGCCAACAATGACGAAATGAACTTCATAAAAGTTAACAAAAAGAAAAACAATTTATTTAAATTAAATAGAATCGCAATTTTATCTCTTCGGGATTCTTGACAGAGATTTTAAAAAGAAATTTAAAATTAGCCAGTTTTTTGTTCGTGTCGCGACTACTTCTTGTCGGGTTTAATGAAACTAATGACTTCTGGATAACTACTGAATTTATTCCCAACCCGAACAACTCGATCAGTTTCCAGTGAGGAAAGAACAACCCCCCAATACCTAACATCCGATTGGCCACGTTGCAATACCCAATGAGAAAGGCGGGGAAAAGTTTGCAAAGTTCACCATTTTTCTCGAGCGCTTTTCTCGTTCTTACATTTACCGAACATACTACATGCACCACCGAATATGCGAGACAGATCTCGACTCAATACACGCAGTATATAAGCACGGTAAAGTTTGCAGCCAAGAACAGTTTTTACTACGCTGAGACGAGCAGACAGCAAATAACCTATTGTATATCTCAGAACTAAGGGATGGATAATTGTTAAAACACATACAACCGTTTTACACCCCTTTGGGGTTGAATATCAAAAAATGGGTTTGTAGGCGATTACATAAAAAGTCTCTGGAAGTTAAAGCCAATCTGATATCTCATGTCGAAAAATGTGAAAAGTAACCAACCCCAGGGTAGAACATCTAAAAATCATGAAATTAAATTTTTGGCAATTATATAAGAAGCCTTATGAAGTGAAAACAATTCCACATCTCATCAGATCTAAGAAATATGTAGAAATTTGTGAAAATATATGCAACCCCTTTACAACACCTTGGAGGTTGGATATCATAAAATCCTAAAATCAGTTTGTAGGCGATTATATAAGAACTCAACAGAAGTCAAGCCAATTTGATATCTCATCAAACCTAAGAGATATGGCGAAGATTGTCAAAACTTATGCATCTTCCTTCCACCCTCTTGGTGGTTGAATATCCGAAAATTTTGAAAGAAGTTTTTTGATAAATGTAAAGAAAGCCCAAGGAAGTAAAACCCAATTCGATGTCTTATCACTCCTACGAGATATGACCGAATTCGTGAAAACGTGTTCAACCGTTTTATTCCCTCTTAGGGGTTGAAAAAGGAACTTGAACTTGAAAACAGTTTGTAGGCGATTATAAGACAATCCCGTAGAACTGAAAAGTTATTCGATATCTTGAGGGATATGGCTGAATTTGTGAAAATGTATACAACTTAAGGGCCGAAATTTTAAGAAAAAAACACTTTCTGTACATATACGTGAAAAATCCTTTCGATACAATATTTTAGAAGACCTAAGAAATATGATAAAATTCGTGAAAATATATACATTCCATTTTCACTAATAATTTTTTTGCCTCCTTTAGTACGCCAATAGATTTTTGAATTTGTTTTCTTCAAATTAATTTTCTAATAGACCTACATATACACACTAACCAAGTTTCAACTTTCTAGCATAAGCCGTTCTCTGGATAGGAAAAACACCCCCAGCCCTGTACCATACTACTACATATATAAAAAATATATTTTTACAAAATGCCAGTACTATAACTCAATCAAAATATTAAGATTGAACTATCCGTCGTCATGAGTTCTCGCGAAATACAGGGTGCGCCATCTTTTATGTCGGTATGTAAACATTGATTAACTTTGACATTTTTCAACAGATTGACTTGATTGGACAAGTTTTGGAAACGTCAATTCAGAAGAATATTGCCGACAGACCGTCCACGTCGCTTGGAATACGGCCAAACAGTCGCTCGAATGGTTGACACTGAACCTGATTTTTGGAAGCAAATTTTGATGACCGACGAGGCCCATTTCACACTCTTTGGCGGCGTTAATAAGCAAAATTGCAGCATTTGGGGAACGGAGAATCCACACGAGATCCATGAAACGCCATTGCATGATCAAGAAGTGACTGTTTGGGCCGGCGTTTGCGCCAAAACCATCATTGAGCCATTTTTTTCCGACAAAACGAAATAGTCGATGGAAAACGATATCGGTGGATGTTAGCTCATTATGTCTGCCCGCAAATGCGTGAAAAAGTTCTGGATGGTTACTGATTTCAACAACACGGTGCGCTATGCCACACTGCAAATGAAACAATTCAGTTTCTACAACGCAAATTCCCTGGACGTCTGATGTCGAAAAGAGGCAACATTGACTGGCCACCGGACTTCTTTTTATGCGGTTATTTGAAAAGCAAAGTGTACGCCAACAAGCCCATTGACAAGCTCAAAGCAAACATTCGTGCCGAAATCATCGCTATACCGCCCGAGATGCTCGAAAATGTAATGGAAAACGCAGCAAAAAGGGCACATTTCGCTGTGGCCAGTAGAGGCAGCCACTTGATTGATGTTGTATTCAAAAACTAATCCAAATAAATTCTAAAGGACCAATTGAATAAAAATACCTCACATATAAAAATCAGTTTTTTTTTTTCAAAGTTATTCAATGTTTACATACCGATAGAAAAGATGGAGCACCCTGTACATTTGCGACAAAAATCAAATAAAACTAAAATTAAATATAAAAAAATATTAAATTCATTTTATTATCACAATATAACTAAATACAAATAATTTTATTGTAATCAAAATTTAGTTAAAGTGAGATTTACGGTCAGACGAGATACGTGGAATGAAGCTGCAAATTTATTAATAGCACCGCTTAATATATTTATTAATGGTGTGAGGGGGAAGGAGAAGGTAGCGTTTTCGACAGGAACCACTTATGGTAGGAGGCTGAAACTTGGAACTTATGTAAAACTGTGATAGTGGACCCATTTGAAAAAAAATGGCCGATACGGGTTCAGGGGTGTGGAAGATGGGAGAAAAACAATAAGTCCGAAACGCTTGAAAGCCGGGATTGAAACATTCTAAAATCCATATATCCTGAACGATTCATGTCAGAAAGTTGAAACTATTTGGTTGTCTTTAGCGATACTTCGATATTAGACAACGGCTACAATTTTTAAGGGAAGTTGTGTGGTGTGGGGTGGGGGTGAAAAATTTTGGATTACAATATCTTCTGAACCAATTACACCAGGAAGATAAAATTTGGTTTCTGTATATGTGATAAAAAGTGGAGTCTACTGAAAGTAAACTTTTTAAGGGGGAAGGTAGAGCACGAATGTGGGGGGATAGCAATTTTTCAAAAAATTTAATTTTTATATCTCAAAAACCGTACCAGATATGATCTTGAAAATTTTACAGGAGTTGGGGTCAGTAGACTTCCAGTAGGGAAAAAAATTTTGGGGTGTGAGTGAAAGGGGATAGAAGGGAAAACATTCTGCTTTTTATTTCTCGAAAATCATAATAAATAGAAAGCTACAAATTTACGATTATATAGAGCCTGTATAGTGACATCCTAGAAAAATAAAAATTTTTGATAGGGGTAGCAAGGTACGAGGGTAAGGGGCGGTTTTTTTTATATCTCAGAAACGGCTTACGCTAGAAAGTTGAAACTTAGTACGTATATGTAGATGCGCTACCAGAGCCATTAAAGCAAAAAAAGTTCAGATTTTTATTATCGTTCAGAGGTTGACTAAAAAAAATGTCTGTGCATTCACATTTTCACGAATTTCGTTCAAACTATTAGACATGTCGAGCTATCAAAGCAATTTTAATTCTGCGGGCTCTTTATATAAGCGCCTAGAAAAGTTCTTCCAAATTTTTCGATATCCAATCCCTAACGGAGTGTTAAGTGGTTACATATTCACGAATTCTGATATATTTCTTAGGTCTATTGAGATTTGGAGTTCACTTTCACTTCAAAATGATTGGGGAAAAACTAATTTAAGTATTTTTCAATATTAAACCCCCAGGGGTGGGGGAAATCTCTTAGGTTTAATGTGATCGCTTTTACTTCTATGGAATCTTCTATTGATAAAAAAATATGTAAATAAATAAAAAAAAATCTACTAACAGTCTGGGCGCAACTCTATTATTTTTTGGGTAAAAGTCCGGAATACATTTAATGGTGAGAAGCGATGTTGGTTACTATGCAACAGGAGGCTATTTGGAATGTTATTTTTTAAGTTGTCAGTTGCATGGTAACCTACATCCGGACTTTTACCCAAAAACTAATAAAGTTGCGCCTAGACTGTTGGCAGATTTTTTTTGAGTGAGTATTGCCAGTTGCTTTCGAAACTCTAGATAATCTAAGATCGGACAGAGGGAGTATTAATCCCTTCATGAGTTTTATTATTTGGGCATAAATGAATTATTTTATAGGAATCGTTCTTCCAATTGGTTCACGTCATACTTTGTTCATCGCGTGTTCATCCTTCCTTACAGCACACCAAAACCCAAACATATTTCCTAATTTTCCTATTTCTTCCGCCATTATCTCGTCAAAATAATCACCTTCTAATTTTCTTTTGAAAATTGTTCTTACATCGATTACAAAACGTTTTCGATAAGACGATGTCATAAGACTATCCCAGGTACGTACTATAACGATATCGAGGACTCCCGGTACTGGAACAGGAGGGCGATACAGCGGATAATGACGGGCTAAAAGTAAGCGCAAACAAGCAGACAGACAAGCAGAAAATTTCGTATTTACATAACCAAAGCGATCTCGTCTGTCGATTTAAAACGGCTCAAACAGCGTCTCCTAGTCCAGGGGATCACATCCGATCCGATTAACGTAAGCATATATGCTAATAGTATTCACTTATGGCTCACAAATTGACTTTCCACAAGTTTTGATTTATTTCATTCGCATAGTATAAAATATAGGAGTTGTTCGACGGAGGACGAGGGGTTGGGCGGAGGATATATGAGGGGGGAATCCTGAAGAAGTGGTAGGTAATCGAATGATAGGTTCCATACTTAAGTCGCTATATGCTGAGTTCGAGGGATACGGGAACCGCCGGGATTAATCAAATGCATGCCAGACCCAACTAAATCGATGGATTGAAGATAATGATGGCGTATTATATGTAGATGATGGCTTACATTTACATTTGTTGGGGGGGCTTCGACGCAGTTTAGTAATGAAATTGAAATAGCAACAACTACAACAGTCGTATCTTATATTTTATCCATTATTTATGGTATGGTTTTATAAGTCAAAAGAAATTCTTCAGTGAAGTTTCCTCTTTTTTTTGTCCTCGGTTTCGTCGTACACGTATTTTAATTTGTTTCCTAGTACCTACATACGAGGGATAATAATGGTTCGTATTTATTCATCAAATTAGACATAATTATTGAAAGTCGTAAGCGTTTCGAGAATGTTTTGTAAAACGTGTACTAAGTGGAATTATGCAATTACGCTGTGAACATTTTCTTTAAAAACTTTTTTAAATGATGCCATCCATATTTGAACATAAAGTCGACATGTTGATAGGCTTACAAAAACTGTAATTGAACTTACTTAAGAAAAAATGTTACAATTATTTATTCATTTCTATATACAGAGTAGTCTAATAAGGTGAAGTCTATGCCTCACCAAATAATTTAAAAATTTTATCTAATTTGTTTTCAAGTCGAGAACGTAAATTCCTTGCCTACCTATAGATTCCTATAAGACTGAACTTTCAACATTCATCTCTTTCAGTTTCAATTCGATATCTCATCAGATCTAAGAGATATGTCGGAATTCGTGAAGACGGCAGCAATTCCTTTATACCCCATGGATATCGAAAAATACTGAAACTATTTTTTAGACGATTAGAAAATCAACCCGTAGACGTAAAAACCAATTCGATATCTCGTCATACCCAAGAGATATGTTTGAATTCGTGAAAACGTATACAACCATTTTACACTCAAAGAAAAATCCTTAGTAACATTGACAAAAAGTATTTGTTGAATTTCAACGGTGGAGTTTTGTCATAATGATAATAACATGTCAGCAAAACAAATAAAAATTATTCAGTTTGATAAATTTTTGTCGAATTGATAAAAATTCGGCGAACTTCCAATTCGTTTTTTTTAACAAAACATGTACATTCTGATAAAACTCCTTCATGCTTGTCGGCAAAACTTTACAAGAGGTAGAAGACACATTAAAAAGTTTGAAAGCAAAAAAGAAGCCATTCAGCCTCTCTTAATCATTACAGGAAGTATTATGGAACCCAGGGATATTTTGGTTTATTTTGATGAGATTAAATATAAATGTTTTAATATTTTACAAGCAATTGGCATATGTTTCAAAATATTTAATATATTCAATTTATAATACCCATTGCCAGCTTCTTTAGTGTGGCGTTTCTTACAAAAGTTTTTTTATGGTATTATAACGGCTTACATTAAAAGTCATCTTTTCGTAAGCTTAATATGTAGTGAACTTGAAAATGATAATTAAAAAAATTTTATTTTTCTTCCTAGCCTTATGTGATATATTACTATTTTTCTTTTCCTTTTTTGAATAAATTTTTTTTTAATTTTTTTCATTTATACACGACGTTTTCATTTATTTTTTTCTTTTGGAGAAATCCTTGTAATATTGTACCTAGGAAGTATCTACGCATTATATTTAGTACGAACTACATATGGTATGTTAAACATTGTCAAGTTGATAAAAAAAATACACATATCATATTAATTAATAGATTTGACCAAATCTACCTTTAATCTTCTATATTATAGAAGAGGATGTATGTATATATGTTCCCTAAAGATTCCTAAACCGCTCAACCCATTTTGATCAAACTCCTAAACCGCTTAACCCATTTTGATCAAATTTTCAAAGAACGTGTAGAATAGTCCCGGGATGGTTCCAGTGAAGTTTGGTGCCAATCGAATCAAAAACAATTGTTTTCTCCGACATTTTTAAAATTTGTTCGCTATTTTAGTACCCTGGTGCTCAAACTGTTTGTTTTCTTGTCCCTATGCCATTCATCCGATTGCGATGAAACTTTGTTGATTTGTTGAGGTCGCAAAGGTTTCTGTTTAGTAAAAGTATTCAACAATAGGTGGCGCGCAACACAAACTAATGAGTGTGTTTCATATACCATAGTTTAGCGACAGTTCGTGTGGTTCTGGTATATAAGTGCGCACGTCTGACAAAAGCGAACTACGGAAGCACGGGAGTAGCGAGAACAACAGGAGTAATGTGACCAACGGGGTGTAACGGGAGAAACTGGCGAAACGGGTGCAACGCGAGCAACGAACCAACGTGAGAAACGGGAAGCAACGGGAGCAACGGGCACAACAGGAGAAACGGGCGTAACGGAAGCAATGGGAGTAACGTGAGCGACGAAGCAACGGGGAGCAAAACTGGAAGCAAGACTGAAAACCGTATAGCACCATACAAACGTGAGCGTATTTAATAAAACCATTGTCAATTTGACAAAATAAACAAAAAAACACTTTCGTCTTGGATAAAGTAATTGGTGTATTTGATAATATTCTTTTGTTACAAATACAAAAAAATTGTTGATTTAATAATTTATTTTTGCCGTAAATACAAAACCTACAAAATTTTTATTGAACAATTTCTTCCTCAATTGAACAAATCCTTTTTTTATCGAGACAGTGGGTTTTTGTCAAAAAATATATGAAATTTGTCAATACGATAAAGTATTTCGTTGGACGTATATTGACCGTAGTTTTGTCAAATTGAACTGAATTTTTGTCAATGCTACCAAGGTTTTCTCTGAATGTACATTCGCAGCGTGTTGAATATAAAAAAAAACTGAAAATGACGATTAGGCGATTATGTTAAAATTCACGGAAGTAAAAACTTATTCGATATCGAATCAGACCAAAAAGATATAGCGGAATTTTTGACAATTAAGTTGAACCCTTTACACCCCCTTAAGGGTTGAATACCAAAAAATTTTGAAGCATTTGTCTGAACATTAAATATAAGCAAAATTAATTCAACACCTCTGAAAGCCTAAGAGATATGACGAAATTCGTGAAAATGAACGCAATCCATTTTCATCGACCATTTTCCATTTTTTTTGTTTTGTTACCGTACACAAACGATTTTTGAGACGCGTAGCTTACAAATCCGTTTTTTAAGGAAATTTTTTTTGGAGGGTAGATTGGGTGAATTCCTTTAAGTGGTGACTTTTAGCGAGTGCGATGGAGGGTGGGAGAGGTAGGAAACGTTTATTTTCGTTACGCTTTTATAAGCTTTACATTATAATCACGTGAAAAGAAAATTTCATATTTTTGGGATATTCAACCCCCAAGGGGGTGTAAAATTATTATGTTCGTTATTACGATTTCCGATATATTTCCTAGGTCTGATGAGATATCAAATAGTTTTTTGTTTTAACGGTCTTGCTTTATAATCGCATGAAAATTGGTTGCAGAACATTTTGATATTTAACCCCTCAGTAGTTATGTCGATATTTCACCCCCAATGGGTACAACTTTATAATTTTTTGGTCTGAAGTCCAGATGACATTGAAAGTTGAGATGCCGTACAGGTTACTACGAGACTGATAACCTTATGAATAACCAGGGAAATTACCAGTCGCATAGTAACCTGAACCGCATCTAATAATAACATTTTACCTGACTGTCAATAATCTCAAAACTAAGATTGAAAGTTGTTTTTATTATGGGAGATGTAAAAATATTATAATTTATATATTATAATTTAACACAATAATTTTGAAAAAAAAAAACCAAAAGTGAATTGTACATACATTTTTCATAAATATATCCTGAAGGAGAGTTGCTTATATCAATATTTTTAAAAGATGGATTTCGTTCGTAAAATTTTAAAATTTTTCCCCCCCAGTTTTTGCTACTTTTTAATAAAAAAAAATATAGTATTTCCCATTTTTATGTAAAATTTTAAAGTTTTTTAGTAATAAATAACTTTTTAAATATTTTTTTTTACGTTTCTACAAAAAATTGTCGTATTTATGAAATATTTTTCCTCAAAATGACGCATCACAGCTTTCAATAAAAACAAAGAAACTGCTGAAAAAAATTTGTATTCAAAAATCAAAATTCGCTGAAGAAACTCTATGAACTAATTTGAATTCAACGCAAAAAAATACAATTGGAAAGTGCGTCTACATCTCAAATAATTTTGCAACCCCTTATTTGGTTGACAAGTGAGTTTTGAATTTGTTTTTACATAATATTAAACGTTTTACAGGATAACTCCATGTCCATAGAACCAACTTATACAAAGAGTTATTAAAAAGATCAAGTATTGAAAATACTTTATTATTGAAAAAATAAAATTAAGGTTGGTTTAAAGAAGTTACTCGGATTTGAAAGAAATTAACCATCTACTGTTTTTGGCAAATCGAGAAATCAGTTCAAGTCGGGATGTGACAGCAGTATTTACGTTCCTGAAAAGGCTCAATTTACTAAAATGATGAACGTATCAATAACTTAAAAAAAAGGAAAAGTTGAATGCCCGTGTAGTCCTGAATCACAGTATGAAGTATAACCCATTTTCTATACAGAAAAATAATTCACACCACTGCCGTAAATAAATTTTTTGTTAGTAGACCACTATTACCAACTATCGACATATTCTACCAAATTTCAACTTTCTATCATTAGCTGTTCATAAGATTTATAAAAATCGGAACGTTTGAGCTAGTTTGCACCCAGCGACCTGATCGAGGCCCGACATCTATCGTGACCTAAAGTAGGTCCAATCGCACAGTACTTTGGTCGCGGACTATACCTAAAATTTGCCCCAATTTATTTAGAACGTTTCCTGGCAGGTCAGGTCAGGACTCGTTCATTTGTTACCTGACCTAGAATACGTCGTTTGATTTTTGGGTGTAAACGCGTGATTCGCCCTAAATGTCTTTTTTCCCCATTTTAATACATCAGTGATATGCAAAAGACACAACGATTTGTCAAGGCATGTGTGAAATGTGTTGAGACATAAGATCAGAGCAGATATTTAGTAATAGTCCCTGAATTTTTGATGAAATATTTTGATGACTAAATTCGACCCAGCGGAATTTTAGGGCTCTATCAATTCGCTGGGTGTAAACTCAGGTCACTGGGTGTAAACTAGCTCAATATTCGAAATTCTGGTTTTGTCCCAAGTTATACGCTCCTAAAATCTGGAAAACATAAGATGATTTTTCAATATAATTCTTGAACCTTAGCTTATGACCTGGGTGGGATTTGAACCCACGACCTCTAGATTGGATTGATTAGCAAACTTTACCCAACCAACCTCAAATCGCTAAGAGATTCGCATTAATAATCTAACAATTTACCGTCCTCCATCGATTTAAGGAAAAACGTATAATTCTGACCCTGCACTCCCCTATACATAAAGGCCCCCCGAGCACCACACCTATAGCTTTCACAGTAAATCCAATGAGCTGCGATCTTATACCCTAACGTCGGAAACATTCTGGACAGACGTGGGCGTTCATAATTTGTAATTAATAATTAATGAGATGCATATGACGTCTGAATGCAATAATAATCCGTCGCATCTCGGCTGAATCGGTCCGGCCCGAGTCCCCATACCCCCCAGAGAATCCTCACATCCCCGCATCAAACACGAACGAGTCTCACTAAAACGAAAATAAATGGAAAATGTGTTTTACTATGCGAGTATGAGCTGACGAAGAGATTCCAGGCAAAGTCATAATCTTGAGTAGCGTGTAATTAACAGGGTGACTGTGCGCAACAAACGCTCTAAGACGAGACGAAGACGCAGAGAAAGGACTCAAAGTCATACTTTGCGTTACACAGTTCTTGTACTTAATCGCCGCAACTAGAGTATTACACTTAATTGCCCGCAGTCTGAGACGTTCTGATGCACTACGGCTAGAGATTTATGACCGAGGCAGAAGTAACGCTGGTCAGTTACCTGCACGACATAGAAACAAAAAGACGCCAAATAAATAAACTTAAGAAATTCGTTGGTGGGTAAGATACTAAAAGCCGGGGGAGCCTCCCACTAATCTTTAGTAATAGCAGGAGAAAATGTTGCCAAAAGCCATAAAAGAATTTAATGTGTTCCCGTAGAGACAGATGAAGACGTTTCAAAGGAATTTCGCTTTGATTTAATTCGCAGAAATCATTTCCATTCCTAATTATTCAAAACCAGTGATGGAACCATGGTCGGGACGCGGGCGGTGGTAAGGTGGTCAAAACTCGCGCTCATCTAAATAGGCAACTGATAAATGTAATTTAAAAACTAAAATACGTTGCTAATTTTAACAACTTTGTGGATGAAAGTTTGCTCAGTTTTACTGATTCACGTTGACAAATCAGCTCAATATTGGATCGAGTTCAAAACAGTTTCAGCTGGCTTTTCCCCGTGAAATTTTATTCACCTGTTATACTATCAATGGCTTAGTTACGCTTTAATTAGAACTAGCGAAGTTGTGTTTTACACCAGTTGGATATTTTATAAGCATGTATAAGCTTAAACGATTCCATCAAAATCACTTAGGGGTTGAATATCAGTTGGAAAACCTCTTGAGGGTTGAATATCAGTTGGAAAACTACTTAGAGGTTGAATATCAGCTCGAAAATCTCTTAGGGGTTCAATATCAGTTGGAAAACTATTTAGGGGTTGAATATCTAATAATCTCGAAAACGATGTTCAGGTGCTTATATGAAAAAACCGCACAAAAAAAAACTAATTGGATATCCCAGAGAGATATGGCAGAATTCGTAAAAACGTATACAACCCCTTTTTATTACGTAGGAGTTGAACATAAGTATTTTCAGGCGATTATACAACAAACCCGTGTAAGTAGAAAAATTAATCTCATCAACCTTAAAACAAGTGAAATTAGTGAAAATGTATGTAATCCCTACACGCCCTTAGGGATTGAGTATCGAAAAATTGTTTAACTCGATATTTTATTTTAGGCATAGAAGTGAAATTCCTCAAAGTGGTGTCCTTACAGTCATAGGGGTTGAATATGGAAAAATCCTGAATACAATACCTAAGCTATTATACAGAAAGCATGTAGAAATAAAATCACATCAATATATCAACGCACCAAGGAGATATGACGAAATTCGTGAAAACATGTCAACCTTCTTTTCATCAACAAGAAAGGTTTTTTTTTGGTTTAGATTCGAACGTCAATGCAAATCTTAAAGCTTTATAGATAAAATCTGTAGAGTATTTTTAGTTCAAGCCAGCCTTCTATATGTTCAATTTTGACCAAAACCCCAAATCCGTAAGCTAACCTGGTTTATCAAATCGCACGATAACTCAAGAACGACTTTACCTAGGAAATTTAAATTGAAAATTCGAATGGTTAGTCGAATCGTCCTACTCTTTCGTGCAGTTGCCGTGATAAGGTCGGTGAAACAGTTTTCAATTCTGGCCGATAACTTCAGAATACTCATGATAAGAATTTATAAAAGTCTTAACACTTTGACTGCCAAACTATTTTAACGAAGCTATTCAAAAGTATTAAAATTTTCGTTGGATGTGGAGCTGTGTTAATATTTCGATGTTGTAAATAAAATGATACGTATGAAGATAATGGAGTGATTCCTTCATGGTATCTACCACACAAAGTTCCTAAAAAATTTGTGCATTCATCTTTCGGGATCCATTATAACTCGAGAAATTGTTGAGACTGGTTGCTATACAGAAATTGCTTTTCATAGTTCATCTAAATATACGTACCAAATAACAACTTTCCAGCATAAGCCGTTCATATCGAGGGATAGCAAATCTACTGCCGTATTCTGCTAGCAACATTCAGTTTTTAACTGTAGCCGATCTCGAGATATATCGGAATGTCTTATTTTCCACTCAATCCCATATTCATCAATTTCAACTGTAAAGATTATACGGTGCCTCTGTTCTGTATAAATTGTAGAATCCTATCTCAAAGAATTCTTGAGATATAAGACGTGACTTTTGAGAAAATTTATTATCACCCCCACCTCCATACTGCACTCGCCCCTTTCTCCAAAATTATACTCACCTTTATACAAACCACATTTAATTCTTGCTAGAAATAATCACAGGATTTCAACTTTGTTGGATGAACACTTCAGGAGATATGAATTCGATTTCAACTTTTAAGCGATTGTTAAGTCGTTAATAGTTTTGTTAAATAAAACACTTGATTTCTATATTACAAACGCCTTTAATGTGAATTTTCACTAAAAACAGTAAGTCGATAATTTCCGCACACCACGCCAAGTCCAAAACCGACTGTAATTGGGATCACGCCATCCCCTTCCACCGGACAGTACTCGCGCTCATCGCCGCTTAGAGCCACCTGCGACATCTCTTGCAGAGGATCGTAACACGATGTACACAAATTTCTTTGTTGACCAATGAAGTCGGTTCGGTCATCAAAAACACGTCAACAAATTATTTTGTTAATTTATTGTCTGTTTTAAATTTTATGAGTTTCAGACTCGCATTTATTAATAACTTTTCAGTGAATTTCTTTCCAAGCTAAAATAAAACAGGTAATTTGATAAATATTGTTACAAGCAACCCGACCCTGTCATTGTTCAATGATATCGATGTTTCCACAGAAAACTACAATCTTCCAGTATTCAACAAGATTAGCGTCGAAAAGTCTATACACTTCTCGCATATTCTACACACTTTCTGCGTATTTCACACACGCCACCGAAATGTCTCGACTCAACACATGCTGTATATAAGCGTAGCACGGTTCATATACCAGTTTTGCTTTTCTACTGCGAAAGCGAGACTACGTTCTGTTTTACTTGTGCAAAGTGATTTTCATCTTGTAGTACATGAAATCGAGAAGAATTGCCAATAGTGTTGATACTTGAATATGTTTGAATAAAAAGTTATTGTTTTATTAATGGAATCAAATTATGCTTTTATTTGAAATCACAGTGAGTCCCTTGCTTCCAACCATATTGTAAATAATAGTAAATTGTCGTGAACTTCACTGGAAAGTCGACTTTGTTTTCTAGTGGTTTATTTATAGACAGAGACGTCACGTGAGTATTGTGCTAGTAGTGCCGTTATTAACAGTCCGATTAAAGAATCCGTCTAGTCCTGTCTGAAAGGATATCATATTACCAGAGAAAACTACAACGTTTCCAAATCCAACTCGAATAACGAAGAAAGTTTTACACACTTCCTGCATGTTCTACACGCTCCACCGAATGTGGTAGAATTCAGCGAGAATACGAGTAATGCATTACTACAGGAATGCCATTCATAAACCTTACTAAGAACGCATTGGTAATGTATTTTAAGGTAAATTTTAAGATTAATGATTTGAGATTTGAAAGAGGGTAATATTCTTTCATGAAGATGACGGGGAAATGAATGAATTTCATGTAGATTATTACGTACAGGGAAGCTGAGAGTTTCGTAGAGTAGAAAACTTGAGCAATCATCATTTATATCTGGGCCATTTTCGGGATTGAACGTTTTAGTTTTTATTTAAAAAGAAGTGTAACTGCGTACGACAGTTTCAATTAGAGTTTTCTCTTTGATACATTCCTTGATGATGTTAAGAAACAATGCTTTTCACTGAATATAATTCTTACGTATGTACCATGAAGAATTCCCTTTGCCTTGGTGGTAATGCTTCTCCTTATGTTCCTTTTACTATTCTTAGAATGCTACAGTAAGCCTTACTGGTAATACAAGGGTAAGCATTGAGAGCAAAATATGTTTTCATTATCCTGCCCCGCCTGGGACATAAATGCAAAATAAATTATGAACAGTAAATGGGTTGGTAATGCCTCTATGCCTTTCAAAAAATGTTTACTCAATAAATTGAGAGAGAATCACATTTCACACTGGGAAATCGCTTGACAACACACATGCAGTACATAATCACAGCTGGGCTTGATAAGCTTTCTACAGCGAAAGCGAGACGATGATCAGTTTTACTGGAAAGCGACGGGGTGATTTGCATTCAAAACAGCGGCCGTGTGTAAAGCTCTGACAGCGAATTTGAAGTAGATGAAAGTGCGAAGAATTGCTAAGTGTAACAATAATCGACTGCGATAACAACGAAGGGTGATTTGTAATTTTGTTAATTTAATCGAATTGTATCTTGCTCCCGGTGAACCCCTAGTTTTGTGATTGAAAGAGTTATGTTTAATCGCAAGTAAATTTCGAACACCACTCTCACCTAAGTCGTGTATTATTTATGGTCCAAGTTAATCTTTCTTTCCATCATTGATTCGCGTTGAATTCTTCGCTGACCAAATGTTATACTGCGATTTGGACTCGATGAGCGCAACATGAAAGCAACATTAAACAGATCCATCGATCTGTCTGAGGTCTGAACATTCGAAGGAGCAAAACGAGAAGACAAGAAAGCCAAGCCCGTAATCCTCATCCGTTTGCCCCGCGGGCAATTATACTTTAATCACGATTTATATTAATGAGTTTGGTGTTTGGCTAAGATGTATACGTGCGTTACAATCGCACGGATAAATTATAAATTTATAACCGGAGCATTTCAGGTAATTATCATTTTGCTGATGATCGGACGAGTCGATGTTGACCGGCCGTGTGTGCGGTTTTTTGCATTTCTCCTATACGAGGTTGGTGTACACGATGACTATGTCATGTGCACAAATTAAGCAGCTTATACAGCCGATTACGAGCAAGCGTAGTGTTAGCATTCGCTCTTTTAAGACAGCAACCAAGAAAATAAGATACCGGGTACCCACTAACTTCTTATGCCTACATGCTAAAATACGAGAAATTAAATAAGAAGAAAAAGGAACAAAGTGACTTACTTCGGACTTAAGATTAATGGGATGCTGCTGAACATTTCCTGATGATGAGGATGATGATGATGATGACGATGGAGATGGCGATCGTGATTTTGTTGTACTCGTACGTAATGTTGCGGCTATTGATGCCGCTGATGACGGTATTGTTGGTGCTATTGTTGCTGATGCCGTTAAGATTTGATGAAGTGACGGCGAATTCGATGGCGATGAACGGATCCCGATTGAATCGAATTCGCGTTTCATACCACCGATCGAAGCGGTCAAGGCTTCGCATGGCAATACCGTACCTAACATTGCGGGTGTGTCAGCGTTATTATTACTTTCAGTCTCTTCGGCACCCTCCGCCATGTCAGATTCGCATCCCGACTCGTCTGAAAGGAGAAGAAAACATATCATTAGTCTTCAATCACACAGAGTGACTACTTCTGATGCAGTAAGACCCCATACCCACTACCGTTGTTTGATTCCGGTCACCTGTAATATGCATTAGTGTACCTGACTGGGCCCCCGACCTACCTCTAGATAAACAGATCTAACTGAGTTACTACTTTGTAAAACATTCCTTAAATCTATCAACTATTTGTCAGCGTTCAATCTAAGATATACTCGAAGTTGGATTGCTAGCACTATGTCGAAACAAAAATAATAGCAGCAACATAAAGATTGGAACCTTTGAACACCTGAACATTTTGTTGCATATTTAAAGTATGAATGAAATTAAACCGAAATTAATTAAATTACCTACTCATATATCAATTTATCATAAATTTTATTTTGCAACAAATTGTAGATACGTTTCGGGCTTGAGGCACAGCGGCTTAGCACGCCAGTTTATAAACATTGAGGTCGTTATTAGGTCTAGGGTTACTGTATACGCACTTATCTCCTTCTAAAGAACGCAATGCTGTTGGTGACTAAAAAAATTTAGTTTAGTTTCGTCAATTTTTTTTTTGTCAATATAGGGCAAAAATTTGACTGTATTTGCCAGCCAAAATAGTCAAATATTTGACATGGTGTCATACAATGTAATACTAACTTAAGTAGGTTCGACGGATGCGTGCCAAGCTGAAAACCAGTAAAGTTGATTGTTTTTAAGTTGTGTGGGGGTTTGCGCAATAAGCATTCTAAAGTTTATTTTTCACTACAAAATTTTTAATTTCTATAGAAGAAATTAAAGACATACAGATATTTACAACTGAAAAGTAGAATTTTAAACAATTATATACCAAAGAAATACTAGAAGAACTCAGGGAAATAGCACTTGAATGCACAACGAAAGACTGTCAAAAATATTTGACAAAATTACGACATTTTTAAATTTAAATATAATGGACTGGAGGAACTTATGAGTATCTGCATCGTGATATTAGATACAGAAATTGCTAACAACATTATCGCTGAGCTAGTAAAAAAAAATTAAAAAGTCAATAAAATTACAATGTTAATGATAATACCTACCACCTTCCGCAAGGATAGTAATGCTGTCTACACCACTGTGTTGCAACGAAATTTTTTCGTTTCAAATTATGGGGTGCGATTAATGTTCGGGTCGTTGAATCATGGGCGCCCATACAACATCTATGAATTATAGAAGGAGGAGGCAACTATATTATGACGAATAGAATGTAATATTTGGATTTTATTCAAATAAGAATCAGTGACCCTTTTTTGCCACACCAATACAATATCAGAGCACCGGAAAGTAAGGGAAAATACGGAGAAGCAGAAATATTACTTCGAATCCATAGTGAGTTAAATCACCCAACTTCTTCGGGTACTTCTCACACAAAATTCCTTACAACAAGTGATCGCATTTACGACATTATTCACAAAGACCACATTTTCTGGAATTTAAAAGTTTCGTACTAAATTATGATTTTACTTTATGATTTTCTAATAATACAGTATTGTGATAGATTTTTAAATAATTTGCTACCCTTAAAATTTTTTTTACGTTTCATGACTAGTAGACACCAAAAAAGGAAAACAATTTTTTTGTCCGTCTGTCCGCCGTACACCGTACGCCGTACGTCGACCGCTGTACGCAAAATCGTTTGAAGGCTCGTAGCTCCCAAACGCTTTGAGATATTAAATTGAATTTTTTTTTATGAATAGAACGATTAGGCCCCTTGAAGTGACCAAATTCTGAGGGTTGGGTTGTTAGTGGGGAGGAGGGGGTGCGTTTCAGACGGAAAATTTTGATTTCCAGATCTCTGCAACCGCTTAAGCTAGGAGGCTGAAACTTAGAATTTATAACATATAGAGCTTTGATAGTGGACTCATTTGCATAAAAATTGTCAATATGGGTGAAGGGATGTGGGAGTGGGTGGAAAAATAATGCGTCCGAAATGCAAAAAAACCGAGATCGACACATTCTAAAATCCATATCTCCTAAACAGTTAATGTCACAAAAATGAAACTTAATGAATATCTATAGATATACTACGAGATCAGAAACATAGATCAGAAACAAATTTCTGAGTAGGGGTATTGGCGTACGGGGGTGGGTGGTGAAAATTTTAGATTATGATATCTTACGAACCAATTGCACTAGACAAATAAAATTCGGTTTCTGTATAAAGGTTGACAAATAAAGTTTGGTAAAAGTAAAACTTTTTAAGGGGGCGGTAGATCATGGAAAGGGGATACGAATTTTTCTAAAAAAATCACGTCTCATATATCAATAACAGTGTGAGGTAGATGCTTAAAATTTTTACCAGAAGTAGGCCTAATAGACCCCAAGCAGAAAAAGCATCGGGGTTTTTAGGGTGTAGAGGGTGAGGGTGGGGGAGGGTGAAAAGGAAAAGGTTCCAATTTTTATATCTCGAGAACTTATAATGATATAAAGCCGAAACTTGGTACTTAGATAGAGCTATAGTAGTAGCATGTTTGAAAAATATAATTTTTTATAGGAGTAGTATGGTACGGGGGTGGGAGATGTTTTTCCTATCTATAAACCCGCTTATCCTAGAAAATTAAAACTCAGTATGTATATGTAAATCAACTAGAAAAGCAATTCAGATAAAAAAAAAATTTTAATATCTATTGGAGTTCGGAAGGATGGCGAAAAAAATGATCAGCGAAAATGGAATGCAAATATTTTCACGATTTTCGTCATATCTATTAGGTCAATATATTTAATTCTTTTTTATTGTACGGCTACTTCATTTAAATACCCAGAAAACGTTTTCAGGATTTGTTGAAATTCGACCCCTAAGAGGGTGTAAAGAGATTGTATACTTTTTCACGAATTCTGCCATATCCTCCAGGTCTGATCAGATATCGTGTTATAATCGGCTAAAACTTCTTTTTAAGTTTTTTTCATTTTCAACCCCTAAGAGGGTATAAAAGGGTTGAACACGTTTTCACGAATTCCGTCATATCCTTTAGAAGTAATAAGTAATTAAATTGGTTTTTACTTTCTCGTACTCATATTTATCTATTAACTCATTTCAGGATTTTTGGATATTCAACCCCCAAGTGGGTGTAAGGAGGTTGCATATCTGATGATATATCGAATTCATTTTTACTTCCTAAGGTTTCCCATATAATCGCCAAAAAGTCAATCAGTATTTTTAGATATTCAATCCTAAGGGGTGTAAGGAGCTGTATTCTTTTCCAAGCTTCGACATATTTCTTAGGTTTGATGAGAGATATTAGATCGCTTTTCACTTCCACATACTTTTGATATAATCGCCTACAAACCCATTTCTCAATTTTTCGACATTCAACCCTCAAGGGTTTGCATATGTTTTCACATATTTTGCCATCCCTTAGTTCTGTCGAGATACAAAATTGTTTATTACGGAATTTGATGTAATGACCTTAAAATTTTTAATTTCACGATTTTTCGAATTTCAAGAATCAAGGGTGTGTGAAGAGTTTGCTTACGTTTTCACAAATTTTTCCCTCGTGTCTCATGAGATATCAAGTTGCTTCTTATGAAATCGTCTATAAACCTGTTTTACAATTTTTTCGAAATTTAAACCCCAAGTGGAAGTAATAGCTTTGTATACGTTTTAACAATTCAAACAACATAATAATACCTAAATTCGAATAGTCTACACGGGTTTTTTCAATGTTTAAACGGCTAAAAATCTCTATTTTAAATATTTTTATTTTAAGGACAAAATTAACTTTCCAATAAACCTCATAATCTCGAAACAACTGATGATATGCTCCGAGTTTGACCGTTCCCGAACTTTGACCCGAAAAATATTAAAGTTTCGCCCGGACCATTGGCAGATTTTTTCTTTCAATGTTCCATTTGCTCTCTGGGCCTGGACGATAGTTTTGAGCATCCTTATTGTATAAGTCCGCTACATTTGTACAATAAATAAATAAATAATACGTAAATAAGATTTTTTTTCATTAAATATTGCAGGAAAAAAAACTGTCAAAATTGGGGAACCCTTTCGATACGAAGTTTTAAAAAAGGGTTCTTGTTTTTTTTGAAGAAGCGATAACTCGTATCGTATTGAGTATAAATGCTTTTTTTGTGATTTATTAAAGATTAAAATCTCGGAGGAGTGGGGGTTATGTAGTTACACTTATTAAACTTAATTTGAAAGAAAACGGAGTGAAATGAAGATACTGTTCTTTTGCTACCACACAAAAGTCGTTAACCAAAAAATAGTTCCAACGAGTTTGGTGAGTCAACTTACAGACATGGAATTAGTTGCAACCGTGTTTAAGTTGTGGTAAATCCTAAGAGGATTTCACAGTAGCTAATTTTCTCTTTTGCAGAACCTCAGGCTTTGAAAAAGTTTATTACTTTTTCGTATAATTTGCAGAAAAATACTAGTTAATATTTTCATTGCTGGTTACTTAGAAAAAGAAAGGAACTCAACTCAGTCAATCCCTCAACGATGTCCAGTACTTATACTAAAAAGTCAAAAAGTTGTTTCGTAGGTCACCGAAGAACCCCCGTTAATTATTGTGCAGAAATTCAGTTGAGTGAGCCATTGAGATCGGTAAAATTTTACAAACTTCATAAAACTTCTTCAAAAATATTTCGTATCTGTACTAAAACTGCAATGCTACATTTGTTGTTATGGGAAGCTACCTTTGCTGATATTCTATACCTGTGCAAGGTGTTTTGTTATAAATACGTTATACGGTTCGAAAAACTGAGTTAAACTCCCTAGAGAACACGTGCCCATTTCCGTACTGTTTTCAAGATATTCAGCGTTTAAATATTTCTTCATGTCCTTAGTACTATTAAAACCGGTAACGCTACTCACACATTTTTTGGTAGATGGTTGAAAAATACCTGGAGCTTTCAATAATTTTCTTGTTTATTGCTTTACGCAACAGAATAGAAGATTTATAACCATTTTATCAACATTTAACAAGAAAAATATACGCTCACGGCCATTTGACTTGATTGTTGATCGAATTTTTTGTTATAAAAAAATTGCATCACTTTCCATACGAGGGTAAATTTATCGCTCTAGCTTAAGAACTTTCGAAGTTATTCCTGAAATCTTAACCAATTTCGTAATTGAGCAATTCTTTTTTTTATTAAAGTGCAACTGCGAAGGGATAATTACGATCAGTAAAACGTTACATACTGATTACATACTAATATTCATCTGATCCTGCAAATTTGATCAATTTAAAATTCTTAATTTTTGAAAACACACTCTTTCCCAACACATAGTCGAAATGATACATACAAAAGATAGTAAGACCAGACGTATACTTTCTCTTAAGAAACCATTAGGGTATGTCCTGGTAGACGCCTTCGGGTTTCCTGTATTTTCCATAAAATGTGACAACCTTATAAAAAAAAAATCTGACTGTGAAATTTAATTCCATAATTTTACTTTATTATTTTTTAATAATAAAATATTTTAAGCCGTCTGCCAATCAATATTTACCTTATTTTAACTATTTTAATTTTATTTATGTACTTAAATTTGAATTACAATGAAATTTTTCTGTAATAAGTAAGCAAACCTTAATATATAATAAGTAAAATTTCTTTCCATACAGATGCAAATAAAAAGATATTTTGCATTTATATTCTATTGAAAAAACTAAACGATCTAGGAATTAGTTCCTAGTAGTTCAACAAATTCTGGTTAAAATAACAATTATAAGACTCTTTTACTCTCTTTATTAAAATACTTTATTATTAAAATACTAAAGTAAAACAGGCATCAGTGACGAAATGATTTTCGTTAAATGTAGATAACTTCTAAAGTAGTTTAGCTAGAGCGCTAAGCTTACCTTCAAATTAAAATTGACAAAACGTTATTTAGTAATATAAAGAAATAACTGTCAGTCAATGTTTTTTTGGATAAAAGGCTGTAAATCTAAGTTTTTTCAAGAAAATGTTATAAAAAACAGCTATAAATCGACTTATAGAAACAACAACCAATGAAAAAAGCTAATTTACTCAGTTATTCGACCCCTGAAACATGTATCTCGTTCCAGCTTTTTTTTAACGGATAAATCCTTTCTAAAAATATACATACATATAAAATATAATACACTTCAATACTATTCAACACTTAAAATTCAATTAATGCTTTAATGGAAACAATGTTTGTGTTAAACAGATCAATTGCTAAATTTGTTACCAACTGTCATCAGTCATTCTGGGAGACCATACAACCCATATATAAAGTACGGTTGGCTTCAATAATAAAGATATCCTGTGAACGAGTTCTAAAGTAAGGCACGCGAAAATTTAACAGCTTTAGAATTTGAGGACAGTCAATGTTATTTTCAAGAACATTAAAAAGAAAAATCTGCCAACAGTCTGGGCGCAACTTTATTATTTTATGGGTAGAAGGCCGAAACGTGTTTAATGATGAGATGCGGAGTAGGTTACTATGCGACGGACAACCTAAAAAATAACGTTCCAAATAGCCTCCTGGTTATTTCTTAGGTTGTCAGTCGCATAGTAACCTAAACCGCATCTCATCATTAAACACGTTTCGGACTTCTACCCATAAAATAATAAAGTTGCGCCCAGACTGTTGGCAGATTTTTTTATTTACTTACGTATTTTTTTATCAATAGAATAATTCATAGTAGTAAGAGCGAATTCGATCACATTAAACCTAAGAGATTTTCGGAATCAGTGAAAAGTTGAACAATACCCCCAGGGGGTTTAATTGAGAAAAATACTTAAATCGGTTTTTCCCCGACTACGTTTAAAGCTTATAGAAGTAAAAGTGAATTCCAAATCTCAATATACCTACCTTAGAAATATATCAGAATTCGTGAATATGTACACAACCACTTTACACCCCCTTAGAGGTTGGTTATCGAAAAATTTTGAAGATCGTTACTAGGCGCTTATATAAATAGCCCGCAGAAGTAAAATTGCTTTGATAGCTCGACATGTCTAAAAGTTTTAACGAAGTTTGTGAAAATGTGGATTCACGGATATTTTTTTTACTCAACCTCTGAATGCCAATAAAAATCTAAACTTTTTTTGCTTTAATTACTCTAATAGAACATCTACATATACGTACTAAGTTTCAACTTTCTAGCATAAACCGTTTCTGAGATATAAAAAACCACCCCTCTCTCCCGTACCTTGATACCCCTATCAAAAATGTTATTTTTCTAGGATGTCTCCATAGTGGCTCTATATAATCCTAAATTGTTAGCTTATGGTTTTCGAGAAATAAAAATCAGAATGTTTTCCTTTCTACCCCCTTTCACCATCACCCCCAACACCCACACCACCAACATTTTTTTCCCTACTAGAAGTTTACCGACCCCAACTTAGGGATGTTAAAAAAAATTCGATATATCGAAATTGCGATATTTTTTGAACGATATATCGATAATATCGGCCGATATTGTAAAAAGCGATATATCGATATATCGATATTGAAATCCGACTATCGGACTCGATATTTTTTTTAAGTATAGCATGTTTTAGAAATCGAACGGGTTTTTTGCATTTAATCTGCATTTCTGATTATTTATGAGGGATGCCAGAAACGTTGAAAGTAGAAAAAAAATTTTTGATCATGGAAACCATATCTGTCGAAACTAGGTTCAAGGCACGTGATATTTACGGACACATGCACGCAAATCTTCACTTTAGGCGCCAATACAAATATATGTACGACGAGGTAACTATCAGAAATACCTGATTGTCCCTGCCTCATCCTTGTCATCCGAAAGAGTTGCGTCGACAATAAATACTGTGGTGCCAAATAATCGCAGTCGGCTTACTGGAGAGCATATTAAGGAGCGAGTATTCTTAACAACTGTCCCAGAAAAGTACTGGTTCTCATAAGCTTACATTTTAAAAATATGTCAATATATAATATTTCATTAATAAATAATTAAAATCAAGTTTGCTCTTAATACTTTTTTCGATTTTGCCCCTTTTATCCTTATTTCTTAAAAATGATATGTATGTAAAAAATAACAGTATTTCTATCCGGAAACTTTATTTCGATCAAAAAAGGCATTATTTTGATTTCATAAATCAACAGAGAAGAATTTTCCGCTTTTCACCAACATTTCCAATAGTTCAATCAAAAAACTCTCAGATATTGAAATTGCAATGATAAAATTGAAATTGAATTTCAGACTCTAAAAATAGCTTAATTTGGCAACTGTGACCGAAGGCAACGAAATCAAATGTCATTTATTTATTAGCTTTCGGTTTGCTAAAAGCCGCGTGCGTCGTATTTTTTTATTAATGTTAATTTTGATGCAGCATTGGAGTTTATTTTTCATTGGAAAAAATATTCGATATATCGATATATCGATATTTTTCTCCGATATATCGTCAGCCGATATTGATATTTTTTTCAATATCGATATATCGATATATCGATATTTTTTTCCGATATTAACATCCCTACCCCAACTCCTGTAAAATTTTCAAGATCATATCTGATACGGTTTCTGAGATATAAAAATTACATTTTTTGAAAAATTGCTGTCCCCCCACTTTCGTGCTCCACCTTCCCGCTCAAAAAATTTAGTTGTACTAGACTCCTCTTATGATCCCATATACAGAAAAAAAATTGTATCTTCCTGGTGTAATTGGTTCCGAAGATATTGTAATCCAAAGTTTTTCACCCCCCACCCCCACAGCCAACCACCCCTCTTAAAAATGTTAACCCTTGTCTAATCTTGAAGTATTCCTAAGGACAACAACAAAGTTTCAATCTTCTGACATCAAGTGTTCAGGAGATATCGATTTTAGAATGTTTCAATCCCGTCTTTCATGCGTTAAAAACTCATTGTTTACCCCCACTTTCACACCCCTTAACCAATATCGACCATTTTTTTGCAATTGAGTCCATTATTATAGTACTACATAAGTTCCAAGTTTCAGCCTCCTAGCATAAGTTGCTCCTGAGATCTAGAAACCAAAATTTTTCGTCTAAAACGCTCCCCTCTCCTCTTCCCTTGTACCACCACCCCTCAAAAATATACCAGTCGTAGGGGTTTACCCAATCTACCCACCATAAAAATTTCATTTTAATATCTCAACGGGTTTGGGAGCTACGCGCCTTCAAACGATTTTGCGTACGGCGTACGGCGGACGGCGTCTACGGCGGACAGACGGACATTTTTTTTTTTTGCTTTTTTGGTGTTTACTAGTCCTAAAACGTGTAAATACAAAATTTCAGGGTAGCAAACTTTTTTGAAATTTCAGGTCGATCACAATACTTTATTATTAAAAAATAATAAAGTAAAATTAGTTCACTTTGTTCTCTACGGCGAGACAAGGTTGAAAGTCGTAGGGTAGATAATAGCTCGACATAACTGATATTTTCGATATTAATGCTAAGTTTGAGGGCTATGAGTCTTAAAAACTTATGCTGGATGGTTTCAATTCGACCACCATGAACTTCAAAATATGAATTCCAGATTGGTGAAAGATATTCAAGTTGAGAACGGACTAGGCTACAATAAAGATACTAGTGTATCACGATACACTCTGTATATAATACAACTCCAGTAGAAGCTACAAGAAATGAGCAAACATTTTAAAACAAATATGAATGAAATAAAGAAATAGTTCAGTAACATTTGGCTGGAAAATTATTTAAACTCATTGAAGGGTGAATACAGGTTTTTTAATTTCAAATAAAACAGCACGTTATATTTAGCTTTCTTTCCGAAATCGAATCAAGCAGTTGTTTCGTAAAACTTCTGTCAGTCAAAGGAGTCAATTTTAAGGTCCCATAATTAATTTGAGTTGAGGGTAATGATATGAATTCCACTCATTCGCATACCTATGTAAATTCCATTGTCTAGAAAACCAAACGTTGAAAAACAGCAGGAAAATTATTTTCATCCCTCAGCATTTCCAACTCTGAAACATAAAAGGAGCAGAATCAGTCAGTCATCAGCCCAATATTTACCCTTATGCGTGCCATTCACTATAACATCGTTGTATTTTTCGCCCGAAAAAAAAAACTTTTCTGCAGATTACGCCGTAATTTCGTTAATTATCGAGAAAATTGCACGCCCATCATGTCGGCATATCAGGGGTCCAAAATTACGTACGTGTACATTTTGTAAGCCTACTCCCCCCCCCCCCCTGATCCTTCCGACTGCATAATACGAGTACATGTCTGACTTGAATCGCTGTTTTCACCTCATCATTTAACATAAATTATACGAAAGACCATTTATTGTGAATGTACCACGCAAGTGTCAGTATACAGGACTTACATACTCGTATATTATTAATTTTCAAAGGGCAGAAGAAAAATGTATGGAAGAGTCGTGCATACAAATGCAATCCATTGTATGCCACCCCTCGGGCTGATTTCGGTGTAATTTAACGGGGTGAGTAGGTAAAACGATTTATTCCGCGCTCTTATTGTACGTTACTTGAGTCTTTTGTACACGCACGTGATAACCGAACCCACTTAGCTAAGACAACGAAGTCACCCTCTCGAATCAAGTTGGGAATACTTGCCACTTTTGCGTCTTGATATTGGAAACTGCAATACACGGCGCACTCACCCTAGTTCAAAATCGGGATTAATTGTTTCACCTTTTTGGGGAGGTTAATTACCTTGGTGGCGCAGTGGGTACACTGAGTTCGAGAGTCCACCTAGCCTTGGGCTTATCACTTCTGGTCTAGTTAAAAAAAACATTTAATATATAAAGTAGTAACAGTATAGTATAAAACAGAACACCGACTTCGACTTCCGACTGCATCCGCGAAGTTCCACCATGCCGCTCTGGTGAAACAGAATAACTGCAGTGACTTCAGCTACTGACTACTACCACGGACGCGGCCAAAGCCGGAGTATAACATCAGTTGTTTCGAAATTAGGAGATTTTCTGGAAAGTTAATTTTGTCCTTAGAATAAGCCCGTTTAGACGACTTGAATTTCGGTATATCATTTACACTAAAAGCCCATAGAAGTAAGAACCAATTTGCTGCCTCATCAGAGCTACGTATATAAACCCATTACATCCACTTGTGGGTCGAATTTCTAAAAATGGTGAATTGGTTTTTACTTTATTGCATGAAATGCCTGTACAAGAATTAACCAATTTTTTATATCAATTGTGAAAACGTATGCAACGCACTTAAACCACCTTCGCAGTAAAAATCCTGAAATTAATTTTTAGGCGATTATGTAGAAAACAACAGTTCGATATCTCATCATATCTAAGAGGTATGTCGGAATTCGTAAAAATATATGCAACCCCTTCACACCCCCATAGGGGTTGAATATCGAAAAATCCTGAAAAGAGTTTGTAGATATATATAAAGAAAGCCAAAGGTAGTAGAAACAAAATCGATGTCTAATCACTCTTAAGCGAATGGCGGAATTCGTGAAAACGTGTCAAACTTTTTAAACCCTCTTTGAGGCTAAAAAGTTAAAAATCTTGAAAACGGGTTATAGGCAATTATTAAACAATCACGTTGATGCGGAAAGTTATTCGATATCTAATTAGACCCGACGGATATGGCTGAATTCGTGAAAATGTATTCAACCCCTTTACACGCCCTTATGGGTCTAACTACAAAAAATCATGATAAAGCTTTCTTGGCATTTATGTGAAGAAACCGTAGATTAAAAATTAATTCAATATTTCAGAAGACCTAGAGCTATGACTAAATTCGTGAAAATATAAGCCTTCCGTTTCCATTGATCATTTTGTTTTTGCTCCCCTTCCGTTCGCCAATCGAAATTTTAATTTACTTTTCTAGTAGACCTACATACATTTACCTGGTTTCAACTTTTTAGATAGGAAAAACACCACCCGTCCACGTACCATACTATCCGCATTAAAAATCATATATATTTACAAAAATTATTATAAAATTTTTACAACATACCGCTACTATTGCTCTATCCAAATACCAAGTTTCACCTATCCATCATTATGGGTTATCGAGATATGAAAATCTGAATGTTTTCTTGTTCAACCTCCAACCCAAACACTCCCTACACCCACACCACCAAAATTGTTTTTCCTACTAGGAGTAGACCTACTACCCGTAAAAATTCTAAGCCTCTAGCTTAAACTGTTCTTGAGATATGAGATACGATTTTTTTAGAAAAATTCATATCCCCTGTGCTCCTTTAAAACATTTTATGTTCAGCAGACTCCATTTGTCGACTCAAACTAAATTTTATTTTTCTAGCGCTATTGATTCGTGAGATATCGTAATCTAAAGCCGTTCAACTCCCAGCCCAGCACGCTTAAAATTTTATTTCCGATCTATTCTCCTAGACAAGAATTAAGTTTAAATTTCGTGACATTAACCGTTTAGAAGATATGGATTTTAGAATGTCTCAAACTCGGCTTTTGTGCGTTTCGGACGCATTGTTTATCCCCCCACTCACACACCCATTCACGAATATCGACAAATTTGCAAGTAGCTCCACCATCAAAGGTTTATACAAACTCAGAGTGTCAGGTCTCTAGCGTAAGCGGTTGCTGAAACCAAGAAACCAAAAGATTTCGTGTGAAACACTACCCCCACCTCTCACACCACCACCCCTCAAAAGTTAACCACTTTAAAAGGTCCGCTCAGTCTTTCTAAAAAAAATCAACTTAATAGCTGGAAGGGTTTGGGACCTACGAATCTTCAAACGATTTTAAGTACGGCGAAAATTTTTTTTTTGCTTTCTTGTTTGCTTCTTGTAAAATGTTAATGATAGAGCATTTTTTTTAAATCAATAACAATACTTAATTATTAAAATAATAAAATAAAAACCGAACATTGATTTCGGCTTCCGACTGCATCCGTGAAATTGCACCCAACCGCTCTGGTGAAATAGAATAGCTGCTGCAACTGCAGCTACTGCAGCGTCGAGGGCAACGACATATTAGAAATTATAATGCAAGCACGACTTTGCAGTCACAATGACGCAGTCACAATGACGCAGTCACAATGACGCTCGACTAAAGTTGATATTATGGGCATCGGGATACAATCGTGCGTGTTTCAATTACTGTGCGGCGAAGTCCACCGTCATAGTCAATATTCTGTTTTAGCCATAATTCAGAAGAGCACCGTCATAATAACAACTGCAGAATAAAATACCGAATCACTTCGAATAAACATTGTAACATGTGGTAGCTAAATAAATTTTACATCGACTAACATTCAATTAATTTTCATCATCACTATTCCTCCTTTATAATAACTATGACCTACTCAATTCGTTCAAAAAAGATATTTAAAATAAATTTATTATTGTCTCGAATAATAATTCCTTTCATTACGTAATTTCTAGTTGCAAGGCATTTAATTATGGTCGTAAAGTCTCGTTATTTTCTTTCTTTCTCTTTCATACTTGCTAAATTTATTCACTTTATGATTATTATGTAAATTTGTTTATGAGCAGAATTTTGTTGTGCAGTTAATTATTATTGTGGTGACTTTTAAATGTATGTATTTGAAAATTTCTGTGTTAATATTTCATTGCTTCCATACAAATTACATGAATAAGGTTCGTGAAATTAACGAACAAAAATTAAAACGATGAAATTAATTGAAACTTTCAATAATAGATAGGTGCAATGATAATTTTAAGTATTTTTTAATTAATCAAGCTAATGAAATGTGTTTTTAACCAGATACTGCTCTATTTTCATATTTCAGCTAATTTTTGGAATAATTTATCGAGTTTTTTTTTCAAAAAATCAATAAATTCTAAACAAAATCAAAATATTTACATCACAGCAGTCTAGTCTACCCATAAAATAGCACATTTACTACAAAACCGCAACAACAAAGTGTTGTGTAAATTAATCCACAATATTATATTAATTTTTGCATAATAAGCTATTTACAATCAAAAATTGAATAATGCAATTAATAAGAAACTACTTTCAAAAATTGATCATAAATCAAGAAAATAAATAAGAATAATGCAGCTACCTTGCCTAGTGATCTCGCGTATACACGATCGCTTCATTACTGACCTATACAACAACAATAAAACACCTAGCTATTTGCATTAATTCGCTACGTAGATTTGATTACCTGCAAGTACGAGTAGCTACCACACAACAATGTATCTAAAATCGTCTAATTAAATTACCTGCATTATTAAAATATAAAAAAAATTAAAATCGTCGTAATAAAAAGCTGGAAAATGGAAAATATTATGCGGTGCGGTATGACTTTGATTGGGCGTCGTAGCATTAACGTGAAGTGACATTGCGCCAGGTCAGGAATACATTGTCCGAAGTGTCCACTGCTCGTGATATGAAACGTGAGGAATGTTGAATGATCGACATCTCGCGTATAGGTGGCACCGTCAGCGTCGGCGGCGGTGACGGAGACGACGGCGTTCGTCAATTATGCAATTCACGAACTCCCTAGACTTCAGGTATCTACGTATCAAAACAACAATGACAACCGCATAACTAGCACTTAGCCGTCTGGCTGTTCCAATGATATTTCGATAGTACCGTCTCGATAAATTAAGAATGTAATTTTACGGTCCAGACTAGATGCTATCTTTCGCGTTAGTTTCTTATTTGTAGCAAAAAAACTCGGCTCAATTGTCGACATCTAAAAGTGTCAATTCAACTTTAATCGACCGCGAAATCACGGACTACCAACGAGTACATATGAGTTCAACCCATTTGTTGGTTAAAAAAAAATCTATACGAAATAAAGATCGTTCCAAGAATTCAAGAACACCGTGCAAAAACAGTCTGAACGCAACTTTACTTGACATTCGTTTGGAAACAACATACAATTTTTTTATCGTTTAGTAGGCACGATAGTCACCAGAACAAATCCGGGAACGGTCTAATTCGAGGTATAATAGAAGTTGCTACTGACGTCCTTAAAACACCAATTAACTCCATGACGATTATTATTGTTTGTATCAGTACATGCTTTATAGTTACTATTACTTCTGTTTTTTTTTTTTTCTTTTGCTCTTCTAATTTTCTGTTTCTTATATGAAATGTAATGTTTTTAATCACCGCATTCTCTAACCGGGTTCCATCTTGATCATCTGTTTTGCTTACATTTAAATTTATTTGGATTATTAATTATTATTAACTATTTCTATCAGATTATATAATTTTGTTTATATACTTTACTCATGTCACCAAATCTTTATAATTATTGTTAACACCATAGTATTCACGCACAAGCGTTGCTTTTGTGAATTTCTACTTTGTTTTTGTTTTTATAAAGGATTAATAATAAAGGATTAAAAATAAAAAAAAGTTTTCAATCAAAATCGAAATCCGGCACTCGTTTTTTCGAGATAGGGAAGTTAGTTGGCAAACTAATTTTGTCAGTAGAATAGATCCTCGTAACTTTGTACAACATTCATCGGTGGTTCATTCATATAAAAACCTATTCAACATTTAAACATCTAAGACAAGTGGCGAAAAGCGTTAAAACCCGAATATGATTTTTTTGTGATTAATAAAAGAAGCCCGGGAAGAAAGAACCAAATGCATATCCCATGAGACCTAAGAGATATGGAGAAATTCGTAAAAACGTGTACGTCCTAGCACTCGCTTAGAGGTTCAATATCGAAAATTCTGGAAAAACTCTTTTAGAAGACTTTGTAAGAACCCTACGGAAGTAAAAAGCAATTCTCGAAACGTGAGTTTTATCACTTTCTCGTGCTTTCGATTACCTGAAGTTGAAAAAACGATTGAAGTTTAAATTTATTTTATCAGATCTAAGACAAATGGCGAAAACTGTTAATAGGGTAAAATACCCAATTACCGGCCACTTAACTTTTTTTTTACTTTAAAATTCAGTAGTAAATTGTGTAATATTAGGTATTAAAAAACCGATGATTGATTTGGGAATATGACTCCTTTTTTTGTATATGTAGTATAATAGAAATATCTAATTAATATTATTTTTATTAACTTTTTAAATTTTTCTCAAAAGCCAGTAAGAAATTCCATTCCCGGCCACCAAAATTTTAATTCCGGCCTAAAATTATTAAATTTCAATTATTATATGAAGAATTATGAAAAAATATATTTTCAGACAAATAATTTTTATTATATACATTATACTATTCTTATAAAGACTAAATAAAAACTTAATTTGGATTTATATTATTAGAAAATGAACTGAATTTATATCTATTTATATTACATATTTTATTAGATATAAATTCAATTCGTTTTTTATATAATTCCAAATTAAGTTTTTATTCGGTCTTTAAGAAAATAGGTATGTAAATAATAAATTCAAGTTACGAAACAAAATAATCTAACAACAAATTACAAAATCACATGAAATACTGATAGTATGGCATAATTCTATGATTGTATTGTGGATCACTTTGATTTTGATAATTATTATACATCTAAAATATTTTCAACAGCTTGTGAATATGAATCAAAATTTGTACATTTCATTTGATACTGTCTTGTACATTTATCGCACCCAAAATTTCTTAAGGATTCATCCTCTAAGTCACTTATAATTTTCTCTGGCACATTTCTGCTTTTCTGTTTTAAGGACGAGATTTTTGTAGATTTATTTTTCTTATTTTTTATATTTTTCTGTTGAGTCTATAGTAGTTTCCTTTTTAAAAGTTCTTTTTTTCTTTGTCTAACAGCTTCAATTTTGACCAGCTTTTATTGTTCTTTAAACTCATGCATTTTTCTTAATTCTTTGGAGGAAATTGCACTCGGGGCCCTTTCGTTGGACTTCCTAGATTTTCTCGGAATGGGTTTTCGGATAGAAACGATGCTTTGAAAGGCTTTGAGAAACAGAAAAGTACTTTCTCCTTCTGGAAAAAAATTGATACTTGCAGAGGATGATGTCGGCGAGCGGAATTGTATTAAAGTTACACATGTTTTTCGAATTTGTTCAGTGGGCGTTGCCGAAAAAGAAGATCTAGGGCATGATAGATGGTTCTTGAGGACCCGCTTATTGAAGTTGGGTTAGTTGTTGAAATTTACAAGCCAGGAAACTACCTATTGGAAAAATTCTACCCAATTTTTAGTGCTTGGCCGTAATAAGAAAGGGAGCATTTATTCCTGGCCAGTAATTAAATTCGTCTGAAAATTATAACCCAAATACGGGCAAGCCAAAATATTTTTAAATAAATAAAAAAATATCACAAACCTTAGTTAATAGCTAGAATACTATTTGTTATCTACTAGAAAAGCATGCTACAAAGCTCGAAGTCCTCAACATAAATCAATATTTATCTATTTCCTGCACCTCGTCTTGTTAAGAAAATCCAAGAATTTCACGCATGCAAGTGTCAAATCAATACACTGACTACTGAACTCTGAATTCTTGCAAACTACTGAAGCGCATGTATGAAACCTTTTTATGTTATGTAGGATGGGTTTCGGTGTAATCAAATAAAAAAAGTAAAATTTCAAATGTTTCAGATATAACCAAGAGTGTGCATTTTTTGAGAGTGTGGCCGGTAACTGGGGTGGCCTGAATTAGACTACCTGAATATGACTTTTAGGCGATTATAAAAAAACCCGTGAAGTAAAAATCAATTCGTTCTCACATCAGACCTAAGAGATATGAAGGAATTCGTAAAAACATGTACAATCAGCTTATACGCCCTTAGAGGTTGAATGTGAAAAAAAATCGAAATGTATTTTTAGGCGATTTTATAAAAACTCTACGATAGTGAAAAACAATTCGATACGAGTGTTTCTTCACATTTTATTTCTTTCGATTGTTTCAAGTTGGAAAAACGATTGAAGTTGAAATTTTCGTAAAAAGATTTAAGTAAAAAAAATTTGTATTTACCTTTTCAAGAGTTGGTAACAAATTTGGAACTCAATTGATTTGTCTGAAACCAATATTGCTTTATTTAATTCAGGAATCTTGTTTAACCCTTATCGGGCCGAAGAGGTACCCGGGTACCTATTAGTTTTCTTTTACTATTTTCGATAAACAAAAGAAGCTGAAACTTAAATTATGATTTACTGCCTGTAAGAGTATTTCGTGAACATACTGTAAACAATATATCTATACCAAATTTATGCATTATAATAAGAAATGAAGTGATTGTGACAGTAGATACCCGAGTACCTTTTCGGCGTGATTAAGATGTTTTTTTCTTTCGCTCGATAAGGGTTAAACTGTCATTATCAATTTGTTTTGCATTTTAAAAGTAGTTATCTGTTAAAAATAATAAGAAATATTCTTTTACATCCTCTTAGGGGTTTTAAAAGTAAAAAAATCATGAAAACGGGTTTTAGGCGATTATATAAAAAAAAAACGTTTTTAGAACAAAACCGATATTACAACGGTCCGAAAAAAATCTTCGCTTTTTTTGTTTTACGTCTAACTAGATCTAAGGGATATGGCGGAATTCGTAAAAAAAATAAGAACTGTTTTATACCCCTTTGGCGGTCGAATTTAAAAAAAAATCATGATATTTCTAGGAATTTATCTGAAGAACACAGAACTAAAATTAATAAATAAAAAATAAAAACAATATTTCAGTAGACCTAAGATATATGACGAAATTCGTGAAAATATATTAACCATATTTTAGCCCCAACTCGGTATGCCAATGGATGTATGAAAATCTCTGTTCTAGTATATCTTCATATATCCAAGTTTTAATTTTCTAGCTTAATATTCCCTACCTCTATTAAAAATAATATTTTTAGAACGTGTCAACATTATAGCTCTAACTAAATTCACACCTTTCATTATCCATCAGGGGGGGTTCTCGCAATATTAAAATCGAATTTTCTTTACTTTTCACTCTCATCCATAAAACTTATTTCCCTGCTAGAGGTTTCTCGAGCTTACATCCCGCATAAATTCCAAGATCCTGTTATTACCACGCATAAAATAAAATAAATGATAAAAAATATAATTCTAAACAAAAATACTGGGAATGTAGCACGCAAATAAATTATAAATAAACAATTTATGAGATATGCGACTTGATTTTGTCCAAAATTTGACAATTTTCCCTGGCAAACCCTGTCAGAAAGTGCAATCTACAAATTTTTGTTTGCCACATTATTTTATTAGCGCTATACAAAGTCTATTTTGACGAAAAAAATTTGGCACTGAACTTTTCGTCAAATTTTTATATTCAAATATTTGACAGCATGGCATTCAGTGTAGTACACTCATACCTCGCTATACGGCCGCTCTTTATACGGCTTTTCGCTATAACGGCCTTTTTCAGTTATGGTACTTTTCCGTTTTCCGGCCCAAAATGTTTCGTTATACGATCTGATTTCGGACAATGCTCCTTGAAATTTGGTTGATTTATTACTTAAAATAGTTGATTCGTTATACGGCGGTTTACGCTTTACGGCCAACTTTCCCGGAACGTATCTAGGCCGTAAAGCGAGGTATGAGTGCACTAGATTTAGTGAAGATTCAAACCACGCATAGAGCAGATCACTCCTACGATTGCCAGAGACGGTGTATCGTGGAAAGCAAGGCTCAATTTAGAATGTCGCTGGTAATGGGGACAAAATAATTCTGCATAAATACGACTAGAAAGAAAGTCAATTTCTACGAGCAGTTGTCCTTTTCAAAAATTTAAATTACAAGGGGGAAACTAACGATTTTTTTATTTTTTTTTTTTTTTTGTAAAACTACAACTCTGAACTTTGAAAACAAACGTGTTACATCTTTACTTAGAGGACTAATTGCACACTTACCAGAAGTCGGCTGCAACTTAAATCCAGCACGTAAATCCGTCTTGTTGACCAACACAAAACTTAGTATTACCCACACCGATTTTCCGCCAAGAAATTAATTTTCTTTCCGTCGGCGAAGAGAATTCGGCTCAAATATCCGTACCAATGCAATTATTTTCTAATTAATAAGAGTACTGAGTTAATTGCCTTTGAGTGGTGCAGCTAAATCATCTGAAGATTACCGAGTTAAGGAACCTAATCCCTCCGAAGAAAAGTAAACATTCCAGAATCACGGATCACTAGAACAAAACCGATCTTAAGACGATCCGAAAAAAATCTTCGCTTTTTTTGGACAAATGGCGCGACGCACGCGTTCACGTTTCGATTTTGTTGTTATTTCTTCTTATAAACACCGTGTCGTCCGCGAAAAGATGACTTCCAAGATGCGAAATCTTATTTCTGAAAAAGTCACACTCTAGACGTTGGAATACTTAAACTTAAGTATGGTGACCAAGGCAGCAAGCGAAACCGTAGCAATAAGCAGCCTGTGGTCATTTTGCTGATGTGATGCTCCGCTTCTACACACGGGCTGCCTTCTACTTATTGCGTTAAATTTAAATGAATTATTATTCATGAGCTAAATTATATACTCGTATCTTGCATATGTGATAATATAGGAGGAGGCATGAGCCTGTGCCTGAGCATCACACTGTCACTGGACCAAATTAAGTTCCATTTATGCTGATGTTGCCACTGTTAAAGAGGTTCCTCCTATTTGCTGATGATGGAGCCGGTTCGGTGCGGAGCCACATCGTTCGTCGTGGCACAATCTAATGACGACATTACGAGATCACAATTTGCTTGTATTTATTTTAAATTATTTTTAATTGATTAGTTTCGTTTGTCAACGAACAATCCGGAGAGATGTTCTTGCCTCGAATTGAACTGGCATCGTGTTGGGTTAAGTGAAACTCATAAAACTGGGTATCTCGTTCGTAAATACCCGCTAAATAGGCACATAACCTTGTTGAACGATAATGTTTTTAAATTTGAAATTCTTGCGCATTTACGATTGTCTTAGATTTTTTATTGGCCAATTGGTATATATTCTTGAAATGATACTTATTATTGTTAATTAAATCTGTACAATGTGCGGAGCGAAGTCGCCGTCGCTCAACAAATTTTGTCGTTGTTCATCAGCAATAAAAGCTGATCATCGTATATTCGAAGAAAAATCATAAGTTTGTTAATTGGTGATGAGGATACTTAATTAAGACACTAGGGGTTCGTGAAAGTAGAATTGAATAGCGCAATCATCACATTACTCATTACTTTTTCTCAACCCCGCAATATTTTTAACTTGCTGGTATCCATAAAGCTTCATGGCGTCTTTTGTGATTCGTTGTAATAAAAATTTCTACTATTAATAAATTTGCATCGACTTTAAAATTTGATCGTTCTATGCATCATTAGGCCAAACTTGTGAATTGAATAATGACGATTATGAATTATTACTAAAACGGAATAAATAGCATAAATATTAGCTATTTTGAATACATCATTAATTAAACATAGGCACGATAGGCAGGCAGACAAAACTGTAGATAAAATACTGAATTCCAATTTAAGTTAGGAGCGTACTTGAAAAAATTAGTAGCACACTTGTATAAACATATGCCCGTTTCCGTAGATACCGTTTTCGAGATGTACTGTTTTTAAATATTTTTGCATTTCTCATATTAATATCAATAACTTCCGAACAGTTGATACTAATGGGTTATTCAATAGGGACATACTTAACAATTTCGTATTTCAATAAAACACAGAATAATTGAGATAATTTCCAAACGTTGCTCGTTCGTGAACTTCACCATGATAAAAATGTAAACCTTGACTGACGTATTGACATTGACAGACCAGAAAAAAAGTGTACAGGTGTGTCTGTATTAAAATACAAAATTGTTATGTACCTATTGAGTAACCGTTTATCTAAATAATTTTTTCGCCGTTGGAGGGAAATACGTGGTGCTTTTAAAAAAAATACTTTTATGTAACGTAATAGTCAAAATATACCCGCTTTCACATTCCTTTGTGTCGACTGAATTGTTTTTTTATATCCTAAGTTTACCACCTTTAATTTGAAGGTGAGTTTATCACGATTGCATAACTACTTTTGAAGTTGTCATCAGATTGCTAAGACCATTTTATTCCTGTAGTAGTTTTTTTTTATTGAAGTGTAATGAAGACCCTTTAATTATTCACTTACCGATGATTCGTTGAACTACCTACAGAAATTTCTATTTAGTTTGTTTTCGGGGTCCGTGGAGTCTCTGGGATAAACACAACCGATATCCCCATTGGAAATGATGCGCTTTGGGTATTGCCATTGAAGACATGCCAGTTGAAAAAATTCACCGGAAAGGCCAGAGTGACAACTGAGTTAAACAAGGTCTGAACGATGATCGGGTTGCATTCAATCATCACAAGGTATATTATAACGTTATCCGAAAAACTTTTATAGCCGGTGATATTGCTGATTCATCCATATGTGCGTTCCTGAACAGAAATTCATTACTGCGAATTACAACAAGCTAAAGTTTACCATAGTACTTCACGATTAAAGCCCTGTTTACACGGTGATAGTTTTTGCGATAGTTGATGTTATGACAGAGACATGACAGTTGCTTTCGCACTATTATAATAGCACTACCACGTTTGCCGTTTTGAGAGGACAGTTGTGAAATTTACAAAGTTGTTACGCTAACTATCGCCGTATAAAACGAACTGTCGACATTTTTCTCTTTCGCATTTCTATTTGGTTGACGTAGACTTGTCAAATGAAGAAGATCGAGATGACATTAGAGAGGCTACTACCGCATTACTGAACTATCACGCCGTCTATACAGCAGATTATCGCACTGTAGAACTTTTACACTGTTGTTCTGTGCTCTCATGATATTACTATCATTAAAAACTATCATTGTGAAAACGGGGCCTAAGGTATATATGCACTGAATTTCATTTATTCATTTATTTATTAATCAAATTCATCAAATACTGATTACTTATAACAATAATACAAAATAGAAAATAATAATCAATAAAAAATATATAAAAAACACATCATTATATACATACACTCCATAATGCATAAATATGATAATACATTATTTATGTAATAAAGCCGATTTTAACTATAGAAAAGAAATGTTAAAGTCAATTTGACTGTAATTATAATTAAAAATGCGTGAAAGAGATGTGATTGGTTCAAGTTGGCCCTAATTTGTCCGATGGTGAGGAATATCCAGCAACACATAGTCTCTCAAGGATCGAAATGGAACATTGAAAGTAACGGCTTCCAGTAATGACGAAGAGTTAATTTCACCAAAAATCACCTTGAAAGCAAAGACAGCTCTAAGGACATCTCGTCTATCATCTATAGCTCATGGTAAGGAGCCAGATGCAGTGGATCTTGCCAAGGAAGACCTTTAAGTGCGAATCGGAAGAACCTTCTCTGAACCGACTCAATTCTACTTTTATGAACCTCATAGTATGGATCCCATACCGGGCAGGCATATTCCAAAATAGAACGGACAAAAGTGCAGTACGACATTGTTGTAATATGCGGATCATTGAAATCCTTGCACCATCTTCGCACAAAGCCCCAGATGAAGTTAGCCTTACTGATAACATAATCAAAATGGTCATTAAAAATAACTTCGGTATTAAAATATACACCTAAATCGTTCACTTTGTCAGTTCTGTATAATGGGTTTCCTTCTAAACTATAATCAAATTTAACTGGAGTTTTTTTTCTAGAGAATGATACAGTGATACAGTGATAATATTCAAAGGCATACAATTTAGTGTATACCAGTCATAGAACCGTTGTAAGTTACTCTGAAGAAGAGAACAATCAACCGAATTGCTTACATTTCGAAAAATCTTTGCATCGTCAGCATACATTAAAATTTTAGAGTGGGAGAGAAACGAACTCAAGTCATTAACAAACAGAATAAATAAAACTGGACCCAAATGGCTCCCCTGAAGTACTCCAGAAATATTATATATGTCGCATGAAAGGGCTCCACGAAAAAATACTTTTTGAGTGCGATTAAGTAGATACGAAGTAGAGATGGGCAAAGCAGTTCCTTTCAGTGAAGTACTTCACTCCGAGTCACTCACTTTAAGGAACGAGTTCAGTGAAGTACTTCCATGAAACTTTTCGTTCCATCGTTCCTTTGTTTTCGTTCCATCGTTCAGTAGTCACTAGTCACTTCAATTGAAGTGTTCAATCACTCATATTTCATTACTTGAGGGGAGTTCAGTGATGAGTAGTCATAGTTGGAAGACAGTAAGTAGGTCTAGATGATGATGAACAATAAAAAATGGTTAGTAGATCTCCTAAAAGATTAGCAAAAAAAAAGGTCAGCAGATCTCGTAGAAGAGGATCAAAAAAAAATGTCTAAAAGGGGCAAAACGAGAAGATTTTGTTGGTCGTCTGCCTAGCTTGTTAGTCTCTAGTTTTCTGTCATTTTTTTATCACGTGTCCAATGGAACTGCAGTTCATCAAAAGGAGTGAGTTACTTCACTCACTCACTTCAATGAAGTTTTCTTTTGGAACAGTGCACTCGTGAACGACCCATCTCTAAGACGAAGTGATCCAATTAATAAACATGACTGGAAAACCCAGTAATTGGAGCTTATAAGTCAAGATGGAATGATTCATTTTGTCGAACGCCTTGCTGAAATCAGTGTAAATGCAGTCCACCTGATTTCCACCTTCAATTAAATTAATGGAAAAATTAGCAAATTTTATTATACCATATTTAAAGCAATTTGGTGTTTCAATACGACGGCAGGTTGCATCCACAAGTTAGCGAAATATTTTACTCAAACACTCAGTGATAGATTTAATCCAATAATTAAGAACAATTTTATTTTTATTTTTATTTAAAAAGCATAAGAAAACAATAAAGAGAGAGAATAGAATTTTTTTCATAGTGAAACTACCATATTACATTTCATAAAATTTAAAGAAAATAATTCTATTCCCGTTATCTACAGAAAGTTTCCAAATCAATATCGTTCACCGTGATCAATTAAAATTAAATATAGATCACCTTTTACTTTATTATTTTTTAATAATTAAGCATTGCGATCGACCTGAAATTTAAAAAAAATTTTGCTACTCTGAATTTTTGTATTTTTACGTCTAAAAATTAGTAAGCCCCAAAAAAGCAAAAAAAAATATCCGTCTATCTGCCTATACACCGTACGATGCGGTCCGCGGTACGCAAAAGCGTTTGAAGGCGCGTAGCTCAGAAACCCGTCGAGATATTAAGTTGAAATTTTAATGGTGGGTAGATTGGGTGAACCCCTACGAGTGGTGTCTTTTGGGAGGTGGGAGTGTGAGCGGGGAGGAGAAGGGGTGTTTTAGACGAAAACTTTTGGTTTCTAGATCTTCGAAACAACTACCCTACTAGCAAATTTGTTTCCATAAGACTTTACCCAAGCTATTTCCCTACCTCGTAATGCCTTACGGAAGATATTTTGTTTGTAGGGTACAGTAGTGGGTGTAGGGGTGATGATGAAAAGAGGTAGAAAGGAAAGCATTGTGATTTTTATTTATAAATTACAACCATATAGCGCCACTACAGAGATATCTCAGAAAATAAAGTTTTTGATACGGGTAGCAAGGTACGTGGTGGAGGATTGTTTTCATATCACAAAAAAGGCTTATGCTAAAAAGTTGAAACTAAGTACGTATATCTAGATGCGCTATTAGAGTAATTGAAACAAAAAGAGTTCAGATTTTCATTGGCGTTCAGAGGTTAAGTAAAAAAAATTCGTGAAAATGGTTTTTTCTACATTTTCACGAATTTTGTTAGATCTTTAGACATGTCGTGTTATCAAATTAATTTTACTTCTGCGGGCTCTTTATATAAGCGCCTAGAAATGTTTTTCCAAATTTTTCGATACCCAGTCCCTAAGGAGGTGTAAAGTGGTTGTGTACAGATTCACGAATTCCGAAATATTTCTTAGGTCTATTGAGATATATAATTCACTTTCACGTCTAAAAGCTTTAAATATAGTCGGGAAAATCCCCGATTCAAATATTTTTCAATATTAAACTTCCCAGAGGTGTAAGGTATTGCTAAAGTTTTCAGGAATTACGAAATTTGTTTAGGTTTAATGAAATCACATTCGCTTTTACTTCTATTGAGTCTTCTATTAAAAAAAATACGTAAATAAATAAAAAAATCTGCCAACAGTCTGGGCGCAGCTTTATTATTTTTTGGTTAAAAGTCCTAAACGCGTTTAATGCTGAGAGCGGTGTATGTTACTGTGTGCTACTGATAAACTAAAAAATAACGTTTCACATAGCCTTCTGGTTATTCTTATGAAGTAATGTAAGGAAAATTCAGTACATTTTCTACACTATCTATCGCAATGTGTAAGAGAAAAGAAATCACCGTACGTAGCTAGACAAACGCACAAGCTCCACTCCAGGCAAAGTTTGGAATCCAAGAAGCTCGAAACTTTGCCTGATGGGGAGCTGAGTTTTTCAATTTAGCAAGTTTGTTACCTTCAAAGAAAATTACCATTACCAAAATAATTAACAATCCAATTGGTCATAGCTCCATTTCACAACATTGTTTTTATGGTTTGAGCCTTAAGTAGCATGTCTTTTATTCTTCTCCATCGTTAGACAGAAAAATATATCAACAAGAGAACTATGTAATAAACATAGGTTAAAACCACGATCTAGTTAAGCTGCGTGAAAAAACCACAAAAATTTTAATTATTAATTAATTTTTAATTATTAGTTAATTTTGTGAATAATAATGTAGAAGTGCTGAAACCGCTCGTGTATCTAGTTGATAGATAGATCGATAAATATATTTATTTCGAGATGCTAACATTAGTGAATAATAAATATTTGATTTGGGATGGTATAGAAATTAGACAAAAGGTCTTTACAACTTAATTATTACTATTTGAATGCTTTGGCAGATATCAGTTGATTATAGGTAATGTACGGGAGAAAATTCACAAAACCCGTTAATTCACTTACATCTAACTTAAAACTAAACTTAGTGTACAAATTTTCTCTACAAATTATGTATTGTATGTATTCTTAAAAGTGTACATACGAGTACAATTTTATTAGCTCAGTGCTTACTGTCTATACCAAAGTTGTAAAGACATTACGTCTAAACTCTAAATGAAAATTAACTGAATTATCGAACTGTATCAAAATTTAAGAAATAAATATATATATCTATCTAAAATTAGTGTATCTTACTAACTATGAATTAAATTAAAGGAATAGTAAAGTCCTGTTGTATCGTTTTAATCGATAAAAATTTCTGTTATGAGAGGGTTGTTGCAATCTTCACATTTTCTTACAAATTTTAATAGTAATTCGCCTGAAATCTCATTTATTGTTTTAGTTTTAGCTGCTTCATGTAGTCGGCTGGTGGAAAAATACCAGGGTTTGTTTAATATTTTTTTTTAGACATTTGTTCTGGATGATCTGCATTTTGTTCTTGTGCACTAAGGCACAATCATTCCAGATTGGTGCTCCATATGTGAGAGCAGGCTGCATTACTGCTTTATAAATAAAGAGTTTACTATCCTGGGACAAATGAGATCTTCTAGTGTATCTAGTTGGATTCTAGTAAGTGTTTTCTTTTCCAGATGGCAAAAATCTACAACCCCAACCGGTTGAAAAGGAAGAATTACTATTCTGGATCCGGATCTATTGTTTGGGTTTTTTTTGGAAATAAACAGGTAAATATTATTTTTATTTTTCTTATTTTGGAAGATGTAAAAGTGGAGGTCACAAAAATGTAGTCTGAAAAATAATAGATGGCCCTGCACCGAAATTTATTTTCCAATCCCAACATTCGCACATTTCTTTTCGAGATGCGGGGCGCATTTATACGGCGTTTCGAATAGTCTCGCAAGCTAGCCGTTACGTCTTCGAGACATCTTTTTGAGATTCTAGCACATTGGACCACGTAAAACTAGAACTAGGGTAGATGCACCAATAGTCGGCCATGCTCCTATAGTCGGCCATTTCTTCAGAAATTTAAAATTATTAAATGTTGTGAAGACGATTTCCAGGCAACATGTTTTTTCCTTCTATCTATGTTTTCTTTTGAACTCGACATGCATGACATGAAGTCAGTCAGTGCTTTTGTTGTAACGTTATAATAGGTTCATTGTGACAAAGTCCGTAAAACTGAGTGTTGGTAAAATAATTTATAAGATCGAAGGGTTTTTTTTATTACCAATACTCCATAGTTTTAAGAATTACGACTAGGCTGTGCGGTGATTGTGAATCAAAAGTATTTAAATTTTCATACTTAATCATAAAATTGTTAAAAAAAGGTTAATATTAGTACACTTTTGGACGTGGCCAACTTTAGGAATCACAATTCTGATAAGTTCCTAAGCTCGGCCAGCTCTTTCTGAATTTAGCAGAACACATGTTGATCCGTCTATCGCCGGCACGACGCGCCTTTCCAATAACATTTATTGCCCAAGGTGTGAATTCGGTTTTTTCCGTGTTGTAAAAGCGGCATTTGCAACACCGACATTTTTTAGTGTGTCGACATCTGGGAGCTTACATCCTTTTTTTGCTACAGTAATATATATATATTTCTTGCGAGATCCTTTTCTTAAAATTATTTAGTCGTCCTTCATTCTTCGCCGCATCGCGTTTTCTCTCCGTGTTCACTACTTCCAAGTTTTAATATATTTATCGAAAATCAAGTGTTTCTTAATTCGTTCAAAATAATTGGTTTAATTAGTTGTGTAGGAGTTTGCGAAGTTATTAGTGATAAACAGTGTCAGAACATCAATTTTGGAACTCTTTTAGCGAATCTCGAAAAAATAATGTCAAAACCTATAAAACGTCCAATCTATCAATAGGATGCAAATAGCATGAGGAATGCTATTTCTGCCCATCGAAGTGAAAATTTAAGTATTCGGGAGGCTGCAGTTAAATTTGGAGTACCTAGATCAACGCTCCAGGATCATCTGCTAGGAAAAGTCCCGGAAGGATGCCAAGAAATGGGTCGCGAAACGATATTGACCCATGCGGAAGAAATTAAAATCGTCAATTGGTGCATTTCTCTGGCTAAATGTAGATTTTGCTTAAAGCCAGAAGAGCTTCAAAACACCGTGCAAGAAATTATGAAAGAAGATAAACGAAAAAATCCTTTCAAGGACGAAGTGGTATACATCTTTCATAAAACGATATCCTCAGCTTTCTTCCCGTATTCCAGAATCAATTTCGAAAGGGCGCGCTGATGTTACCGAAAAAGGACTACGCGAATGGTTCAAAGATCTAGAATCATACCTTTCTGAGCACGGAAACATGGAAATACTTCTGGATTCACGGCGAGTTTTAAACGGGGACGAAACTGGTGGTTTCAATGTGTCCAAAACTGGTAAAATTATTGCTTCAAGAGGATGGAGAAACAATTACCAAGTAAATATGGGTAATGAAAAAGAAGTCCTCACCGTTTTGTTAGTTTTCACAGCCAATTGAGATATAGCACCCCCAATGGTAATTTTTCTATAGGTTCGACCACCTAGAGAAGTCGTGAGAAGTATGCCAGTTGATTGGGTCTTCGGAAGCTCAGAATCGGAATGAATGAAAAGGGAAACTTTCTTCGAGTACGTGGCAAATTCGTTTAAAAATTGGTTGGAAAATCAAAAAATTCAGAAGCCGTTTCATCCAAGAACATTAATTTCTCAGGGAAAACGAAAAAGGAACAAAGCTGAAGGGTCTCCTAGCGCAATATCATCCTTACAATACCAACAGTTCCTCCTCAATAAGGAAAACATAAAAAAAGAGACACAAGATGCGATTAAACAGCGTAAGGACAAGCGAATTAATAATCGAGAAAATCAAAAAAAATCCTGGTAAAAAGAGCCCGTAGGAACACGAATAATATATATATATTTGTGCTTGATATAAATTTTTTGATATTATAATAATCTTATGATAAACCAGCTTTTTTTCAATAATATTCTAAATAACAAATATATTTCGGTCACATGACTCCATTATTTTGTAGGCTCATTATGAAGTGGCCGACTACGGGATCTAACATGGCCGAACTTAGGATTTTTGTGGCCGACTATAGGAAAAACTGCACGATTTTAGAATAATATTTTGTTTACCAAACTTATTGTATCAAAATTTGTTTCAACTATGTGTTTCTAAAAATTTAAACCATTGACTGTCATTTAACCTTATACAGAAATTGATTCAATTTATTCAGTAAAAATTGTAATGAATATTATATCGGGATCTAATTGGCCGACTATTGGTGCATTCACCCTAGTATCTATTACACTCAATACCACGCTGTCAAATACGCTGTCACGCTGTGAGATAGTGGTAATCGCCAAATTTTTTATTGTCATATTATTTTATTTGCTCTGTACTAGGTCTATTTAGACACCCAAAAAATTGACTTTTTCGTAAAATTTTTTTAGTCAAATATTTGACAACATGGCATACAGTGTAATACTAGCTAAAAATGCATTTAAATTGTTACTTCAGACGAAAACTATAGCCATAGCCAGCATAGGGACAGCACTGAGGAGGTCATTACCGTATATCTACATTAAATGACACAGGTGCTAGGACTGTACCTTCCGAATCTCCACATTTTCTAGGACTTGGGATGTCGTCAATTTTAACTACTTGCTGTCTATGCGTCTAAATAACTGCGAGTAAGAGGTAGTACTATCACCCTGTTCCAATTGTTTCCAGTTTTAGTATTAATGTATGAAGGTTACCCGCGGCCGGATCCACCGCACGCGACTACCCCATGGCAACCCAATGGATAATATCAGGGCTAGTAATTCTTAAAATAAACTCACCAAAATCGTCGGTGACGGCAACAAGAAGGGATCAAATCTGTCTCTGCAATCCTTTTTAGCTTCTTGTCGTTGACCACATTTTTCTCGACACAGATAAACTCTTAGAACCGACACAAAACCACCAAGGACACCACAACTTGTCCGAAACCGTATCACAACGACTTCCTCCCACTAAAACGGGTAAAACCACCCCCGAAAAAAAAAATACTTGAACACAACAAACTCACAAAAACTTTTCTTCACTTTTCCTCCTTTTTGCTATCCACAAAACCGAAAAAATTTTCCCTCCGTTTTATTTTCCCACAGTTTCCCGTCGAGGTTTATTCTTCGTTTTATTCCGCTATTCCGATTTTCACACGAAGCACAACAACAAAGCGGCACATAACGCCACGAAGGTCACGGGATGTCTTAAAACTCTTATCTGGGCACGTGATGCTGCGAGAAGGCGAACGGACCAAAAGCCAAAGTCGGCCACCACATGAAGCGTTTTACAGGCCCAGGTACATAGCACACAGGTAGCACATCATCCGCATCGTCACGTGTGCTCCGTACTACCAACATCTCACGTCTGGTCTAAGCATAATCCAAAGCTTTTCATTCATGAAAAAAACCGTTCTCGTTCTCGAAGAAGGAAGACCGTCTTCTTATTGCAGTGGCCCGTCGCCCGGCGGGTGGTTGTTGAGTGGGTGACTGGGCGTGGGGTAGTAGTCGACGGGCGGACGTCGTTCAGGTGCAATGAGCTTTTCGGTTCGGCACAGCTCAAAAGTAAGAGCGGTGGTGTCTGTAGACCGCGTCGCCACCTGAGGAGCGTTCGATAAAAGTGTGTCTAGTCGTGCGGGCACGGATCAGCGGAAGGTCGAACGGGTGGATGAAGGTGTCCGTGGTGTTGGGGGTGGCGAACCGCAAAAAGAACAGCACCGAAATTGGGCCGGCGAAAATTCTCAACCCCCCTGATACGACAGCGCGTAAAAACTTTCACCAGTAACGACGACGTCCGAATACCGACTTGAAGTCGATGCTGCAAAGTCGACAGTGGCCGGGGTATGGCGCTACGTGGGGGTGGTTAGAAGGCCAAGGAACTACAAACTGGCAGCTTTCGAACTTCACAACTTTCTTCTAATTTTTTATTTTTTTAATTTTATGTTATTTTCGCGCGCTATTACTTTATCACTCACACTTTTAACAACCAAAAGGATCTTTACAGTTCGGATGGCGCCAGCTTACTGTCTTCGAAATACTGCACGCTGATTGGTTCAGTTTTCGCGCGATAGAAAAAACCGCGGGAAAATTCTAGCACGTGACCCGCGAAATTGTTCACACTAACAGATGGCGCTAAGTACTTCCGGTCGCGCGGGTCTTTATTCAGTTTCAAATTTCACTTCCAAATACACTACACAAAACCACTGCACAAACACTTCGTTGTGAATGAGGGTTGGTGTTGGGGGATGGCGGCAGCTGTTCTCGAATAATTGTAATAATCCCTTGGATAATGTTCGACGTAATTAAGAGCAATTAAAATTCCAGTTAAATTAGCTCATGCGATGCTTCAAACCGTTGACGAACACAGTCAATGGTTTTCGTTGCGTTCGGTGTACGCGTTTTCTTTTTAATTAACTTGTTTTTGGTCAAATAGTTTTAATTAGAACTGATTAACAATAAAGTCGACCGTGTGATTTAACAATAATTTCGAATAATTTCTTCTCGGCAGAGAAGTAGAACGCACACGCACTGAACATCAAATTGTAAAATCGACGTTCAGCTATCACCGACATCCGTTCTATTTGACTTGGCGTCGTTAACTGAATGAAACGAAAATGTTCACCGCGATTCTTCTCAAAGCGGGGCGAAACACCAACAAATTGTGGTGGCCAACATTTTCCTCCTGTCCTGTACAAAGTGCGGAGCACTGACAATTATTTTGTACAGAGTGCGACACTACATGCAGCCGTCCTGTTCCTTCTCCCGCTCAATTACAATCTCACCGATTTCATTTTATTGTTGTTGGTGTTGTTGGTGCATAACGCCGCGCATCAGATGTCAACCGAAAAAGGAGCATTGCGAAGAACAAGAAGAAGAAGTCGAATAACACAACACCAAGTGTACATAAACTTGCATTGCATTACCCCTCTTAAAATAGGAAGCTTAAGCAATACCTAACCTAAAAAAAACTGAAAACGGTTAAGTGTGCGTGCTGTGTTCTAACCGTTTTTCGTGCAGAACTCCCAAAGAGTCCATGCGGGCCGGATGCAGTCAGCGCTTAGCTCTTTCGTGCTCCGTTTTCGCGCTCCCCTCGCTCGTTTTGCATATAAACAAAGTTCCCCGACTGCGAAACGATGCAAAACCTGTGTGTCACGACGGGGACAGGTGGGGCCCCTACATCTTCAATTTAGCACCTCGCCGCCTACACTTTGCAAGAAGCAACTGCCCGAAAACACGCATACACTCAACCGTCGGAATTATTTGTAAAGTTGAGTTTGGCCAACGAATAAAATTTATTGGCGCGCATACAAACAAACCGAACGAAAGAAAACCACCAACAAAAGTTGACCTCATACTCCGTCGCGCGCACAGCGTATGGATTGTGGCAGTCTTGTGCGGGGGTGAGTAGCTCTAATTGCACGTAATTAAACGCGCACGTAAGTAATCTCGCGTGCACTAAGGCCGCCTGGCATCGTACGCCGCGATGACTTTGCGCGTCCTCCCCCCTCCTCGTTTGCACCGATCAGACCAGCCATGCCATGTGCTCGAGCCGTTGAGGATTGTCCGATTCTTAGAGAGCGTGTCACACTAAAGACACACTTTTGGGGGTGGTGTGGTGAATGGTGGGTCGAAGTCGGCCGAAGGTTTTTAAGTTTTTGGGCGGATTTTCTTTTCAAATTGACTTCCCGCCCGAGTTCATGCGGCTCTGTGCGACGTGAGACCGGGGTTTTTCGTATATCCGGCAACGGAGAGAAAATAAACGGAACCGAAGAGGAGCAACAAAAAAAAAAAAAAAGGGCGACTTGTTGAAAATGAAAAGATTTTCTTGTGGGAAGTGGGCCAAGTTTAAGCGTGCGGCGAAACTTGAGAAGATGAAGCAACGATGGAAGTGATGGCGCGAACTGCGAATTAGATTAAACGAAATCGCAATGTGGTTTTGTTAGTAATGTGGATTTGATGGAGCTGTTGGATATTATCAACAATGTTCATTAATGTTGTTGCTATGAACGAGTAGGTGTTGATAGGAGGAGAAATTAATGACTAGAATGACCTTAATTAATTTTTCAGTTAAAAATGTTCAAGTCTGTGCATTTCGCTCTGAAGGACTGGTCCATGCAACTGAAGATCGTATCAAGAAAAATCTATTAAAGGAAGCACCAGTTGAAAAATGAGGTACAGTAGAACCTGCAAAAGTGACCACCTTCATAATGTGACCATTTGCCTGTAGTGCCCAAATTTCCTTTTCTTACAGTCCGACATTCGCATTTTCCACATAAATTAACTCGTATATAGTGACCATCTGCTTATCGTGACCATTGACCACTTTTTATTGCACAATTGTCTTTTATGCGCTTTCGATTCATATCTTGTAATGTGACCATCAAATCGAACAAAAAATTTTTCATTTGTTCGACATTGTTTAGAAGAAACGATGAAAATTCAAAGAAAACTTGCGTGAACAATATCAAGAAAAGAAAGATTGAGTATTTGATATCAATCAGATTTCCAATGTACTCGTAAAAGACGAGCGACTGATTTTAGTGAAATTAATAAATTAACGGTAGCTTGGTTCAGTTTTCCGGACCAATGTTGCAAGAAGTCGCCTTGAAATTCGCTGCGGAATTTAATTTTCCCGAATTCAAAGCGTCGTCCGGCTGGCTTGATAGTTTCAAAAAACGTAACTGTATTTTACAAAAAGTTCTCATTCGTGATGCGAATGAGATAAGTTTAGATGTCGTTAACGATTTTCGCGATAAATTTTCGGGACTTGATAGTGGTTTCAGTCGCGAAAATATCTTTAACGCTGATGAATGTGGCCTATTCTTGAAGGCAACGCCGAATCGAACTTTGGCTATCAAAGGAGATACCTGTAAGAGTGGAAAAATGTCCGAAGAGCACCTCACGGTTTTACTTGCAGCTAGTGCAACAGGAGAAAAACTAAAACCACTGGTCATAGGAAAGTCCCAAAAGCCCAGGTGTTTTAAAAACGTACAAATGAGAAATCTTCCTGTGCAGTGGAAAGCTAGTAACAAGGCATGGATGACTTCAGAGTAATTCACAGAGTGGCTGGAGGATGTAAACAGAAAATTCAAAATGCAAAAAAGGAAAATTTTAATGATCATCGATAATTGCCCTACCCATCCAGTAATTGAACACTCATCGAATGTTGAAGTTTGGCTACCGCCAAATACCACTTCGGTATTGCAACCCTAAGATCAAGGAATAATTAAAAATTTTAAAGTATTTCACCGAAAGCCACTTCTATCTTAACCTAATTTCAAAATGTGAAACGTACTCCTTAGAATCCATTTCTACAGCTGCATCAAAATTCAATGTATTGGAAGCAATTTTGTGGATAGGAGATGCGTGGAAGAAAGTTTCAGACGAAACCATTATAAACTGTTTCAAAAAGGCTGGATTTTCGATTGAAAACGAAATTATTGGAAACGAAGAACACGAAATTATTGGAGACGAAATCGAGTAACTGCAAATTGGAGGTTTCGATATGCATAGCTATTTAGAATGTGACTAATAACTGTTTGACAAAGCTTCTCCCCAGCCGAAGTCTTCACATGTGTTTTGTAAGAGAATAGTGTTACAGGTGCCCTGAAATGAAAGAAAAGAATTAGTTAAGTTGTTAGAAGGAATGTAATATTGTTTACCTTTTTGATTTTCTGGATGCACCCAGTGGGAGGCCTATTTATTCACCTTCGCTCCGCATGGCACCTAAAAAGATAAATCGTACGCACGCATTAGAACGTTGCAGGTAAAATTGAGGACGAGACGGAAGACAAGCTGGTTAATGAGGAAATAAATATTTCGAATCAGCGGAATGTAAATTATAATTTAGGATGAATTAATTAATTAGGATTAGGTTAGGTTAGGGACTACCAGATTAGGTACGAGCTAGGATACGACGACACACTAACCCCGCCAAGAGGGCGATAACATCGAAGGCTGCCGTCAACCTGGAAGAGCCGGAACTCCATACTTACATGTCGGTGCTCGAGGCTACGCCACCCACTGAAAATGAAATCGTCGGACCGCGCACTCACAATGTCACCTTTGAAACACTCAAACGTAAACAACCAGAAACGTCATAAGCCGCAGTGCAAACAAACAACATGGACGAGTGCTGCGCAAACAGCGAGAAATTGCGAGTCGATAAGACAGACCGGCGAGGGTTGAATCCAGGCTAAATCGTCGTTGGATAAAAAGAAAGTTTACGCACCTGAGGGAATGACCTGGAGAAAGCGAACATTGACCCGTGAAACGGGGATTAGCCGTTTTAAAAAAGCTCAACAGAGATTTCGCGGCAAGGAAAGACCCGAAAAACGGTCTCTTTTGATAGTGCAATCCAACCGAGTAGACGTGCGAGAGAATCTACAACGAGGAATACGAGGCAGAGGGAGTTTTTCTAAACATCGCTAAGCAATTCGATCACAAGTCGGTGACGAGTGGTATAAATCCGTAAAAGTGAGGAGGAACAGCGAGGACAATATCTGGACCGTCGTCGAAACGGCCACCAAATTTGGAGCGAGCGGAGAGCCGGTGGGAGGCAGCACTGGAAGCGGAATTTCGATACCTTCGCTGGAGAAGAATCACCAGAGGCGCCCTAGATTAAGGTAGTATCGAATGATCAGGTTAGAAAGATAAGTAGCGAAAATCGTTAGGACACACTAGCATATATCATAGTCTTGAATTAAATATTGTGTGATATGAACGAAACTTTGGTCTAATTCATTAAGTGTTTGTGACGTTTTCCAGCTTGACTTCCGTCGTTTTTTTTGCGTTTAGTATATTCTATAGATAATTTTCCCGATCCAGTGGTTCGGCTTGGGAAAAGCGAGTGAGAACGGGTTCCTTAAATTCGGAACCACTGGCGCCCACGACCCTTCTCTGGGTTTGGCCGGCAAGGACCCGTTCGTCCCCCTTCGTGCCAGGGGGATTTCGATTGCGGTTTTCCACCGATATCGGTTAGTAACGGCAGAAAGGCCGCTTCCGTAGGGCGAACCGTAATAATAGTCCAAGTAACGTAGAACAGGATGTGAAAATCAGTGACTACAGCGATAGTGATTTAGTTCCACTGGAGCAGATGAGACCACTAACTGCAACTCGATAAAATAGTGACCAATTTCGCAAAAGATAAACTTTCAGCAATGTTGATACCAATTACCGAAGCGAAAACTATTCTTACCGAATAAATATTTCAAACAAAAATTAATCAGTATTTAAAAAAATAATATGCATATAAAAATTAATATTTCTTAACAATAACCGAATTCCCAACTTTTTTTTAATTTTTATAGTAAATATGTATACATATAAGTATGTAAAAAAATATTTGCTACGTTAACGTCATGAATTATTATTATTTTTTTGTTTTATGTTGTGTTTTTGTTTATTTTTTATATAATAAAACTATATAAATTTGATTAATTAATTTTTTTTAAGCTGTGTATTGTGACCACTATGTAAAGTGACCAATTTTGCGTGGTCCCGACAGTGGTCACTTTAAACAGGTTCTACTGTATTTAAGTGAAATCCGGAACAGCAGAATGGCGACATTAGCTAGAAGATTTAGTGCCAGTCGACTACTACAGCACGTTGGAATTCGCGAAAACTTGAACAATACCTTACACCCCAGGGGGTTAATATCGGAAAATGCTTAAATCGATTTTGCCCGTTTATGTTTGTAGCCTTTACAAGTGAAAGTGAATTCGGTATCTCATTAGACCTAAGAAATATATCGGAATTCGTGAAAATGTACACAATCAATTTATACCCCTTTAGCGGTTTGATATCGAAAAATTTGGAAAAACCTTTCTAAGCGCTTATATAAAAAGGGGGGAAAAGGAAAATTAATTTGATAACCCGACATCTAAGTATAAAAGATTTAACGTAATTCGTGAAAATGTGGAAAAATAATTTTCACGGACATTTATTTTACTCCATCTTTGTACGCCTATGATTATCTGAACTCTTTTTTTTCAATTACTCTAGTAGCACATCTACATATACGTACTTAGTTTCAACTTTCTAGCATAAGCCGTTTCTGAGACATGAGAAACTACCCCCACCTCTGTACCTTGCTACCACTATTGAATTTTTTTAGGGTTTCTCTATAGTGGCTCTTTTTAGTTGTCAAATTTACTTTATTATTTTTTAATAATAAAGTATTGTGATCGACCTGAAATTTCAAAATAATTTGCTACCCTGAAATTTTGTATTTTCACGTTTTAGGACTAGTAGACCCCAAAAAAGCAAAAAAATGTCCGTCTGTCCACCGTAGACGCCGTCGCTGTACGTCATCCGCCGTACGCAAAACCGTTTGAAGGCGCATAGCTCATAAACCCGTTGAGATACTAAGTTAAAATTTTTTATGGTGAGTAGACTGGGTGGTATCTTTTTTGTGGGTGGGGGTGTAAGAGGGGAGAAGGGGGGCGCGATTTAGACGAACAATTTTGGTTTCTAGATCTCAGGAACTGCTTATGGTTGGAGGTTGAAAATTGGAACTTATGTAGTACACTGATAATGGACCCATTCGAAAAAAAATTGGTGCTAAAGGTTGAGGGGTGTGGGAGTGGGGGGAAAACAATGTGTCCGAAACGTTTGAAAGCTGGGACTAAAGCATTCTAAAATCCATATCTCCTGAACTGCTAATCTCAGAAGGATGAAACTTTGTAGTTATACGAGTATTAAGGGATACTAGGAGACAAGTGCTAAAATTTTTAAGAGGGGAAGTGGAGTGTAAGGGTGGAGGGTGAAAAACTTTAGATTACAATATCTTCCGAATCAATTATACCAGAAGATGAAATTTGGCTTCTGTATATAAAATCACAAGTGGAGTCTACTGAATGGAAACATTTTGAGAGGGGAGGTGGAGTACGAAAGTGGGGGAATAACTATTTTTCAAAAAATTTAATTTTTATATCTCAAGAACCCTACCAGATATGATCCTAGAAATTTTACAGGAGTTGGGCCTAGTAGACTTTTAGCAGGAAAAAAAATGTTGGTGGTGCTGGAGAAGGGAGTGACGATGGGAGGGGGTGGAACGAAAAGAATTGTGATTTTTTTTCTCGAAAACCGCAAAGCATAGAAAGCTAAAAATTGACGACTATATAGACTGTCACTGTAGAAGTATCCTAGAAAATTTTTGATAGGGGTAGCAAGGTACGGGGTGGAGGGTGGTTTTTCATATCTCAGAAACAGCGTATGGTAGAAAGTTGAAACTTAGTATGTATATGTAGAAGTACTACAGGAGTAATTCAAGTAAAAAAAAAGTTCAAAATTTTATTGATGTACTGAGATGGAGTAATGCGGTGCAGGTCAGTATTAGACACGTTTCGGAGCTCTACCCAAAAAATAATAAAGTTGCGCCCAGACTGTTAGCTTTCTATCCTTTGCGGTTTTCGAGTAATAAACTCAGAATTTATTCTTTTCCACTCCGTCAAACCATCACCCCCTACGCACGCACCCTCAAATATTTTTTCTCTACTAGAGGACTACTGGGCCTAACTTTTGTAAAATTTTAAGATCATATCTGCTACGGTAGATAGAATGATTGGAAATAGGGGTTGGTATGGTTAACCTCTGTCAGTGCAGCCACAGTTGGGCCTATTGTGACGTCCCCCCGGTTTGACTATGATTCCTCTTCAATCCCTGCGCTTTCAATGAAGCCTAGTATTTTGCTAAGAGGAATGATCTGGTACGGTTCTTGAGATATAAAAATTTAATGTTTTATAAAATGGTTATCCCCCCACTTTCGTGGTGCACCTTAGCCCATGTCTTATCTCCTAATATTCCTTAAGGGGTAACACCACTGTAAAATTTTCAAAAAATCGATTTTTTTTTTGTTTAAAAAATTGTTTGAACCTTTGAGAAGATGGGGAAAAAAATTTAATCCATGAAGAACAATTTTTTCCTGGAATTCCGAGCCCTTTAACGAGCGCGTCAGGCTGCTTCGAATCATGTATCCATCGGAGAAGGTACTGCCTAATGATTTACCTGTTGGTTTCCAACTTCTCGAATACACTAATAGATGTCGCTAGCAACTTTTTGTGTTCCATTGGATGCATTTTCACATAGAAGTACATTAGTATAGCGTCAGTAGCGTCAGTGCATGTACAAAAAGGTCAAAAGTTTATTCAACTGGTAAGAAAATCCTAAATATAACAACGGATATCAATATATGTAATTTTAATGATGAACTGACTAACATACTACGGATTATGAAGGTTCTGGAGATGGATATTGGTGTCCAATGCTACAATTTTTGTGTCGAATCCGATGCTAAGCAAATCCAGTATGCTGAGCGTTCATTGACAGATGCGGCAAAAGAGGCGCGCTCTAGCATTAAATCGTCGAGGAAAAAGATTGAGCGGGAATATTCCAACGTTGAAGAGCAACTTTATAGTCCTGGGGTTGCAGATTAATGGTAAAATTTATAAAAAGTAAAAGTTTTCATTTTTTCATGTCTATAACACATTTCAAAACTTTGAACGCGTTTTTCTCGAAACACGATTTTTGAAATCGGCACTCTACACTGCGAGCCGCAGAACGCCTAAAATGTAACATGCCTCGGGAGAATAGCTCTAGTGCCGCCATTTTGTAAAATTTTTCACTGAAGTTTTTATTATTATCTTCCCTAAATATTATTAGTTTTTTTCCTTTCCCTCCATTAAAAGGCCCTTAAGACAATCGTTCAGTAGATAGGGATTTTAGAATGTTTCAATCCCAGCTTTCAAGCTGCCAAACCCCTTCACTCAATCGATATTTTTTTGGAAATGGGTCCACTATCAAAGCTCTATATAAATTCCGAATTTGAGCCTTCTGGCGTAAGTGGTTGCTGAGATCTAGGAACCAAAATTTACCGTCTAAAACGATCCCACCACCTCCCTCTTCACACCCCCAACCCTCAATTTCAATTTAATAGCTCAACGGATTTGGGAGATATAAGCCTTCAAACGATTTTGCGTACGGTGGTCGACATACGGACAGACGGACTGAAATTATTTTTTGCTTTTTTTGGTGTCTACTAATCATGAAACGTGAAAAAAAATTGCAGTGTTTGTGGTCACAACACCGTATTATTGAAATAATAAAGTTAAACAAACTAATTTAAGTTTATAAACTGACAAACAAGTTTAAAAAAAAATCAAACCAAAAAGTTAAAGGGGGCGGAAGTTATGTTTACCTAAAGATGACATGTAAACCTTATGGAGGGCAGAAATTGCTCCTTCCTCCTTAAGGGGGTCGGTGCAAAAAATATGAAAAAAAATTGATTTTTTTTTTAATTATTATTCTACACTCATTTCAGCACATCACACAAAAAACCGTACCTTTTTCGGGTAATGTGAAGTGACTCAAATTTTACTCTGAAGTGGGGGAAGGCGAATATGTCACTGCATGTACTTTTTTGTTTTTAGGCTCTCCTGAAAAGTAGTGCTTTTTCAACTTTCGGTACTCGTTTCTCAGTAACTACACACTGTAGCGTCTTAATTTTTTTTTAAATTTTTTGTGGTAATATTGACTAGCTTTGTATATGAGCAAATTAACATATCTCATGAAAAACTATCATTTTTTCAAATATGAAAGAAGAAAAACAGTAAAAAACTTTATTCATTCCCTTTTTCTTAAATATCTCGACTTTTAGTGAAAATTTTATAATTTACACATGTACTAAGCTTTTAAATACACTAACCAATAAGTGTGCAAACTGACAGACAAACTGACTGTTGCGAAAGTGTGGAAGCTGAGATTCAGGTACCGAAACATAACGCGTTTCGCCATACAAAATATAGGAGCTAGAAATTTGCAACGACCCCCTTAAGTAAATTCCGGTATCACTCAACTGTTGGCGCTGCGTCTATTATGCCGATTTATTGCCAAAACGGGTTTACAGGGGCGTGAGGTTGGCTTCGTCAAGTGATTTTGCCCGATTTTTACCGGTTTCCAATGTAGGTACGTGCATTTAAAGTACACTCGAAAATTTTCTTGATCCAACTTTCTTTCTTTCTTAAAATCAATAAAAATCAAGAGATTCGAACAGTGGCGGATCCAGACTTTGCTGTTGGGGGGGGGGGGGACATTTTTTTGATTTGGCTATTTTGTTTTATCAAGTTCTGTGTGAATTTAGCTACATAGACTGCACTTAGCAAAAACGGGATCATATTGTTTTCATCTTATTATGGGTCATTCCATCAAGAATCGCCAAAGTTGTGACCTTTTGAAAATGTTTGTACTTGAAGAACTAGTGAAACAAATAATTGAAATTCCAGTTTTTGTTTCTAACTAATAAAAACAACAACAATCTTTAAAATAAGCCCTACTTTATTATTCAAGGATAAAAATTACCAGAGATATGAATTTTCAAAGAGGACTCGGACATCTTTTTTGGGAAATATTTAACATACTATAACTAACAAAAAAAATAAGATAGAAAAAAAACTTGAAATCATATTTTTTTTTACTAATTATTCGAGTACACAAATTTTCAAAAGAATCGGCGATGATAAGGTCACACTTTTGGCGATTCTTGATTAAATGACCCTTTTTCTATAAAATAATTGAGAACGACTACAATGTTCTTCGATTTTTTTGACCCCGATCCCATTGAGATCCCAAGTTAATTTTTTGGTATGATTTGAAAAACAGTATAACCTACAAAATATAAAAAAAAAAAAAAAAACGTTTTGAGATATTCAAGGATAAAAGACAAAATCATTATCCTTGAAAAAAATTTCAATGATAATTTTTATTGCGACAACCTTCCCCTTTAAAATAAGCCATATTTTATTATTCCAGGATAAAATTTACCAGAGATATGAATTTTCAAAGAGGACTCGGACACCATTTTTGCGAAAACTTTAACTTACTATAATTAACAAAAAAAATGAGATAGAAACAAAAAATTTAATTTCAATTATTTGTTTCACTAGTTCTTAAAGTATAAAGTATAAAAGTATAAATTTTCAAAAGAATCGGAGATGGTACGGTCACAAATTTCGTCATTTTTGGCGGTTCTTGATGGAATGACCCTATTACCTACGCAATATGTTGTCTTCTAGTCTTTTTATCATAGTGCGTTTACACTCACCCTTGAGACGAGCCTCTACTCCCATCAGGCCATTGCAAACCTGTTTTCGTCGGCTGTGGTCTTTGCTGTGTTGAAAATAATTTACACTCAACATGCCTTTGCGGCGCAACTTGCCTATAAGTGCGAAACGACAGAAATACGATGAGGTGCGAATTGTGGGGTACCACAGTTCATTGCATGTGTGTACACATATGGAAACGTGCGTCGGAGAAAAAGTTGAAGAATGTTAGACTCTTGCGACTGCACGAGCCATCTGATTGGTTGATTTTATGGTGGGGATAGAGGCGCGACTCAAACGTTGAATGTATGGTAAATCCACCATCATGGTTCTGTTCTGTGCTTCGCATTGCACCGTAGAACTACAGTAAAAGCTAATTACAGTCCACATTGCAGTGGAGTAAAAAAAATCGGAGAACGGTTGAAGTAAAATTCGGAATTGGTCTTGGGGGGGGGGGGGTGGCGGCCGCCCCCTCCGCCCCCCCCCATGTATCCGCCAATGGATTCGAATCTCTTTATATCTTTAATCTTCATTAGAAAGGAAAAAAACCTGTTTTTATTATTTTAGTTGGAACTCTTTGTATTAGTCGGTTTCTTCTTTATATTAGGTTAGGCATTTAAGTATAAGGGTCCATAGAAATCAGTACCAAACCATGGACCATTTTCCGCAATAGCATGAAGCAGTCTATTCAAACACTTCATTAATTTTTCTCGTACTTTGTTAAGGTGGCCTTATCAAGAGTTCGATGTAATTTCCATCAAAACTCTCCGGCAACTATACAAAACTCGACTGGTTTTTCAAAACCAAACGCAAATGAATCACTTGAAGAACCCCTGGAACGATAGAAATAGATCGAACCCTTTCGACCCTCTCCAGAAAACCTGCAATTATTCCGCACACTACAACACCGAATCGTTCGTTGTCATTCGTTTCGATGTCGTCGGTATACGTTAACTTCTTTCCAATCAAATCCGAGAGTCCTCCTTGCGATTAATTAATCAAAAATATGCAAATTGCTCGAATACAAATTCAAATTATGAAAATGAAGTTTTGCCTATCCCCTTTCGGTTTTGCCCTACCTTCCGAACAAATACCCGAAGCGTCCTATAGACGTTACGATAGGATACACTTTGCGATATCCTTGGCGTAACAGTGAGGACAGGGAGATAAATTAATTTCAAAGGGTAACAACATCATCAGACTTAATGCGCACTAAGGATAGGTAAAGTACGCAATTTTTTCCGGTCGCTCCTTCCCCGCAAAATAATTACAGAGTAAGTTCGATGCGCGATCGTCAAGACTATAATAGCGTGTGAAGGATTTATTCGATACGTTCACATACGTGATTATGCGAAGAATCTCTTCCAAGTGGTCGAATTCTTCGAAGTCTCGTCGATCTCATTGCTTCAAATTCGTTCGATTTTGCATTGATTTATTGGTCTTAATTGCAATCGGGGCGCTTAATGCGCTGTTTTTTCGGGGCGGCTAATCAAAATGCAAGCAACTCATTATAATGCAGTCGGTCCATGCCACTTATCCGCCAACTGCAATTATAATCCTTAGCAAGGGTTCGACTTAAGCTGGGTTTGAGATTCGACGGGCGGTATCTTATTGGACGCTGTATAGCAAAAATGGAGAGTTAGACGCGAAATTATAAACGGAATTCGCATCTCATAATTTTTGTCGAACGAAGCTCATTTTTAATTGCCATAAATCATATCTTGATTTATTTTCGTGGATTATTAAGTGAACCTTTGGCAGAACCCTGATTATGGATTATTTTTTTATGCAAGAAAGATATTTAATACGAGGCGGTATTCAGAGAAGAAATACGAAAAAAAGGTTTATTGACTTGTAGTCAATTCTAAGTTAAGGTTAAGCTAAAATGTTAATTTATTTTACGAATAACTCTGCAAAGAACAAGGGCAAGTGGTATACGATCTTACAGTATTAAGACGAATATTTTAAATTGCTAAGTCCCAGCAATAAACGTGGCTAATGCCATTGATACCCTACTGAGATTTATGTAACAATATCGTCAATATCATCAACGCATCAAGGCACTGGTTTCTACTTAGTATGAACACCGATCATGACATAAAAATCTGCCAACAGTCTGGGCGCAACTAAATTATTTTTGGATAGAGTTCGGGAACGCGTTTAATGCTGTAATGCGTGTAGATTACTATGCAATTGACAACCTTTAATATAACGTTCATAGTAGTCCTGGTTATTCTTTAGGTTGTCAGCCGCATAGTAAACTACATCGCATCTCATCATTGAACGCGTTCCAGACTTCTACCCAAAAAATAATAAAGTTGCGCTCAGACTGTTGGCAGATTTTTTATTATTTATTTCCTTTTTTTCAATTTCAATAAAAATGTAGGGGATAAAATATTGACAGAGCCCTTTATTTATTTATTTACTATTCATCAGACCTAAAAGATTTGTCGGAATTCGTAAAAACTCTTAAGGGGAGCAAACCCTTTACAATTTTCAAAAAAACGATTTTTTTTTACATATTTCGAAAGTATAAAGCGTAACGTACGTTGTTCAAGAAATTGGGTTAGTTTGGTTTGAAAGTATGTCGTGTGTGATTGATTTTTCAAAGCTAAAATGCCAAATTATACAAAAGGAACGCGAGGTATCGTAACTTTAAACGCGATTATCTCGAAACTGCATCTTCAAAAACTGCTCGTTTTGTAGCTCAAAAAGTTATGGATCGATTTGGCTGATTTTTTTGTGAGCTTTCTGTCTATATAAATATCGGAAGGATATACCTAAAGTTTTGAGGATATCGCGTAAATAAACCGCTTTTTTGGGGTAAAAATTGTCAAAAAAATAGTCGAAAATTGAAGATTTTCTTGAAAAGCCTCGTATCTTTTTGTTTTATATTTTTTTTATACTTTTATAGGTATATCCTTTCCATTCATCTGTCAGTATTCGAAAAATGTTTTGGTTTTCAGTTTAAGATCAATAGAAAAAATATGACAAATGGAGCTCTTTTCGATGTCTCGTAAAAGACGCCTAAAGGAATACCCTATAAAGACGCCATTTTGTTTTGTAGAACAAAAAAAAATTATTTTAACAGTTGAAAGTTGTAATAATATCATGTAAATTTTTTAAAATAATGCGATAATTTTATCACCATAAAAAAAATTCATGAAAAACACTCATTTTCGGGCGTCTAAAGGGTTTGCTCCCTTGAAGGGTTTAATATCGCAAAATCATGAAATTAGTTTTTAGATCATTATATATAAAGCCCATAGAAGTAAAACCGAATTCGGAATTCGCGAAAACTTGAACAATACCTTACACCACAGGGAGTTTAATATCGAAAAATGCTAAATCGGGTTTTTCCTCGTTTATATTTGAAGCTTTTAAAAATGAAAGTGAATTCGATATCTAATTTGACCCAGGAAATATATCGGAATTCGTGAAAATGTACACAATCACTTTACACCCCCTTTGGAGCTGGATATCGAAAAACTTGAAAAAATGTTTTTAGGCACTTATATGAAGACTCTACATTTGTAAAATTATTTTGATAACTTGACATATCTAAAAGATTTAACGAAATTCGTGAAAATGAGCAAAAACAACCATTTTTACCGACATTTTATTTATTTGACCTTTGTACGCCAATTAAAATCTGAACTTTTTCTCGATTTAATTACTCTATTTACATATACGCACTAAGTTTTAACTTTCTAGCATAAGCCGTTTCTGAAATATGAAAAACCACCCCCAAAGCCGTATCCATGCTACGTCTATCAAAAAGTTTATTTTCCTAGTATGGCTTTATAGTTACTCTACATAGTCTTAAACTTTTAGGTTGCGATCACTTGCGATTTTTGAGAAATATATAAGTCAGAAATTTTTCCTTTCTATCCCCTCCCACCATTACTACCTACACTCCCACCCCCAAAATTTTTTCTCTGCAAGAGGTCTATCGAGCCTAACTTCTGTAGAATTTTTAACATCATATTTGGTACCGTTCTTGAGATATAAGAACTGATTTTTTTTTTAAAATTTAATCCTACCCCCTGCCGTGCTCCCACTCGCCACTCAAAAATTTTACATTCAATAGACTCCAGTTATTATCGTTCATACAAAACAAAATGTTATCTTCCTGGTGCAGTTGGTTCGAAAGATATCTCAAAGGGTTTAAGAGCTACGCTCCTTCAAACGCTTTTGCCGTAAATTTTTTTTATTGTGTGGTAGAACCACGTAAGGAACGTACGTACCTAACCAAAGTGAAAAAATCGTAACCCATATTAAAATATTGCATTCGTCTACCTACGGTACTCTATCAGCGTAACCCTCTCAAAGATCCAAGGAAAACCCGTAGCTACGAGTATAATAGATAGGTAGGACTGGTACGTTGGGTGGATATGGTAGGCTATGTACGTACCCTACGATGGTTAGGTATGGTCGAAACGTGTAGGTAAGGTACGTACGGTGGATGGACGAGTTGAGGTACGTAGGTAGGTACCAGGCGCGTAGCGTCAATCTTCGTAGGGCTAGCGCAACGATACGATCGCTAAATTTCGCGAAATTTTTTGATAACTTCCTGGAATTTAGCAATCGAAATCTTATTTCTGAATGAAAATTACGTGTTTATGATTATAAAATTCATAGAAATTGATGATCGTGTTATTGCGCTAGCCCTACGAAGTTTCACGCTACGCGCCTGGCTAGGTACGTACCTCGTCTAGAATAACTTGATCATAGCAAACATTTGTTACTCCTATCCAGGGTTGCCAGATAGTTGGCTGCAGAACCCGCCGGCTGCAGAAATAGCCCAAAACCCGCACGAAGACTTGTAGCCCAAATACCGCGCTCTAATTTGACATTAATCAGACCTACTTAAAAGTGTTGAACATAGTTGCGATTTCGACGACAACCTTTGCTTCAGTATTCTTAAGAAACACTGTATGTAAATATGTAAATTCGCATTTATCACAAATTTAAAAGTCTTGTCTGAAAAAAAAAATATTAAGTGCAATAATCAAATTATATTCATGAAAAATAATTTGTAATTTTCATAATTCAATGGGATCAAAATCTTCATTGAATTATCCTATATGTAAAGTTATCAGGTAAAAATAAAATATGGCTTTTTGCTTTTATAAATAATAATGTATATTAGTTAATATTACAAGATGCACATCAATATTAAATAATGTAAGAACCTCATAACAATACTTCGCTTAAGCGATCAGATCCTGAGTCTAAAGAAGATCAAGCCGCCTCCCGATTCGTGTCATACATTGTTGCATACAAGCGGTTCAACTTAATGTTGCGAGCTATCCCCGGGCTCTGCAGCGCTTATATACTGCATGTGTTGAGTCGAGAGATTTTCACCATATTCGGTTGTTTGTGTGGAATGCGCAAGAAGTAACTATTACGCGAGAAGTATATGAACCTCTCTACGATATTGCACGGTGTTGTTTTTCTCTGGAAACTTTAATACCAATAATAAGTGAGTTGTTCGGATTACCAGAGTACACATGTAACAATAACTTTAATTTTTGCAACACATGTCTGTAACCTACCAATCTAGCAAAAATACGACAGTCATCAATATTGGTAAATCGTTTATCTCTTGTATGTTATATATCGATGGGTGTCCTTAATTTGAAAGAAAGTGGTTCATTTGTAGAAAGTCAACAAATAATGAACCGATTCTAAATGAATTTTAGTTGGCAAACACCAGATAGATATCGTGTGAAGTATTATTTTTCATTAGAAAGAACCGAGAACCGAAAATTTAGTGGCTATAGGATTTGTGATATTATGTAGTTTGCAAACGTTGTATTTGAGCCGGTAACACTAGCAGATTTCACCCATGAGACGATTAAAATTTAGTTTTAAAATTTTTATATATCAACTTTTTTCCTCGTAAATCGGCTCTGTTGTAAACTGGCAAACTAACACAATTTGCGTTGGCCGAATAGCCCCAAAAACCTATAAGTAGCCTTTTCAAATTTTTACCCGCGAAGTAAATATTTAAATAGCCCAAATCGCGGTAAATAGGCCAATCCGGCAACCTTAACCCTATCCAATGTTTTGGTCTAGTGTTAATTTTTATATCATAAATGTTTTTAAAAACGTTGTTGTAGAAATTAACTCTATTACGTCTAATTTTGATTACACCAGTTTTGATTTCAAGACTTTATTTCAACAAGATTCCCTTTGCGCAACCCCAGGGTCGCTGTTATCATATATGGAAATAGTAAAGTTACTTTAAAAAAAATCCCTTAGTGAAAATAAAATGAGAAACACTGGTGAATTCTTTTCTGGCATGCTTCTCCAATAAGACCTGTTACGCATACGTGTACTCGTCTCGGAAGGCAGCGTTAATTGTCTTCGAAAAAACCGCTGTTCCAGCTTCTAATGATTATTTTCATTTCCGGCAAGGTTTTAAAAACTTGACATAGGCAAGTAAAAAATAAAAACACCCATTCTTACTTTTTATCTCACATTCGAATATCTGATTCTCATCACAAATCTATTGCCAGATAAGTACAGGGAATTTTTTTCCAGTATATTGGTGAATTTCATAAAAAAAATTTTCAACTATCTGGGCGCAACATTATTCTTTTTGAGGCAAATTCCGAGAAGTGGTTAAAGTTGGGGTACAATAGACGACAGTGGTACCCTGAATATACCAATTACGGTTTTAGGTCATAGTCCGGGAAGTGGATGGAAGACAAAGTCGAAATATAGCACCGATCATTGCATATAGCACATATCATTGATAGGTGTCCTAAAAAGTTAATTTTTCAAATAGTCTTGTGGTTAATTTTTACTTTATTATTTTTTAATAATAAAGTATTGTGATCGACCTGAAATTTCAAAAAAATTTGCTATCCTGAAATTTTGTATTTACACGTTTTAGGACTAGTAAACACCGAAAAAGCAAAAAAAAAATATATGTCCGTCTGTCCGCCGTATACGCCGTACGCCGTAAGCAAAATCTTTTGAAGGCGCGTAGCTCCCAAACCCGTTGAGATATTAAGTTGAAATTTTTATGGTCGGTAGATTGGGTGAACCCCTACGGATGGTATCTTTTAAGGGGGTGGGGGTGTAAGGGGTGATGAGGGGGGGGGGAGCGGTAAAAAACTTTGGATTATAATATCTTCCGAACCAATTGCACCAGGAAGATAAAATTTTGTTTCTGTATATGGAATCACAAGAGGAGTCTAATGAACGTAAATTTTTTGAGGGGGGAGGTGCAGCACAAAAGTGGGGGGATAGACATTTCTCAAAAAATGTAATTTTTATATCTCAGAAACCGTATCAGATATGATCTTGAAAATTTTCCAGGAGTTGGGATCGGTAGACCTCTAGTAGGGAAAAAAAATTTAGTGGTGGGGGTGTAGGGGGTGATGGTGAAAAGGGGTAGAAAGGAAAAAAATTCTGATTTTTATTTCTCGAAAACTGTAATGAGTGGAAAGCTAAAAATTTAGGATTATATAGATCCACTATAGAGACATCCTAGAAAAAATTTTTCATAGGGGTAGCATGGTTCGGGGGTGAGGGGTGGTTTTTTATATCTCAGAAACGGCTTATGCTAGAAAGTTGAAAGTTAGTATGTATATGTAGATGTGCTAGAACAAAAGCAAAAAAAAAGTTCAGATTTTTATTGGCGTTCAGGAGGAGGCTATTTGGAACGTTATTTTTTAGGTTGTCAGTCGCATAGTAACCTACACAGTATCTCATCAGTAAACACATTTCGGACTTCTACCCATAAAATAATAAAGTTGCGCCCAGACTATTGGCATATTTTTTTTTAGTTTACCTACCCCGAAACAGGCCTTGTAAGAATTTTTAATAATTACCTAAATATATAAATTTTTTATATTTCCTCTTTACCTTATCGGTAAAAATATCATCTACAATCAGGGGCAACTAACTCCCACTACTGTAAAATTTGCAAGCACACATCTTTTTGGGGCTCATAAGTTGTAGCGTATACGGCAGACACAGAAATTATCTTTTGCTTTTTTTCGGGTTTACTAGTCCTAAAACGCGAAAAATCAAAATTCCAATCTCAATTCTTTATTATTAAAAGTAAAAGTAAAATGTGTCTGCAGCCGCATGTGCTAAAAAGTTGAAACCTTTATGTCAATATTTTTTTCCCGATTTTTGCTGTGGATCCAAAAGTACATTGCCTTTTTTGCGGCTTCTAGTTAGAAAGAAAGTTAGAAAGTTAATTTTGTATGGTGGCAGATGCGTACTATTAAGTTCCGCATTTCAACTTTAAACGCATGACTCAAAAATAAGTAAGTTATGGCAGAATTGAATTGCGAATATCACAACCATTTTTTTAAATAGAGGTCTTTCTATTCTGAGGGTATTAAAATTTTGCTGTTATTTTATATGGCAATAGTGCGAGAGTGCGCTCCTGTAGACACGGTTACATTTAAAGAAAATATCTTTTAAAGAAAATAAATTGAGAAACACTGTTGTATTCTTTTTCTCGCATGCATCTTCAATGAGACCTGTAATGCAGGCATGTTTTTTAATCATTTCCAGCCGCCTTCAAGTCTAGTTCACTGAGTATCATCTAAAAGTAAAAGCCAGTAAAACAGGCATAAACACTTTCTGAGGTGGAATAAGGCCATTTAAAATTCAGTCCTCTCAATTCAGAGGACAGCACTGCCAGATGGTTGGCAATTTTGTAAATTATTTTACGTTCGATTTTGTAAAGAATTGATCGAATTGAGCATGAATAACAATAATAACCTTCTGTACGGCAAGGGGTATGTGCAAAACGTCTGGCAGTAGAACGAGTTATACTGTTCCTCCAGAAGGATGACATATTCTAATGTCGATTGTATCACGCATCCCCATACCTCTACCATGTAAATGGAGAATTCCTGAGCTCTTTCGGAACATGAAGACCACCCGAAATGCATCCACTGTACACAAGGCTAGAAGGACGCTTCAACTATGCAATTGCAAGTTGTTGCTGTCGCTTGTATTGTTGCTGTTTGTCGTTCGATATTAGAATTTGCTGTTGTGCATAAATTAGAATTAATTCCGGTAGTGGTAGAATAGGAAAATTCAATTAAAACATCTTCCGTCAGGAAAGAGGTCTGGCACGCTACACGACCATAATAAGAAAAAAAAAGTTCTTTTTAACTCTTATCGAACCGAAATCACTTTAATCCTTTTTGTCTTGGCTGATCTCGTCCAGATCGATTCCGAGATAAATTGATTTTTTGATCACTTCAGTACTGAGCGGAAAATTTCCCATTATCCTTGCACTATCCACTACGGTCCTACCTACCTAGTCCCTTCTCTCAACTATTGTTCAAATTGGCTGGCATAAAGTTTTACATAATTTCTTAATTAACTTCTTCTTACGTTTTGGAGCATATTTTAATAGCATTCAATATAAGAGCGATGCCTTATAGTTTTTGGCCCTTATTGTACGTCGAACGGGCTCTAAGAAGTATGAGGTACGAGGGCGTTGTGTTGTTTCGAATGCAAATTCTCTCTATGGTTTCGAAAGTTTTGTTCTGTAGCTAGCTTTAGTAGCCCCCGAACCGAGTCATCTTGAATTTGAGAAAATTACATTAAATTTTCGGGTAAACTTAATAATCTCGACTCCATTTTGACGACCACTGGTTAGTTCGGGCGAAGGCTGTCAGAAACACAATAACGAAGTTCCTATTTGGTTGGTACTGGAATCCTAACCGGGTATCGATTGTGTACGCAACTCTCTAAGATTCTTAGATTGGGTGGCCACCACTTCCGCCACTTCCCCCTCCGTACCACCCTTCATCAACTTAGTCCGTAAAGTCCAAAATATTCTATTATCGTGCAAGGGTATTGGGATCTTCGGTACACACATATGGAAACTTATTTGTTGATTGAACTCTAATTCAGTTTTGAAGTTTCTGCAAAATTGAAATATTTAGAAGGTAAGAAAGTTTCCATCATTTCATTATCATAGCGAAATATTCGGGGGAAATTAGGTTACGCCGTACACCTCGACACAAACTTTGGACAGAGTATGGTTGTGTGTGGTATATGTTAAAAGCGAATCCCATTGAAATCATAATTTACTTTGTATGGACAACATTATTTTAATTGGAAGTTGTTAATTCAAAATTGATAAAGTTTTCAGTGCAATTATAACATATAATACATAATGAAAGTTTTAACGACGAATATTTTTAATATATGGTAGAAAAGAGGTTAAATACATGTAAAAGCTTGCGACTGAGTTCGGCACGTCGCTAATACAATTTAAATTTTGACACTCTGCTGACATATTTTTCGAGACAAAATCGCCGTCAAATCAAAAATCTGACAACAGTCTGGGCGGAATTTTATTATTTTTTGGGTAGAAGTCGGAAACGCATTTAATGCTGAGATGCGGTGTAGGTTACTATGTGACTGACAATCTAAAGAATAACATTCCAAATAGTCTCCTGGTTATTCTGACACAGCCCTACATGAAGTAATGGGGTCTATAGAGTTTAGTTTGGAAAGTAAGGAATTCACGTTGGCGACATCCCTAGACGTTGAGGGGGCTTTCAACAACGTAACAGTGGAAGCAATTAGGGAGGCTTCAAATGGCATAGGCTTAGAGGAGGGACTGACGGGCTGGTTGACGACCTTGTTGGAAACCAGGATTGTGAGTTCGGAGAGGGTGCAAGGAAAAGTAATTAGGCAAGCCTCGATTGGTACTCCACAGGGTGGTGTCGCCCCTTCTGTGGCTCTTTGTAGTGAACGAGGTTATGAGGTTGTGACCTACGCGGATGACACAGTTATACTACAATAGTTCAGGTAAAATGTTTGGATACTATTAGGTACGGACATCTTGGAGTCGGCACTTGTACACTGAACAAGTGGGCCAAAAGATGTGGCTTGGGGGCTAATGCTTCAAAAACTGAGTTGGCTTTATTCACTAGGAAGCACAATAGCCCGGAATTCAGGCTACCAATGCTTGAAGGGGTCGAGCTGCAACTATCGGAAACAGCTAAATATCTAGGCCTGATCTTGGATAGGAAGCTGAACTGGAAAGACAATGTTGGAGAGCGTATTAAAAAGGTTTACAACGTGCTTTTTGCGTGTAGACAAGCCGTTGGAAAGATCTGGGGTATGAAACCAAATATGGTACATTGGTTGTACACGGCGGTTGCAGCACCTATTCCGACGTACGGGGCACTGGTATGGTGGAAAGCTAAAGGCAAAAAGTATATCCAAAGAGAACTGAGTGGAGTGCAGCGGAGTGTTTGTGTAATGATCACAGGGGCCCTGCGCACAACGCCAACAGCAGCACTGGAAGTTTGCATGCACCTTTTACCACTTGATATTTTCATTAAGCAGGTTGCGTCAAATACAGCGGTAAAACTATTGAGCTGTGGTCTCTTTAGGGAGAGATCCATAGGACACGGCTCCATTCTTAGGGAATTTCTGGAGGGTCCAGTCAACTCTTGTACGGATTATATGATCCTGGTAAATGATTTTATATTATCGTTTGGGGTTGTATACCCAAGCAAAGCGGACTGGGAAAGCAACAGAGAAGTGAACGAGGGAGAACTCTCGTTCTATACGGACTGTTCCAAAATGGAATGCGGCACTGGCGCTGAAGTCTTCTCTGAGCAGTTGAGTGCAAGGGAGTCTTTTAAGCTGCCTGATGCCTGTAGTGTATTCCAAGCGGAGATTCTGGCAGTGCTCCAGGCAGGTAATATCATGTTGATGGGAGGGGATATGCGGTCGGGATATCTCACTTTACATGACAGCCAGGCGGCTTTGAATGCATTGGAATCGGGGACTATCAAATCCCAGTTAGTAAAACGCTGTCGAGAAGTGCTCACGGTACTTTGTAGTCAGAATATAATACGACTATGCTAGTAACACACCAGGGAACAAACTGGCCGATGAGCTGGCGGGACTAGGATCGGCGTCAGCCGGGATGGTAGAGGATTCATTTAACAGAATCAAAGCACGTATCAGGGATTGTGCCGTGGACGCAGCGAACTCTAGATGGGAGGCGCTAACGAGCTGTAGGACTTCTAGGGCACTCTTGCCAAGGTTGGACAGACGGAAGACTAGGGAGATATTGACATGGAGTAGGGGAAGTCTGCGGCTACTCGTCGGAATACTGACAAGGAACTGCTTGCTAGGGAAGCATGCTATGCATATGGGGATCGCTGACTCTGACGTGTGCAGGTACTGCCTTGACCTATATGCTGAGGAGGACATCATCCACATTTTGTGTGAGTGTCGGGCGGTTGCAAGGAGGCTACTGTGGTTGCTGGCAAGTCTTTTCTTTATTAATCTGGAGGACCTGAGGTCGATAGGGCATGATAAGCTAGTCAAGTTCGTTAGGGATCTGGGTTGTTTAGGGGATGTTTAGTGACCTACGAGGCTCTGAAGGGATCGCTATGGGCCCTTTTGGTGCCTAGTGTGCGCGGTGGCTCAGCGCTTCACCCATTCTTAAAACTAAACTAAAACTAAACTATTCTGCTATGCCATGCCATGTTGTCAAATATTTGATGAAAAATAATGTCAAATTTTTTTTTCTCAAAATAGACTTTGTGTAGAGCAAATAAAATAACGTATCCAACATAACTCTGACGATTACACTCACTATCTGGCAGCATTTACCAGTGCAAATAGTCAAATATTCAACAGCATGGCACTAGTATTACACTGTTTGACCAAGTGGTCAAATTGCAGTAATAATCAATGCGAAATAGCGAATTTGACGGAGCGGATACTGCTAGATTAATTGGAATTCGCTATTTTGCATTGCTTAGTACTGCAATTTGACCACTTGGTCAAACAGTGTAATACTAGCTTAAATGATTTTTTGAGTCGTACAGAGTTTAGTAAATGGAGTGAAGACATTTTTACAGCATTTTTGTATGTTAGCTACATAAAGAGTCAATAGACGGTTATATTCATACTTCAAACAGCACTACGTTCTGCTCTTATCGGTAAATATTGGTGAGTAAGTGTTTAAAGGACTTTCGTGTGGCAGCTACCCAAAAGACTACCACGATTTTGCCCGCTAACGAACTTAGTCAAAATTATCCAAACATCCAGATTTCAAATTTCAAAATCCCAGCTTAAAGCAATCTTGAGTTATCGGGCGTTTCACATTTTAAGTTTTAAGTGTCTAGCATAAGCATTCCGTGAGAACCCCCAACCCCAGTACGTTACCCATATTAAAATTTTTATTTTGCGAGTGTACTCATGTAGTGGCTTTATGCAGACGTCAACTTCTAGCTTCCTTCCAGAATTCGTTGCTTTACACTCTCTTCAACCCTCACCCGGTTCACATGAACTGATTGTTTCGAGGCAGTAACCCTCAACAATTAACTTTTCAATTAACCTCGCTTTTGATTTTCCATCATTTTGACTTTAACCGTATCCCGGATTTTGTCCCGAAAAATAATAAAGTTCCGGCCAAGTTAATATCAGAATACGTCAACTGAAATAGGTGCAAGTCATTAGCCATAGAATTTTCATCTCCAAAACGGTATGAATGTCAGGAATTCTAATACCCTGTCAGTCCTGTTGCAGTACCGATTTCTGATGTAAAATGTGTAACCCCTAAAAGTTCAGCGTCGATACTAAAATACTGGATTTCTTGACAACTGTTTTGTAAGTACTGATATAATTCTGATTCGGTATTCGGTACATAAACGCCGTATTTTTGAAAAATAACAAAGTTTCAATTGTGTTCAGTACTGAAAACAGATATTGCGATATCGGATAATACAACAATCGATTGTGCTCACGATTACTCGAGAACATCACATGGAACATTGAATTTACTTACTCCTTACCACATTTGGTTACAATTCAACACCTGAAAGGAAGATTGCGCACTATATCTTTCACCATTTCAAAGTATGTAATAGAAACAAGCCAAGTAAAATCAAGACACTCCTTTCGTGAAGCTACCATACTAATCTCCTTCAAAAAAAAGTGCTTCCTTTTTCCCCGAACTAGCGATAACCCATGAATCTGCTGAACTATGCATTTAAAATTACATATTTATGATTTATTGTTCACATAGAAATATACTCAGTCTCCTTCCCTCTGTTTTATTATGCTCAACTAAATCGTAGTTAAGTATTTCATCTAGAATGTTGAGTGGTGTTTATCGTAACCGGTGTTATGTAATTCTTCTTTCGGTAGTTACACTGACCAAACTCCTGGACATTATTTGCTTATAAGTTCTTGGTACACGTATGAAAACCCCAGTGGAACTATTATCCATAATCTTCAATTTTATCTTAACAAATTTTAATTGCTCTCATTGCATTGGAAGTGCGGTTAACACTACTGCAAATCACAGCGCTTACAGGTAAATCTCTTATTTTCCCGACCATGTTTGGATTTGGATTTTATCTGCAAACCGGAGGTTTCCTACATGACACCGATGCTTCTGTGGAACAGAATCCCTGCCCGACCATCAGGTAAAGTTCACGGCTGTACACGTAAGCCCTCTTCACTCTCGCTCACCTATTAAGCGCAAATTACCCCGGCACATTATGCATGCATACCGAAGTGCACTAATTCACATTTGATGTTTGGCCAAACGTCTGGTCAATGGGTTATCCGTCGGATGCATCCCATATCTTGGGCTTGAGCTTGGATACTGCGATTCTGAAGGCCCTCTTTGCGCAAATTATGCTCCGACACATTTCCTAGTTTGTCTCGATCTTTGGGACGAGCGCCGAGTCTTGAACGATACTTCGAATATCGACAGTGTGCAGAAACTGGAGGTAGTCATGTCCAGGTAGACATATGGATATTGGCTTGTAAGATTTGCATTATGCTAAGACAGAAAATCAGAAACGTCAGCTCTTGGTCATGTAAGTAAAGCACTTTGGTGGTAATTTTCCAATCGGCTAGAAACACCTTCGAGGTTAAGTGAGGCGAATGAGTGCTAGTAGAGCCCCGGGCATTGTTAGGACGTTGAATGCAATTAATGAGCAGACACCTACGTTATGCACATGCATTTATTTTGCATAGCTACATAAAATTATGTGTCGCCGTACCAGCTACACATCATGTCCATAACGTGATATTTAGTTTGCGTTTAACGAGACGAGAATTAAACGGTTAATGTACCTACCTAGTCGCAGAGGAAATTCAATTAAAAACGGCTAAGATATTCAATTTTCTTATGCTGGCATAGTTATACGAAAGTGGAGTTGTGATGGAGATAAATTTTAGTATACCTAGTTACTTTTCGTATATCACGGCAAGGAATTTCCTTTCGATAGAATCGCCTTCTGCAGAAAGGTATGCCATAACCGTTCCAAGTTCTTATGACTTGAGTATCTTGAATAATTCTTGGTATAGTGGAACCTAATCGAGTTCTTAGAACTGAAATGTCCACATATTCAACATGTAAAAGTACCTAGGTAAAACCGCCATAAAATGCTCAGAGTTTCTTTTCTTTAGTAAATTGTTCTACTTTCGTCTTTTATGGCGCGACAGATCAAACCGGGCCTTGGCCACATCGACGGTATTTCTTCGATAGGATTTGGGACAGGTATACTAGTGTTTTCTTTTCCGCGTTACCCGGACTTTCATTTCAGAAGCGTGCGTTTCATAGCCTTTTTATCCCGAAAATTCCTGCAAAATTCCTGTTGATAGTTTTGTATTCACATTTTCCATTTTTTTTTATAAAATTTTCACGGAAAATTTTCATAAAAAATTTTTAAAGAATTTGTACGGAACATTTTGATTCTATGTCTCACCGACCGCTTATGCTAGGAAGCTGAAACTTGAAAATTATATAGAGTTTTAATCACTAAAAAAAAGTTTTATATATGAAGGGGTGTGGTGATGGGAAAAAAATAATGCAACCGAAACGCCCGAAAGCTGAGATCTAGACTTTCTAAAATCCATTTCTCCTAAACTGTTAATGTCGCAAAATTCAAATTCGGTTTTTGTATTGAAGTCGATAAATGGAGTTTGCTGATAATAATTTTTTTGAAGGGGAGGTGAAGCATGGAAGTGTAAGGGATAAGAATTTTTCTAAAAAAGAACGTTTCATATTTCTAGAACAATTTAAGATTGATGCTTACATTTTTATGGAAAGTAGGCCTAATAGACAAATAGCACTAGAAAAAGGCATTGGAGGGTGAAAAATAAAAAGTTCCTGTTTTTATATCTCGGGAAATTATGGTGATCGATAGCTGAAACTTGATATTTAGATAGAGTAGTATGGTACGGGGGTGGGGGATGTTTGAAACTTAGTAGATCTACTAGAAAAGTAATTTAAAAAAAAAATTTCAAATATGCATTGGCTACAGACGATGCAAAAAAAAATGATCAGTGAAAACGGGACGCATTATTGTCATATCTCTAAGGTTTTTCATCGTCATCAATGGCGCGACCGCCCAAATCGAGCTCAGAATTGCGATTCTGGCGACATGCGAATTGTGAAAATTCCGCATATTTCCCTTCATTTTCGAAACAGGGAAATTTATCGGTTTCATGAGGCAAGGCTGTTGGCGAATATTTTCGTGACCTTCCTAGGTATTCAAATTGAAATTCGCATATGCGAATTGAGGAAACTTTTTGTTTTTCGTTTCGTGTTTAGTGAAAATATTAGGTCTATTCTTTTTCACTGATTAATTGATTGAATGTTGTTGGAGTGGGGGGGAAGGACAATGCGTCCGAATTGCTCGAAAGCTGAGATTGAAACATTCTAAAATTCATATCTCCTGAACGGTTGATGGCAGAAGGTTGAAACTTTGTGGTTGGGGATATTAGGAGCCTAGACAAGGACTAACATTTTGAAGCAGGGGAGTGTGGGGGTAAGAAACTTTGGATTACAATATCTTCCGAACCGATTATACCAGGAAGATAAAATTTTGTTTCTGAAAATAGGATTACAAATCGAGTCTACTGACCTGAGGGATACGGCTGAATTCGTGAAAATGTATACATCCCCTTTACACTACCTTGGGGGTCGAATTTCAAAAAAGCCTAAAAACACTTTCTAAGTATTTATATGAGGAAGCCGCAGAATAAAAATGAATTCAATATTTGGGAAGACCTAATAGATATGACGAAAATTGTGAAAATATATGCATTCTATTTTCACTGATCATTTTTTTTTGCCCCACTTCCAAACGCCAATGGATATTTGAAATTTTTTTTAATTAAAATTATTTTTCTAGTTGATTTACATATGCATACCGAATTTCAACTTTCTAGCATAAACCTTTATATAGGAAAAACACCCCCCACCCCCGTACCATACTACCACTATAAAAAATTATATTTTTCCAACATGCTACTACTATAGCTCTATCTAAATACTAAGTTCCAGCCTTATATCGTAATGAGTTCTCGAGATACAAAAATCGAAACTTTTTACTTTTCACCCTCCTCCACCCTCACCATCTACACACACATCCCTGAAATTTTTTTTTCTTCTAGTAAAAATTTTAAGCATCTATCTTACACCGTTCTTGAGATATGAGACGTGATTTTTAAAAAAAATTCTCCACTTCCATGCTCCACCGCACCCTTAAAAAATTTTACATTCAGCAAACTTAGTTTGTCAACCTTTATACAGAAAACAAATTTTATTTTTCTAGTGTAATTGGTTCGTGAGATATCGTAATCTAAATTTTTTCAACCACCACCCTCGTACGTCATTGCCCCCTCTCAAAAATTTGTTTCTGATCTATTGTCCTAGTATACCTACAGATGACTATTAAGTTTTACTTTCATGACATTAACCGTTTAGGAGATATTGATTTTAGAGTGTCTCGATCTCGCCTTTCGAACGTTTTGGACGCATTATTTTTCCCCCAAATGGGTCCACTATCGAAGCTTTATATAAATTCCAAGTTTCAGCCTCCTGACATAAGCGGTTGCTAAGATCTAGAAACCAAAACTTTTTGTCTTAAACGCGTTAGCCTAGGAAGTTTAAATTTGGTCACCACCTGTAAAATGGAAAAAGTAAGGCTAAGTTCGTTAATGGGTGATATCCTTCCACTGCTTCGGGCACCTCCCATACAAGAGTCCTTAAAACACGTATTCACAATTATTGCTCGAATGCTTAAAGCTAGGAGCTTGAAATTTTGAATACTTAAAGTTTACCATGTTTGAAACGAAAGTTCCGAATATGATGCAAATCAAAAGAGTCCTTCGTGTAGCAGGCTACAAAAGTCCTTCAACAATTTATACGTTGATTTTATAATAGTCGCAGCTGAAGGTATTAATATGAAAAATATCCCGTAAGTCCTTCATGTAGTTGCCATACAAAAATTCTGTAAAAATGTCCCAATTTAGTTTATGGAACTCACTATAACTCAAGAAATCGTTTAACCATCCATCGAATAGCTACTATACAATAGTTTCTATCTGTAAAAAAAAGGTCATGCAATAATTGTATGTGCACTCCTAATTGTTTTGATATATTTGCAACTAAAATATAAATCGGAGTTCAGTATTTCATCTAGAGTATCATACGATTGGCTAGCAGCCGATCGTGACTGCGTTATGTTTTTTATTTACTTACGTATTTTTTTATCAATAGAATAATTCATAGTAGTAAAAGCGAATTCGATCACATTAAACCTAAGAGATTTTCGGAATCAGAGAAATCTTGAACAATACCCCCAAGGAGTTTAATAGAGAAAAATACTTAAATCAGGTTTTTCCCCGACTATGTTTAAAGCATATAGAAGTAAAAGTGAATTCCAAATCTCAATATACCTTAGGAATATATCAGAATTCGTGAATATGTACAAAACCACTTTACACCCCCTTAGGGGTTGGATATCAAAAAAATTTTAAGAACGTTACTAGGCGCTTATATAAATAGCCCGTAGAAGTAAAATTGCTTTGATAGTTTGGCATGTCTAAAAGTTTTAACGAAATTCGTGAAAATGTGGATTCACGGACATTTTTTTTACTCAACCTATGAACGCCAATAAAAATCTGAACTTTTTTTTTGCTTTATTTACTCTAATAGCACATCTACATATACGTACTAAGTTTCAACTTTCTAGCATAAGCTGTTTCTGAGATATAAAAAACCACCTCTCACCTCAGTACCTTGCTACCCCTGAAAAATTTTATTTTTCTAGGATGTCTCTATAGTGGCTCTATATAATCCTAAACTTTTAGCTTTCCACTCATTACGGTTTTCGAGAAATACAAATCAGAACTTTTTTCCTTTCTACCCCTTTTCAAAATCACCCCTTACACCCCCACCACTAATTTTTTCCATACTAGAAAAACCGATCCCAACTCCTGTAAAATTTTCAAGATTATATCTGATACGGTTTCTGAGATATAAAAATGAAATTTTTTGTGAAATTGCTATCAACCATAAGCCTATCAACCCACTTTCGTGCTCCACCTCCCCTCTCAAAAAATTTACGTTCAGTAGACTCCTCTTGTGATCCCATATACAGAAACAAAATTTTATCTACCTGGTGTAATTGGTTCGGAAGATATTGTAATCCAAAGTTTTTCACACCCCAACCCCACACCCCACCACCCCCCTTAGCCCTTGACTAATCTTCAAGTATCCCTAAGGGCAACCACAAAGTTTCAATCTTCTGACATCAATTGTTCAGGATATATGGATTTTAGAATGTTTCAATCCCGGCTTTCAAGCGTTTTGGACTCATTGTTTTCCTCCCCACTTCCACACCCCTCAACCCTTATCGATAATTTTTTTGCAAATGAGTCCACTATCGTAGTACTACATAAGTTCCAAGTTTCAGCCTCCTAGCATAAGTGGTTCCTGAGATCTGGAAACCAAAATTTTTCGTCTAAAACGCTCCCCCCTTATCCCCCCTTACACCCTACCCCTTAAAAGGTACCATATGTAGGGGTTTACCCAATCTACTCACCATAAAATTTCAACTTAATACCTTAACGGGTTTGGGAGCTACGTGCCTTCAAACGATTTTGCGTACGGCGGACTGCGTACGGCGTACGGCGTTTACGGCGGACAGACGGACATTTTTTTTTTGCTTTTTTGGTGTTTACTTGTCCTAAAACATGAAAAAAGAAAATTTCAGGGTACCAAATTATTTTGAAATTTCAGGTCGATGACAATACTTTATTATTAAAAAATAATAAAGTAAAAGCAGCTTACTTTTTGAATAGCTATTAATGTAGTTAGCTGCAACAACGTCTCAATTGTTCAAGCCCAAAAAGAACATACGTAAAAAAAACTTTAAACAGTAAAATTAACTTCCTTAACACAACACAACTCAATGATTGATTGTGTATATTTTCATTCGAAATTTTATTACTTTTCCATTGAAATATTTTAAATTCGTATGGTCTAGTTTTCAATCAGGAGACAAAAGATGGATTAAAGAATGATATTAGGCGAGATCAGATTTTCTTACATTGGATGCATTATACCTAAGTGTATCTAATAGTCTAATAGTCTCATATAATTTGTTTTAAAGCAGATGTGATCAAATAATCATGTTTGACGAATTTGTTAGGAGGGCTCATGGGTGCCATGGCCCGCACTCTATAACTGCCACTGGACACAGCTAGCCCTGAAGACAAAAACACGTCGATCCAGTTCGCGCTTCAGCCAAGAATTCAGGCGTAGACGGAATTGACTTGTCGAAAAAACCACTTCAAGCCTTCCATTCACAACAAACTTTGCTATTTTTTCAATCAAACACCAACAACCAAGGATCATAGTTGCTCACTCTATAAATTGCGAAAAGAATCTCTAAAGTCAAAGCGGAAAAGAAAGAACTGGCGAAAAAACTCGATCCCCTAAATCGAAAAATTAAAAACTATCAGAAAAACGCAATCAAATTTCCAGTAAACCTGTTCGACGTGATTCCAATTTTACAAGGACTCACCTGGAAGACCCCTCGTGCACCGATAAATCATCGAAAGCCGCGAAGCCCTTTGCAGCGTTCGAGAGCCGGTAATTTGGTTCGCCTCATTTACATTAGCCGTCTCATCAGTAGCATCGATGGTGGCAATCTCATTATGGGGCGACCTGTGTACCTGTGTCTTGTAGGTGATGTCTTTGCTTCGTGGCACCTGAACGACATAATGACGGTGGCACCACACCAACCAACCACCAAACTATTCGTTCTGCACCTTGGAGGCCATTCTATGGGGCCGTAACCCATTTGACTTGAAAGTTTTCTTCTTGAACGCCAACGACAACCTGGACGATCGCTCCTGCATCCAGAGTTGGCTGCCCTTTCAGTCGTCTGCCACTGCCACACAGAATCATCGACTGCTCCACTCTCGTCCTTTCTGCGGGCCATCTAATCTCGTTCGCTGAATTCGTAATCTTATTAAATTTACATATTAATCAACGGATTTTAATTACCCTTACACTACGGCACGGTCACAGTTGTATGTACAAGTACGAGTAGGTATGCCCGAATACAGTCGGCAATTACACATTAAAATAACAGCCACAGGGTGCCTCCTCTGTCTCTTCGTGCGCGGGGATCTTATGGATGTGGAATGGACTTAAAGAGGTTGGAAATGGTTTCTTAGGTTCGTTAATGTCTTACGTAACTATTTTGCTAGCTGGCCGACCGACAACGTTGTCGTCAACGCCGTTCTTCTTACCGGCTGTGACGATGATGAATTTCGTAGATTCGCCAGGGGGTTGGGAAAATGACTAAGTACCAGACGCTTAAAGTTTTCCTTTTGGGCTTAAGATTTTCTTTTGTGGGAGTATGGGACAAATGATGGACTAAGAAATAATAGCGAAATTATTCCGAGATATTGTCATGTAAAATAAATATCAAATCTTATGGGTGAGTTCAATCCAAATTCGAAAAGAAAATGAAAATTTGTGTGGACTAAGCTCTGTCTGGGCACAACTTTATTACTTTTTGAGTAGAAGTCCAGAATGCCCCAGTTTAATGTCAAGATGAGATGTAGGTTAATATTCGACGGACAGCCTTAAGAATAACCAGGAGGCTATGATGATCTTTTTTTTGGATTTCAAGTTGCAAAGTATCCAATACCTCAACATCAAACCTGTTTCGGACTGCAATCCAAAAAATAATGAAGTTGGGTCCAGACTGTAAGGCACCTTTCCAGAAAACTTCTACTCCCCTCATCTCAAATTAGAAGAACATGTCAACAAATCTAGTAGTCATATATGCAGTTACCATCTCTCACCTGCTCACTATTTCTGGACAAAGGAAGTACTTACGGAAATCTTCAAACTGAATTCAGAGAAGTCCTTGTTGGAAGCCGAAATCAGACCCATAATTCTGAATTTACCGAAAAAGTGGGAATTCCGTTTGATTCAACAACGGCTTAATATACTCATACAAAATGTTCGTCATTCCGATCGAATTAATTAAAACTATACAAAGCTTCCTTAAGATGCTCTTACATGAGCAATTTTTCAAGCAATTGATTGCCCGATGACTATTGCCAAAAATAGTGAAGCGATTAATGGAGCAATACAGGGCAATATCATGCTAGTTGCGGCAATATTTCAGCAATGTGGCAATGTTTTTACAGATTGCTGGTATTTGCTCGCCCTATAGTTGCTGTATTTCTACTAACTTGAAAAATGCCGAGCAATTGTCCTCGTTCGGTGATTCAATTGTCAAGTTTTGTTTTGAGTTTTGCATTTATTTGTCAAGTTTCGTGTTATAATGGGCTGGGATTTAAATATTTTTAAGTTTTATTGTAAGTTTTAGATTTGTTTGTCAAGTTGGCTTTCGTGTTGTTCATAGACCGGTTGTGTAAGCCCTTATTGCCGAATTGCTAGATATTGATCAATATCGAAAAAGTTGATCCACATCGCCTGTTGCTATAGTTGCTGTGTATTGCTTCATATTTCCGTGACGTCAAAATTGACGAATATTGCTGCAAATTGAGCAATTTCAATCGCTCGTGTAAGAGCACCTTTAGAGATTGAATTTTCCTTAAGGATAGAACCCACATTAGAAGGCAGGCGTTTTCTATGATTTTTTTTTAGTGCGAAAAATTATTTAATTTTTGATCTAACTTTGACATTATATTTTTGATATTTTGAATTACATTTACAAATTTTTTCAAAGTCATTCCTGGTGAAAATATCGAAGTTATGGGCTGTTCTCCACCGAAGGTCGTCGTTGTTCGCTGGAAATGTGGAGGTCGCAATTTTTATTTCAATGCAAAATGGTTGTTTTCTTATATTATTAACAAATTTTCTAAGAATATAAACCTCATTACGGGTAAAAACTGAAGTGTTGACAGTTTTCTCGATTTTTTTTTCACTTACTTTTCAATAAAAAAAACCCCTTAAAATTGTAAAATTTCATAAAAAAACACATTTTCAATTTTCTTAATGATCGGTTCATAACTTTTTGAGCTAGAATTCCCGTGAATAAAAAAAAAGTGGTTTCGAGAAAAACGCGTTTCAAACATACATGTCGAAGGCTACAATCAAACTGACGCCAAGCGAGGTAAATCAACGCTCTACCGAAATATAGTCAAAATGATGACGACGCTTCTAGTACCTCCCATACAAATGCCTAAAATTATTACGTTATACAAGGGTATTGGGCTAGGTAAGTGAATATGTAAGCGAGCGCTCCACCCTACCTGCTGTGCGCCCGATGGAGGTCGGTTTTGGGCTCATAAAATCGGAATGAATTCGAATTTCGCTTTAAAATTTTGGCAACGTATTCTTGAATAGTTATACAAACAATTTATATAGTAAAAAAAATTCGGAATTTTTGAACATCCTAATGTAGTTCCCCCCCCCCCCCTTTCCAGCGCGCTCAAAATTCGCAGCAGGACAGGAATACCGCAAGGATCTGTGCTGAGTTCTATACTTTAAAAAAAAAAATTGTAAATCATTTTTAGGCGATTATTTAGAAAGCCCGTTAAAGTAACACGATTCGCTATCACATCAGACCTAAATGTGCTCTTACACGAGCAATTTATCAAGCAATTGATTGCCTGACGACTATTGCGAAAACTAGTGAAGCGATTAATGGAGCAATACAGGGCAATATCATGCTAGTTGCGGCAATATTTCAGCAATGTGGCAATGTTTTCACAGATTGCTGGTATTGCTCGCCCTATAGTTGCTGTAATTCCACTAACTTTGAAAATTCTAAGCAATTATCCTCAATCGGTGATTTAATTCTCAAGTTTTATTTTAAGTTTTAGATTTGTTTATCAAGTTTGCTTTCGAGTTGTTCATAGACTGAATTGGTCGTGTATGTAAGCCATATTGTCGAATTGCTAGATATTGGTCAATATCGCTCATCAAAATTCAGCAACGAGTTGATGAAAGTTGATCCACATCGCCAGTTGCTATTGTTGCTATGTATTGCTTTATCGTGACGTCAAAATTGACGAATATTGCTGCAAATTGAGCATTTTTAATCGCTCTTGTACCTTTAGTGATATGAGGGAATTCTTAAAAATGTTCACAACCATTTAACACCCTCTTAGGGGTTAAATATCGCAAAATTAAATTTTTGAGTTCATTATAGCCCATTGAAGTAAAAGCTAATTCGATCTTATTAAACCTAAAAGATTTGTCAGAATTCGTGAAAGCTTGAACAATACTTTACACTCCCTAGGGGAATCAATATCGATATATGCTTAATTCGATTTTTTCACGATTATATTATACTTAAATCCTTAGAAGTGAAAGCGATTTCGATATTTCATTGGACCTAAGAAATATATCAGAATTTCTGAAAATGTAGACAACCACTTTACACACGCTTAGCGGTCGATAAATTTGTAAATTACTCCATGCAATTATATGAACAGCCCGCAGAAGTAAAATTAATTAGATACCTCGACAGTGTGGTGGTACTGGTTGAATTCATTTTTGTTTACACAAAAATTAATAGTTTTTGCCACGATTCAGCAAATGTTGTCGACTTCGATTGAGAATTTAATCAATCGAAGTCGGCACGGTTTTCGCATTTATAAAAATAAAATTTTATGCTTTAGAGTCGAAGTTATTCTATATAATTTATGGATTATTTATATTTTTTTAACCGAAATTATTTTAAAGTTTAATCCATTAATGTTTCTTGAGTCCATCAGTTTTAATGGAATATTTCAAGACCTATAGTTATTTAGATTAAATCATTTAATCAGTGTAATTGTGAATACTATTAATATACTTTTGTTGGATGAAATCAGCATTTAATTATGAGCGGATTAAGAAGAATTTCTAACCATAATTCCTGTGTTGGAATTATTATTTTATTAAGAAGATTTATCGACATTATTATATGTTAACGGAGACTGCTTATTTATGTCATAGAAGTTCTCCATAACAGGATTAAAAGATATAACGAAATTCGTTAAAATGTGAAAAAAAATCCTTTTCAGAAAATTTTTTTTAAATCCGTCTCCGTACGCCAATGAAAATCTTATTTTTTTGCTTTAATTACTCCAGTAGTAGAGGAGAGTGGGGCAAAGTGTGCTAGCAAGGTAAAGTGAGCCCCTTTAACATTTCTAGTTTGCAACAGCGCCATCTCTTAGCAAAATAAATCCTAGATAAAGCTTCATAAATTGACCACAATGCACTATAAACGAAATCCACTTTAATTACAGTTCCTTGAATTATTCTCATATTATGATTTTGGTACCGTCTGATGTGAATATCAGTGTTTAATAATTGCATTAAAAAGAATTGTTTGCGAGTGAAAATTGTTTGGAACAGTATCCTTCAGATCTGCGTACGGTTTGTGAAACTTGAAAAGTATGCTTTGATGATTATTTAAGAATATATGTAAAAATTTTAGCAGATATACTTGCTGTTTAGCGTTCATTCGGGGCAAAGTTAGCCTCGGGCAGATTTTACTTCATATCAATATAATTTTATTTAATAATTAAAAATAATAATTTTAGCATGGCTAGAAGATACAATAAAAAATCAATGAAACAATCGTGGACTGAAGTTGCGATGAAAAATGCAATAGATTCTGTTGCTAAAAAAATGGACCCAAAGAAAGCCAATAAATATTTTGGTGTTCCCAGGGCTATTCTTCAAAGCAGAGTACGCTCTCAACACACTTAATTTCGTTTGTATTTATTAAAATCTTATTGTTTGTCATAGTTGATCCATTGTCATATTCTTTGGCTCCAGTTTTTGGTGAAATTACTATACCCCTTGGAGGCAAGGTTCTGCTCTTCAGGGCTCTCTCGTAGAATCCGTTCAGGTCCCACTAGGGACTGTTAAGCGCCAAAAATCCACCCACTTTCTCACAAACGCGAACTCCAGATAGAGAGGACTGACCAACTGCGTCATATCTAGGAAAATATGGCCATCCTACTCCCGGGGCAGAACAGACGAACTCCTGAGCAGGAGCCGTGTGGACGTCGCCAGAGTCACGGCAGTCGATCGGCGACCACGCGGCCAGACTGGATATTCCCTTTAACGTCAATTGCCGCAGTTGTGGGGATGCAAAATAAGAGGGAAACTGATATTCACCTTCTTTGCGAGTGTCCCGCCCTAGCTAGAGCCAGACTTCGCACACTAGGCAAACCCTTCTTCAATAACCTCGATGAGATCTCGAAAAACAAGATAGGAGAACTGATTATCTTCTTGAACAGCTCTGGATGGATATGATAATCCATTCAAGCCCCAGGTCTCTGTAAAACTATATTGTTGCGAGCTAGGGGTTCGCCGGGATTTCAAGTAAAACACAATTCGGTTAAAATAAAAATAAGTGATTATTTATTAATCGCACTTTAAATTCTATTCGCACAATAATTCGCACTGTATGGCAGTACCGCCCGCTTATACCATATATCGCTTGACTCGTTCACTTTCGTTATCTTTCAACACGGTCGCGTGTACCCGCTGGCTGTCACAGTCGACGTAATCAAAATTACTGTGTCTTCGCTGACAGCTTCACCTGCTTATATACTAGCCGTTCAGTTGTGGAATCTTCTCGAAAGCTTCAGAGCCTTCGATTTCGATCTTCGTTCAGTGGTGTGTGCAGAGGATTCTAGTATATTGGAGAGCATTCGATAAGAAGAGAGATACAACCGTGCCATTTCGCCTTATTTCTAATTGGGTTATTTTGCAACTAGGTATTCGGTTGTTGTTGTTTTCATTATGTGTGACGATCGAGTTGTACGGTTACGCGGTTGCCAGGCTTACACGTAACAATATATATACTTCATCAGCCCTCATCGACCAGGTTAAACGAGTTGTGGTATCAAAACGGCGCTTCCTGTGCTAATAGGGCCCTGTTTTCGGTAGACGGGCCACCACGTAAACCAACCAACCAACCATACCCCTTGGAAGGGCTTACTTTACCCCAGTAGTGGGGCAAAGTGAGCACTTTGAAGTATGTATAGAAAGGAGTAGATATATTTTTTATCAGCAGCAATAATTTAATTTCACGAATATATGATTATGCTAACATCCTAAGGACGACGGAAGAATTCCCAAACGCACACCGAAAGCTAGAGCTCAGGACAAACGACCGGTAGAAAAACCGCGGGAAAGATACGAAGACTCAGTTGACGCAGATTGCAGATCGCTTATTAGATGTACAAATTGGAGGACGCGAGATGACTTCAGACAATGTATCCTTCAGGCCCTGGCCCGATTTGGGCTGTCGCGCCATTGATGATGATGAACATCCTAAGCTATCGATTTTGCGAGAAAAGGATTTTATAACTATTACTCATTTTACAGAACCTCGGTACAAACCTTAGGGGGCTTACTTTGCCCCACTTTTCCTTACATATATGAACTAATTTTCAACTTTCTAGCATATGCCATTTTTGAGATTCCAGAAACCGTTCCCAACGCCCGTACCTTGCTACTGTAAAGACTTGATTTACAGCCTAGATAGACTTAGCAGGTGCCGAGGTCCTTTACAAAAATATTTTCTTTAATTCGACTTCACTTTTTTAATTCACATTTTTATGACAGATTTTTAAATTCGATTTCTTTTGATTTAGATTGCTCTTTAGACTTCCTTGTCATCTCCGAGACTCGCTTTATTGGTCTTCTTGGCTCGACTGTATTCGTCTTAACTTGCCTCTGCTAGTCTTGGCTCGACCTGCTCGTAGACTGTGCTCTGCTCGTCGTTACGCGGTCCTACGCGGCGTTGCTCGCTTATGTGCGTCGTTACTCGTTGCAATTCGCCGTTGCTTCTCATAGCTCGTCTGGGCTCGACTCTGCTCGTCTTGTCTCGACCTTGCTCATTACTTGTCATCTCGCTCCTATCTTCGTCTCCGCATGTAACCTTTGCTCTGCTCGTCTATTCTCTCTGTCTTTGTCTCCGTGTGTTGCCTCTGCTCTGCTCATCACCTCTTCTTGTCTTCGTCTCCACGTGTGGCCCCTGTTCTGCTCGTCTTCTCTCCTTGTATTTGTCCCCGTGTGTGGCCTCTGTTCTGCTCGTCATCTCTCCCTTGTCTTCATCTCCGCGTGTAGCCTCGTCTTGGCTCTGCTCTGTGGTTTGTCGTAGTTCGTCGTGGTTTGTCGTTGCTCGTTTTGGCTCGACTCCTGGCACGACTTATATCATCCGAATTATATGCCTTTACATGTTCACCCAGTGGAAGTAGACCTAAAAGATATGTCGGAAATCGTGAAAGTATATCAACTCCCATTTCCGTTTGATGAATATGATGAAATATTATTCATTATTACATGGAACTGAATAGATAAAGCAGTTTTTCCTTTTATGAATTCACGGCAATATCGGTTAGGCCTTGTGATGCATTACGATTTATGCTGCATAACTTTAGAATTTCGGTAAAAGCTGAACATGCACACTTTGTCTGTGTTCGCTTTACATAAAAAGTAAAAATAAAGGAAACTTCATTTTTTTTTAAATTTTTACTGGTCATCCAGAATCCATATACTGTAGCCGTTTCGTTATACAGCGCGATGGATTATTAAATCACAGTAAGAGGGCCGAAAATTGCAATTAAAATCAAACAAACTCTGGAGGAGGTTTTAGACGTGCCAGAGGAAAATTCATTTGAACGGAAGTTTCGGAACAAAATGAAAGTAAAAAAAAGCACCCAAAAAAATGCACCCAGCTAGCTGGTAGCGCGATTGTCCAAAAGCTTGACCCCCTTTCACATCAATACGATATGGACGAAAATAAAAACCTATGAGTCGAAATAGCTGCGATTTTTCTCTTGTGTGTAGCGTTATGGGACGCAAGTACCGTGAATAAAAATTTATGGAAAACGACAACAGGGGCAGCTGAACTGAAGGCCACCGCCAAATATGAACAACAAGCAAGGACCCACACCTCGTTCTGACTTTCTACCCAAAATCGTAGCGTCCAGGATGCAGGAACCATTCGTCCACAGCTTCACTATAAAATGTAGAAGCCGGACTACAACTCTTTGCGATTTATCCTTCATATGCATGTGCGTATAAATGTGCATACGTAAGTCCTCCGAATGTGTGTTGTCGTTGTCTATAACTTGTGCATATCAAACGAATTGAAGAGTGTGTTGTTGATTTTTTTTCTGTGTTATTATTCGGGAGGATATCGTATGGATATATCGCGCGAGCAGGGCGAATGTTTGCGCCGCCTGGCAGATTAATTTGGTCTGTTCGACGCCCTAAAAAGTACACACATCCTCCGTATGGACTCGTTCCAAATCGGCCTCAAACTTACCGTTTTTTTTAAAAAAATCCTAAACGAAACAAGCGAATTTTTTCGCATAGTTCTCACACTGCTCTTCCTTATGGCTGCGTTCTAGTCCACGATGGTGAATTTGAATAGCGCTGCTGCGCTACCTTTCCCACAAGCGAAAACGTTATTTTTCGGAAGTTTTCCTATTTTCCATTTTTTTTTTGCAGTGCGAGGGTTTTGCATTTTCGTCCGGTTTTAATGCCGAAAAACAACGGAAAATTTTGTTGGCCAACATCACGCTCCCTGGAGTATGAGCCTAGGCTGTACACGTTGGTCATTTTTCGTTACGAAAATTTAAATCGGCGGGCGCGATGTATCGGAACCTTAGTCGCAAGGATCCCCAGCCGCCACACTTTTCTGCCAAAAATAAAGAGTATAGTGACCACTGCGTAATGGTCGAAGGTTTCGGGTGGTTCCGTCCATTATCCTTCGATGCATCGTGGATTGGGGATTTGATATATAGGTGCATATCTCCACATCCTCATCCCATATGCATGACTAAGCAAATGCAAAAAGCCTGTCGGAAAAGCAAAGAAAAGCGCATTGAATTTGCAAGTTGCATATCGAAAAATTCATTGCGAATGTTTAGAATTGAGTCGGTATAGTCGGCAATTAGGACGAAATAATTTACGGAAGTTTGCAATAGCCGAAGTGTGGGATTTATGAAATTTTTCGATGGAAAATAAATGCATTTGCTCGGTGTATACGAAGAAAATTTTGATTGCAATTTGATCGAATGTTTGTCTTGACGATTTCAAATTGGAGGTTCTTTTTTCTTTTATGGTTTTTTGATGTTCTTTTCCCAATTATCTCGGTCACGGGAAATGGTTAACCTTCAATTTCAAATTCAGTTCCTTTCGAAGCTCTTGAAAGAATGTGGAGAAAAACCCTTGATACAATTTATTAATCGCCCCAACTTCGTACACCACTAAAAATTTGGATTTTACTTTATTATTTCAATAATACAGTATTGTTATCGATTTTTAAAAAAAAAAAATTTGCTACCCTCAAAAATTTTTTTTTCACGTTTCATGACGAGTAGACACGAAAAAAGCAAAAAAAAATTTCAGTCCGTCTGTCCGCCGTACGCCGTACGCCGTACGTCTACCGGTGTACGCAAAATTGTTTGAAGGCTCGTAGCACCCAAACCCTACAAGCTATTTAGTTGAATTTTTTTTCCTGGGTAGAGTGAGTAGGCCCCCTCAAGTGCCCAAATTTGGAAGGGTGGGGGTGTGAGGGGGGAGGAGGGGGAAGTGTTTTAGACGAAAAATTTTGGTTTCCAGATCTCAGTAACCGCTTATGCTAGGAGGCTGAAATTTGGAATTTATATAGAACTTTGGTAGTGGACTCATTTGCAAAAAAATTGCCGATATAGGTGAAGGGGTTGGGGAGTGGGGGGAAAAATAATGCGTCCGAAACGCAAAAAAGGTGAGATCGACACTTTCTAAAATCCATATCTCCTAAACGGTTAATGTCACAAAATTGAAATTTAATGAATATCTGTAGATATACTAGGAGAATAGATCGGAAACAAAACTTTGAGTGGGGGCAGTGGCGAACGGTGGTGGGGGGTGAAAAACTTTAGATTACGATATCTCACGAACCAATTGCACTAGACAAATGAAATTTGGTTTGTGTATAAAGGTTGACAAATGAAGTTTGTTGAAAGCCAAATTTTTTAAGGGGGCGGTGGAGCATGAAAGTGGAGGGGATAAGAATTTTTCTAAAAAATCACGTCTCATATCTCAAGAATAGTGTAAGATAGATACTTAAAATTTTTACCAAAAGTAGGCCTAATAGACCCCTAGCAGAAAACAAAATTTAGGAAGTGAGTGTGCAGAGGGTGAGGGTGGGGGAGGGTGAAAAGGAAAAAGTTCCGATTTTAATATCTCCACAACCTATAATGATATAAAGCTGAAACTTGGTATTTGAATAGAGCTATACTAGTAGCATCTTGGAAAAATATAATTTTTTATAGGGGTAGTATGGTACGGAGGTGGGGGGTGTTTTTCTTATCTATAGAACGGCTTATGCTACAAAGTTGAAACTCGGTACGTTTATGTAAATCAACTAGAAAACTAATTTAAGTAAAAAAAAATTTCAAATTTCCATTGGCGTTCAGAGGGGGAGCAAAATAAATGATCAGTGAAAATGGAATGCATATATTTTCACGGTTTTCGTCATATCTATTAGGTCTTCCCAAATATTGAATTCATTTTTATTCTACGGTTTCTTCATATAAATACCTCGAAAGCGTTTTCAGGTTTTTTTTAAAATTCGACCCCTAAGAGGGTGCAAAGGTGGTTGTAAACTTTTTCAATTTCTTCAATTCTACTATATCCCCACGTCTTATCAGATATCGAATATCTTTTCACTTTCACGTGCTTGCGTAATAATCGTCTAAAACTTGTTTTTAAATTTTTTCCTTTTTCAGCCCCTAAGAGGGTATAAACGGGTTGAACACGTTTTCACGAATTCCGTCATTTCTTTTAGAAGTGATAAGAAATTGAATTGGTTCCTACTTTCTCGTGCTGTCTTCATATTTATTTAATAACTCCTTTCAGGATTTTTGGATATTCAACCCCCAAGTGGGTTTAAGGAGGTTGCATATCTGGTGATATATCGAACTCATTTTTACTTCCTAAGGTTTACTATATAAAAAAGCCAAAAAGTCAATTTTAGTATTTTAGATATTCAATCCTAATGGGTGTAAGGGGGTTGTATGCTTTTCAAAGTTTCGACATATTTCTTAGGTTCGATGAGATATTGGATTGCTTTTCGTTTCCACAGACTTTTTATGTAATCGCCTACAAACCCATTTCTCAATTTTTCGATATTCAACCCCCAAGGGTTTGTACATGTTTTCACAATTTTTGCCATTCCTTAGTTCTGATGAGATATAAAATTGATTATTGCGGCCAACCAATTCACGGTTTTTCGAATTTCCAGAACCAAGGGGGTGTGAACGGTTTGCTTACGTTTTCACAAATTTTTCAAAATCCGTCATGTCTCATGAGATATCAAGTTGCTTCTTATGAAATCGTCTAAAAACCTGTTTCACAATTTTTTCGAAATTCAAACCCCAAGTGGAAGTAATGGGTTTGTATACGTTTTAACAATTCGTCATATCTCTTAATTCTGATAAGGCATCAAATTCGTTTTTACTTCTATGGGCTTTTAGTGTACATAATATACCGAAATTCGAATAGTTTACACGGACTTTTTCAATGTTTGATCGACTAAATATCTCTATTTTAAATATTTTTATATTAAGAACAAAAATAATTTTCCAAGAAATCTAATAATCCCGAAGCAACTCATGATACACTCCGACTTTGACCGCTCCCGAACTTTGACCCGAAAAATAATAAAGTTTCGCCCAGACCATTGGCAGATTTTTTTTTTTGGTTTTCAGAATTCTAAATCCTTGAAGATCTCAATATTAATCCAGATCCAGATGGAATTTGCCATACTACACCCTCGCAATACTTCCGATTCTTTTGGAAAGATTTCTCATACGTGGAGACTAGCAAATGTTCAGTCTATACCTAAGAAGGGAAGCAAAACGAATCTTACACTATGTGATGCTAGAAACTACCATGAATTGGAAGATGGTACAAAACTTGAAAAACAATCATATCTTAGTCAACTGTCAATACGACTTTCACCTTGTACCACGGCTTCTTAAAATATGAGCCGTATTTTTTTGGAGACAAAATGTTATATCTCCCCTTCAATGCTTATCTCGCACAAATTTTGTATTAAACTTACTCTCAAATATCATTTTTTGACCGCACTCCTTACGAAGATTCACGCTACGCGCCTGGGCGGATGGTATTACATGTCACAAGCTGGATCTAAACCGCTCTAAAGGGCTGACTTTGGTCAAAAGGGCGAATATCAGCACCACAGCCGGTGTCCTGATCGGACACTGTCTTATAAGTCGGCATGCTAAAAGACTCGGCCTATTCTCAAACGGCTTCTGTAGAAGCTGCCTGGATGACGAGGGTGAGGACACAGTGCTTCACCTTCTCTGTACCTATCCAGCTCTGTACGTTAGAAGGAAAGTTCATCTTGGAGCTTACTTCTTCAACAGTCTCAGTGACCTTGCTGAAGCGGAGGTCGCGAGAAACCAACGCTTCATTGCAAGCTCTAAATGGTTTGACGAGTAGGACCGGATTCGATAAGCCTGTGGTAACACAACAACCTTCTTAGGCCTAAGTGTGTCCGAGTTCTCACGGGCAGCCACGCGTGCCTACCTACCTACCTACTGTCATCGTAAAAAATTATTACTATAAAATAATCATAGCGTCTTATAACGCCTTATAACGCTTAATGTTGGTTATACACCTTTTTTGATTTCTGTGAAATCTACCTAAATTTTGTCTATACCTTTACATAATATACCAATAGTAAAACCTGAGAAAAAACATACTGCAGTCACGATCGGCTGCAAGCCAATCGTATAATACTCTAGATGAATACTGAACTCCGATTTATATTGTAGTTGGGGATAAAGTAGAATTACGTGTGTGCATGTTGTATGTCCTTTATTAAGGACTACCATTAGATTGCAACTCAAAACTAAAAGACAATATTCGGTGTTTAATTTCATATCTTGAACTGGGTAAGTCATCGAAAAAAATGTCCTTTTTGAAGGACTTTCACATGGGAGGTGCAGGAAGGACTCACTCGATTTCTTACATATCTATCCTTTTCCTTGGAACCATTTAAAAATGAACGTGAACGTGTATTTCAAATTCGTAGCTTGAAGCGTTCAAAAGTTATCGACAAATATTGTTGAGCTCGTGTCTTAAGGACATTTTGTATGGCAGCTATCAGAAGGAGTAAAAGGATTTCGCTGATTAGTAAACTCGAACTTCGTTTTTACTCAAAACTAATTTTTACAAAAATTCCAATTCATAGCTAAAAGATTACTTGAGTTATAGTAAGTTCCGTAAATTAACTGAATACGTTTTGACAGGATATTTGTATGGCAGCTACACGAAGGACTAATAACATTTTCTTCATAATCATACATTTAGCTCCAACTATTGAAAAAATCTGCCAACAATCTGGGCGCAACTTTATTATTTTATGGGTAGAGGTCCGGAACGTGTTAAATTATGAGATGCGGTGTTGGCTACTATGCGACTGACAACCTAAAAAATAACGTTCCAAATAGCCTCCTGGTTATTTCTTAAGTTGTCAGTCGCATAGTAACCTACACCGCATCTAAGCATTAAAAACGTTTCGGACTTCTACCCATAAAATAATAAAGTTGCGCCCAGACTGTTGGCAGATTTTTTTATTTACTTACGTATTTTTTTATCAATAGAATAATTCATAGTAGTAAAAGCGAATTCGATCACATTAAACCTAAGAGATTTTCGGAATCAGTGACATCTTGAACAATACCCCCAGGGGGTTTAATAGGGAAAAATACTTAAATCGGGTTTTCCCCGACTACGTTTAAAGCTTATAGAAGTAAAAGTGAATTCCAAATCTCAATATACCTTAGGAATATATAAGAATTCGTGAATATGTACACAACCACTTTACACCCCCTTAGGGGTTGGATATCGAAAAATTTTGAAGATCGTTACTAGGCGCTTATATAAATAGCCCGCAGAAGTAAAATTGCTTTGATAGCTCGACAAGTCTAAAAGTTTTAACGAAATTCGTGAAAATGTGGATTCACGGACATTTTTTTTACTCAACCTCTGAACGCCAATAAAAAGCTGAACTTTTTTTGCCTTAATTACTCTAATAGTACATCTACACATACGTACTAAGTTTCAACTTTCTAGCATAAGCCGTTTCTGAGATATAAAAAACCACCCCTCTCCCCGGTACCTATCAACAAATTAATTTTTCTAGGATGTCTCCATAGTGGCTCTATATAATAATACATTTTTAGCTTTTTATTCATTATGGTTTTCGAGAAATAAAAATCAGAATGTTTTCCTTTCTACCCCCTTTCACCATCACCCCCAACACCCACACCACCAACATTGTTTTCTCTACTAGAAGTTTACCGACCCCAACTCCTGTAAAATTTTCAAGATCATATCTGATACGGTTTCTGAGATATAAGAATTAAATTTTTTGAAAAATTGCTGTCCCCCACTTTCGTGCTCCACCTCCCCCTTCAAAAAATTTAGTTTTGGTAGACTCCTCTTGTGATCCCATATACAGAAAAAAAATGTTATCTTCCTGGTGTGATTGGTTCGGAAGATATTATAATCCAAAGTTTTTCACCCCCACCCCTCTTAAAAATTTTAGCCCTTGTTTAATTTTGAAGTATCCCTAAGGACAACAACAAAGTTTCAATCTTCTGACATGAATTGTTCAGGAGATATCGATTTTAGAATGTTTCAATCCCGTCTTTCATGCGTTAAAGACTCATTGTTTCACCCCCCCCCCCCCCCACTTCCACACCCCTCAACCAATGGAGACCATTTTTTTGCATATGAGTCCATTATCATAGTACTACATATTTTCTAAGTTTCAATCTCCTACCATAAGTGGTTCCTGAGATCTAGAAACCAAAATTTTTCGTCTAAAACGCTCTCCTCTCCTCTCCCCTTGTACTCCCACCACTCGAAAATATACCAGTCGTAGGGGTTCACCCAATCTACCCACCCTAAAAATTTCAATTTAATATCTCAACGGGTTTGGGAGCTACGCGCCTTCAAACGATTTTGCGTACGGCGGACGGCGTACGGCGTCTACGGCGGACAGACGGACATTTTTGTTTTTGCTTTTTTGGTGTTTACTAGTCCTAAAACGTGTAAATACAAAATTTCAGGGTAGCAAACTTTTTGGCAATGTCAGGTCGATCACAATACTTTATTATTAAAAAATAATGAAGTAAAATGATGACATGGGTAAAGGAGTGTGGGGAATAATAATGCCGAGATCGAAACATTCTAGAATCCATATCTCCTAATCGGTTAATGTCACGAAATTAAAACTTGATCAACATCTGTGGGCATACTAGGAGAATAGACCGGAAACAAATTTTTGAGTTGGGGCAGTGGCGTACGGAGGTGGAGGGTGAAAAATTTTAGATTACGATATCTGACGAACCAATTGCACTAGAAAAACAAAATTCGGTTTCTGTATTAAGGTTGACAAATAAAGTTTGCTGAAAGTAAAATTTTTTAAGGGGGCAGTGGAGTATGGAAGTGCAGGGGATAAGATTTTTTCTAAAAAATCACGTCTCATATCTCAAGAACAGTGTATGATAGAGGCGTAGAATTTTTACCGGAAGTAAGCCAAATAAACCCCTAGCAGGAAGGGTGAGGGTGTAGAGGGTGAGGGTGGGGGAGGGTGAAAAGGAAAAGGTTCCAATTTTTATATCTCAAGAGCCTATTATGATATAAATCTGAAACTTGGTATTTAGATAGAACTATAGTAGTAGCATGACGAAAAAATATATTTTTTATGTGGTTAGTATGGTACGGGGGTGGGGGGTGTTTTTCCTAACTATAGAACGGCTTACGCTAGAAACTTGAAACTCGGTATGCCTATGTAGGTAAACTAGAAAAGGAATTTAGATTGAAAAAAAGTGCAAATATCTATTGGCGTACAGAAGGGGGGGCGAAAAAAATGATCAGTGATAATGGAATGCATATATTTTCACAATTTTCATCATATCTTTTAGGTCTTTCCAATTATTGAATTTCTTTTTATTCTACGGATTTTTCATATGAATACCTAGAAAGTGTTTTCAGGATTTTTTGAAATTCGACCCCACGTTTAAAGGGGTTGTATATATTTTCACGAATTCAGCCATTTTCCTCTGGTCTGATTAGATATCGAATAACTTTTTACTTCCGCGGGCTTGTTTAATAATCACCTAAAACCCGATTTAAAATTTTTCTCTTTTTCAACCCCTAAGAGGGTATAAACGGGTTGAACACGTTTTCACGAATTCCGTCATATCTCTTAGGAGTGATAAAACATTGAATTAGTTTTCACTTCCTCGGGCTTTCTTTATATATTATATCTAAAAACTTATTTCAGAATTTTTGGATATTCAACCCCAAAGTGGGTTCAAGCGGGTTGCATTTATTTTTACAAATTCCTACATATTTCTTAGTTCTAAAGAGATATCGAATTCATTTTTACTTTTTAAGGCTTCCTATAGTATAATCGTCAAAAAGTTGATTTTAGAATTTTTAGATATTCAAGATATTCTTAGAATTGATGAGATATTAGATTGGTTTTTACTTCCACAGACTATTTATATAATCGCCTACAAACGCATTTCCGATTTCATGTAATGGCCCAAAACCAAATCACGAAAAACCTCCTAATCACGTAATAACTACGTAGTATTATACTACTACTTAGACTGCGTCCCGGAGTATGACCCAATTATGTAATTCATATATTATATGTGGCAGCGGCGTAAGTATTCTAGTTCGACCCCATTCTACCCATTTTTTTATGTTTTCAGTCACATAGTAATCTACACCGCTTCAATCTTAAATGCGTTCCGAACTTCTACCCGAAAAATAATAAAGTTGTGCCCAGACTGTTGGCAGATTTTTTTTTTGTTGTGCCCTTTTCGTACGCCAATGGATATTTGAGAATTCTTTTTATCTAAATAACTTTTCTAGTAGATCGACATTAATTCATCAAATTTAAACTTTCATGGATAAGCCGTGCTGATGGGAAAAACTATCCCCACCCCGTACTATTTTACACCTATAAAAAGTTAAATTTGTTCAACATTCCACTACAGATAGATCTATCTAAATACCAATTTCAGCTATCTATCGTTATGGGGTTCTCGAGATACAAAAATCGGAACCCTTACCTTTTTACCCGCACCCCTTTCACGCACACTCCTAAATTTTTTTTTCTTAAATTGTTCTTGAGATATGAGACGTCCCCTACTTCCATCCTCCACCACCCTCTTAAAAATTTTATTTTCACCAAACTCCATTTGTCGACTTTTATACACAAACCGAATTTCAATTTCAATAGCGCAATTATTTTCTGAGATCTTATCTGAAGCTGGTCATCCCCCACCCCCAAACGCCACTGACCACCCTCAAACTTTATTTTCGGTCTAATTTCTATCTAAAATGCTCACCCCACCTACCCCTCACACCCCCACCACTCAAAAAAAAATGCAACTTAATAGCTAAAAGGGTTTGGGAGGTACGAGCCTTCAAACGATTTTGTGTACGGCGGGCGGCGGTCGGCGTACAGACGGGCTGAACATTTTTTTTTGGTTTTTTAGTTGCTACTAGCCATGAAACGTGAAAAAAGAATTTTGAGTGAAGCAATTTTTTTTTTAAAATCGATCACAATATTAAAAGTGAAATCAATTTCAGGATTGTTGGATATGCAACTGCTAAGGGGATATAACCAAAAAAAAAACTCAAAATTCATAAAAATAATAAATTTGCGCCCTGACAGTTGGCAGATTTCTTATAGTTAAAACGTGTGTAGTCCAAAGAATTATTGCATTAAATATGCCCATCGATCTTGTTACAAACGTTCTAAATATTACCTCAAAGTAATTACCAACCTTATTTGAAATAGCAACGTAAATTTCATCAAAAAATCATAATGTAATAACTTTTATCGTGTGCATAATGAATCCTTGTTCCTAGCCATGACTACTCTACCCCAACATTCTACACACCAATAATTTCATCACACCAACGACGAAGAAGAAACCTGAACATTTTCAATTTATTGATCCACCAAAGTTCTATTCTTGGTCATAACATTGTATTTTGCATATGACCATAGTGTAATCCAATACCCTTACACAAAATTCATATATCTACTTAATTCAAAACTTCTCGAATATTAGATGTAGTCTTACACTCAACCCTACAGTCTACACAATCGCACGTTCTACGACAAGAAATCTACAAACACCTGCTATAAGTGCTTCTGCCTAGGCCAGTTCAGGAGCATGGAAAACTCCCAAAAAGGCCTCGACTATCGCTCCGTAGGACGAAGCATAAATTAGAATTTCTCATTAATTCAGACTGAAGCTTAACTGCTACTCACAAACTCAACCATACACCTTAGGACACTGACCGACCATTCTACAATTAGTTTTCCCTTATAACACCCTCTCATTAGTTTTCCTCCAAAACTCCGACATCAAACACCTAACCTGCCCCCCAGCCCCAGTTTGCGAAAAGCCACTACACTCCCACACCCAGTTTCACCCAACCCCCTCAAATATCCCATTCCATCGGCTAATTTCTAAACCATCCACATCATACTTGAGAGGTTTGTGCTACTAACTCAGTACAATTCTCTTATCGTGCAGTTTGAATGCCTCGTCCTACCTTACATAAAACCTTACAAGTTTAGTACGTCTTCCTTGGGCGGTACGGTGGTATCCTGTCCCTCCTCACTGCCGTTCTTAATGTTGTACACCCTGTGCCTGTCCGAGAGTGCACAAGGCCCCGATGTACACAGTAGTGGTTCCGGCCGACCGACCGGCCACCCCCTAAAATTCCCATCCCTTCGACAACCCCATCTTGCCGATCCCGACGTTCAATTTTACTTTCGTACTTCCTTCAGTGTTTCAATGTTATGTAAATTAGAGTTAATGCAGACGTCCGAATTGCAAATTAAATTGCATATTCGGCACACAAACATGTCCTGGATAAGTAAGGGCTAAGGGATAACTTGCATAGTCAAAGTCGGATGCATGCACTGTACACTCATCCAAACTCATTATCGAAACGAGCTAGGGGTTGGGCGGCCAAGGGTTGTTTGGATCGCATACGGCTTAATCTGCACTTTGCAGGAGTCGAGTCCTTCCCGATCGGCACCAGCCCCATCCGGGGAGACTGCAGTTGATCCTAAGTCAGTGGCGTACGTGCGTATGCGTGCGACGATAGTCCTGGATTCTGATGGGTCCAGGGTTTCGTGTCCACTTCCAGACAGGCTCTGTGTATTAAGTTAATTATTTCGATGAAATTATAATTTGGATAAGACGAGAGCGAGAACGTTCGGGGCTGGGCGGCATAAATTCAAAATGTTTTCGGGGGGGCTTCCTGTCCGCAAGGCTTGAATGACGGCTTGTGTGAGTTCGTGCGGCTCGTGGGTAGTGTGTGTAAACCTGTGTTCGAACCCTCATAAATTTCAGTCAGCGTTCATAAAATGAACGGGCAATTAAAAAAGTCGATGCATGTTTTCATTTTTATTTTATTCGCCTGGACATTCGGTCGCTGTTAGTTTCCAACACAAAAGACTGGGCCGAAATTCAGTTTAATTACACCCCGAAAAATTCATGTTGGTATTATGGCCAGGGAGATGACCAGGTATGATGCGAGTCCATCTAAAATTAATATGGAATGAATCATTTGTTCAGGGGATAACAGATTTCTGTTTTTTTTTTTTTAGAAAATCAGTCCTTATACCCATGCTCGTATGTGGACCAAATAATAGGCTGGAGGTTATTTTCGAAGCACCACCATTTAATTAAGCTTCCAATTTGATTTGGCGGAAAATTATAAATCAACTGTTTTTACCCTTGTCTTTAGGGAGGAAAGTATTTGATTTCATAATTCGGTTACATTTTTTTTAATTACATAGGGTAGTGTTTCTCTAGGGTGGAGCGTGATTTCGGTAGCCTGAAGCTACACATGTAACTGCGGATGTAAAGTTTTCCAACTGACCACCTAACCAATGAATTCACTAGCAATGTCTAGGTGTAAGTACCTATATTTTGGAAATAAATTGATTTGAAATATGAACATACGGGGAAAATCTGGGGACATGTTGCAAGTTGAAAACAAGCAAATACAAAAGTCTTTTAAAGTTCTTATGACACTGGATAGTTCTGTGCTGAAAATAAGAATTGGAAAATCATTCATAATTAGGTGACCAATTTTGAAAGAAAAAAGATAACCGATAAAAATGTAATTTTCGACGCTAACGCTATCTTCTGGACAAAACTAAAAACTCATAATTAAAATAATATAAGTTTTAGCGACTATTATAATAGTGTTGTGTTCACACAAGAAACTTCTCTGGCGCCGAAAATACCTTAGCTTCTATGGTAGCTGTACCATCAAACAAATTCTTCATCTCTGCAAACAGATAAAGAAACTAGGCGCAACATTATTATTTTTTTGGTAGAAGTCCGCAGAAGTAAAATTAATTTGGTAACTCGACGTGCCAACAAGATAAAAGTTCGTGAAAATTTGTAAAAAAATATTTTTAGGAAAACAATTTTTACTCCACCTTTGTACGCCGATAAAAATCTGAAGTTTTTTTTTTGGCTTAATTACACATGTATGTATATCATCTCCATATACGTACTATGTATCAACTTTCTAGCATAATCCGTTTCTGAGATATAAAGACCAACTCCATCCATGTTCCTTGCTACCCTTATCAAAAATTTTACATTAACCAAATTTTGTCTTTCTGGTACAATTCGTTTGGGAGATATTGATTTTTACCACGCACTACTACACTCAACCTTTCTATTTTCAAAATTTTAGTATTTAGTATTTAGTATCTCTTAAGGTGACCAAAAAGTTTCAACTTTCTGGCATCATCCGTTCAGGAGGTATGTATTATAGAATATGAATTATTCCTAGGTTCCGAGCGTTTCATACGCATTGTTATTCTCCCAACCCCCATACTCTTAATTAATATCGCTTTGCAAATGATTCCACTATCTAGTTCTACGTAAGTTCCAAATTTCAACTGCGAAGCATCAGCGGTTCCTGAGATCTAGAAACCAAAATTTTTCGTCCAAGTCGCTCCCCCAACTCCCCACTCACAACACGCTGCATCCCAATATACCACTCATCCCATCTACAAACAAAAAACATAACGCAGTCATGATCGGCCTATCGTATGATACTCTAGATGAAATACTGAACTCCGATTTATATTTTAGTTGAGAATATATCAAAAGGAGTGCACATAGAATTATTGCATGGCCTTTTATTTACAGGTAGAAACTATTGTATAGTGGCTACTTTGTATAGTGGTTAAACGACTTCTTGAGTTATAGTGAGTTCCATAAATTAAGTTACTACATTTTTACAGAATTTTTGTATGACAACTACATGAAGGACTTATGGAATATTTTTTATATTAATACTTTCTGCTGCAACTATTATAAAATCAACGTATACAATATTTCAAAGTCGTAACTTAATGCGTTCTAAAGTTATCCTTCAATATTAGTGAACACGTGTTTTAAGGACTTTTGTATGACAGCTACCCGAAGGAGTCGATGGATTGCACTAATTAATGAACACAGTCTTGCTTTTGACATAAAACTAATTCCTGTAAAATTTTGAATCCCTACTTTAACTCATACTAGAGTAGTTATAGTGGATTCTGTAACTTGAATACATTTTTGAAGGACTTTTGTAGGCTGCTACACGAAGGACTTTTTCGATTTGGATCATATTCGGAACTTTCGCTTCAAACATTGTAAACTTTAAGTATGCAAAATTTCAAGTTCGTAACTTGAAGCATTCGAGCAATAATTGTGAATACGTGTTTTATTCTTGTATGGAAGGTACCCAAAGGAGTGGAAGGATATCGCCCATTAACGAACTTAGTTTTACCTTTTCTATTTTACAGGTGGTGACAAAATTTTAACTTCCTAGGCTAACGCGTTCTTGAATTGTCGTGCAAACGGACGGACGGCCGGACAGCAAACGGATTTGGGGTTTTTGGCCACAACTAAACACAAAATAATATATAACTTTGTTTCGTCCGAGGCTCGGTTCTATACGTAACAAACTTTTCGGGCTGGATTAAACGTATAATACTCTATATTTCATCTACAGTATAAAAAGTCACGATTGGATGTAATCGTATAATACTCTAGATGAAATACTGAACTCCGAAAGTAAAAGACAATACCTTTAGTGTTCAATTTCATATCTGCAACTGGGTAAATCATCTTTTTCAAGGACTTTCACATGGGAGGTGCAGTGTGGGCTATATAGACGGACTTCACTGTGTCAAACTAAATGGCTCACAATACCCATATACCAAAATTGTTCGAATGCACTTAGCATTGTGAATTGACCGTCAGGTCATCCTTTGTATTCGATAAGTAAATTTGTCAAAATGCACTTAGCATTAGAAGCCGACCGTTATGTCACGTATTATTTGAATTTGAAATTTATGAGAAGGGATTAACCAGTTGTTGTTTCAATTTGTATAAATAGTTAAGTTTTATAGAAAATAAAATTATTAGTGAATTTAACATCGGACGAACAAGTCGCATTTTCTTTGGAGGAAAGTCGCTTTTCCAAAAGCAAACGCAAACTCTTGCAAAGAGCTCTTCTCCGAGCTGGGAAGTAAAAGTAAGCGTCGAAGCCTATCACCGGCTCTTCTCAGAACTGGGGCGCATAGTAAACGAAGGAGCGTAAGCCCATCACCAGCTCTTCTCAGAGCTGAGTAAATGTTCTTGTTAGAACTAACTTAATATACGCCCCCGGACGCTGGCGACCAAGCAAACCTATTGCTGCTCTACAAGACTCGCCCCCGGACGCTGGCGACCGACGTTCCTAGTACCATTCGTGCACTAGTGTGGCTCACCGCCAACCAGGGACGCTATATGCAGGAAGGACTTATTTGATTTCTAGCGTAATTATCCTTTTACTTGGAACTATTTAAAAATTAAAGTGTTTTTCGTTGACAAGTAAGCTCAACCTTTCTTTTCACTCAAAACGACAATAATTTGTACAAAATTTGGGTTTAGAAGCTAAACGATTTCTTGAGTTATAGTGAGTTCCGTAAATTAAGGACATTTTTATATGATTTTTGTATGCCAGCTACACGAAGGACTCATGGGAGTTATTCATATTTATATAGGGTGTTTTTTTAGAGGTATAGTATTTCTTTTTTGAAAAAAAGACATACATAATTTACCAAATGGCAACATTTTTATACTCTAGATAAAATCATATAGAGTATTATAAGTTAAATCCAGCCCAAAAGTTTGTAACGCATAGAACCAAGCCTCGGACGAAAAAAAGTTATATATTATTTTTTGTTTATTTGTGGCCAAAAACCTCAAATCCGCCTGACGTCCGTCCGTCCGTCCGTCCGTCCGTCCGTCCGTCCGTCCGTCCGTCCGTCCGTCCGTCTGTCCGTGAACACGATAACTCAAGAACGCCTTCACCTAGGATCTTGAATCTGGATGTTTGGTTGAATTTGTAAGGCTAAGTTCGTTAACGGGCCAAATCGTCCTACTCCTTCGGGTAGCTGCCATACAAAATGTACTTAAAACACGTGTTCAAGAATATTGGTCGATAACTTCAGAAGGGTTTAAGCTACGACATAAAAATTTTGTATGTGTTATTTTTCCAATAGTTGGAGATAAATATATGATTATGAAGAAAATCCTATTAGTCCTTCGTGTAGCTGCCATACAAATATCCTGTCAAAACGTCTTCACTTAATTTACGGAACTTACTATAACTCAGGTAATCTTTTAGCTATGAATTGGAAATTTTGTACAAATTAGTTTTGAGTAAAAACGAAGTTTGAGTTTACTAATCAGCGAAATCCTTTTACTCCTTCTGGTAGGTGCCATACAAAATGTCCTTAAGACACGTGTTCAACAATATTTTTCGATAACTTTCGAACGCTTCAAGCGACGAATTTGAAATTTTGTACACGTTCATTTTTAAATGGTTCCAAGGAAAAGGATAAATATGTAAGAAATCAAGTGAGTCCTTCCTGCAACTCCCATGTGAAAGTCCTTCAAAAAGGAAATTTTTTTTCGATGACTTACCCAGTTCAAGATATGAAATTAAACACAGAATATTGTCTTTTAGTTTTGGGTAGCAATCAAATGGGAGTCCTTAATAAAGGACATACAACATGCACACACGTAATTCTACTTTATCCCCAACTACAATATAAATCGGAGTTCAGTATTCATCTAGAGTATTATACGATTGGCTTGCAGCCGATCGTGACTGCAGTATGTTTTTTTATTGAAAAGATTATTTTATGGCATTTAATTTTTAAAAACAATTTCGGGCATATGACCACCGCGACTGCGTCTAATGAACACCATTCGATCAGTCCAATTTTTGGTCACTTTTTCGAGCATTTCTGGCTTTATCTCATCAATAACCTGTCGAATGTTGGCTTCTAAATGTTGAATCGTTGCTGGCTTATCAGCATAGACCAGTGATTTGATGTATCCCCACAAAAAGTAATCCTATGGTGTCAAATCACACGATCTAGGCTGCTCATTGACAGGTTCAGTTCTTGAGATGATTTTTTCACCAAATCTCTCTTGCAATAAAGTCATGGTTGCACGCGCTGTGTAGCATGTTGCACCGTCTTGTTACAACCAATTCATCCTTAGATTGTTGGCTTTGATGTATGGAACCAAAAAATTGCGAATACCTGTAGCGGGCATCATTGATCGTAATGTTGGCTCCGGCATCATTTTTAAAGAGGTATGGAATTGACGCAACGATATGTGAGTTTGCTGTATACATAGAACGCAAATTTGGAAAATATTTTTCCAAAATTTCTAAACGTTGTTCTGGTGTAAGTCTTTCCATGATAATTTGCCAAAACGTACGAGTACTGAACAAAAATGTAAAAGAGACACCAGTCAAATTTGACAGGCTACTGAAAAAAAATAAAACCTCTAAAAAAATACCCCATACATATTCATGTAAGAGCGTAGATATAATCGAACTTATGTCAATATTGAATAAAGAATTGAACTTTTATTAGCTTGTACCCTCTTGCGTAAGATTGGAGAACTGATTATCTTTTTAAACAGCTCCGGATGGATATGATAACCCATTTCAGTCCCAGGTCAAATATCAAGCTGATTGTAGAATATCGCTACATCCCATATATAATTTTTGTTCAAATTTCTCCACATATCAAATTTAAAACCATTAAAGCTATGAAAATTTTAAATTCTTTCACTCTATTTTTCAATCATTTGTAAATACGGTTACACATATACTGTAGAATCCTGGTAGTCCTTCAAGTACCAAGAAAGTTCTTTAAAATTTGAGTTTAGCTAGAAACCTATATTTTTACGTGCTTCAATTTAGAACAACAACAAAATTAGGGCGTTTCGGTAGTGGATAGCTTCTACATATGTAAGTGTTATTGGTGGTGAAGCCCTCTGCATATTATAGTAAGAACTTGATGTGAAAGTAATTCGAAATTGGTTGGTTTCCTTATCGTTTCAAGTACAGAATTGAAAAATTAGCATAAGTACTTTTCACTTGAGTAGGAATCATACAATTGTTCTTAAGAACGGCACGCCAAATGCAAGCTTCTTATTTTTTTTAATTATCCGCAACTGAAATATATAATACATTGGAGGTCGAAAAAAAAGTTGTTGGCATAAGTTTAAATATTTTTTAATGTCTAGCGTGGATATTTTTTCAAAATAAACTCATCTTCACTAAATTGTTTGGCAGATATTCCATTTTATTATAATAATTATAAGCATTAATCTTTATCTGATTTTCTGGCCGGCCGTTATACGTTTCGAAATTATTCAAAATCCAATTAAATACATTTAGTTTCGCTACTGTTTCGGATAATTACATTATAATGACTGCCGAAAACCGTTCTTTAAACGGGCTGAAGAGAAGACTTTGTGACGGTGATACTTTAATATGTGCCTCATTTCGAATATTATAAAGATCTACAGCGTGCATTAAAGACAAATTATTTTACAATGAAATATTACACAGGACTGAATAAAAAAATAAAAAATCAAAGCTAGAAATTGAAGAAATGCTACACTCTGTAGATATCGGTTGCGTTATCTGCAACTTGGGCAGTACGTACTAACTCATTGGCAAGGAACGACCGAATTTCGTACCTGAAATGCATCCAGAAAATAAAATTGAACAAACCCTAAACAATTAATTTTCCAAATAACCTTTTGGTTAAAGACCTAACAGATATGTCGAAATTCGTAAATACGCACAATAATTTACAACCCGCAGAGGTTGAATATAGCAAAATCTTGAGATTAATTTGAAAGCGATTATGTATAAAGGTTATAGAAGTTAAAGCAAATTCAATTAGACCTAAGATATTTGTCGGAATTTTTGAATATCGAAAATATTTAATCAGTTTCTACGTGATTATATTTATAATATAGTAAAAGCGAATTCGACATAAGGAATATATGGGAATTCGTGAAAACGTTCACAACTGTTTACCACCACTTCAGGGCTAAAATTTTTTTAACAGTTTCGAGCCTCTAACACTAAAAGCTCACAAAAGAAAATTTTTTCGATTTCACGACATACCTAAAGTTATGATGAAATTATATTACGAATTTTACTTTATTATTTTTTAATAATAAAGTATTTTATTTGCCCACATCTCTGTTCAACAATGCACATCTAAATTTTTTTTTGATTGCTTGAAATGCTTTTGTAGTACATATACATTCAAAGTTTCAATTTTCTAGAACTAGCCGGACTTCGATACAAAAAACACCTTTCACCAAAAATTTTAATTATCTTACTCCAAGGGTGCTTATGGTGTGGCTCTATTCTATACAGACATCAACTCTTTGCTTTCTATCCTCAGCAGTTCTCGAGAAAAGTAAATTAGAATTTTTTGCTTTCCGGTGGTCAGAAGGACATTATTTCTTGCTTTTTTACGAGTAGAGTCTACTAGTCCTAAAACGTACAAATACAAAAATTGGAATTGCATTTTCTTTAAAATTAAAGTTTGATCCCAATAGAAAATTTACAAATAAAACCTCAAAAACGCTGCTGTTTTTGTGATTTTTTATGACTTTTTTCGGCTGATAGGTAGCTACATTAGAGCACTTTTCGAACATTTTTCGCCACTGTAAGCTCACTGGAGCAAAAATTGCTCTAAGCTAGCATACTATCTGGTAGAAAAAAATTACAAAAACAGCACTGTTTTTGTTGTATTGTATGGAAGTTATGTACTTTACTTTACTCTGCATGAATGGAGCCAAAAAACAAGCCTATTATTAAAATACTTTATTATTAAAAAATAATAAAGTAAAATTATTAAAAAATAAAAGTGGTTGAGATTGTGATAATGATTCAATATAACCGATTCTGAAACCAAGTTCAACGATATTGAAACAGCCCTTTCAGACCAAGTCGAACACAGTATTAAAAAATCTGCCAACAGTCTGGGCGCAACTTTATTATTTTTTGGGTAAAAGTTCGGAACGAGTTTAATTCTGAGATGCGGTGTAGGTTTCTATGTGACTGAGAACCTAAAAAAAAGTTCGGGAAGCGGTTAAAATGGGGTCGCGCTAGAATACTTACGCCTCTGCCTCATATAACATATGAATTACATAATTGGGTCATACACCGGGACGAGATCTAGTCCTAGTATAATATCAGTTGTTACCGCATTAGAAGGTTTTTCGTGATTTGGTTTAGGGCCATTACATGAAATCAGAAATGCGTTTGAAGACGATTATATAAAAAGTCTGTGGAAATGCAAACCAATCTAATATCTCATCAATCCTGAGATATATGTCGAAACCCATACGTCCTATTGGAGTTGAATAACAAACATCCCGAAATCAACTTTTTGACGATTATGTAAGAAGCCTTTGTAAGTAAAAATGAATTCGATATCTTATTAGAACTAAGAAATATGTAGGAATTTGTGAAAATATATACAACACCCTTGCACCCACTTTGGGGTTGAATATCCAAAATTCCTGAAATACGTTTTTATATATATAGAAAGAAAGCCAGAGGAAGGAAAAACCAATCCGATGTCTTATCACTCCTAAGAGATATGACGGAATTCGTGAAAACGTGTTCAACCCGTTTTAACACTCTTAGGGGTTGAAAAAGGAAAAACCTTGAAAACAAGTTTTAGGTGATTATTAAATAAGCCCGTGGAAGTGAAAAGTTATTCGATATCTAATCAGACCTGAGGGATACGGCTGAATTGGTGAAAATGTATACATCCCCTTTACATCACCTTGGGGGTCTAATTTTAAAAAATTCTGAAAACACTTTCTAGGTATTTATATAAAGAACCCGTAGAAGAAAAATGAATTCAATATTTTGAAAGACCTAATAGATAGAACGAAAATTGTGAAAATATATGCATTCCATTTTCACTGATCATTTTTTTTGCCCCACTTCCGAACGCCAATGGATATTTTAATTTTTTTTATTCAAAATTACTTTTCTAGTTGATTTACATATATGTACCAAATTTCAACTTTCTAGCATAAGCCGTTCTATAGTTAGGAAAAACACCCCCCACTTCCGTACCATACTACCCCTATAAAAAATTATATTTTTCCAACATGCTACTACTACAATTCTATCTAAATACCAAGTTTCAGCCTTTCATTGTTATAGGTTCTCGAGATATAAAAATCGGAACTTTTTACTTTTCACCCTCCCCCACTCTTACCCTCTACACCATCATCCATTTCTGCTGGAGGTCTATTAGGTCTACTTCTGGTAAAAATTTTAAGCATCTATCTTACACCGTTCTTGAGATATGAGACGTGATTTTTTAAAAAAATTCTTACCCCCTCCACTTCCATACTCCACCGCCCCCTTAAAAAATTTTACTTTCAGCAAACTTGATTTTTCAACATTTATACAGAAACCAAATTTTATTTCTCTAGTACAAGGCGTTCGTGAGATATCGTAATCTAAAGTTTTTCAACCCCCACCCCCGTACGTCACTACCCCCTCTCAAAAATTTGTTTCCGATCTATTCTCCTAGTATATCCACAGATGTTCATTAAGTTCTAATTTCGTGACATTAACCGATTAGGAGATATGTATTTTAGAATGTCTCGATCTCGGCTTTCGAGCATTTCAGACGCATTATTATTCCCCCACTCCCACACCCCTTTACCTATATTATAATTTTTTTTTGCAAATGGGTCTACTATCGATGTTCTATATAAATTCCAAGTTTCAGCCTCCTAGCCTATACGGTTACTGAGATCTAGAAACCAACATTTTTCGTCTAAAACGCTTCCCCCACCTCCCCCCTCACACCCCCACCACTCAAGAGGTGGCCACTTGAAGAGGTCTGCTCAGTCTACCAACAAAAAAAAAATTCAACTTAAGAGCTCAAAGAGTTTGAAAGTTATAAGCTTTCAAACGTTTTGCGTACGGCGGACGGCGGACGGCGTACGGCGCACAGACGGACTGAAAATTTTTATTGCTTTTTTGGTGTCTATTAGTCATGAAACGTAAAAAAAAAAATTTTCAGGGAAGACAATTTTTTTTTTTTAAAAATCGATAACAATACTTTATTATTAAAATAATAAAGTAACTGGCTTACCAGTGAAAGTTTTTCATTTGTCATGTCCTCGCGGCCAGCGATCGATTCCAGTAGGAATTTTCGTATTAATGTTTCACTTAAGAAACTCCTCTGCTACCGTGAAATAAACAAAATTCTCAATATTAGCTTCTATGATGAAAAATGCCCATTCTATTTATTAATTATTTATTTATAAATTGCATTTTACATTCTTTTTTATATAATTAAGAAAATTAAAGTCGTAAAATTACTAATTTCATATTTTTATTATTCACCTCATATCGCTCATATTGAATTATATTTTATGCCCACATACACAGCAACCATATTATTAAATAGTAATTAAAATTTTCATTAATTAAACGCAATAAATTTAAGCGATATTTTATTTTTTTAAATATTGGAATTTAATTATTTATATTTAATTATTGTTCACTACTTGTCACTTGTCACACTTAAGTGTACACTCATTTATCTTATATAACTACTGCCGACTTAATGTCGGCATCTAACTCAGGCTTCAGCTAATACGAATTGAATATATTTATTTCAAAAGAAGGAGTAGGTAGTGCAGTAAAAAACGCAATATATTTACAAATAATACAATTCGGAATGTTTTACTGCTTTAAGGAAAGTTATTTTCACAAAAAAAATGTACTGTGGGGAAAACTACAAGATAGTCTATTGCCTGCCGTGACTCCTGTTTTAAAAGCAAAGTTTTTTTTGAGGAGTAGGTAACTAATTAAAAGTCATGATAAAATGCAATACTAAGCTACTCAAACTATTTATTTATTGATTAATAAAATCATGCATTTTAACTATTCCAAATTTTTGGTGCCATTCCAAAATGCGTTTCGTTTCTGGACAATATTTCCCATAATAAGTATAGTTGTAATTAGCAATTTGTTTTTATTTTCAAAAACATAAAAACCACTGTGAATTTGAAATGCCGCTTCCGGAACATATGACGGTGCATGTTCTGTTGATACTGCAAAATCTTTTAAATGATATAATCCCTAAAAGTTTAATTTCTTTTTTATAAAAAAATATACACTTATGATTTGCATTTTAATACCTTTGGAATTGGACATTGTTCTGGAAAATGTCCATGTTTTAAAATTTCGCTAAAGAACATCAGCAGAAGATTGCTACGACCATTCCGTTTAAAAAACGGGCACATATTGTCGATTGTCTGATTGAACAGGACCACTTCATCACCTGTGGGTGATTTTAGAATCACAATAAAATGTATGCCGAAACGTTCAACAGGTTGGAAGACATTAAGATATGCCGTCACTTTCGTAGATAAATCGCTGTTGATCGAACAATTAAATAAGCCGTATTTTGTATTCGATGCTTGTACATCGCATTTTGATACGTGAAAGTAGAAATTTTGCTGAAAAAATATGAAAATAGAATTTTATGAATTTATTTTTAAATGTTTTTTTTTTCTATTTCAAAACGAAATTAAGGTTTAAGGATATGCTATTAATCAGGCTTTATGCATAAGTTATCAATCCTTTCCGCAAATTTATTTTCAGTGAAGGTTTATACATTAAAACTGATGCTAACATTTTTAGAGGATCATCAAGTTTAATCGATACGGTTTTGCCAAATTTTATTTTATGATAATAAATTGTTTTTATCCCATTTACTGATACAGTACAAAATATTCTTAATATCTGACCCACGTCTAAATCAACACACTAAATTTCAAAATTAGTATTCTGGATTGGCTTGAATGAACTTCACAATGAACTTCTACCACCCCTTCTACTTCAGAACACATCATTAACATTTTTAAATACAAATAAACACTGTTCAGCAAATTATTACACTAACACATTCAATAGTTCTACTATTTTCCATGCATCTATTATAATTCATGCTTTTCAACAATATCCAAAAATTCGCAAAATCCCGCCCTTACTGAGGGTTGTGAGACAGGCTAACAATCTATTGCCGGAAAAATCAACTAAGTTACGGATATTCGAAAAAAAATCTCCGATCGAAGATTCAAAATTGAATCAGAGAAATATTTTGTAGTAGAACAAGAAACAACAAGAAACAAATTTTAATATTACTAGAAAACTGCCGAATGTTTTAATAAAGCGCATTTTGAAAATGATATCTAAAAACAATTTTAAATCTAATCTCTTCGTTAACCTTACTTTTCCACTGATAAGTTCAGTAAAGCAATATATCGAAATAATCGACAAAAATAAACTTTTGTACTGCATCTTTCGATGTTGGAAATTTTTTCGAGACTAAAATGATCACTTCTGTATTTTGAATTAGTGATTTCGTGAAAACAATTTTGTAATGACAATACATCGTCGGCTGGTGTCTGATTTAAATACCTAGAAAATTACAATCATTAGTTTTATGGTTGCACATGAAAATATCAATAAGAAACTAAATTAAAGTTCACTACGTTCGTGGGCTAATAGATGTATAGAGTATCTCGGACTGTAGAGCCGTGACTAAAAAACAGTACGAAAACGTTATCTAGTTAGCTGGATTAGAATTATTATTTAGACTCTACCAGTTTTAATGATAACTTTATTTCTGCCTATTCTACCTTTAGTAAGCTTTACGATGATATTGTAAGTTCATATTGTTACATGCTACCTCGTAGCTCGCTCAACTCTATCGTTTCCAGTAAGAAAAACAACAAGCTCACAATACCTAACAGAAAAACGGAGAAAAACATCTGATTGGCCACCTTCCAATACCCAATGAGAAAGGCGTGGAAAAAATCTACAAACTTGTACATACATTGTTCTTGACATTTAACGAACTTTCCACATATGTACATATACTGCCAAATATGTGAGAAAGCTCTCAACCCAACACATGAAGTATATAAGCACGGCAAAGCTTGCAACCAGACACAGTTTTTACTACTGTGAAGCGAGACGACGTTCAGTTTCTACGCGAAAGTATTTGTAAAGCGATTTAAATTGGTAGCCGCAATCGACCAGTTAACAAGCAGTATACAAAATCAGGCAGCGTTGCCAGAAGTGAGCTTATTATTGCAATATACGAATAATAAAACGTTATTATTTCTATCGACTTTGATCGACTAACTTGAAATTCCGTCGAACCCCTACCTCGCAATAATATCAATTATTAGAAATACGGAGGTGATAGTTTTACAGGGTAGCTTAGGGCTGCGTCTGAAAGATCACTAGTTGGTAATCGTCTTTAGTTGCACATCCATCAGGCTTCATTTCAGAGTCATCAAACTCACTCATCCCTTCATTGTATCTGATTAGATAAGTACTCACTACTACTTACTACTATTATTTAGAAAACCTTCAGATGACAGTCTCATAAGTTCGAAATTAATGATGGTAATTTTCTGGATACTGAATCACAAAATATAATGTAAACAGAAATCATCATTAAAAAAATATTTATGTAATATCTAGTTCCGTTGTTCAAAAGCCAGATTCAGTATAGTAAAAGTTTCCAACATCAAAAGAGGGTGTCCGCACCAAACTGAATTTTTGTTTGAATTTAATAAAATGGGAAAATTAAGAAATTTTGAAAAGAAAGCTATAAAAAAGTAACAAGAGTTAAGAATACTATATCCGTAGTTAAAGATTGCCCTAGTGCCGGAGCAATCTTTGAACAAAAAATCTGTTTTCCAATTCACTGTTTTTAGTGTTAGCTCTGTTTTGTTTCAGGTAGTAAAATAATAAAAAAGAAAAAAATTAAAATATACAGGTTAGTTTTTAGTAAGTCTAGTAAGTTGTATCTTCTTTTATCTAGTATAAATGTTAAGTCCACGCTTTAGTTGACTTCATCTACCATCGTAAAACTAGTAAAGCTGGTGAAGTAATTTCCTACGCATAATGTCATAAACTTTTGTTACTAGACGTAACAGAAACTTATTATTAAAACAGGTCCTATGTTGACGAATTTGTCACGTATTTTAATGCACTTCACATGATAAGTAATACTTCAAATAGCCTGAAATAATCGATAAATTGAAAAATTTTCAAGGAATTACGTACAATTAGTAAAATAATGAAATCCAAATCTCATTTAATTGCAGTTATATGTGTACATATGTACCACGTTTTAATTTTGTAGCATGGACTGTTCCTGATATAGAAAACTACATCGCCACTTTATACACTGCTAGTGCCATCAACAATTTCAAGTTGAATTTTTAAAACGTTTCACTACAGTAATTCCGCATAATTCTCAAGCTTCAACTTTCTATCATTAGCATTTATATAGATATAAAATAAGAATTTTTACCTTTCGGCTCTTTCCGATACAGATACCTGCTCTAAAACTTTTGCTAAAGGCAGCGGGCTGTATAATTCGTATGGTCGGATTTTGGGCGATTTTTTTCTAGATAAGTGATTTTATTTTCGAGATAAAATAGAATATTCAACACAAGCCCTAAAAAATCTTATACTCATCATACCACTGTACAAAGTAACGAATTTTAAAAATTTTACTTTAATTATTTTTTTTATCGTAATTCAAAGTTTTTACGCCCTGTGCACCACAGCACTCTCATCATTTTAATTTATTATTCATTTTAATAAAGTATTGTTATAGACCTGAAATTAAAAAAAAACTGCTTTTCCTCAAATTTTGTATTATCACGTTTCAAGCCAACCAATTTATTTCCCTGCATTAAGAAGACGCACTCTAAGATGCATGCAATTCATAAGGATTTTTACTAGGCATTTGACGAACTTGACCACTGTTTACTTATTTCTAAAACTAGTATGTATAACACTGTACGCTACGTGGTCTAAAATGAATTCGATCTGATTAAACCTAAAAGATTTTTCGGAATTCGTGAAAACTTGAACAATACTTGCACCCTAAAGGGGTTGAATGTCGAAAAATACTTAAATCCGTTTTCCCGATTGCATTGTAAAAGTGAAAACGAATTCAATATCTTATTAGACCTAAAAAATATATCGGAGTTCGTGAAAAGGTACACAACCACTTAACACCCCGTTAGGCTTTTATCCTTTGCAATTTTCAGAGAAATAAAAATCATAATTTTTTCCATTCCATCTCTCCCACTAACTCATCCTCTTTTTCTGATAAAGGACTGCTGTGCCTTATACATTTTAAAAAATTTAAAATTATATCGCATTGTTTTTACCCCCCCCCCCCCCTCAACTCTCACTCCAACACCCCTTCATCCATTTCTTCAATTATATTGCAAGTAGCTCCGCTATTATACTTCTATATAAGTTTCAAGTTCAAAAAATTTTTACTTAATATCTCAACGGGTTTGTAACCTACTCACCATTAAATGCTTTTGAGGATGCGTCTGCGGCGGTCAGACGGACATTTTTATTTTTTTCTCTTTTTTGGGTTCTACTAGTCCTACAGCGTGAAAATTCAAAATTTCAGTTTGGCAATTTTAGGTCGATCACAATATTTTTTAATAATAAAGTAAAAGTGACAGTATAATGTCATATTATTTGTGGTCTAAATTTCATTACTTTGACTTTAAAATTTCCTTAGTCTTAGCAAGGCGTAGTTTATAAATTTCTTTCTTTCTCTTTGACTTCCAGGACTTTAATGAATTTTTCAGCAAAAATAATTCAATTCAGACTTAATTTATATTTAAAAATTTAAATTCGATCGATATATCGATTAGTATGTTGTATAATAGATAACAATGCGGATCATAATTTTCGAGACTGTAATTTTAATTTGGGGAATGTTCCACATCAGACCATCAAATCAATTGGTAAACGAAATACCTTTTTATTTATAAAATATTTTGATTTTTATGAAACTCCAGCGAAATTTCATCTTCAAATTAAACACTTGTAAGATGGATACGATCGATGCCGAAATTCTCACGGTAAACTGCAGCTTAATTCAGCAACAAAATGTCACTACAATTAACGCGTTTATAGACGTTCTTCAGATTATTAAATCATTTGGTCTTCATCTCGAATTGTCTGGAAACTCGACGAGAATACCAAACGTGGTTCTTTTAAATCACACGGTGCCGAATGTATGTCCACTTTTTAATCGAAACAATCGAACAAATTTGCTTTTAATAGCGTTCGATGAATTAGTAAAGAATGGCAAGTTGCCTGGTTGTCCCGTGCAAAAAGTTCGTTACCCAATAAAATGTTTATCAATTTCTTTTAATTAATTTTTTGTTACAATTTCAGAATTTTTATTATGTTGAAAATTTTATCTTGGCACCAGAGGTCTTTCCAATTTATGTTCCGGAAGCATCGTTTAAATTAAAAGGAACAGTACTTGGTAGTTTCAAGGGAAAATTGTTACCATTAATTAAAATTTTCATCGATGGATATGTCGAAATGAAACGCAATACTTTTTGGAAAAAGAATACGAAAAAAGGATAGGTTTATCAGTTTCAAATAATTGCGACTCTAAAATAAATTGAAGTGCAATTGTAATTTTATTTGATTCTTATTTTTTTTATAGATGAGAAATAAAATGTAGAATCTTATAAATAAAACTTAATTTTTTCTAATTATCAAGATGTTTGTTCTGGGATGTAATTCGATTTTGAACTAATTTTGTTTATATTATTGTCATAAAACAACATACATAATCAAACTTAAAGTACATGAAGACAACTTTATATTGTTCATGAATAGCATTAAGGCACAGTTCCAGAACTGCCTAACAGCAAGTTTTCAAAAACTGTTGAGAGCCATTGTGCGCAGAGTTACTGGGAATTAGGCCCAAATGAACCACTATTCTTCCAATTTTATCATGTTAAAATTAGAAGCATTAGCTAAGTGCTAGCTTCGATTCCAAAAAAAATATTGACTCCTTTAAATGGCATTGTCAAAATTTTTGGCAAAACTTTTGGCACTTATAGTGTTAAGGTGGCCTGTCACTTCTAGCCAAGCCATCTTAAGTGAATAAGAAATAGACGGTACGACCAAAATATCTTATGTGCAGTAATCACCACTTTTACTATAATGGGAATCACGTAGAGTAGACCCTAGTTTTATTTTCTTATCAAAATGCTCAATAGTCCAGCAAAAAGATGTTAATGGCCGCCTGTGAGGGTGGAAAGAAAAAAGAATCTGATTCCTATCGTCTTATCTATTAGGTCTATCGAATTAATTTTTTTTTTCGGGCTTATCATATAAGCACCTTGAATTTGTTTTCCGAATTTTGATTTTCCCCAAGGGAGTGTGAAATAGTTGAGTATATTTTCTCTAATGCCAACATATTTGCTTGTTTTAATGATATACCGAATTCACTTTTACATTGTATGCAATCGCCAAAACATTAATTTCGTGGTTTTGGTGTATTGTGTCACGAATTTCGACATATCTCTGAGATCTAATGTAATAGCGAATAACGTTGCTTGAATCGAAGTGATAATTTGTCGAGCGAAGCTCGCCACATGTATGAAGGTGGGTACGGTTTTTTACTTTTATACATCCTCTGGCAATAGGCTCTATGGAAACTGTCGGACTCAGTTTCGAGTCCGAAGCTCTATCGAAGTCATAACCTCGACTAACTTCACCAAGCAACTTCCCAGAGACCTCTTGGAAAATCACCTAATACAAATTTTCAAAGTCATAACTTAAGGCGTCTTGGAAGTTACCTTCCAATATTTTAATGACTTTTGTATGGCAGCTAGCCGAAGTTGTAGAACGATTTTGTTGCCGTTGCCAAACCCAGCCTTACAATTTTAACAAAGCTTCCTGATTCTTAATTTGACATCCTAAGTCAACGCGTTCTTGAGTTATTGCACGTTCAGACAGATAACAATCGGATTTGGTTTTTTTTTGGTTACATCTGAACATAAAATAGTATATAACTTTTTTGTCTGAGGCTCGGTTCTATGCGTTACAAATTTTTAGGCTAGAATAAACTTACAACACTCTCAGATTTTATCTAGAGGGTAAAAACCACAGATTTGCATTAGAATAATACACTCTAAAAACAGTTTGTAAAAATACTCTGTATATTTAAAGCAAAAATAAGTGGAAAAATACACAATCTATGTATAGTTCATAGTTCATTTATTTCAATAATATTTAAATATATAAAGACACAGTTTGTAATTATTTTATAGAGTAGGCAGGAGCCTTTGCAACTACAACATTGCGTTTAGTACATGACAAGAAAATGATGTGAAACTTTTTAAAGTTACGGAAATATTGTTTGATTAAGGAAAAAAATTGAATAAACTAAAAAACCTTACATACAAATTAACCTAATATTACGCCAGAATAAGAAAGTTCGCGAAAATTCATTTCATCATTTCATTCTACTTCACGTCGTCAAAAATGTGTAATAATTACGCCATTGTTGTTTATTGATTACGCAGCTATTGTACAATGATTACATCACTGATATGTATTGATTACGCATATGTTGTGTAATTATTACAACTTATTTGTGTAATTTTCCCTTTAATTACACAAGCATGTATCTTTACCATTACTATCGATGGAAAACAGTTGCCAACTATAATAAAGGTAAATTTACTCCAATATTTTTTAGAGTGTAGAGCGGAGCACAAAAGGATAGGTGAAAGGAGGTCCATATATTTTTACGAATTTCGTCATATCTCTTAGGTCTTGTAATCATATGAAAGCATAAAAATCGCTATCAGGATTTTATTGATATTCAAACCGTTAGGGGGTATAAGAATGTTTTACACGTTCTCACGAATTTCGCAATATCTTTTGAGTTTGACAAAATATCGAATTGGTTTTAACTTCCATTTGTTAAATATTGGCTTGGAAGTCAAATTCAAAATTTTTCATATTCAATATGACAGTAGAGTGTGGTCTAGGCATACAGGAAAAGTAATGTATTTGAACATATCCTGAATCTTGTAGGTGGTCACAGGTTCTAAGAATACCATTTTACTTTTAAGTCACGAAAATAGATTGTGCTGAAACTTGATTCTTCTATCTAGCCTTTCTAGAAGAATTTAGAAAATTTATTGTTAGAATAATGTCCTGTTTTTGAACTCGAAAATTTTTAAAATATTTTCATACACATCAATGCGAAGCTACTTTACCCCTATGCATTGCAGGTTCACTGGATCTAAACAATTTCTTATTGCAATTCTTTAAATTTTTGATAGGTGGCGTTATGATTCTTTGTACGAGATATGATTCTTTGTACGTACTTTTGATTCACGGTTAGTCCAGATATTAACTTAAATTTATTGTCGTTATCTGATTAGGTCCGGGTTGCTTAACTTTTCGTAGCCAATTTTGAAATTTTCTTCGTGTTTAATTGTTACTTCGGTTTTAGGTTTGTACTTCTCATCAATGGCGCGACAGTCCAAATCGGACCCTGGCCTCCTGTGCGGGGCCGTTTAGTCAATCCTTCCCGAAGCTGTTCTTCAGGTTTTTGGACAGTGGCCTTTTTTCCGGTGATGCGTTGTCGGCGCCTCGCTCAACCCCCGACTTGGAGGACCAGTCCTACTTATTTTTTACACCCTAGTTGGAAAAGGGTAGGAGTTTTCAGCTGACTACAACATGTTGGAGTTCTCCCAGCTATGTCATACTTTTTGACTACTTCCTGAGACGCACTGATGCTACTGGCCAGGTTAACTCCATGCTCCCTCCTCCTTTCTCAGCCGGGCTTGGGACCGGCTATGGCGGATTTAGGTTGGTACTTGGACAAGAATATGTAATTCACGAGTTGAAAAGTGGCATGACAAGTTAAAAAATGGCATAATTTTTATTTGCATGCGTTTTTCATCCATCCACCCAGTTCGAATAACGAAGCAAATGTGCTCAGTATTGAATCCATACTGTTGTTAAACGCTAGTAAGACGAATGCCATCATTTAATCTAGTGAATTTTTAATTAATTGCAAGACCGTTCATTGGAGATAAAAACAATCGTATAATGAATATGAAGGGTGGGTCTGAATTTAATGAATTCTTAAAGTGGTCTCCAACGAACAGACACGGCACCTAGCCACTTTACCTTTGTCCGAAGGTAACTCCGGTGGATACTATAAATTTTATCCATATTACTGCTGCGGTATCGATTATTGTAGGTCAATAGCAAAAGTTATCATCTGAATTGTAGGAGTGTATGTCTACTGGACGTACGATCAAGTCGAAGACGATACCTTCTGCTATGCGCTAAGAAGTGTTAAGTCCGAGTGACTAACCGCCGATAAATTTGCCCACTGCCCACCCACTGTCCGTCCATTTGGGCATTATCGACGCTTGAAGTCAACAAACTACATACTCAGGGGCTCCGGCAATGTTTCAGCCTTTTAGCATTTGAGCGATTTTGCGTTTCTTGCCACAGTTTTCTTACGTTTTCTTCGTATTTCCTGGGCTTTGCGTCTTAAGTTCATGTTGCATTTTACTACTGATGTTTTGTTGTGTTTCGTTTTGCATAATTACAGAATGTCTGGTCAGACGATGGAGCTGTAAGAGGCGAGGACGAAGGCAACATCAGCAGCGGGTGGATATAATTAGAGTTCGTAGTGCTCAGATAAGTAGCATATGCGATTCGATGTGTGCGAAGGTTTTTCGTATTACATGGGTATCTCGTTCGCTCCGCATCTTAAGATATACTATTACAAGTCTTGGGGGCCTTCCAGATTGGCTATAGGAACCCCGTTCTCGTTTCTGGTACGAGCATGTCTTCAGTGAATTGCCGTAGCAATTAAGTAGTATAATTGCGTACTGCCGCCATCGAAAGTGAAATTCTCAACCGAAAAATTGTTTGATGGCAATGAAGTTGCTTGTTGCTTTGTGGCTGACTGGTGCCTAATTTGATAGCGCTTTAATGGTGCAGCTGCTGCAATAATAAGGAACGAATAGTATGCACATGATATTGTAATTATGGCAGACGAAACGTTTTGGGTGACGAAACACGAGTGGTCATTCGAAATTACTTGAAAGTCTATAAGAAACAAATACTACACATTATCATCAAAACCCCCGGACTCCAGGTACACCATCTCCAGAGATCGCAATTCAGCACATCTTAATAACAATGTGTAAGCTTTGCAGCTTTAATGTTAACGGCAGAGGCCTAAAGCCGGACAACCTTTTAATCACATCAAACTGCGCACACCATTATCTGCCCGACTATTTAGTTGAAGTCCATGTGCACATTACTTAATTCACTCGGCCGATAGTAACAGTGAATTGGTATTCGTATCAACCTATCACCACCGCTGGCAGAGTACTAATGATGTTAACTGCATCACACTAGACAAATCTATTCACAAGTTACATACAAGACACGACCAAATGCAGAGAGAAAATCGGTTGTATGATATTTAAAGCCGCTGTGCATATAGAGGCCTCGTGCGATAGTTTATTCCCTATTGATCGAAAGGGACTTATCTTGCATATTCAACTATTAAGTTTGGACGAACCGAAACGATAAAGAAAGGTACCGGATATGGTTTTAATCATTTTACAGGACTTAGGCACAGTAGACCTCTTGCAGAATATTGGGGGTTTAGGAGGCAATGATGGGACAGGATGAAAGGGAACAAATTTTGAATTCATAGAAAACCGCAAGAAAAAATAATAGATTTTCATTGGCGTACGGACATTTTCACGAATTTTGTCATAGCTTTTAGGCATGTGGAGATATTAGATTCCTTTTTTCTTCCACAGATGCACAGACTCTTTTTTTCAAATTATTCGATATTCAACCCTAAGCGGTGTACAGTGGTTGATGTTTTCACGATATCCCGACATATTTTTTAGGCCTGATGAGATGTTGATTTCGCTTTCACTTCCAGAGGCTTTGAATCTAATCGGGAAAAAAGTTTAAGCATTTTTTGATGTTCATCATCCTAACTTCCATATTCCACCCCTTATGTCGATTTGAAATCCCCTAATTTTGTGAAAAAAAACAGAAATAAATAAAAAATCTGCGAACAGTTTGGGTGCAATTTAATTATTTTTGAATACAAGTCCGGAACTCGTTTTCTGCTGACAACCCAAAGAATAACCAGGATGCTATTTGGAACATTATTTTTTAGGCTTTCAGTCGCACAGTAATGTATACTGCATCTCAGCGGTTTTGTTTTGGTTTTGCCCCGATTCACAGTAACAGATACTTTTAAATTTAATTTTAAAACACCAGTGGGTCTTTTTGAGCCTTAGACCGCCAAACAAACCTAAACGTTAGTTAGACTTTCAACACATTTTCAATATTTTCTTAATATTTCTTAGATTGGATGATAAAATTGGATTTTTCTCCTTATACCTTAAATTATTGTATTCGTGAAACATACTCAACCTCTTTTCAGCCTTTCGGGGTTGAATACCGAAAAATCCCGAAATCGCTATTTAGCCATTGCAAACAACAATTTTCTTATCCAGTCTGAAAAATATGGAAAAAATCTTGAAAACGTTTTGAATCTCTTTTCATCCCTTGGAGGTTTAATATAGAACAATACGAAATTGCCTTTTAGGCAATTGTAAATGTTGCCTGTAGACGGGCAAGCAAATTTGATTTCTTATCCATTTTTGGGACTTTTTCTCGTGTTGATAGTCACACTTTTCATACCACGCATGCTTTCTCGAAAATTGCATTTGAAGTGGAAATGAAAATTAGTTTGGCATCTCTTCAGACCTAAGACACATGGTCTAAGTATAGTGATGACCTTTATACTCCCTTTGATTTTTAGGCGATTATCGAATAAGTTCGTTACAGTGAAAATCAATTCGATATCTAATTAAACCAAAGAGATATGGTGGTAAATGGGGTAATGCTGGGCTGTTGTACGTTTGATTATTATATGGTGGTAAATGTGAAAAGCTATGCAACCCTTCGAAAAATTCTTCGGTTTTGAAGACAAGACTTCTTTGGGGTGTGAATATTAAAAAATTTTAAGATTTCTTTCTATTCTTTTAACCGAGGAGTTTGTGAAAGTTAAATTAATTTGATATCTTAAAACACCTTCAACATAATTATGAAATTTGTAAAAATATGTGCAGCCGTTTTTCACCAACCATTTCTTTGTTCTGACTCTATACACCAATACAAATCAAATTTTTTTGCGATTCGATTTACTTCGAGAATTGTTGGCCCCCCACACTTCCATGCTTCACTGCAAATTTCAAAAATCACTGAGCTCTCCTTGTCCACCTGTGCAGACAAACCAATCTTGATGAAAGTCCATTGCAGTAAAAACCAATTCGCTATTTTAACGGACCTAAGAGATATGACAAAATTCGTGAAAATATGTATAACCCTTTTGCACCCTCTTAAGGGGGTATGTACATCTAGCTAACAAAAAATAAGACAATTTACAGAGTTTTTCTTGAAGAGGATGCAGGTATTTCGGTACAAAAAAAAATTTTTTTTTATTCAAAGTGATGTCATCATCATTTTCAAAAAAGAGGTCCACTTTGCGTAACCTGTACAAGTCCTAAATTTTATCCGAAAATGTTTCTTAAAAATATTTCTGTAGTTGGAGCTTATCGAACAAAAAAAAAACGGCGGGAATACAAATTTTTAGTCTCTATTTTTCAAGATTTTTTTTACCTTGAAAATGTTAAAAAAATGTAAAAAATTAATTCCCAATTTTGTTGGTATAAGCTCCAATGAATTTAATTCACTTTAAGGTAAAAAAAATTAATTCGATATCTTATAGGGTCCAAGTTCTAGAACTTATATAAGTTCAGAAAACGTGGTTTCGAGAAAAACACATTTAAAGTTTTTCTTAAGTACTTTTTCCGATTATAACGCCATAAAGTAGGAGCCTAAATGATACGAAAGCTCACGTATAAAGTTGATTTCGAAAAAACCGTTTGGGTACCATATTCTACGCATTTTTATATACCGAAATTAGAAAAAAAATTTCGATTTTTGAGTTGAGTTTAAGGGAGCTTGTAGGGGGTGCAAAATTTAACATTTTTGAGACCCATTGATTTAATTAAACCACCAATCGTATCACTCTAAATTTTTTTTATTTGTTAAACTCTGTTAGTACTACTACTTGATCGAGGCATTTTTAAAAAATCGCTTGACTTTTTTTATAACAGCTGTTTAAAGATTCCTACTTTTTGAACATTCCTTTGTGGCCTACAGGTTGATACTGCGTTATTTAAATTTGATAATCTTCGATCAACTGATTCTTTTGTCCAAAAAAAAAAAAGAAACAAAAATGAATGAATTCTGATAAGCGGTTGGCCAGAAAACGGGGCAAACGCTCTAACACAGTGTGTTAGCTGCATGTCGGTTGTGCGTCATTTCTTTGAGAATCTTATGTTTATAAATTTTCGTAATTTTTCCAGTCTTTTTTTTATCTGGTAAAATAACTGTGGCAAACTGATTTTTATCATTTCACAATAAAATCATCAGATGATACGAGTATTATAGATTTGATTAACTTCAAAATTTTCTTTTAATTTTTCCATTTTAATTTAAAAATTTATTTTTAGGTACTTTCCGGTCCTCAAATGTCGCGATTTTGGTATTGTTTTATCAGGAAAAATATAAGTTTTAATAATTTGTCGAAAACCAAAAATTGATTCTTTTTCTTTTTTTACCCTACAAGCTCCCCTTAATGTAAATACCCCCTCAAGAATTTATAAGCCTGAAATCGGTTTTAAGTAGATTATATAAAAAACGCGTGGAAGCTGAAATAAATTCGATATCTTATTAGCCCTCAGAGATATGGAGGTATTCGTGAATATAATATAATATACATCCCGTTTACACTCCCTTAGGAGTGCTAATTAAAATGAATACTGCATACAGTTTCTAAGCATTTATTTGAAGGTAAAATTAATTCGAAGTAAAACTAATTCAATATTTTAGCCGAAGTAAAATTAATTCAATATATCAGAAGAATTCGCGAAAATATACCTACATGAAATTTTTTAAATTTTTTTTTCTAGTATCTACATGGAAAAATATATCATTGGTTAGATTAACTATTTTGCATAGTCAAAATGCTATACTTTCAATTTCAATTGAAATGGTATGTTCAAATAATTTAATATTTGCAGTAAACAACTGTGAAATAGTTAAATTAAATAATTAAAAATAGTACCACAATTAAACAGAAGAATAGTTGACGATATTGTTTGATTTAATAAATTGTGATGTTCGTTAACTAAGAAATTGTTATCTGACATTGTAAATAGTAAAAACTACGAATAACATTGTCAAATTGAACAATGATTAGTAGTGATTCAAACACTGATACTGTTTTCTAGTATTCGATTTGAATAAGGATCGTAGTCAAAGAATCACTGGGTTGAAGAGTGATTGTTAAACCGTTGTCATTTTGCATTGAAATACCACGTGCAGTAAAGTGTATAGTCATATGTGGTACAATAAATTGGTGTGATGTATTTCAATAATTAAATTTTTGAAGTTTCTGAAAAAAGTAAGTAGATATTTGGTTGATTTCTTGTGTAAAGATATATAAACTCTTGATTGCTAACTTCTAGCATCCGGAAATTCATTCATAAAAGATTTTCTGTCTGTAATTGCTATAGTTCATCCCAAATATTTTCAGCTCGCTACATTGTTCACTTTCCTGATTATAATAGCAGATCGAGTTGAAGAAATACTAGATATAAAACGCTTTTGTTCGCAAAATAATTCTTATTATTTAGTATCTATTAATATTAATTCTCGTTAGACCTAAGAGATATCTCAGAATTCACGAAAACATGTGCAACGGCCGTACACCCTGTTTTTGTGATGCAATATAAAAAAAACCTTAAAATTAATCACAGAAAGCAAAACTTATTGGATATCTCATTACATCTAAAATATATGTCAGACTTCGTAAAAATATAGGGGTTGAATTCGAAAAAAACCTGAAAACTCTATTTATGTTTTATCTGAGAGATTCGTGAAAGTTTACGTCAAGTTAATTCGATATGTCAGAAGACAATTAAAATGTGCATCATCATAATGAAAAAATCAATGTTTTTGAGCCGATGCAAGTATTCATTAATATTATGCAAAACCGTTCATCAAGTTTCGGTCTTCTTTGGACTCTCCCACAATAATAGAAATCACAAAAAAATTCATTATGGCAATGAACGAGTTCATAATATTGATGAAAACAATAATGCGTATTAAAGTACTTATGTATGTAGATTGAAAGTACATACATACATACATACATACTTTATTGATCAAAATTTGTTACATGTGCCATTTAAATTCGAAATACATGGGCAGGAGATCCAAATCTTTACAACCTTGTAAGCTAATGAATTTTGCCATTGGGCGGATATTTTGGTAATTACTATAATTAGTTTTCAGATTATTTAAAGGAAAAATGATCAGAAAAATCCTTTAGATTGAAAGTGTTTTTAGTAAAGAATTTATTGTTAATTACTTTTCATCAATAATATAAGTCACTCATAGTAAACAAATGGTGTTTTATTTAAAAGATTGAAAACTTTTATAGATCTGTATATTACTATTTATGTATTGACACGTATGTACACATACATTTATTTTAATATTATTCAAAGTGTTTAAATAAATACAATACTGTTCATATTTTAAATTAACAGTTGTTACAATAATTGCATAAAAATTATATTAAATAAATATTTTTCCTATAGTACCAATTTTCATGTATGTTTTAATATATTGTTGCGAGCTAGGGGTTCGCCGGGATTTCAAGTAAAATACAATTCAGTTAAAATAAAAATCTGCCAATGGTCTGGGCGAAACTTTATTATTTTTCGGGTCAAAGTTCGGGAGCGGTTAAAGTCGGAGTGTATCATGAGTTGCTTCGAGATTATTAGATTTCTTGGAAAATTATTTTTGTTCTTAATATACAAATATTTAAAATAGAGATTTTTAACCGATTAAACATTGAAAAAGTCCGTCTAGACTATTCGAATTTCAGTATATTATGTACACTAAAAGCCCATAGAAGCAAAAACGAATTTGTTGCCTTATCAGAATTAAGAGATATGGCGAATTGTTAAAACGTATACAAACCTATTACTTCCACTTGGGGTTTGAATTTCGAAAAAAACGTAAGCAAACCCTTCACACCTCTTTGGTTCTGGAAATTCGAAAAATCGTGAATTGGTTGGCCGTAATAATCAATTTTATATCTCATCAGAACTAAGGAATGGCAAAAATTGTGAAAACATATACAAACCCTTGGGGGTTGAATATCGAAAAATTGAGAAATGGGTTTGTAGGCGATTATATAAAAAGGCTGTGGAAATGAAAAGCGATCTAATATCTCATCGAACCTAAGAAATATGTCGAAACTTTGAAAAGCATACAACCCCCTTACACCCATTAGGATTGAATATCTAAAATACTGAAAATGACTTTTTGGCTTTTTTATATAGGAAACCTTAGGAAGTAAAAATGAACTCGAAATATCATCAGATATGCAACCTCCTTACACCCACTGGGGGGTTGAATATCCACATATCCTGAAAAAAGTTAATAAATAAATATGAAAACAGCACGAGAAGGTAGGAACCAATTCAATTTCTTATCACTTCTAAAAGAAATACCGGAACTCGTGAAAACGTGTTCAACCCGTTTATACCCTCTTAGGGGCTGAAAAAAATTTAAAAACAAGTTTTAGGTGATTGTTACGCAAGCACGTGAAAGTGAAAAGATATTCGATATCTGATAAGACGTGGGGATATAGTAGAATTCGTGAAAAAGTTTACAACCCTCTTTGCGCCGCCTTAGGGGTCGAATTTTAAAAAATCCTGAAAACGCTTTGTAGGTATTTATATGAAGAATCCGTGGAATAAAAATGAATTCAATATTTGGGAAGACCTAATAGATATGACGAAAACCGTGAAAATATATGCATTCTATTTACACTGATAATTTTTTTTGCCCCCCTCCGAACGCCAATGGATATTTGAAATTTTTTTTTATCTAAATTAGTTTTCTAGTTGATTTACATAAACGTACCGAGTTTCAACTTTGTATCACAAGCCGTTCTATAGATAGGAAAAACACCCCCCACCCCCGTACCATACTACCCCTATAAAAAATTATATTTTTCCAAGATGCTACTAATATAGCTCTATCTAAATACCAAGTTTCAGTTTTATATCATTATAGGTTCTCGAGATAGAAAAATCGGAACTTTTTCCTTTTCACCCTCCCCCACCCTCACCCTCTACACCCACACTTCCAAAATTTTGATTTCAGCTAGTGGTCTATTAGGCCTACTTCTGGTAAAAATTTTAAGTATCTTTCTTACACCGTTCTTGAGATATGAGACGTGATTTTTTAGAAAAATTCTTATCCCCTCCACTTTCATGCTCCACCGCCCCCGTAAAAAATTTTACTTTCAGCAAACTTTATTTGTCAACCTTTATAAGGAAACCAAATTTTATTTGTCTAGTGCAATTGGTTCGTGAGATATCGTAATCTAAAGTTTTTTAGCCCCCACCCCCGTACGCCACTGCCCCCACTCAAATTTTTGTTTCCGATCTATTTTCCTAGTATACCTACAGATACTCATTAAGTTTCAATTTTGTGACATTAACCGTTTAGGAGATATGGATTTTAGAAAGTGTCGATCTCACCTTTTTTGCGTTTCGGACGCATTATTTTTCCTCCCACTCCCAAACCCCTTCACCTATATCGGCAATTTTTTTGCAAATGGGTCCACTACAGATGCTTTATATAAATTCCAAATTTCAGCCTGCTAGCATAAGCGTTTGCTGAGATCTAGAAACCAAAATTTTCCGTCTAAAACACTTCCCCCTCCTTCTCAGTCACACCCCCACCCTTCCAAATTTGGCCACTTCAAGGGGACTACCCAGTCTATCCATCAAAAAAATTTCAATTTAATAGCTCAAAGGGTTTGGGAGCTACGAGCTTTCAAACGATTTTGCGTACAGCGGTCGACGTACGGCGTACGGCGTACGGCGTACGACGTACGACGTACGGCGTACGGCGTACGGCGTACGGCGTACGGCGTACGGCGTACGGCGGACAGACGGACTGAAATTTTTTTTTGCTTTTTTCGTGTGTACTCGTCATGAAACGTGAAAAAAAAAATTTTGAGGGTAGCAAATTTTTTTTTTTAAAAAATCGAAAACAATACTGTATTATTAAAATAATAAAGTAAAATAAGTGATTATTTATTAATCACACTTTAAATTCTATTCGCACAATAATTTGCACTTAATGGCAATACCGCCCGCTTATACCATATATGGCTTGACTCGATCACTTTCGCTTTCTACCAACACGGTCGCGTATACACGCTGGCTGTCACAGTCGACGTAATAAAAATTACTATGTCCTCGCTGAAAGCTTCACCTGCTTTTATACTAGTCGGTTGCAGTCTAGGATGTACTTGAATGTTCGCTCGGTGGATTGTTCTCGAAAGCTTTGGAGCTTTCGATTTTGATCTTCGTTTGTTGGTCTATGTACAGGGTTTTAGTATATTGGAGAGCATTCGATAAGAAGGGAGATACAATCGGGTTGTTATATACTTCAGCTAAGTTTCTGATTGGGTTATTTTGCAACTAGGTATTCGGTTGTTGCTGTTTCCCTATTCGTAATCGATCGAGTTGCGCGGTGGCCAGGCTTACACGTAACAATATGTACATATTTATAAGATTTTATTCAAGTGTATCTAGGTATGACGAGCAGTGTACATCTATTTGTCTACATACGAAGAGAGGAAGATTTAAAAGTATAATATTATTTATTTTACAGATTGGAAGAGTACTTGAAATAGGTACGGTAGTATTATTAGGAAAACTACTGAAATTGTTGGGGTAACATTATGAATAGTAAACTAATTACTATTTAATCAAACTGTATTATAAAGTAACTATCAAAAATGTTAACAGAAAATTTTTTCGAGTCTCTACAACTATTTTTTCGTAGTCATTATACTATTTACCCTTGTTTAATATTACCTATTTCGTTGTTTGAGGCAAATTTAAACAACGTTTTTGTTTGATTTTACCAAGGATTTTCTTTCCGTGTACCTACATCTGCATATGTCCGCCAAGTTTCAAGTTTATAGCATAAGTTGTTCCACAGATAGAAAAGAAAATCCTCATCCCACTTCTGGAACATACTACCCCCTATTGAAAATATATTTTTGTTTCAATCACAAATTTCCGCTGTCCATTATTAGCGTCTCTCGAGATATAAGAATCAGAATTGTTTTCTTTTATACCCCTTACAAAACTTACCACAAATTTTTTTTCTGCTAAAAGTTTGTCGAGCCTACCTCACATAGAAATCCGAAAATTTCATCTTAAATAGTTCTTGAAAAATGAGACGTGATTTTTTGGAGAAATTCTTATCGCCTCCACTGGAGCGTGAAGCTCCACCGCCTCCCTAAGCAAATTTATATTCAGCAAACTTTACTTGAAACTTCAGACAATGTATCCTACAGGCCCTGGACCGATTTGGGAAGTCGCGCCATTGATGATTATGAAACTTTACTTGTCCACCTTTCTACAAAGTTCATCTTTCTTGCATAATTCTTTAGTGAGATATCGTAATCTAAAATTTTTCAAAAATCTGATTTGCACTGTAATACAGAGGTAATAAATTTTCACGAATTTCGTTATATCTTCTAGGTCTGTCGAGATATCGAACTTATTTAACTTATGCGAGCTCTATGCGCCTAGAAAATGGTTTCGGATTTTTCGATATTGTTACTTTTCGGAAAATTAATTTCAGAATTTTGTTATATTCGGCTTATTAGGTGGAGTGATTGTGAGGGAGAAACAGATGAGATGCGTCTGCCAACTTAATCGCTTCTCCTGATAATCCTTTGGGTTTTCATGAGACCTCGTATCGATTCTGTTGAAACCATAAGGAATACTTTGTAAGCAGCAAGTAGCCGAAACGTTTGCTGTCTTATGGCATCGTAATGTTAAAGTAGTCAGTGTTGTAGAACAAAACTATTTTGACTATTTTTAGGTGTATTACAATAAGTCACTATCAAAAATAAGAAAGTACAAACAAAGTCGAGGATCACGACTAGGAGGTCACAGTCCAGAGGCATGGACCGACAACAGTCGTGTAGTACGGACTGATCACAGCCGAGTAGTACATCGAATACAGGAAATAAATAACTTATCGTCTTATGCGTTTTCTTTCACCTTTTATCGTATCACGAAAATGCACATCGTTCACACTAAACCGGAAACTGTGTGACCACACAAACACGACCATCCAACGCCTACGGAAATCTCGCTTTACCCCAAGCTCCCATTGCTGAAATCAATCTATTTTGCACCTTTTATAGGTGCCTCTCGGACCCAGTTCTCTCCACATTCCGGATTTTATGGATACTCGCCGGACCGTTCTGAAAACTCTTCTTCGCAGCAGATTTCTTCGAAAGATGTCTAATAATTAGTTGGACTGTAATCTGTGGCAAGTAGCAACAATAATGCAGGTAAAAAAGAAAACAAATAAAAAAAAAACATAGTAGTAGATTATAATGTGCAACATTAGTAATCCAATGGAAACCAGTTTATCACCTTCTCGGAAAGTGGGGCTTGGCCAGGCGACGTAGAGGGTGAGTTGTAAATTAAAATCGGCGTATGAATGGTAATGATAATTACTAATGGCCGCAGCCTTATAATTTGTCTCGAGTATTAATGCCGGGGCACCTTCTGCCAACTCTCTGTGTTGCTCATTAATATAAATCGTGATTATGAGTCGTGCCTAAGGCTCTACTATAGCCAGCTCATTCCTCGCTTTATAATGCGCTCCGCTCCGGACTATGGCAGATTTTCAATAGGTACAAAGCTATAATACGGCTAGCGTCGTCCACCATATCGAGTTCGAGCTTAAGTCCACCACCAGGTAAGCAGGTATTCACGACTCACCTGGGCAGCATTATTCGAGTCGAGGTATCGCAAGACGCTGACGGGACTATAAGCAATGGTCAGCGTTTGCCTTGTAAAGTAGTTCATGTATGCACTGTTCAGATTATTTTGCTCGCTTAGTTCGGCTCGGGATCGGTTATATGCTCAGCATAAATCTTGGTTTGGTGTCACTCAAGTTAATTGCAAAAATTATTATTACTTCTTATTCAAATTGATGGTAGGTCGCCATTAACGAGAGAACCGTTCCGTTAATTGCATATATGCCAAGTCGAGATCATTCTGGAATGCGTGGAAAGTTCATTTTCGTATAGTTGGTATAGTCCGCTCGAACCTGGTCCGGTCGTACGGCGAACGACGGATGAAACTTTATGCCCGTTGGCGACATTGTGAATTGAGACCAATGAGCGTACTATCGTAGATGCGTTTTATATTTTGTGATACACGACTATGATTATGTTCGGATAAATTAATATGCACATTGGAGAATTTAAGTGAAACCATACATTTATTGAATACGATAAATCCATAAATGGTGAACACGACAGAGACGAAAATAATGTCGGATTTACTTCATTATTGTAATTTTCCTCTTATGGCTTGAAACGGCCGTTAAAGATTCAGTAAATTGCTTGAACGGAAACAGGACTACGGCTTGAACAATGCTCAACCTACATGCATGCCGTAGTGTCATTGAAGTGTTTGAAATTAGTTTTAAGTAATGGCCTGACACAAATTAGTGCAAGAGTCGCATTGAATTTGAAGGAGCCTTGGACCGAGACGTGTTTTCTGTGCGATAACACAATTACAGAAGAGCCTAACTAGTGCATCACTTGGAGAAAGGTTACCTCGTCAATGGCATTATTTACCAAATAGTTTTCACAGAATATCAAAGCTGCGCTTTTCAGCGGAAAATGAAGCGATGCATTTTGGGTAGAACCAGTCTTTTTTGGGTATTTTAAAAGCCAATTTTGTCATCTTTCATACTTTTAGCATTTTTGATGTTGTCTTGCTTTAATATCAACCATTTCATCAATTGAGCAATTATTTTTTAAATATTGTGATCGAGAAGGAAACATCGACATAACCCCTTCGGACTAAACATCAGAAAAATTCTGAAAAACACTTTTAGGCGATTATATGGAAGGCTCGTATGTAAAAAAAAAAACAATTCGATTTCTCATCTGACCTAAGAAATATTTCAGAATTCGTAAAAATGCACACAATAAAAAAAAACCTTAGACGTTCAATATCACAAAATCCAGAAGTTAGTTCTTACAATATTATATACAAAACCATTGTGGTAAAAGGGTCATCCATCAAGAATCGCCAAAGTTGTGACCTTACCATCGCCGATTCTTTTGAAAATGTTTGTAATTGAAGAACTAGTGAAAAAAAATTATAATTTCATTTTTTTGTTTCTATCTAATTTTTTCTGTTAGTTATAGTATAATATGTTAAAGTTTTCGCAAAAATGGTGTCCGAGTCCTCTTTGAAAGTTCATATATCTGGTAATTTTTATCTTAAAATAATAAAATAGGGCTTATTTTAAAAGGGGAGTTGGTCACAATACCAAAAATACGAATAAAAATTATCCTTGAATTTTTTTTAAGGATAACGATTTTGTTCTTTATCCTTGAATATCCCGAAATACTTTGTTTTTAGGTTTTTTATATTTTATAGGTTACACTGTTTTACATAACATACCAAAAAATTAACTTGGGATCTCAATGGGATTGGGGTCAAAAAAATCGAAGAACATCAGTGCTTCTCAATTATGTTATAATTGCAATTTTTCTATAACATAGTTAAGAAGTACCGATGTTCTTCAATTTGACCCCGATCCCATTGAGATCCAAAGTTAATTTTTCAAAAGAATCGGCGATGGTAAGGTCACAAATTTCGTCATTTTTGGCGATTCTTGATGGAATGACCCAAAAGCTAAATCGATATTTCATTACATTTAACAGTTTTTTATAGGAATCCGTGAAAGCTTCCAAAGTCAGCTCAACCTGCTTGGGTGTTTAATATCCAAAATTGCTTAAATCAGTTTTTAGGCGATTAAATCTAAAGGATTTCGCGGTAATAGCTAATTTACATAGCAATATTTGTAACTGGATTCCGCAAGAACAGAAAAATCTCTATCCAGACTGAATTTCCGTACATTTGTGCGACTTTGAAATCTCATCAAATCCCGCTACTGAAACCGGCCTGTAGAGCCGTGAAATTTATGTTCCACCACGTTCAAAATTCACTGCCAAATATTTTGAATAACATTTTCAAATCACCTGTTCGGAAGGCAAGCTTTTGGAATTAAATAATTTTATTTTTTGATTCATACGCATGCAGGACAAATTTACCTTACTAAAAATCCGAAAATCTTACAAAATGAATTAAAAATTTTGACAAAACAGTCAGCTGCGAATTTATTAAATGTCAAACAAATCTATTTAGGGTGAGGTAAACGCTTTTTGAGATTTCGAAATCTAGTTGTCGAAATCTGGCGATGTAAATCAGCTATAAAAGTGAATTCAAAATGTCATTACACAACTACTTTTCACCACCCCTTGGGAGTTGAATATCGAATTATGAAAAAAAAATCTAAGCACTTATGTATAGAGCGCGCAGAAGTAACGATTTGACGAAATTCGTGAAACCGTTTTCAGCTCCAGTCCACGGACAATTTTCTTATCCCAAAATCCGTTCGTCAATGCAAATATGAACTTGGTTTTTGTTAAAATTACTTTTGTTGTAAATATACATATACACGGCAAGTTTCAAGTTTCTAGCATGAGCTGTTCCTGAGATATAAGAAATACTTCCGTACTTTGCCTTCATTATAGAAAGTTTTTTAATAGGGTGACCCTATCTAGACCCGGCTCCATACAGGCGTCAACTCTTAGCTTTCTATCCTAAATGGTTCTCGAGAAATAAAATTCACAATTTGATGCTTTTCCAAAACCATTTTTTTTTTTGGTAGAGGTCTAATGACTGAAACGATTTTTGAGAAATCAAAATGTATTTCTTTCTATTTAGCGTACTTCAGTTATAAACTTATGTACACAAAAGAAATTTTATTTTTCTGATGTAATTTCGGAAATCCTCTACCCATCGTGACATTTTTTCAACTTTCTAAGATGAGCGATTCCGAAGAAATGAAACCCATATTTTTCATCCCCGAATGTTCGTTACCTTCCGCTCATACCCACTTCCCTCCGAAAATGAGGATACTTTAAGGGTTTCGCCCAATCTAGCCACAAAAACATTTAAACTTTATTGTTCAAAAGGTTTGGAACCTACGAGCCTTCAGATACGTTGCTGTACGGCGTATACGGCTTATACGGTGGATAGACGGACTTTTTTTACTTCTTTGCGGTCTACTAGCCCTGAAACGTGGAAAAACAAAATTTTTGTGTAGTTAGGCCCGTTCCTACGATGTTCAATTACGTCCAAAATGGAACTTTAACTGACAGATTTTCATACAAAACTTCCAGTTAAAGTTCTAGTTAGAGTTTAACTGAAGATCGTAATAATGGCCCTAAGCAAATTTTTTTTTTAAATTTCAGGGCGATTACAATTTTTTAAATATTATAAAAATAATAAAGTAAATATTTTGGAATGCGAAGGAAACGTGGATCTTATATAGTGCTATAATAGAGGAGTCATTTACAAGAAAATTGTTGAATTGGATGGAGGGATGCGGGAGTGGAGGCCAAACAATGCTCCCGAATCGCTCTAAACTTGGAATTGATAGATTCTAAAATTTATATCTCCTGAACGGTTCATGCCACAACGCTGATTCAAATTGTTTACAACTCGAGAATCGCTACTGATAAAAAGTTGAAACTTAGAATTTACTCAGAGCTACAGTGGTGGCACGTTCTGAAAATTAATAATTGTATAGAGGTGCTATAAAAACATCCCAGAAAAAAAAATTTTGAAAGGGGTAGCAAGGTACGGGGGTTTTTCATATCTCAGAAACGGCTTATGCTAGAAAGTTGAAACTTAGTATGTATATGTAGAAGTACTACAGCAGTAGTTAAAGCAAAAAAAAAGTTTAAAATTTTATTGATGTACAGAGCTGGAGTAAAACAAATGTGCGTGAAAAGGGGGTTTTCCAACATTTTCATGAATTTCGTTATTTTAACCTAAAGAATAACCAGGAGGCTATTTAGAACGTTATTTTTTAGGTTATCAGTCGCATAGTGACCTACACCGCATCTCAGTATTAAACACGTTTCGGACTTCTACCCAAAAAAATAATAAAGTTGCCCCCAGACTGTTGGCAGATTTTTAGTCATGGGTTTTGGTATATGTAGATAGGGTAAACTACACGGTTTCGGCCCCCCTTAAGAGTTTTTTTTAGTTCCAAGACTTACTTTTATTTATTATTTTATTTATTGTTTTATATTCATCATAATGTACTTTTCTTTTTTGATATCATAATTTTAACTGTATAATAGCAAATAATTGCAGTGTTGTTGAAATTAAACGTAGGGTACTGCAATGCTATTTTTTTTATTAAAGAAACAATTAAGGATAGTATTTAATTAATTAATTTTTTAAAACCGTTAACAAAACTACAAAACTATGCGTTAAAACTAACTCGCGCTTAGCAAAATACCTAATGAAATGTGAAAATTTGATGTGTCATCTTCAAATATTCCAGAATGATTGCACGGGTTACTTAGAGTATACAAAGCGACAAAGAATTCATTCAGAACATCTTAAGCACCTCAAATTAGCAATTGAATTGTTTTTTTTATTTAGTTTAAAGAGAAGTTTAAAGAGAAAATCAACAGTGTGTCCCGAAATAGGCTGGGGGGTCGAAACCGGGTAGTTTACCCTATCCATTCGAGCACGGAGATGTGACAAAAAAATTTTCAGACATAATGAGGCATAAATAATTACGAATTTCCTCATATTTCTTAGGCCTTCTGAAATATTTAATTTATTTTAACTCTACGAATTACTCAGATAAATGCCTACAAACTGTTTTCAGGTTTTTTGTAAATTCAATTCTAAGTGGATATAAAGTGATGTATACATTTTCACGAATTGCACCATATCTTGTAGGTCTGTTTATGTAATAAATCAGTTTTTACTTCCACGGGCTTTCATATGATCGCCTAAAACTCATTTTCAGAAGTATTTGTTTTTCAACCCCTAAAGGCTGTAAATTTTTTGTATTTCACGAATTCAGACAAATATCTTAGGTCTAACGAGATACTAAATACATTGTTACTTTTCATAATTATTTCATAATTAACCTACTACCTACATTTTTATGAATTCGGACAAATCTTTTAGGTCTGATTAGATATAGAATTGAGTTTTTCTTCAACGAATTTTTATTAAAAAGGTTATATACAGTTTTTTCATATTGATCCCATAAGGGGCTGTAAAGGTTTGTACGAATTTCACAGTGGTTTTACGAATTTCATCATATCTCTTAGATCCGTTGGGAGCTCCTATTAGTTTTTCCTTGTGTAGGCTTTTGATATAAATACGTAGAAATCGTTTTCGCAATTTTTATACATTCAACTTCTAAGTGGTTACAAAGGAGTTTTTATCTAGTCGTTTTTATTTCCACGATGTAGTTATACAATCTCCTAAGCAAGAATTTCATGTGTATCGCTGCGGCCAATTAAGCAACAATAACTTAAAATAAAAGAAGTTTGAAAATTGGCGATTTTTTAGAAACTTTAGAGTGAAACATTTACTTGTAAATTCAATTTTATATACAGTGTACTTTTACAATTACAAATTTCTATTTAATTCTCATAAAATTGTATGCTCTGTAGGTTATTGATCGAATTCATGAAATACACCCCTACTTAGCTCTTTCTATATTTGTATAAGCAAATAGATCGAGGAGTGAATAGAGCATAATGTAAAATTAACACCGATTAATCAAATTAAAAACGCTTTAATGTTAATCCCGACTGCGTACTTGTTCGTCATTATCCTGACTGAATGTTATTAATTAATGTTTTCCCCTTCTAACGGATATAACAAAAAAAAATGTCGATTCGTTGCTAGTTTATTTATATATTGTGTTTTTTCGTGTTTTTATTTTTCGATTACTCAAAGGAAATTGCGAATGCGGTTCAGACGGAATTGTCAGCAGGGGAGCGTCAACAAGCACTAAACTCGATTTATTACTTTGTAATTAACTCAGGCAAGTAACAGTTGCCAGTTGCGAGAAAATTAGACCCAGCTCTGCATTTCACGTAATTCTGCACCCCAAAATATCCAGTACCGGCTAAGTGCAAGGTAAATGCTTAAGGGCCTAAACAACGCGCATAACTAAACTTTTTGTGAATTGATCCCTGTCTGAGTCTAAAGTGCCGCAATCGGAGCATTTGGAAAAAAAGCCAATGGAAATTCCTTGACCGATGAACAGGTATCGCAAAGTACGGCCAACATTAGCACCGATTAATGAGGCAAAAGGAAACTATTGATCGCAGCCACGCAACCATAAGGTGCCTATGGGCAATATAAAAATAAATTACGGTTCTGACTGGTAACTCTGGATTTGGACATGCAGGCGAATCACCTTGCCATCAACCACCCTCCTTATTACAGAAAAAAAAATAGAAGTCAGTTACACAAAACTCAGGTAATTGCCGAGTAGTCGAACTGGCAGGGCAAGGATGCAAGGACGACAAAAGGGTTCCCCGATTAATTACTGGAAATTATCGAAGAGCTATTATGGGGCTCCAGTGGCCGCGAACAATTCATCGCTTAAACTAGTCCGAGCCTATTAATTCGAGGTGCGTGACGCGAAACAAAAGGCCGCGTTCGATTAGCGATGAAGGCCCACAGTGCCATTCAACCACCCAACGGAAAACCCCGAGTAAATTTTTTAATGTGAACGTTTGTGCCCTCATTAAACGCATTTTTATTTTTATTTTTATATATATGAAGGTTTTTACCCCTTCGTGTCCACTTACGTTGTTGGGAGTATTTTTTTTTATTTTTATTATTATTCCATCGCAACCCACCACCAACCCCTAAATGAAAATCCCCACCAAACGCCATCATAATCAAGAAACGAATTAAAATTATGAACGGGTCGATTCGCTGTCGAAACGGGGGATGAAAGTTGAATGCTGGGCAAAACGTTGCTAGAGCGAAGTAGCGAACAATTTTCGTCCGATAATTAAGGAAATTAAGGCAACGCGTAATGTGCACATTAATAGAGGGTGTTCTGACATTTGTCCGGGGCGTTCAATTTCAACCCTCGCGGGCTCATTTCTGAAGTGAATCAATTTTTTTTTTCGGTTCGTGTTTTTTTGGATTAGTACCAATACAACTGAAAATCAATAGACCGAAATTCTGTTAAGGGTTGATTGAGAGGTCGAGGTTTTATAGCTCGGTGCATTGATGAGAATACGACGTAATATGGCGGAAAAGGATGCAGAGCTGATTCAATGAAGTATAAATAAAATTATCGTTAGTTATTGCAAGGGTTTAAGTCCGTAAGTAGGAAACTGTCCGCTTTGTGTATGTTTCACGGAAACGGAGGGTATGATAAGGCAAAGACGAGGTAAAAACAAACTGAACATATTTTGCTAGTAGATTCGGCCCTTACCTGTTAATTTAATAACAATTAACATATCACCAACGTACACAAACAGGACTCAATTATTTGTTATCATAGATTAGAATATCTGCACAGCAAAAAATGTTTACCACTCTCAGAGTAGGCAATTTAGTGCCTACTCTGAAGGCAGTAAAATTACTATTGACAAATTTCTTTACGCACTCTTGTGATACACTCTTGGTGTGGAAAGGCAAAATTTTACAATGCGTAAAATTACAAACGGTGTGGAAAAACTAATATTGTAGTACCTACATATTATATGACACATGTACATATTATGTGACATGTTTATGTTTGCTTATTATTATTATTATTAATTAATTGATAATATAAATGAATAAACTTCAAGCGAATGATCGGAATTAAAACTCCAAGACGTATTTTAAAGGGCAAAGTACATAGCTATCGACAATTGGAAAAATTCAATGAGATCAATCAACACATTGTAATTGGGGAAAAACCAGGATATAAGTCAAAACGGGTAGAAAGTATAAAACACTGTAAATGATTATCATATAAATTTAATTTAGTTGTTTCAAAGCTACAAACTTCACACTTTATCAATTTTTTAAATTTTAATTCACGACTTGCAGAAAACCACGAAACAAGTGAATTAAACAACGAAGCGGTCAAGTTAATACATATCACAAAAAAACCAATTACTACGCTTGAAGTATCAAAATTAAATGCAAAATGTGTAATTTTATACACAATGACAAATTTTACACATTAAAAGTGGGAAATTTTATTCGGTGTTGTAATTTTACTTTCTAGACAATAAATGAACGACGAAATGTGTAACAACAAAATTTTGAAGGTGGGAGGTGGTATCTTCCGAATCAATTCTACCAGAAAAACAAAATTTGTTTCCTATTGTGAATGGAAAATTTTTAAGGGGAAGATGAAGCACGGAAGGAGAGGATAGTAATCTTTCAAAAAATAATATTTTTTTAATAATATTTTTTTAATTTTAATTTTAATTTAAGTGGTCACTTGTAAAAATCTCAGCCTATGTGCTCATAGCCATTGACTGGGTACGTGGGTGGTACGTTCGTACCCCCACACGTACCCCTCCCCACACAATGAACTTTCGCTCTCCTGGGCACAATTTTTTTTTTAAATCTTTTTGTGGATTTGAATTTAATTTAAGTGGTCACTTGTAAAAATCTCAGCCTATGTGCTCATACCCATTGGGAAGGTACGTGGTGTAAAATAATTTGGCACATTTTCACGAATTCCGATATATTTCTTGTTTTCTTATTAAACCCACTGAAGGTTTAAGGCATTATACAAATATTTACAAATTTCGACAAATCTTTTAGGTTTAATGAGATCGAATCTGCTGTTACTTTTATGGGTTTCATATTTAATGATTCACAAATTAATTTCAGGGTTTTGCTATAATCAACCCCAAAGATGGTGTAAAATTAATGCGTACGTTTTTACGAATTCCGACATATCATTCAAATCGGGCCAGATATCGAATTGTTTTCAAAGGTTTTATTTCACAAAAATCCTAACAACACTTGATCGATTCAAAGAACAGACCATTTTTTACTGACATCGCCTTCGATGAGAGTTGAAGAAAAACTGTGAACAAAAAGTAGGTTGAAAGTTATCAAATTTATATACCCATAGTTCACTATTATTTACTAAGTTTAATAATAGGAGAGTTTATCACCATTTCATACTTATATGTTGGTAGAATCAAATAAACGTCGTACGGCATAACTTCTTTGAAAAATTCTAATGAGCCATTTCAGCATTTCGTTTTCTTACAATTTATAATACATAACGTAAAATAAAAAAGAATTGGCTGAAATCAAAACTTTATCTTATGTCATTTAGAAATTTAGAAACTATTGTAAGATTGGAGAAATTATCAAGGATCAATGTTATCTTATTAGGCAATACCTAAAGCTAGTAAACAAATTTAAGCTCTGGACGATAAAAGATGCGACATCACAACAGTCAGTGGTGTTTTCAGGAAGTCTCTCAGATTATGGTCAAAAATTAAAACCAGAAAAAATTTTAGACAACGTGTTTTACATGTGCTTACAGTAAGAAACAAGCTGAAAATAAGAACTCTCGTCAAGGAGTAAGTTGTAATAGGGACCCGAACTGTCGAACTGGACAACAACATAAGACAATCAATTGAAAAACATGCCTACGTCGAATTACGCAGCGTCTTTAACCGAAATAGGACAAAAATTTACGGGGTAGTAAAAAAACAGATAGTTAAACGTAAGACATGAATCAACTGTAAAATTTTCGTTAAAGTGTTAAATATTCAATACGGATTTTGATATTTCATGCAGAATGGAGCCAGTCGCCCCATACAGTAATTTCTTTCGTTTTCTAAAGACAGTTTACAACGCGAACTCTATTTCGTGGAAATTCCATAATAATATACTGTGTTAGTGGAACCCTTTTTTGAGTCAAGGTGAAGAAAAGTTAATGGTCTTTCCAAATGTGATCAAAATTAAATTTAGTGTTAACAAGGAAATCTCAACTAAATCTCTACATATAAAAATGAGTGGTTGTTTCATTGTTTGTCCCGTATGCGCTCCTAAATCATTCATCCGATTGCGATGTAACTTTGGTGATTTGTTGAGGGCACGCCTGCGAAGGTTTCTGCATCAGTAAAATCATTTTACAATTGGTGGTACGCGAGTTGTTTCAACATTTCGGTGTATTTCATATTGTTTAGCGGAACATAGAGAGAAATATCTGTAATAAATTCTACAAAACAGTGTAATGGATTCCAAAAAATATCGTTGCAATAAAATTTATTACAAATGTGGTCAAATTTGAACAAGTGTAGTACTATTGTAGTAAAATTAACGAACATTTGTTATATCATGTAGTAAAATTTACTAAAAATGTAGTAACCTTGGTAAGGTAATAAAATTTACTACCATATACAATTGTAATTAAACTGAAAGAAAATATTCGAATTACAGTATGTAGTAAATTTGACTAAAGTAGTAGGGAATCTGCAAATGTAGTACATTTCATAATGATGGCAATAAATTTTACTAAAAAAATAGTGTGCTTGACGACGGTAATAGTAAATTTGACTAAAGTTGTAATGAATTTGACTAATGCGCTAGTGTTTTTGACTACAGAAGTAGTAAGTTCGCAAAAGTGCAACGACGCCAATGGATTGCAGCTTGCACATTACTGACTTGATGAGTTGAATTGATTGATAGTGATCGTTTTTGTTAAATTTTGGTTTCATTTTTATATTATTTTATTATTAAATTTTAAGCATACATGTTATTAAATTGGATTATACTTACACAAAGATTATGATATATTTATTTACAAAATCTGCGATAGAATTGTAAATGAAGACAGGGTATTAATAATATCAGAAAAAGTTGATTTTTATTATGATGTAAATTTAAATGCTTTTATCATTAGGATAATACAAAACTTTTCAGTTTTAATAATATAGGTACTTGAATTTAAGTGATGGCAGAAGAGCATTTCGTTTTAAAGTAATTTAATTGTGAATTTCTTTGTATTTGTGGTATGAATAAAAACTGAATAATAATTGATAGAGTATTTTTATTTAATACAATATACATTTGTAGTTCACTACTAATAAAAGTTTTACTACAGTAGTTTACTACAAATAAAAGTGTTACTACTCTTGGAAATAAATTATACCATCGTTGGTATAATTCATTATACCATTCTTGGTAATAAAGTAAGCTATACTTGATATTGAACTTTACTATAATAAGTAATGTATTTTAATGTTGTTAGTAATGAATTTTACTATACGCAGTAATTAATTTTACTATGCGTGGTGATAAATTTCACTATAGTTGGTAATGAAATTTACTATACTTTGTAATTATTTTTACTACACTGGTAATACACTTTACTAAATTTTACTACACTTTTTAATGAATTATACCGTGCGATTTAAAATATTTGTAATGAATTTTACTAATCTGTAATAAATGTAACAGCAACTCTCTACTACAGAATTTCATTACATGCCATAGTTTTCATTACGAGTGTAATGGGTTGGAATTTCATTGCATTGTAATGGAAATCATTAAATTTTTTGTTAGATTTTATTACACTTTTCTCTCTGTGAAGTTCGTGCGTTTTCGGAGCAACGGATCCGATGGGAGCAACGAGGGCAACGGAGCAACGGAAGAATTGGAGCGAAGGAGCAACGGGAGCAAAGGAAGCAACAGGAGCAATGGGAGCTACGGCGCAACGGAGCGTCGGGAGCGGCGGGTGTAACGGCTAAACGAGAGCAACGGGTGCTACGACGCAACGGGAGCAACAGCAAGCAGGACTGAAAACCGCTGATTTTGCAGCTTCGGTGGTATAGCACCGCACAAACGTGGGCGTAATAAATAATAAAGATATACTACTCACTACTATTACCTTCTTTGTGGTCCTTATTCACCATGTTTCCTGGAATTGGGCCATTTTCCGATTCGTGGAAAACCCACTAAACTTTTGTAGTGTTGCGAAGTTGTTCCGAATAATGATGATATGTACTTTCGATTTAAATCAATCCTTAGCCCGTCCCAACATGGATTCACGAAGGAAACATCTACTATAACTAACCTCACGAAATTCTCGAATTTCACGAAAGGAAAAACATGTCAATTTCAAGATTCCCCATATTACTTTATTATTTTAATAATAAAGTATTGTTATCGATTTTTTAAAAAAAAAAATTTGCTACCCTGAACATTTTTTTTTCCACGTTTCATGACTAATAGACACCAAAAAAGCAATAAAAATTTTCAGTCCGTCTGTGCGCCGTACGCCGTACGCCGTACGCTAAACGTTTGAAAGCTTAAAGCTCTCAAACCCTTTGAGCTATTAAGTTGAATTTTTTTTCGTTGATAGACTGAGCAGACCCCTTCAAGTGCCCACCTTTTGAGTGGTCGGGGTGTGAGGGGGGAGGTGGGGGAAGCGTTTTGGACGGAAAATTTTGGTTTCTAGATCTCAGTAACCGCATAGGCTAGGAGGCTGAAACTTAGAATTTATATAAAGCATCGATAGTGGACCCATTTGCAAAAAAAGGGAGGATATGAGTAAAGGGGTGTGGGAGTGTTGGGAATAATAATGCGTCCGAAACCCAAAAAGATCGAGATCGAGACATTCTAAAATCCATATCTCCTAATTGGTTAATGTCACAAAATTAAAACTTGATCAACATCTGTGGGCATACTAGGAGAATAGATCGGAAACAAATTTTTGAGTGGGAGAAGTGGCGTACGGAGGTGGGGGGGTGAAAAACTTTAGATTGCGATATCTCACGAACCAATTACACTAAAAAAATAAAATTTGGTTTCTGTATTAAGTTTGACAAATAAAGTTTGCTGAAAGTAAAATTTTTTAAGGGTGCGGTGGAGTATGGAAGTGGAGGGGATAAGAATTTTTCTAAAAAATCACGTCTCATATCTCAAGAACAGTGAAAGATAGATGCTTAGAATTTTTACCGAAAGTAGGCCAAATAAACCCCTAGCAGCAAAAAAATTTTTAGAGTTGAGCGAGTAGGGGGTGAGGATGGGGGAGGGTGAAAAGGAAAAAGTTTAGATTTTTGTATCTCGAGAACCTATAAAAATATAAAGCTGAAACTTGGTATTTGGATAAAACTATAGTAGCAGCATGTTGAAACAATATAATATTTTATAGGGGTAGTATGGTACGGGGGTGCGAGGTGTTTTTCCTAACTATAGAACGGCTTATGCTAGAAAGTTGAAACTCGGTATGTATATGTAAGTCAACTAGAAAAGTCATTTAGATTGAAAAAAAATTTAAATATCCATTGGCATACAGAGGGGGAGCGAAAAAAATAATCAATGAAAATGGAATGCATATATTTTCACGATTTTCATCATATCTATTAGGTCTTTCCAATTATTGAATCCATTTTTATGCTACGGATTTTTCATATAAATACCTAGAAAGTGTTTTCAGAATTTTTTGAAATTCGACCCCACAATGGTGTAAAGGAGTTGTATACATTTTCACGAACTCAGCCATATCCCGCAGGTCTGATTAGATATCGAATAACTTTTTACTTCCACGGACTTGTTTAATAATCACCTAAAACTTGTTTTCAAATGTTTCCCTTTTTCAACCCCTAAGAGGGAATAAACGGGTTGAACACGTTTTCACGAATTCCGTCATATCTCTTAGGAGTGATACGACATCGAACTCTTCCTCGGGCTTTCTTTATATATATCTAAAAACTCATTTCCGGATGTTTGGATATTCAACCTCAAAGTGGGTTCAAGGGGGTTGCATATATTTTCCCAAATTCCCACATATTTCTTAGTTCTAATGAGATATTGAATTCATTTTTACTTCTTATGGCTTCCTATATAATCGTCAAAAAGTTAATATCAGAATTTTTAGATATTCAAGATATTCTTAGGATTGATGAGATATTAGATTGGTTTTCACTTCCACAGACTATTTATATAATCGCCTACAAACGCATTTCCATTTTGATGTAATGGCCCAAAACCAAATCACGAAAAACTTCCTAATCACGTAATAACTACGTAGTATTATATTACTACTTAAACTGCGTCCCGGTGTATGACCCAATTATGTAATTCATATTTTATATGTGGCAGCGGCGTAAGTATTCTAGCGCGACCCCATTCTACCCATTTTTTTAGGTTTTCAGTCACATAGTAACCTACACCGCATCAATCTTAAACGCGTTCCGAACTTCTACCCGAAAAATAATAAAGTTGCGCCCAGACTGTTGGCAGATTTTATTTTTAAAGTGGGCTAGTTCTTATCTATCCACAACACACAACTGGAACAATTTCAAGGGTGCCATTTCTTCTTTATTATTGTTAACACTACAGAAGTACCACAAGGTACCCGTTTGGAACCTTCTTTATTCTTTTAAATTAACAACGTGAGCGTGGTTATTGCCGACTGCAAAACGATTTGGAAAACAATTTGCGGTGGTGTACCATAAACTCCATGTTAATAAATTTTTGCGTTACAACAATAAATTAAATTTACTGTATTCTATTATGACGCAGTATGATTTAAAATGGCATTAAGTATGTTTAATCCCATTGTTATTTTCTTACAACGAAATAAAAAAAATGTTTATGCAAAAATCGAACGGTTAAAAGATCGCTTTCCTTCCTTTAAACGCTCCACAAAGGAAATTACAAATATTTAAATCGAAAGTTTACCATAAAATCGGAAAATTATTCGTACTCTGATCGATAAAATTTCATAATATCTTCGGTCATTGCTTAATGAATTATGTAAAATCGTCCGGCTTGTTGTATACCATTAAATCGGCACAGAGCTAATAGCTCAGCTCAAGTTTGAATATGAAGCTGCGAGACTCGAACTCAAAATGATGATGTCGATGATCATAAAGCCGATCGTGTGGTCATCAATTGAAAACTGAAGTCCATCAATCGCGTAATGATGTCAGACCGAATGTTCTCATATGTAGATGATCTGATTTTATTGACCAACTATATTATTCTGTATTTTACTTATTCCTCTTTATTCCTGTCTAATGCATTATTAATGCTGTCGACTGCAAGATAAGTACCACTGGATATCCCCGACATTCTCGATATAGGCGAAGCCATTACAGTTTGTTATTATTGGACGGAAAAAAATTCAAATTGAAATTTTAGAGGATATACGAATGAGGAAAGTCGATGTTCGTAAATTCTAAAATACAATTTGCTCTTTTTTCCACTAAATTCGTTACGTGCAGTAGGTAAATTGCAATTTTATGTAGAGTTGTTTTGTTATTGTTGATTTAAATAATTTTGGTATGGATTGAATGGACAAATCATAGTATTTTCGTACAATTTTGATGCTTGAAAATAACCAAATAGAGGTCAAGGAAATAAGGCTGATGTGCTCTTGACGGTAACACTGGTTACTTCAATTTGAAGACCTTATAAATTATCTTCGGTTTCAGTGTATATCAATCTCTGTAGCAGCTTCCGTGCAACTTATGGTGCTTGTAGGTTTTTTCTGTATCTTATTCCATAGATAATAAGACTGGTGAACTTCAAATAGTAGGAGAACCAATTGCTTAAGCTTTCTTGAATATAAAATATAAATATTCAGCTAGACCAGCTATTTCTTGGGTTCAACTGGCCAACTCTTTTAGAACTCAGTCATTCCAAGGGGGACGAAAAAGTTTGGGTAGAGACTGTGGGACTCCAGTACAATGGGCCTTCTTTATATATAAGTGCTCAAGATGCACTACATTGCTGCGTGTCTTCCCTCGCATCAAACAACAAAAACAGTCATTCCACGGATGGCCATTTCGAGGATTTAACTTTTACACCTTAACTGGGGTTTCGCCGATTCTTAGACAGGGTAAGTTCCCAAGTGGAGATGCGATAGAATACTTACGCCACTGCCACATTTAACACATGATTTATATGATTATGCCAAACTCCGGGACGCGATCAAAGTCGAAATATAACATTGGGTATTTTGAGACAAGGAGGTTTTTTGAAAAGTTAATTTTGTTACTAGAATAGCTTCTTGTACAACTTTCAAAATTCATCAGTAGTTCCAAATATTGAAATGAGTAAACAGCCTATATAAGTAAATACATTGAAAATATCGATTTTTAGCCGTGCACCCGTTTTGAATTTCGTCATTTCGAAAACGTATGCCACCCCCTTACACTCCCTTCAAAAACTCCTGAAATTAGTTTTTAGGCGTTTACATAAAAAGCTCACAGAACTAATAAATTATTTTGCTACATCATCAGAACTAAGAGATATGAAGAAATTCGTATACAACCCTATTACATCCACTTGGGGTTTGAATTTCGAAAAATAGTGAAATAAGTTTTTAAACGATTGTAAAAAATCTGCCAATAGTCTGGGCGAAACTTTATTATTTTTAGGGTCAAAGTTCGGGAGCGGTAAAAGTCGGAGTGTATCATGAGTTGCTTCGAGATTTTTAAATTTCTTATGGAAAATTAATTTTGTTCTTAATATAAAAATATTTAAAATAGAGATTTTTAGCCGATCAAACATTGGAAAAGGCCGTGTAAGTTAGACTATTCGAATTTCGGAATATTATGTACACTAAAAGCACATAGAAGTAAAAACGAATTTGCTGCCTTATCAGACTTAAGAGATATGACGAGTTGTTAAAACGTATACAAACCCATTACTTCCACTTAGGGGTTTGAATTTCAAAAAAATTGTGAAACAGGTTTTTAGACGATTTCATGCAACTTGATATCTCATGAGACAAGACGGATTTTGACAAATTTCTGAAAACGTAAGAAAACCCTACACATCTCCTTGGTTCTGGAAATTCGAAAAATCGTGAATTGGTTAACCGTAATAATCAATTTTACATCTTATCAGAACTAAGGAATGGCAAAAATTGTGAAAACATATACAAACCCTTGGGGGTTGAATATCGAAAAATTGAGAAATGGGTTTGTAGGCGATTATATAAAAAGTCTATGGAAATAAAAAGCGATCTAATATTTCATCGAACCTAAGAAATATGTCGAAACTTTGAAAAGCATACAACCCCCTTACACCTCTTTGAATTAAATATCTAAAATACTGAAATTGACTTTTTGGCTTTTTTATATAGGAAACCTTAGGAAGTAAAAATGAATTCGATATATCACCAGATATGCAACCTCCTTACACCGACTTGGGGGTTGAATGTCCAAAAATCCTGAAAGGAGTTAATAAATAAATATGAAGACAGCACTAGAAAGTAGGAACCAATTGAATTTCTTATCACTTCTAAAAGAAACGACGGAACTCGTGAAAACGTGTTCAACCCGTTTATACCCTCCTAGGTGCTAAAAAAGGAAAAAACTTAAAAACAAGTTTTAGGCGATTATTTCGCAAGCCCATGAATATGAAAAGATATTCAATATCTGATAAGACGTGGGGATATAGTACAATTCGTGAAAAAGTTTACAACCCCCTTTTCATCCCCTTAGGGGTCGAATTTTAAAAAATCCTGAAAACGATATCTAGGTATTTATATGAAGAATCCGTAGAATAAACGTGAATTCAATATTTGGGAAGACCTAATAGATATGACGAAAACCGTGAAAATATATGCATTCCATTTTCACTGATCATTTTTTTGCCCCCTCTCCGAACGCCAATGGATATTTGAAATTTTTTTTTATCTAAATTAGTTTTTTAGTTGATTTACATAAACGTACCAAGTTTCAACTTTGTAGCATAAGCCGTTCTATAGATAGGAAAAACACCCCCCACCCCCGTACCATACTACCCTTATAAAAAATTATATTTTTCCAAGATGCTACTAATATAGCTCTATCTAAATACCAAGTTTCAGCTTTATATCATTATAGGTTGTGGAGATATTAAAATCGGAACTTTTTCCTTTTCACCCTCCTCCACCTTCACCCTTTTCACCCACACTTCCAAAATTTTGTTTTCTGCTAGGGGTCTATTAGGCCTACTTCTAGTAAAAAATTTTAAGCATCTATCTTACACCGTTCTTGAGATATGAGACGTGATTTTTTAAAAAAATTCTTATCCCCTCCACTTTCATGCTCCACCGCCCCCTTAAAAAATTTGGCTTTCAGCAAACTTCATTTGTCAACCTTTATACAGAAACCAAATTTTATTTATCTAGTGCAATTGGTTCGTGAGATATCGCAATCTAAAGTTTTGCACCCCCCACCCCCGTACGCCACTGCCTCAACGCAAATTTTTGTTTTCGATCTATTCTCCTAGTATACCTACAGATGATTATTAAGTTTCAATTTTGTGACATTAATCGTTTAGGAGATATGGATTTTAGAAAGTGTCGATCTCACCTTTTTTGCGTTTCGGACGCATTATTTTTCCTCCCACTCCCAAACCCCTTCACGTATATCGGCAATTTTTTTGCAAATGGGTCCACTACTAAAGCTCTATATAAATTCCAAATTTTAGCCTCCTAGCATAAGTGGTTGCTGAGATCTAGAAACCAAAATTTTGCGTCTTTAACACTTCCCCCTCCTCCCCCCTCACACCCCCACCCCTACAAATTTGGCCACTTCAAGGGGCCTACCCAGTCTATTCATAAAAGTATTTCAATTTAATAGCTCAAAGGGTTTGGGAGCTACGAGCCTTCAAACAATTTTGCGTACAGCGGTCGACGTACGACGTACGGCGTACGGCGGACAAACGGACTGAAATTTTTTTTTGCTTTTTTCGTGTCTACTCGTCATGAAACGTGAAAAAAAAATTTCGAGGGGAAAAAATTTTTTTTTTTTTAAAAATCGATAACAATACTGTATTATTAAAATAATAAAGTAAAAAGGCGTGGAACCGATAAAATGAATTTCATCTTTCATCAAAACCTAAGAGGTGTTGAAAAATTTGTGAAAACGTAGACAACCCCCTTTTACTCTATTATGGGTTGAATATCCAAAAATCCAAAAATTAACTTGTGATCTCAATGGGATCGGGGTCAAAAAAATCGAAGAACATCAGTGCTTCTCAATTATGTTATAGAAAAATTACAATTATAACATAATTGAGAAGCACTAATGTTCTTTGATTTTTTTGACCCCGATTCCATTGAGATCTCAAGTTAATTTTTTGGTATATTTTGTAAAACAATATAGCCTTTGAAATGTAAAAAAATAAAAAATAAAAAAAAAATGTTTTGAGATATTCAAGGATAAAGGGCAAAATAGTTATTCTTGAAAAAAAATTTTAAGGATAATTTTTATTCGTATTTTTTTTATATTGCGACAACCTCTTTAAATAAGCCCTATTCCATTATTCTAGGATAAAAATGACCAGAGATATGAATTTCCAAAGAGGACTTGGACACCATTTTTACGAAAACTTTAACATACTATAACTAACAAAAAAATGAGATTGAAACAAAAAATTGTAATCGTATTTTGTTTTTCACTAGTACTTCGAGTACGTAAATTTTCAAAAGAATCGGCGATGGTAAGGTCACAAATTTCGTCATTTTTGGCGTTTTTTGATGGAATGACCCAATAACATTAAAAACGAAACAAATTCAAAATCACGTCTTGTAAATACTTTATCAAACTTTATTATTAAAAAATAATAAAGTAAAATTGAAGTGAAAAGAGGGTAAAAATATATTCTGCGGAAGTAAAATTCAATCCAATATCCGGTCAGACCTGAAAAGTACGGAGTAATTCATGAAAACATATTCAACCTCTTTCAACCCTCTTAGGGGTTGAATATTAAAAAAAATTTATATGTTTTATGGGGTGAATATAAAAAAACTAGAGAGCCTGTAGAAATAAAACCAATTCGATACTTCCTAAATTTATTAGAAAAAAATTGTGGATATGGGTGTAGGAGTCAGAGCAAGGTCTGGTGGAAAACAAAATAATATTCTGTTTTTATATTACGAGAACCCCTATAGACAGAAAGATGAAACTTAGAAGACAAGTAGAGCTGTAGTGGTGGCAAGTCCTAAAAATCTTTAACATGTCTGGCATGGTACAGGGGTGGGGAGTGCTTTCCTGTCTCTGAAAATGCTTATTATAGAAACTTGAATCTTGGTGAGTATGCAGATATAATAGTAGAGTAATGTATATAAACAAAAATTGCATATATCAACTGGCAAACGAAGGAGAGAGGGAGGAGGGGAAACGATCAGTGTAAATCCACATATTTTTACGCATTCATCATATCTATTAGGTGTTTTGAAATGTTGAATTAATTTTACTTCTACGTTTTTTTCAGATAAATGCTTAGAAAGGGTTTTCAGGCTTTTCTTAGATTCAATCCCTAAGGGGGCATAAAAGGGTTACATATATTTTCACGAATTCCGCTATATTCCTTCGGACTAATAAGATATCGAATTGGTTTTTCTTGGGTATTATATATATAATATATATATAATATTCAACCTCCAAGTGGGTCTATGGGTGTTGCATACGTTTTCACAATTTTCGCTGTATCTCTTAGGTTTGATGAGCTACTCGTATATTATAGGCTTTTACTTCTACAGGCATTTCATGTAATCGTCTAAAACCCAATTTCATTATTTGCCAAAATTCAACCCACACTGAGGTTGTAAAAGGGTTGTAAAAGCTTTTCATGAACATCATCACACGTCTTAAATCTGATGAGATATCTAACTGGTTTTTACTTCCTCGGACTCTATTCAATCGCCTAAAATAAAAAATAAAAAAAAACTGATTTTGAGATATTCAAGGATGAAGAACAAAATCGTTATCCTTCAAAAAAAAATATGTTATATTGCGACAACCTCCCCTATTAAAATAAGCCCTATTGTATTATTCTAGGATAAAAATCGGCCAACAGTCTGGGCGCAACCTTATTATTTTATGGGTAGAAGTCCGAAACGTATTTAATGATGAGATACGGTGTTGGGTACTATGCGACTGACAACCTAAAAAATAACGTTCCAAATAGCCTCCTGGTTATTTTGCTCTAATAGTACATCTACACATACGTACTAAGTTTCAACTTTCTAGCATAAGCCGTTTCTCAGATATAAAAAACCACCCCTCTCCCCCGTACCTTGACACCCCTATCAAAAATTTTATTTTTCTAGGTTGTCTCCATAGTGGCTCTATATAATCCTAAATTGTTAGCTTTCTATTCATTATGGTTTTCGAGAAATAAAAATCAGAATGTTTTCCTTTCTACCCCCTTTCACCATCACCCCCAACACCCACACCCCCAACATTTTTTTCCCTATTAGAAGTTTACCGACCCCAACTCCTGTAAAATTTTCAAGATCATATCTGATACGGTTTCTGAGATATAAAAATTACATTTTTTGAAAAATTCTTGTCCCCCCACTTTCGTGATTCACCTCCCCCCTCAAAAAATTTAGTTTCGGTAGACTCCTCTTGTGATCTCATATACAGAAACTAAATTTTATCTTTCTGGTGTAATTGGTTCCGAAGATATTGTATTCCAAAGTTTTACACCCCCCACCCTCACACCCCACCACCCCTCTTAAAAATGTTAGCCCTTATCTAATCTTGAAGTATCCCTATGGACAACAACAAAGTTTCAATCTTCTGACATCAATAGTTCAGGAGATATGGATTTTAGAATGTTTCAATCCCGTCTTTCATGCGTTAAAGACTCATTGTTTTCCCCCCCACTTCCACACCCCTTAACCAATATCGACCATTTTTTTGCAATTAAGTTCATTATCGTAGTACTACATAAGTTCCAAGTTTCAGCCTCCTAGCATAAGTGGTTCCTGAGATCTAGAAACCAAAATTTTTCGTCTAAAACGCTCCCCTCTCCTCTCCCCTTGTACCCCCACCCCTCGAAAATATACCAGTTGTAGGGGTTCACCCAATCTACCCACCATAAAAATTTCAATTTAATATCTCAACGGGTTTGGGAGCTACGCGCCTTCAAACGATTTTGCGTACGGCGTACGGCGTACGGCGTCTACGGCGGACAGACGGACATTTTTTTTTTTTGCTTTTTTGGTGTTTACTAGTCCTAAAACGTGTAAATACAAAATTTCAGGGTAGCAAACTTTTTTGAAATTTCAGGTCGATCACAATACTTTATTATTAAAAAATAATAAAGTAAAATTACCAAAGATATGAATTTTAAAAGTGGACTCGGACACCATTGTTGCGAAAACTTTAACATACTATAACTATACAAAAAAAATTAGATAGAAACAAAAAAATTAAACTATATTTTTTTTTTCACTTGTTCTTCTAGTACCAAAATTTTGAAAAGAATCGGCGATGGGTCACAACTTTGGCGATTCTTGATGGAATGACCCTAATTATTGTTCTTTATTATGTATTGCATCTATGGATGAACTACTAGTTTAGCATATCACATATTTTTATTAGTGCAAGGCGTAAGTATCCGACAACAAAAATATTACCTACTAAAAAAAAAAATTTAATTCATCCTTTTAGGCTTTGCGGTTATTGAGATTTCAAACACCCTCCTTAGCTTTAACACCTCATATACTAGATATTTTGGACAGACAATATCTTCAACGACGACCTTTGGAGGACGACTGGGTAGACTAAGATAGATATTGAAATTCGGAAACGAAAGTGCTAATAGATTGGTCATACATCTCCAATTAGGCTCTGGATTGTAATCCACAAAGAGGACGTAAAGTCGGTCGTCCAAAAAACACTTGGAAAAGGAAATTTAAGGAGAATTTAATTCCTGGCGACAGGTAAAGGTCAGAGCGCAGGATAGCAAGTTGCGAAGAAGCACTGTTATTGTCCTATGCTCCCATCGGGAATCACTAAGGAACTTAAGTAGCCACTATCGCACTATCACGTTTGACGAGAGGGTCGATAGAACTATAGCGAAAGTTATGTAACTATCGCGCCAACTATCGCCGTGTAGACCGAACTATCACACTTTTACGATACTTTTTGTTGGCATCGACTTGTAACATGAAAATCGCATCAATTCGGAGAACAAATTTTGGTTCACGATCACTTTACTGAAAATGGATATCATTGAGTCGATCAATTTTCTGACCTTTGACCAGAAAAAAATGTATTCCTCTAACTGAAGCATTTTGGAATTTTCTACTGTTAAAAGCATTTCTATCGTGGAGCTAATAAGGTTCCACAAAACGTTGCATACGTAAGCTTCAGACATTGATCTGTTCTTTCAACTAATAATTGCTCACACTTTAAATTTTATGCCTCCTTCCCAGTACGACGTTGAAAAGATATGCTCTCCGAATGGTGTAAATCCCTACTAACAAAGTGCCTTCCATAAGGCCTTACCGAGACTACGAGGCAGGGAAATAGCTTCGGTAAGGCCTTATGAAAGGTAGTTTGCTAGTAAGGGACAGATGACCCTCTTCCAGAATGTCTCTTAGAGCAAAATAATTTTGTGACCTTACTTTTTTCCTAGCTTTCCGTAAGTTATGGCACTCTTTAAATTTTTCTCTTCTTTCTTCGTTATGCTCTCCTAGTGCGGCTAGATATTTTAACCAAATTTACTCTTTCTGCCTTCCAGCGTTTACGAATAAATGTTTAAATATCAAGCTGTTCATTCTCTTCGTACTAGCTTAAGTCGTGTTTTAAGAAGCGAATTGCAGTATGCGAAACTGGTAGTGTGAAAAAATAACCTACATGAACTCTTGAATTAAATCACATTCCCGAAAATTTGTTATTACGCCAACACCATCCCAAAATCTTGCGAGTTCATTCGCTTCGATGCTAATGAAACACCAAATCGACGCAAGAGGTTAAAATCAATAAACTTTTGTTGGATTGATGGAACGGAACTCTACATTTTGATGATAGGCTCTTCTAACTCTGCGTACCTGTCCAGAACTTTCAATCCTTTGATCATTGATAGAAGATTATGCCAAAAATAAATTCTTAGACGCAGCGTGGATCTTAGGACCAGTATCAACAGAATCTGTATTCAGCATAGCTTAATAAGTAATCCTTATATCTGCGGCTTTATCTGACCTGTTGCTTTTACTGTACGTCCTTTAAGGTGTTAAAGATTATACAGAGCAGCTAAGCTAGCACCTGTTAAGTTCCATCAAAACTGAAAAAACCACCCCCATCCCCAAAACTCATTGAAATAATTTCTCTGAATTCTCGCACAACTTTACCGTGCAGTTTCGTTGTGCTTTCTTTGCGACCGATTTACCTGCGTTGGATAGCTCGCATATTCGAATGTTAAATGCGCACAAGTACGCGCCAGATAAACGAACAGGTAAGGTAAGTCCGTAGTGTGCACCTTTGATATACACCGTGCAAAAGCATAGCAGTTTGTCACACACGTGGCACCGAAGAGTGGAATTTCGCGCACTAAACGCACGGAAGCAGAAAAAGCGGAGAGGCCTGGCTTTTCTTGGTCTAAACCAATCGCAGTCGGATGCCTGGAATCATTTTTTTCTGCTCCACAACGCCGCATATAGTCACTGTAGATATTTTTATATTTATTTGTTTGGCCGTACAACATTATGTAGTTATAGTGGGACGACATGTATGCACGTCCCATGTGGAGATGCTCCCCAATCCGGAGATTGTCCATGGAATCGCTAACGATAAACAGCGGACACATATGAAAGAAAGCTTCCAACTACTGGAACTTGCCTGGGTAGATGGGCGATATAGTGGCAGACTGGTGGTGGTGGCATCTGTATGTCAGAGGAAAAAGTTACACACGGGATGCTGATACAGTTTTTTTTATTTTTCTTTCGTTTTTCAGCTGTTTTTCCTCGCGGCTTGCTGTAGGAAAAACGAAGAGAGAGGAAAACGTCGAAACGGCAACCCCACCCACTTATACTGGACCGTCATCATCTCTAGAACTGTCCGCTTTTTTCCTCGGGTTTTTTTTTTTTGTCCGGATAGGTATAGTGTTGCTGACCGATTCTGTAGTATCTAGGTACCTTTCGCGATGACTATATGTGAGAACGCCATCTAGTTATGGGAGACCCCAGACTCATGATAGGGTGGTGAGGGAGGACAATAATTTTTACCGAGCTTCGGACGGCGATGGTCTATGTCAATGGAAATTGACTTTGAGGATTACTGGATGTCGTTTATATGAGACATCGGAGCCAGAACGAACGTCGTAGCTTGCTGACCGTCGTCAGAGGGGGTGTATCTATAGATTTTCACTATTTGAAATTGAGTTTTTTTTCTCTTATTTGAGCCAATGTACTCTACACATATCTGTAGGTAATAACAGGAATGAGGGATAGTTTCTATTCAATCCGAAGATTGGAAATTTACATAATCAAATATGGGCAACGGTATGTATTAGGGAAATTGTAATTGGATCTGCAAACATATTACAAGTCGCTCGGGGTTAGAAAGGTGAGATTGCAGTTGCTCGTTGCATCTCTCTTTTGAAACTGAACTACTTAAAATGGAACTAAAATCAATAAAAAACAAAAAAAAAAAATTACTGACACTAATATAATATAAGCTGCCTGAAGTATTAGTATTTTTGCTTAAAGTCTAAGCGGGTTAAAATAATCTTTTGAAGGCTATATCTTAGATTTAGATTTAGATTTCATCGGAGGCGGAGGGATTCCTCCAAGCACCGCGACCAGTGGTCTATTGTGATATACCTCATAGATCTTTCTCCAGTTTCAACCTAGAGGTCCTCATTCAGCTTTATTTCTCTTAGGAATTTATCTAGTTGGTGTAGGTCTATTTTTGCAATGGTTATATCTTATTCCAGACCTACGAAATATGACGAAATTCGTGATCGCATATACAACACGTTTTTACTGTAGGAGTCGAATATCGCAAAAACTATGAACCATATATTCAGGCATTTGGTTTCAAAGTTTTCAAGACTAAGAGATATGGGAAAATTTGTGAAAATATCTTCAACCCCAAAAAGGTTTGTAACGAACGGCCCGGGAAAAACTTGGACGTGGACCAAACTTCTTCACCAGCCCAGGTCATATAACTTAATTCCTAGCAGGCTATTGCTAGAGATTCACTGGGCAAGAAGAAAAAGCTTCATATGTCATTCTTTGGTCTGAGACCATAAAATACTCAGGAGAGGCGGTTAAGTGCAGACAAGTACGCGTACATGCGAGGCAACACCGCACACCAGACGTCAAGCTGCACAGCCGAGCTGCAGGAAAAAGATGCTTGTGCGCAGTGCGCACTGACAGATCAGAGAGTCGAGTGCCAGCAATCGACCGCGCCGGTCGTAAAAAAATAAAAAAAGAAAGTCAAGTGCCAGTCCTCAACCACGCCGGTTGAAGTTGCCGTGCGGTGAAGGAGATAAAAAAGTTCCTTTTTTCGTATGCAGAGAGGTGCGCAGCAATTCCAAAAAGGAGCCCGCACGAGGGAAATCGCCGCGGTCCGGCAGGATAAGTAGGGGTTAAGGAGCACACCCCCTCACAAGAAGACGTTTAGCCGATTGGATTTTTAATTTTGTTTCTTTTTCCATGTAAGTTTTTTTTTATTTCGATACCATGCTTAAGGCATATTCTTTTTTTCTTTTGATATGAAGTACCAAATAAAAACCTACATGTGAGTTTCTAAGTGCCTTTTTTCGGTGGTGTGTTTTTTTTTTTGTTTTTTTTTTGTTTCTGGTTGATCTTGTGCGATTATGTTTTCGGTTTCCTTTTTTTTTGGTGCGTGCTCGAGACGTAACGGTGCCGAGTAAGAAAAAAAGAAACCAATTGTGCCCTTATTGTCTGCTTCCCTTTTGGAAGCTTTCTTCGGTCGTTGAATCCTTCTCGTCCGATGTATTCGTGTTCTTTTTTTTTGTGTGGATTGACGATCGTGTCGTAGTCCCCAAGTTAACTGCGTTCTGGTTTTCTGGGCGATCAAAGGTGAAGTTATCGGTGGCACGAGGTGCATAATGCCGGTAGGCATAACGGAGGTTCCCCCGTTAGGCATTGAGCCATCGGCAGGTTCCGTTACCAAGCCCGATTTACCGCTAGCCACGCGCAACCGCATGGTGGCCAACGCAGACCGTGCCGCCCTCATGCACGTTTCTAATGGATCCCGTGAGTTAGTCGTTATGAATGCCGAATTGGCAAATTCCCTTTCGTCTCTCTTTAGGCTTCGATACGTTAGTTTTTTTATGTGTTTTCTTTGGAGATCCACAACCGTGAGACAGTAGGCGTTGAATTCGGCCTTCGTGTACCTTTATGGCTTTTGGAGAAGTTTTAGGAATCTTAAGAACACCGTAGGAGGACAGCGGCGCTTATCGAAGACAACGGCTGGATCAGCTAAGCCGCAATAGCTGAAAGTTGCCTTCTTCTGTTTTCAGGTTAGGTACGCGCGTTTTCCAATTTTAGCGGATTCAGCCATAGTAGGTTTCCTTTTGACCCCTCAAGCCGATAAGTTAAAAACCTCCGAAGCCGAGTGAAGGACCAGCAACGGATGCCGCATTGTTTTCACTTATAGGACACCCCGCTGTCTGTAGTTCTTTTGTTTCGTGTTTTAATGTTCGGCACGCACCTAATTGAGTGGTTAGTTTTTTTTTTGTTTGTTGTTCAGGGCCCACGTTAGGTGGCTCCCGAAGATACCATAACCTCATAATGGGATTTATGAAGACCAACACCAAGTCCACCTTAAAGCACCACAGTACATTGAGTTCATCGAGCTTGTAAGGCGTCAGGAGACGACATGTACATTGCATGGCTCCCCAACGTGGTTGCCCTTACCCTTTAAGGCGTCATTAGCCGGCGCGAGTACATTATATGGCACCCAACGTATAGGACTGCCATTTTATCCGGCACCAGGTACAGTACATGGCACCCTCATTTTTGTGCTGTCAGTTCATGACCCACATTACCTGGCGCACATATCAATATCCAAGCAATATATTTTTATGACGCCTGATGTACATCGAAATCAGTTCGTCTGTGGGAAATTGGCCTCCAAGTGGGCTTTTACTAGATTTGCCAACGCGCTTTGTCGGCTTCATACTAGCTAAGTCCCAAACTCTATTGAGTTTGCTCCACCTCTGAAGTATATAATTGAGATGTGCATCGGCCTTCCCGCCGGAAGTCTCGACTCATGTGCTTTTCCACCTTCATTTCCTTTCTTTTCTTTTCCATTTCCTTATCATAGTCTGCATTCCTTCCTTCCTTCTTCCTTTACTTACCAGCCCGCTGTTGATAGAATCCGAACCTCTCAAGTCGGATTTGCAGCCCAAACCGTGCATAATTACGTAGTCCATGGTTACAGGTAGCCACTCACGCCCCTTCCGACGAGCTACGCACGTGCTAGAGCTAGATGCACGCTACCTTTCGGGAAACCATGGGACTCAAGTCACCCAACTGTGGCTTGGTCACCGGACGACAGTCGTCTTCGCGGTGTGGGCTCGTCCTGACCAACTTGGGACAATTGTTGATGGAGACATACTCCCTTCAATTGTTTCAGGGCGGAGTAAGGGATGACTCCACACTGATGGCTAATTCGACTAGTTGGGGCGGTAATGTTGTTGAAGATTTGGTCGGGACGGTTACTATGGCATGACTTAGTTCATATCATAGCGCCACAAATCGCTTCAACATTGCTGCGCCAAAAGCGCTCGCGTGTACATTACATGGCGCCCAACGCGCAGGCAACTTCTGGCTGATGGAATTATCCATCAGTACATCATTCCTTCACGGAGTTCAGATGTACAGAATTTGCTATAGCCCGACTTAAGTGTTTATTATATCTATCTGATATAATCACAGTATTCTAGTGTTTTCATGCATTTATAAAGTCCTTAGACAATTTTTGGAAAATAGTCCCTATTTCATCCTTTTCGGATTACTAAGGCAAATTATTAGATACCTTAAAATTTTGATTCCTTTCCAGGCACAAGAGTGAGATGTCAAACCGGGATGCATATGGTGAGGCATGCTATGAAAGGGGTTCCTCTGGATCACGAACTCTCATGGCTCACCCTCTAAAGTCACTCGGGACAGTTGAAGAACGGGATTTGGTTAGCATGGCTGTGAATCAGCGGTTTTTACCGTTGTACCAGATGCGGGACCTTATCAGCAGGGGGCGATCTCGATTTCGAGCCTGGCGCTGGAAGTGAGATGGGCTGAATAATCAGAGGGATTGACGCTTGACTTGGCGAACTTGGGCACATAGGTGCAAGTTCAACCCTTGGCTCCCCTGATTGCTCAGCCTTGCATCTTCGATAAGCGAATCTAGGCAATATCGTAGTCGTGCTCGACACCAACCTCCTCCGTACACCCACCTTTCGATCGGGAACTTGCAGTCACTGGGTACACTAGTTGCTGAGTCGGTTACGATTTGACTCGTCACTTCAGCAGAAGTGGATAAGACACGCCTAGCTGAAGGTTGATAGCATCGGACCTTGCGGAACTAGTAGGCATACTAGCAAGTAATGGCCATCTGTTCGATTTGTAAAATCGCTCAGAGAAATAATGACCCAAGTCATGGTTTCAATTAGGGAAATAAATCATTGCGTCCTTATTGTTTTTATTAACTCTCTCTTATATTCTTTCATTAGCATACCGATTTAATAGACAAATACGTGCAAATTATCAAAACGATTTCCGACTAATACGGGCCCCGATTTGTTACGCGTCGAAAATTAGAATTTCTTTTTGTAGTTTTTTTTTTTGGTTTGGAAAAACCAAAACTCTTATTGTAGCATTTAATTTAGTATAATTCTTTCTCGCTAGGTTAGTTAAATAATTTAATATTGAATGTTAATTGTTGCATGTTCAATGTTAATTGTTACAAGTTTAATGGTTAGGATTACAGGGGTAATATTATAGATTAATGCTAGAAATTAAATGAGTTGTCAATGGAAAAATTATAGTAATATTAATAGGGTTTAGAGTCTTTTTAAAATTAGGTCATTGGTTTGTGTGTTTCTCTCTACCCCGGAATTGAAATCGGTAAAATGGGAAATAATAACAAAAATTTATATGGAATAAATAGTATATATGAAAAGGGTGGTAACTGGTAATAGCTTAACTCAGGTGACAATGGTTGAGATTGATAAATGTTACGATAAGATAACTCACCGCTCATCCCCATCCAAAAAGAAGGTTTGGAAGGAGAGTTTTATTCTTTCATTGTAGACTACAACACTAGAAGCACGGCACAGTACCGGATAGCCGCCTACAGGAAAACCATCAACCATGTTTTGAAGAGAGCCCAGTAGAGGAAATCAAGAAGAATGGAGGATAGACATTCCAATCGGAGAGACAATAGCCACTAGCCAACCACCAAATCTCAGCTATTAAACCGAAGCATACCAGAAGAACTGGCAAATAGCAATAAGCGGAACGGAGGACGGAATTAAAAGGAGGAAACAGGATATATGCACCACACTTTATTAAAACGTGCAAGTAAAAATGAAACCACACATTTCTTTCAAATTTGTTTGCCAGGTAAAATAATATAACATACAATCATTTATTGAATCGCTGAATTTTTCAAAATTTCTCTAATGTTTCATCCTTTATGAAAATAAAATTTAGCTTCTTTAAATTATCGTAACTAACTGAAGATTGTCGTTTGGAAATGTAAACTTAGACCATTCGACGCTTTAAAATTACGCGGTTCATTTTTTATATAGAAATCAATTTCACTAGAATTTATCGCTTACATCATTTTAAACTTTGAAAAAAAAAAAAAATTTTTTGCCAAATCGCTTCAAGAATTCTATTCTGAACACTTCAAGGCCATAAGCTTTGCAATAGATTCAAAAAAGACTTTAGTAACAACTGGTTACAGTACCACCACTTCTAGTACCCCTCATATAACCATCGAGACCAAGTTCTTTTAAAAAAATCTCTGGCTCCTTGACGGCGCCGAAGTGTCAGCCACCGATAATAATTCATAAAATTCATATTTCAAATTCATAAAGTCATAAGGTTCAAATTTCAAATTTCATAAAGTTCATATTTCAAATTCATATATCGAAAAGCTAAGTATAGCAAGGTACGAAAACGATTTTTTTTTTTTATTAAAGCCAAAATGTCGTATCAAACGCATTATCCTAACCATTCTCGGAAGACAAACCGAAACCACGAGTCATCCCTTTTAAATTTTCAGTATCGTTGGGCTTAGACGCAACTAACAAATCCAGCGTTAATAAATCGTTCTGTAGTCCCAGAAGTTGACCTTACTTCTCCTTGGTTTACGTCTGAAAAATACAAAGATCTAATTGAAACTGTAAAAAGTAACTCAAATATTTTGGCTGACATCAAATGTGTGGACGGATATGTATATAAATTAATCCGAACAACGTCTGTTTCGGATGTTGTCGCAACTTCTTCGTGGAGATTGTGGGTTCCCGAAGAATTGACCAATAATTTAATTATTGCCTCACACAATCCACCAGTATCATCTCACGGAGGAATTGCAAAAAACCTAGATCGCTTACGCGTCAAATATTATTGGCCAGGTATGCCTAAACAAGTGAAAGATTATATTGGAAAATGTGATATTTGCAAGCAATCAAAAGCTCCAAATTTTGTATTGAGACCACCAATGAAGGCTCAATTAACACCAAGTAGAGCTTGGCAAAGAATTTACATTGACCTCATGGGTCCTTATCCCCGTTCGAAAGCCGGAAACACGTCCCTATTGATTGTATTAGACCAATTCACGAAATATGTACTCCTAAAACCCCTTCGAAATGCTACGACTCGTCCAATAACTAATTATTTGAAGACCGAAGTATTCCATGTGTATGGAGTACCGGAACATCTCCTATCGGATAATGGCGTACAATTTACGTCTCGGGAATTCGCATCGCTTATGTCCACATATGGTATCATACATACCACCACGGCGGTGTATTCTCCACAAGCTAATGCCTCTCAGCGAGTGAATCGTTCGATATTGGCAGCCATTAGATCATACTTGGACGATAAACACAACGAATGGGATGTGTTTATTAGTGAAATCGCATGCGCTCTTCGCACAGCATCGCATGAAGCAACCGGATTTTCACCATATTTTCTGAATTTTGGAGAAAATATGATACTTCACGGAACTGCATATCCATTACTGGAACGTTTGCAAAGTCTACAAGCTGAGAACGCAACTTGTCTGACTATGCCAGATAGCATGCATAGCATTCGAGAACAGGTCAAGTCTAAATTACAGGAAACGCATCGAAAATACGCGTCGCGATACAATTTAAGGTCCCGTGAGACAAATTTTGCCCCGGGGCAAGAAATCTTTCGACGTAATTTCACTCAAAGCGATGCTGCAAAAGGATTCAACGCGAAATTAGCACCGAAATTTGTGAAATGCCGTGTAATACGCAAAGTTGGAAATTCCATGTATGCGATCGAGAACCGACAAGGGAAATTTATTGGAAATTTTCACGCGAAGGATTTAAGATTCTAATACACGTAATAAGTAAAACATTAACATCATAAATATGACTACATCCGACAATAACATATCCGGAATTCTAGTCCTCTAGAAACGCGTGACATATCTGTCGTATGTGGTGCGCAAACGCAATCATTAGAACTATATTAAGGCGGGCGCGATATAAAAAAAGCCAATAACTTTATCGGACTAATAATAACGAACATTCTACGCTGAGTTCGTAATTCTCGTCGCATCTAACTGATTTAGACACCTTGCCGAGAATGTAGGCAGCGCGATTAGTACAACTCCAACCGGAAAGCCTCATTCTCCTAATTATAAGCTCGTATTAATGTTGAGGGAGTTAAGGAAACTCCGCTCACATAATTCCGCGCCAGTATTCTAACAGAAATAAACAATGAAAATACGATTTCGTAAACATAAAAACCGATAAAGCACCAAACCGAAGGTTCACTTTATTTAATATCTGGACATCCTTTAGGGGAAAGCACGCATTGGAACAGTAAGAATGTTCTTCCTAAGTCGGTTTTACCATCATAAGGCCGTGACGGGATATTGCTTGTTCGAAATGCCACGCACTTCGAGCATCCCGACACGAAATGGTAGATAGTTTATTTTTTTTTTGGAATATCACAAGTACACGCTAAAGACTTTTAGCCACCGTCAAATTTGCTGCAGGACCCGAGTTAATTGGCATCCTGCAACCAATTCGTACGGGCCTCAACTCGCGAAGAATTGTTAAGATTTAGACAATAAACAAACAAAATCATCAAATTGTTTATTTATTGTCAATGTAATTTGACATCTGTCATTGAGACGTTAATAACAATGACCAGGAACGATAAGTAAAAGAGGTTAAGATATTAACGTGAGCTTACCAGTAAATATTATCGCCGCGAATTTACTGAAAATTTATGAATGTCCATTAGACTGAATTAGTATCGTCAAGCTTATTATACGCAAAACACGACTTGAAAGCAAAACTTAACAATAAGCCAGACCAAACAGTCTCCTTATTATTACCTTGTTCCTGTTCGTCCCACCACTAACATATTAAATTGTTTTTGTTTGTGTTGTTGAAATTTCTTTTTTTAAATACTTTTGAGATTCGTTTTTTTTAAGCAACGAATTAAAATTAAACTTTTATTATATTCAATAAAGTATTAGAAATTATTTCCAAGGCGAATAGTATTAGTTATTCTTAAGAAATAACTAAATGTATATAATTCAATAACGTACATACATTGAAATTTATTTAAACTAAAGGAACCTTTAGTATAACAATATAATTTTTAGTCTATAAGTTGCAAGAATCATTATCCTACATTTCAAATGTCCAATATTTTGGAATCATTTCCTGGAAATGATAGTTATGAATATATTATATGAATTTTTTTTGTAAAGAAACATTGTTAGACGTTAAGAATAATAACGAATCAACCTATATCGTCCAACACATAACGCATCACCGGCAATACTTGCGAATAATCCCGGCGCTCACACTCCGGACTAACGTCATGCACAACATATAAATCATCAATCAACACCAACCTTCGTAATAATTACGGCTAAGACAACAAAGAAGCTGTATATCAAAAATCGTCGACCTATTAACGCCTCGCCCATATATATATATATACGACGACCTGTTCAATGCAGCATACATGAAGAATACAACATAGACGCTAAAGCTTTCAACGAATTCAACTACGGATTATCTTATCCAGAAATACGTTATAGCGACTACAACACTTTATGCCCGGCTGTTTTGATGGACGAGACCTTAGTCAGGGTCATGGGTCGAGCCACACGTTTGACAACATCAATCCGTACGTCACCAACGCTCGAAGTCGTAGCAGGAAAAAGCCGTTCATTTTTCTCAGCTTCCTGACCATCGGTAGGACCTAGGTCAGCAACCTGATGGCTGTAACGAACGGCCCGGGAAAAACTTGGACGTGGACCAAACTTCTTCACCAGCCCAGGTCATATAACTTAATTCCTAGCAGGCTATTGCTAGAGATTCACTGGGCAAGAAGAAAAAGCTTCATATGTCATTCTTTGGTCTGAGACCATAAAATACTCAGGAGAGGCGGTTAAGTGCAGACAAGTACGCGTACATGCGAGGCAACACCGCACACCAGACGTCAAGCTGCACAGCCGAGCTGCAGGAAAAAGATGCTTGTGCGCAGTGCGCACTGACAGATCAGAGAGTCGAGTGCCAGCAATCGACCGCGCCGGTCGTAAAAAAATAAAAAAAGAAAGTCAAGTGCCAGTCCTCAACCACGCCGGTTGAAGTTGCCGTGCGGTGAAGGAGATAAAAAAGTTCCTTTTTTCGTATGCAGAGAGGTGCGCAGCAATTCCAAAAAGGAGCCCGCACGAGGGAAATCGCCGCGGTCCGGCAGGATAAGTAGGGGTTAAGGAGCACACCCCCTCACAAGAAGACGTTTAGCCGATTGGATTTTTAATTTTGTTTCTTTTTCCATGTAAGTTTTTTTTTATTTCGATACCATGCTTAAGGCATATTCTTTTTTTCTTTTGATATGAAGTACCAAATAAAAACCTACATGTGAGTTTCTAAGTGCCTTTTTTCGGTGGTGTGTTTTTTTTTTTGTTTTTTTTTTGTTTCTGGTTGATCTTGTGCGATTATGTTTTCGGTTTCCTTTTTTTTTGGTGCGTGCTCGAGACGTAACGGTGCCGAGTAAGAAAAAAAGAAACCAATTGTGCCCTTATTGTCTGCTTCCCTTTTGGAAGCTTTCTTCGGTCGTTGAATCCTTCTCGTCCGATGTATTCGTGTTCTTTTTTTTTGTGTGGATTGACGATCGTGTCGTAGTCCCCAAGTTAACTGCGTTCTGGTTTTCTGGGCGATCAAAGGTGAAGTTATCGGTGGCACGAGGTGCATAATGCCGGTAGGCATAACGGAGGTTCCCCCGTTAGGCATTGAGCCATCGGCAGGTTCCGTTACCAAGCCCGATTTACCGCTAGCCACGCGCAACCGCATGGTGGCCAACGCAGACCGTGCCGCCCTCATGCACGTTTCTAATGGATCCCGTGAGTTAGTCGTTATGAATGCCGAATTGGCAAATTCCCTTTCGTCTCTCTTTAGGCTTCGATACGTTAGTTTTTTTATGTGTTTTCTTTGGAGATCCACAACCGTGAGACAGTAGGCGTTGAATTCGGCCTTCGTGTACCTTTATGGCTTTTGGAGAAGTTTTAGGAATCTTAAGAACACCGTAGGAGGACAGCGGCGCTTATCGAAGACAACGGCTGGATCAGCTAAGCCGCAATAGCTGAAAGTTGCCTTCTTCTGTTTTCAGGTTAGGTACGCGCGTTTTCCAATTTTAGCGGATTCAGCCATAGTAGGTTTCCTTTTGACCCCTCAAGCCGATAAGTTAAAAACCTCCGAAGCCGAGTGAAGGACCAGCAACGGATGCCGCATTGTTTTCACTTATAGGACACCCCGCTGTCTGTAGTTCTTTTGTTTCGTGTTTTAATGTTCGGCACGCACCTAATTGAGTGGTTAGTTTTTTTTTTGTTTGTTGTTCAGGGCCCACGTTAGGTGGCTCCCGAAGATACCATAACCTCATAATGGGATTTATGAAGACCAACACCAAGTCCACCTTAAAGCACCACAGTACATTGAGTTCATCGAGCTTGTAAGGCGTCAGGAGACGACATGTACATTGCATGGCTCCCCAACGTGGTTGCCCTTACCCTTTAAGGCGTCATTAGCCGGCGCGAGTACATTATATGGCACCCAACGTATAGGACTGCCATTTTATCCGGCACCAGGTACAGTACATGGCACCCTCATTTTTGTGCTGTCAGTTCATGACCCACATTACCTGGCGCACATATCAATATCCAAGCAATATATTTTTATGACGCCTGATGTTCATCGAAATCAGTTCGTCTGTGGGAAATTGGCCTCCAAGTGGGCTTTTACTAGATTTGCCAACGCGCTTTGTCGGCTTCATACTAGCTAAGTCCCAAACTCTATTGAGTTTGCTCCACCTCTGAAGTATATAATTGAGATGTGCATCGGCCTTCCCGCCGGAAGTCTCGACTCATGTGCTTTTCCACCTTCATTTCCTTTCTTTTCTTTTCCATTTCCTTATCATAGTCTGCATTCCTTCCTTCCTTCTTCCTTTACTTACCAGCCCGCTGTTGATAGAATCCGAACCTCTCAAGTCGGATTTGCAGCCCAAACCGTGCATAATTACGTAGTCCATGGTTACAGGTAGCCACTCACGCCCCTTCCGACGAGCTACGCACGTGCTAGAGCTAGATGCACGCTACCTTTCGGGAAACCATGGGACTCAAGTCACCCAACTGTGGCTTGGTCACCGGACGACAGTCGTCTTCGCGGTGTGGGCTCGTCCTGACCAACTTGGGACAATTGTTGATGGAGACATACTCCCTTCAATTGTTTCAGGGCGGAGTAAGGGATGACTCCACACTGATGGCTAATTCGACTAGTTGGGGCGGTAATGTTGTTGAAGATTTGGTCGGGACGGTTACTATGGCATGACTTAGTTCATATCATAGCGCCACAAATCGCTTCAACATTGCTGCGCCAAAAGCGCTCGCGTGTACATTACAGGTTTTGTTTTTTTTTTTAATTTCAGAAAAATTAGGTTTTCATCGAAAAAAATTTATATATAAAAAGGAATTTTTTTTTCAGTTTTGATGCGCCTAGTGCTCTATAGCCATTACATCCGTACTCGCTTAGGTAATGGAAACTACTCTTAATCGCAAAATAGTCTACTACCTGATTGAAAGAAGTTTAATCCATCATCGCCAATATACGTAGATTCCGTTCTGGTAGAGTAGAGTTTATTAATCATGTTTTATCACCGGATCATGCTCTGAATTAAATTCTTATTCTTCTTACACTTTGATAGAATATCGAGATATTCTGTTCTTCATTCAAATTTCGACGTCAAGATGGCGTTGTTCCATCAAATTTAGTTTGTTCAACCAGATCCGTAATCTGTGAACCACCAAGCACAATTCTGTAATCGAAATACAGTCGGCGTTCATAAAACCAATCCAAACTTACTGGCAGTGATATGTCGCGGTGAACTCTTAATTAAGAAGCAAGCATATAAACCGTACCATTCACAATATTTTCAGATTATTTCAATAATTTTTTTCAATCTGAGATAATCAAATGCAATATACTGTGCAAAAAACACAGGTAATGCCTCCAAAGCACAGTCCTGCCATCTATCGCTGAAATTAGATGTCGCAAATATATGCTTTAATGGCTTACACATTTCTCGTAATGTGACTTGGCTTTTAAGTTAACAACCATCTAACTTGGAGCCAGTAGATCTATGTTGTAGCTATTGATGCTTCCAAACGCCTTGGTATCTTACGGAAATGCAAGAAATTCTTTTCAGTGCCTGGTTTGGCTGTAAGCTGTGCATATCACGTTTTGAGTGCAATTCACATATCTGGGCTGGGTTCCCAAGATCTGATTCAGATCACTGGATCGTATTCGAAAACATGCGTTCCGACTAACTGGAGATGAAGCCATTTCAGCTTCTATTGATTTCCTCAAGCATGACCAAAATGTCACACGACTGTACTATTCAGCCTCTCTGGTGGAGAGTAGCGAAATTTAAGCAGTATTTCATCATCCGAAGATCAGTTATGTGGAACCTATTGCAAAGTAAAGGCCGGTATCCATTTGTTGCGTATCAGTGGATACGACAAACGTATCTTTGTTCTGTATCAAAATGTGATACAAAGAAACGCAACGAACCCGATCGGTCATTTGCCGTTTTTGGTGGCCACATCAAAGGAATGATACTATACGCGTTGGAGTCATGTTTGGACATGTTACGTTGCACATGGCATTGCACAATATTACTCATTCGCGTTCGGGACATAAAGTTGTAAATTTGTTTTGTCATTACGGAGAAAACAATCGAACTCGTGGAAAAATTTTGTAATATCACAACATTGCTCTTTCGGCCAAATCATATTTGTAATTGAATTGAATCTGACACACGTGTTCACTTGTAATCGCGCATCATGAATTTTGAAATGCAACGCACTCTTGATACAACAAAAATCGAGTAGTGTCCGCACTGTATCCATTCAGTGAATGATACGCAATGGTGATACGATACGCAGAAATGCAACAAGTGAAATCGGGCTTTATCTGTTTTTTCGAGAAAGATAACCTCCACCAATTTAAAAACCACATCCACCACCACTTCAGACTCTTCCCTCCCGATCCTACAATCTAAGTCACAACCCCAACATCCTATACCCTGCCTATGTCGTATTAACTATACAACTGCATAAAAGGGTGATCATCTAGATAGATAGATTGGAAATAGGGGTTGGTATGGTTAACCTCTGTCACTGCAGCCACAGTTGGGCCTATTAGGACGTCCCCCCAGTTTGACTATGATTTCTCTTCATAAGCTAAGCTATTTCGCACTGTATCATTTAGCCTCATCCCTTATCCAGTTGTTAACATATGCCTTGGAGTGACTTAGAGATTAGAAAGCAGTGGGCCAATTTTGCTTACAGCTAAATTGGTAGCTGAGATGCGAATTGGATGGAAAGGTGTATGTTGTTCACATTCCACAGCATAGACCCTAGTACTAGAGAACAAAAATTTCCGACTTACCCGGGTGTACAAATTGGGATATGATTCCCAATCGATCGTGAAAGGCGAAGAGCTGGCATTGTATTTCTGCGCCATCTAGCCAACCACCTACGCCACTGTCAGCGTCATGTTTTATCCATGATCCCAGAGACAGAGGAATGAAAAGGAGGAACAGTCTTTAAATGAGTTCAATTACTCTAGTGTTTCTCTTATTTGTGTCTGCAACCTGCGATTGGAATTAATATACCCTAGTGAACAACCAAATTGGTTGAAATATGAGGTGAACTTGAGTGCATATACCTTAATCATAGGGTGCTATGGCAAATTTCACTTATTTACAATTCGCCGTAATGAATCTCGGTTCTATATGGCACATATAGAGAAGTCCTCAGCAATACTAGCAGCTGTAAGGGTATTTCGGATAGTTGGCATGATACACCCTTTGAGGAGTCAATTCAATCCGATGCCGAAAAAGATTCTTCGGACCTAGTCCAACAAAGTTTTAAACTGCGTTCTACAGCGAAGGTTTTTCAATTGTCATATCCTTGATAGCAGTAGCCAGTGCAGCGAGCGATCCCAGTCGGTATTTTCGTATTTTGCATTTGACATAGGAACTCCTCTTGCGCCGAAACAAAACCATAAAGTTCATAATTTTAGTTGCAATATTAATTTACTTATTTATTACTCATTAATTTTTATTATTTCTCTATTTTATGTTGTCTTCGTGTTTTATATCCGTAGTTTATGTAATGTAAATGTTTGTCTGTTGTTCGTTTTATGCAATTTTTTTTATTTATTTTTTAAGTTAATTTATTTAACTAATTTTATCATTTGTTCTATTTACCAACCCATGAAATAGTCCAACGGAATCACAGGCCTAATCCTGGCACATATGGTAATGCCACAACTAAGCCAGTGATTCCCAACAGATAATACTACACCTCACAAATTGCATACAGCAACCTGACAAGTAGTTACTGGATATTCTTAATTTATCGGTTGATAAAATAATTTAATAAACCAATTTTTCAAGGATATTTAAATGGAAGCTACTCGAAAGCAATAAAGATTTGAATTCGTTGTAAATCTTACTACTGTTTTCACATGCAAAAATTAATCTTCAATAAAACTGTTTCTGAAAAATTCAATCAAATTAATAACTTGTAAATTTGTTGCGAGGAATTCGGCTCAACAATACTTTGTGAAGCTCCCATACAGAAGTTTTGGGAACACATTTCTATTGGACAATGACTTGTGAACGCGAGGAATCGGAAACTACAGATTGGTGATTAGTAAGAAATCAAATTAGTCTCATTCATTGAGTTATAAAAACGTCCTAGACTAATTCTTGTATGTTCATGAGAATGTGGTGAGTCACTGGGCTGAAGTATTTGCGAGCTCAAAGTTCTTCACCTCTTGCTCTTCTGGTTGCTCCCATAGAAATGTCCTTAAATTTATTTAAAAGAGTTACGCCAGAGTGAATTTCTTGTAAATAAATATATGACCATATTCGATGCACTACTTCGAATTTTTCTTGTCTTTAGTTTGTGGGAACTCTGAACTTAAGGAGTGTGAATTTTTCAGAACTGTTTTTTGAATAGTATTTCCTAGAAACCCTTTGATCTAATCTTATTCAGATTTGTAGAGCCTTTTCCATGAATAGTACATAGACAAAGACCATAAAGGTTACAATAAAAACGAAATCATTGCCATAATTATTGTTATAGGTACATAGTACCTGTTTAAAATAACCAAATATTCGTGCAATTTCTTCGCGAAAAAAAGAACAATCCCTTTTCGGACATCTTCCCCAATCATCAACCCGAACACCATTCCACTAATACACAATGCATGACTTTCAATTGCCATGTGCCTCAATTTGTAATTCCTGTCAGATTTTCCACGTTTTACCACCCCCCATTCCGAGGTCATGCGCTCCCCTAGCAACTCCGACTACCACAACTCGGTTTTTTTTTTCCGCCAACATATCCGAGCTTTTTCGTGCAGTTCCACGTGTTTTTCGACTGTAGCCCGTGTATTTTTTTCGCGCACTACCCCGATATTTTTTTTCCTTGAGATTTTACACTAGATGCGAGCTTAAAACTCAACAACAACGTGCTTGTCTGCTTGACAGATGCTGTTTTCTATGTACTAGGAAAGTACAGGATAAAGTGATTCCGATTGGCTCCACCTTTTCCATTTCTTTTCGGACGTTTTGTAGGTTTTGCCGATTATGCGTACCTCGCGTTTAGCATAATTTTTTCGTAAATTTCGTTTGAATTTACTTGTCCGCCAGTAGGATTTCGAGGACATAAATTTATGGGAATAGACATAATCTGAAGATAGTGCGGGAAATAGTGTATGTGGGGGTGCAGCGGAAAATAGCACGTACACAATCATAATAAAAGGATAGTTAGGAATTTATTACATAGGTATGACGTTGTTTTTTCAGTTTTTGTAGAAATTGTTAGCTTGAGATCATTTTTAGTTATTATTAATCGTTGATTCTAAAGGTGAAATGGCTTAATAGCTCACAAAATAATAACAAATTCTATATTCTGCCTTATTTTCAGTTATATGAAAGATGCACTACACTCTTATCGATAATTTTTACACTACCAATGATATGGACACAGCTCTAATATCTAGACACTGGCATAGTGGATCGCTGACATTAGAGTGCTAATAGGCATTACACTTTTTTCAGGCATAACACTTTTTCAGTACTGATTTTTCGGTAGTAAATCTGGACTCAGTTCTGAAAATTAATTGAATGAAAACCATGATACTTGAATAATGTGGGGTTAATTGTTATAGAATTAACATGAGTTGTATTTTTTACATATATTTATTTTTGGAGAGACAGAAATATAACCGCTCTTGTTGAGTTCTTATATTTAACTAAATCTAAATCACATTTTTGACAAAATGTAAATGACGCTAAACCGGTGAGAGCAATACAATATAATTGGCCCGTCCATTCTGTAGGCGTCGGCTTGTAGAGAAAATCCTGTACTCCGTTCGACCTCAAGAAAATTGTGAAAAACCCTTTTAATTACGTAAGAAAAGAAGGTCAGAAACAGATGTAAAGGATTTTCCCATCTTTAAAACTCATGCCATAAACACAGGAACCAAAGATACCTAAAAGGGTAAATCAGTTCCTGGATTTATGCCATGTTACAAAATGCTTTTATGTTACGACGTAACAATACTGAATTCAGGCTTTTGCGAAACATTATTAATATAAAGTAGTGGCGAGTCTGAATATTTGAACTAATTTCTAATGTAGTTTCAATAACACGTTTGTGTTGCTCAAATACTGTACTGCATCGGTACTGATAGATGGATTAGATTAGGGAATAGGGTTGGTTTGGTTAACCTCTGCCACTGAAGCCTCAGTTGGGCCTATTGTGACGTGCCCCTGGATTATCTATGATTCCTCTTCAATTTCTGCGCTTTCAATGAAGCTTAGTATTTTTCGAAGAGGAATGGTTAGGAATTCCGATGGTTTCATGAAACCCTGACCGAACTGACGAAGTCTTTTGTGAGTAAGTCCTTCACATTCACAAGCATCAGTACTGATAACATGGTGGCTAGTGGCTCATGTTCATCAGTACTGATAACATGGTTTGAAAACAATTCTGCTTTTCCTTTCAGTATGAATACCACGAATCGAAATTTTAGCGTTCGGGGCACATTCAGTACTGCATTTTCAAAGCGGGTAGTATTGGCCAGCTGTTGAAATTTTAAATAATGATCTCGGAAGATTAAAACTCCAGCACTACTGTATCAGTGCTGAATATCATTGATACGCAAATGTTATTTTCCAATGATGGAGTTATATTTATTGACTGGAGTTTGGTATTGTTGTTTAGTAGCATTATTATATTCGAGGAGTCAAGTAAAACACTGTTCTAATTCTCGGATTGTATTGCGAATTCCTTTTTCAGATGTACAAATTGTCAAATTGTGCGAAGTGCATGCATTAGACAAATATTTTTCTAGAAGAATAACCTCTCGAGACGTAAAGAGTTGTTGCATTAATACGAAAACTATCCAGCTTCTTGTACTCCGTTGTCTTCTAAACTCAAAATTTTCTTAATTTCCACTTTATCTGTATGTCATTGTACATTAAAGGCAAAAAAAATACAATATTCTTTTAACGTTAGAAATTACTTTGTTAATATCTCAAGTATAGCAATTTATTTCGGGATCTTAATTATTTGGATTTATATACGGAAAGCTCAGAGTCAGAATAAGAAATTATCATAAAACGAATTAAATTTAGGCATTCTAGGCATTTTTATTAAATTCAAATAACAGTGTACAAGAGTAACTATAGACAAATTAAACTTTTCATGTTGTCTTGACGTTTGCGAATTTTTTAAGAAGAACTGTACCTAATTAGAACTGCAGAAATTATTAACACATTTCGAGTATATGAAATTCATTCATTTAATTAATATAGAAAGCACTGTACTCAATCTGTGGTACTGAAATAGTGCATATCTGTACTTATCTATTCAGTACTGAATAAATTAAATTTTGCTGAATTTAGTCAGTACTAGAAATGTTCGGATGGAGATCTGCAAATTTCAATACTTGGAGTGAGCCTATCCTTTGTTCTTGGGATAATTAGCTAAAGAGCGGCATAACCAAAAAATTGTGGTCACAACGAAATAGATGTCTGTGCTATCTTTGAAAATTGTCACCCACTTAACTTAAGAATACTTTACTACTTACGTAACAGAGTGTTGTATTCGCGTTGTTAACATAGTGTCAATCACAATATCTGCGTCTTTTAAGACCGTTCTTACAACATTCAGTTACGTTCTAATTAGAACTTTTTAAAAAATTTTAAGTCTGAGCCAAGAGTCTATTTTTACGCAGCCCTCATAAATAAATGTTAATAATCCGATCTTTAGGGTAGTTCCCGATAACGTGGAATAACTCAAAAAATATCGGTAAAGACACGTTCATTTATGAGTGCTGATTAATAAGAAGTTTCTGGGTACATTAATATTTTCTAAAAAAGAGTTGCTAGGTTTTGAAATGGGACAGCCTTTCAGATACAGGGTCTGTAAATTTTCTCCGAAACTTAGACAAATAGTCAGACTTACAATATGGACATACAGGTGAACAACTTTTATAAATTTTTCCAATTTTGTATTATATTTTCATATATTAATAATAATAACTTTATAATATGGAGTATTAAAAACATGTTGGATTTTACGTTCATCCCCTCACTGCATAAACTACGCACAAAACTCAGGTAAAACCATATTATTTTTAAGCTAACTTCTAGTTGCTAACTAATTCCTCGTTAGACTCTTCTAGCTATGTCGTGAAAAAATAATAATAACACTGTCCACATACCCCACATTAATTTTTCACTGGAAACGAAACCAACAATAATACCTAATAAAGAAATGACGACCATACCTAATTGAATTTATAACTGAATTGAATTTTTTATCAGTGTGCAATTGAGTAGCGTAATCGCCTGTCTGACATTAACTAAAATACAATCGCCAAGAAATTGAAAAAAAGTATTATTAAATTTATAGATATAAAAATGAAGCTATGAAAAAACTAAAAATTAATTGGTGTCAGAAGTATGATTATACACCAACAAAACAGAGCCAGGAGCGAAGCGCGAAATAGGAACTGAAATAAAAATGTTAAAAAAAAACTGGTCGGGGTCCCAAAGATTTTCCGGTGATATCTACACCGGTGATATCTAGGACATTACTTTTAAATTTTACGGGGCAGTGATGTACATCCGTTATAATACATTGGTCTAACAACGAAATTTGAGCGGCACTTATCTTCCTTATGAGTATTGAAACATGAAAAACTCTAGCGGAATGATTTCAGTACTGCCTGAATTATGTTATCTAGAATTGATTTAACATCGACTCCAATTTAGCGAAATATAATACTGTTTAGAAAACATCTTCAGATACCTATTACAGTTTTGAATTTTTTTTACAATAATGATCTAGAAAAATAAGTGTCTAATTATCAATTTTTCAATATTCAGGCTTTATTAAAACTATTCCTGTCAATTATGGTTAAAACTTTGTGGGTTCGGTTCGGTTCGTACAGTGCTGACTTTCCGAACTCGCAAACGTACAACAAAGTGCTAAATTCCGATATTGCCTGTTTTTAATAGTTCAGATCTTTTGGAAAATTAGAAAATCGAGAAAATTTCTTCAAGCTTCAGATCCCAATTATAACTATCCGAAATTATGGAATAGATGCACTTAAATAAATATAGTACTGAAACAAAATAATTAAAATTCTTCTAACCGGCGAGGGTTGTACATCACTGGAATGGAAATGTATGACCTCCTAGTTAAGTACAGACATCATAATGATTATATTTTAATGGTGAATATAAAGGGTGTTTTCTTAGGTGCATGAGAACTTAAAATTATAATACAAGACAGAAATATTATTGGAATGAAATTTTTTTATTATATTCTGGTAGATAATTTCATAGCATTTATTTTTTAAATATGATTTCCGTCATATGTCCCCCCGGCTACAAGTTACATAGTCCATTCGATCAGTCCAATTTTTGACTACTTTTCCCAATAAATCTGGCCGTATGGCGTCAATAGTGGCTTGAATATTGGCTTCCAATGCTTCAAGAGTTGCTGGTTTGTCGGTATAAACGCATGACTTAATATAGCCCCATAAAAAGTAATCCAGAGGCGTTAAATCGCACGAACGAGGGGGCCAGTTAACAGAACCACTTCTGGAAATCAAGTTGTCACCAATAAATCAATAAATCGATTGTTAAGCGCGCTGTATGGCAAGTTGCGCCATCTTGTTGGAACCAAATGTCGGCGATGTTTAGCTGATTAATTTTTGGAAACAAAAATTCAGTCAGCATGGCTCGATAGCGCTGGCCATTCACCGTGACGGCAGCTCCTTCCTCATTTCAAAAGATATAAGGACCGATGATGCCGCCAGCTTGTAAACCGCACATTTCTTTGTCTTGTTGATGGTTTTGAATCGAGAAGAGTAAAATTAGTGCGAAAACGATCAATAACTGCACGAATTGCTTGCTCACTAGGCCGATTATGTTGACCGTAAAATGGACGAAGTGCTCTATGAACTTCGCGAACAGATTTATTTTTTTCAAAGTAAATTTTCACAATTTGGAAGCGTTGTTCTGGCGTTAAACGATTCATGATGACTTGCCAAACCTTACTGAATAGAAATGTCAACACAGTTTGACATTCTCAGCTGTCAAACCACAGTTATCGATATCGATAGTTCTCATGCACCTAAAAAAACACCCTTTATATCTTCATATTGGAGTTATTATTTTATTAAATTCTTTTCATGACTAAACAAAATCTCTAATATAAAATTTTCACCTCGAAAACATTGGGGAATATCATGCAACCTTGTCATACTCCTGATTTCTCAAATATTTTTTCGGTACTAAAGCACAGAATTGCTTCAGAACTAGTTTGTAAGAACCGATAGAATTCCGATACAGTATTGATAAAAAATACTAAACTGAAAAAGACAGAAAAAACAGTTCGGAAATTCGAAATTTGTTTTCAACCGTATTCAGTACTGAGATATCCATTCGTCTAAGTCTGATATGAGTTTACCTGTATTTTTTCTGGCATTTTCAGAACTTAGTTCACATGTCAGTGTGGGAGTAATATCGATGTTTATACAACGTTGGTGTAAAGAATAGTCCAGAGCTCATGGGTTCGACTTCCACCCAGGTCACAGGCTAAGGACTGCTGAATTCTGTATCAAAGATACCCAACCAGGTGGCGGTCATAGAGGGGGGCCATAGGGGCCATGCCCCCCGCACCCTAGAAAATTCGTCAACCAACGTTTCTTTGAAGAAACATTATAGGAGACTATTAGATACACTTAATAAAGTATATTGTGTCCACTATGTAAGTAAATCTGATTTCCCCTAATGTCTTTCTTTAATCCTTCTTTTGTCTCCTAATCGAGAACAAGACTATTAGTTTAAAATATTTCAATGGAAAAGTAATACAATTTCGAATATAAATGTATTTATTCAATTTGATTTAACAAAACAAATACTTCCGATAAGGAGTGCCCAATATTGACTTTAAGGTATTTAAGATATGGATATAGTACAAATAAATGCTGAAAGTTTTAAATTCAATACGATCCAATTTGAACAGCAGCACTGATTTGGTACAGGTCGCACCCTTTATTTTTACAAAACCAAGTCACCGGAGTAAAATTCAAATTTATTAATATACAGGGTGTTTGGTACTCCGTGCACGACCTTGTAAGGGGTTATTCCTTGATATATTTGGAGAAAAAAATTGTTCCATAGGGTGGGTCAATTTTCAATAACAGTGGAGATACAGGGTGGTTAAGAAAAGTGTTTTTGACCGGTACCCTTACTCACTTAAAACGTTATATCTTGAAAACGAATAATCACAAGGCAACGTGTTATAACTCGTTTTTTAGGCAATCGAATTATCTTTCATTTGATGTAACAGTCTAAATTGTACCTGCACCCAATCTTGAGATATTTACTCGAAAACACCAATTTTTGCAACGTGAACCCTTAAAATTCAGTGATCAATGTAGTTTTTCTCAGAAAACCCCATTATAAACATGTCATTTTAATTTTATTTTTTTATGAGCCGTATTATTACCTACAAAAGCTGCATACATATGTATGAGTTACGATTAACATTTTGGAAGTAATAGGTAAAAATACATATCGCATAAAAATTAAATATTCCAAAAGTCAGTGCATGTGCATGTTGATCTACACTACTTGTTTGAACTGAAAGAATTTAATAATGGTTTTTATGTTTTATTTAAAAAAATTTTGTTATAATAAATGTTCAAAATGGCCACCTTCATTTTGAATGCACGCTAAAGCTCGTTTGGCGAGTGTTCTCTTGGTATTCATATTCCTCAACTGCTGCCTTACTTCTATTGCTGCCGCATCGATCCTGATATTTAGATCTTCCAATGTTTCTACTGGCGTTGCGTAGACTAGGTCCTTCATCCGTCCCCATACAAAGAAATCCATAATAGTAAGATCAGGAGATCTTGCAGGCCAGTGTATCGGTCCATTTCTACCGATCCAGCGATTGCTATAATTGGAATTTAACCAATCTGTGATCTGTCGGCCGTAATGAGCTGGAGCACCATCGTGTTGGTAAAACATGGAAACCAATCGTACCAGTGGAATATCATCCAATAAGTCCTGTAGATCATTTGATAAAAACTGTAAGTAATTGGAGCTATTTAGAGTACGCGGAAGCCTAATAGGTCCAAGTAAATCGTCACCAATCACGCCTGCCCATAAATTGACGCTGAATCTGTGCTGAAATGATGCCGCTCTTCTTGTGTGTGGATTGCTCTCAGCCCACGTATGTAGGTTGTGGAAGTTTGTGATACCGTCTCTGGTAAATTGGGACTCATCCGTCCACAGAATATTGTTGAAAAAATTGTCGTCATCTATTTGTCGTTCAAGGAGCCAATTGCAAAACTCCATCCGTTTGCGGAAATCAATGGGTAGCAGCTCCTGTACTGGTGTGTGATGGTAGACATGGAAGCGTTCTACTTTTAAAATACTCCAAACCTTCCAAGTAGATATGTTAAACTGCAATGCCAAGCATCGGATACTGATCGATGGATCATTTTGCACTGCTTGCAGTATTCTTTCATCAATCTGAACAGCGATTATAGGCGCAGGATTTGCATTTACTCTCCTTGTTCTAACGCTGCCAGTTTCCCTAGTTCTCCTGTAAACGTCCTGAAATACTCTCCTGTCAGGTGTCCGTCGATGGGGATGTCTCTGATGGTAAAGCCTTCGCGCGGCTTGTCCATTTTCGCGACACTCTCCATAAATTAACACAATGTCAGCATATTCTTCATTGGAGTACTCAGACATTTCGAAATTATTTTTTTTATTCTACTGACACCTTCTTCTTTTAGCAACGTAACTAAAACTGATAAAAATATGAAGGTAGTTTTGCTTTTATAGGCTTTTTATTTTGTAAGGCACCCTATTAAAAAGGCATAGTACCGCACCGAGTATTACCTACCACATCCAGGTAAAAGCATCAATTATGTTGAAACTCAGTTACATTTCATTGTTTTCCTACATACTTTAAATAGTAATAAATGGGCAATAAAAATACTTCAGTACTACCGACAAATTAAACGAGGTCCACTTTATGGCACTGACTTTTGAAATATTTAATTTTTATGCGATATGTATTTTTACCTATTACTTCCAAAATGTTAATCGTAACTCATACATATGTATGCAGCTTTTGTAGGTAATAATACGGCTCATAAAAAAATAAAATTAAAATGACATGTTTATAATGGGGTTTTCTGAGAAAAACTACATTGATCACTGAATTTTAAGGGTTCACGTAGCAAAAATTGGTGTTTTCGAGTAAATATCTCAAGATTAGGTGCAGTTACAATTTAGACTGTTACATCAAATGAAAGATAATTCGATTCCCTAAAAAACGAGTTATAACACGTTGCCTTGTGATTATTCGTTTTCAAGATATAACGTTTTAAGTGAGTAAGGGTACCGGTCAAAAACACTTTTCTTAACCACCCTGTATCTCCACTGTTATTGAAAATTGACCCACCCTGTGGAACAATTTTTTTCTCCAAATATATCAAGGAATAACCCCTTACAAGGTCGTGCACGGAGTACCAAACACCCTGTATATGGGTAATCCAGTAGATCTTAATAGTTTTGTCAGAATCACTAGATTTCTACAAATCCCGTTTGAAATTTTGCATTTTTATTCAAACTTAAGAGTATTTTCAGTAACTATAACTATACATGTATTAATAACTGATTAACATCCAAAGATTTAACATTCGATTTGACTAAATCTCGAGATTTCCATAAGATTCAATTAAATTCCCATATATGCATGAATTTGAAATCTAATTAGGTAAAAAGGTATTTGAAGACCTAATCAAATCATCCTGAATAGTAGAGTAGGAAAATTTTTTCTTGTGAAAGTTTAAATTTTTTACCGACCTTGAGGACCGTGTTTTTCTTATCTGATCGGGATGAAATTTAAAACATATATTTTTTGCAATAATAAGAGGGGGTGCCGTGATAGAAATCTTTGGGCAAAAAATCCACCATACAAATAATAGCCACCCTAGTGAACAGCCCTGAAATTATCTTTCATTCATCACAATTACCTGTACAAAATATTAAAATATTTAAAATTGCTTGATAGTAATCCAAGCTTCAAGAAGTAAAATCTTACCAAAAAAATTAAAAATTTTAACATCATGCTCGTAGTCAAACAAATGTTTCAGAGTGTTGTAAACGCTTTTCGAGATTTCTAAATCTACTTGTCAAAATCTTGCGATGAAAATCAGCTTTAAGATACTGGTGGTGAATATTCAAGTGTTCTTTTTTAAATTTTTGAATAAGGAGAGGTGTTTTTTGACTGCCACCACAACCTTCCTATATGGTGGCAGTCAAAACACACCTGATTTACATCGAAAGAGGATTTGATGAAATCTCGAGATTTTAATGAAACTATCAAAATCTACTTGATTTCTCATACATGTGAGAGATTTTGAAGTATTTTTGGGCTTCTAAATTTTGTTGAAATTGAGATCGAATTCTACTGAAAGCGAACCCTAAAAATTATTCACCAATCTTTGGAATCAATTCATTTTATTGTTTAGTTCCTGCTCATGCTATTAAATTGTCCATTGCTTAAAGACTTACAATCATAGAATACAGATTAAAATTTTTGGCACCATATAGTCAGCTGATGAATTACAAAAAAATCTGCCAACAGTCTGAGCGCAACTTTATTATTTTTTGGGTAGAAGTCCGAAATGTGTTTAATACTGAGATGCGGTGTAGGTCACTATGCGACTGATAATCTTAAAAATAACGTTCAAAATAGCCTCCTCGTTATTCTTTAGACAGAGTCTTTTTCTGGGATGTCTCTATAGCACCTCCATACAGTTATCAATTTTTAGCTTTCTATCGTTTGCGGCTTCCGAGAAATTAAAATCAGAATTTTTTCATTTCCACCCCCTCCCACCATCACTCCCTACACCCACACCCTCAAAATTTTTTTCTCCGCAAGAGGTCTACTGGTTCAAACTCCTGTAAAAATTTCAAGAGCATATCTGATATGGTTCATGAGATATTAAAATTTAATTTTTTGAAAAATGGCTGTCCCCCACCTTCAGCGCTTCACCTCCCCCCTCAAAAAGTTTACATTCAGTAGACTTCACTGGTAATTCTATATACAGAAAACGGATCAAGGTGTCGGAGCAGGAGTTTATGGAGTGCGCCCAAATGTGAAATTCTACTGTAGCATGTACATAACATCCACTGTTTTTCAGGCGGAGACTCATGCTATTGAACTATGCATTACAGAAAATATCAGACGGGGCTACAAAAACCAACAAATATATATACTCTCGGACAGCAAGGCAGCAATAATGGCACTTCAGTCCGTTCAAATCCACTCCAAACTTGTTTGGAATTGCTTCCAATGCCTGATTGAATTCGGAAATAAGAACTGAGTCAGTCTCATTTGGATTCCGGGACACAGCGGCTATGTAGGTAATGAAATGGCCGACTTAATGGCTAGGAAAGGTTCAGAAGCTGACTTCATGGGACCATATCCATTCTGTGGGATACCATTAAGCACAGCCAGAATGAACATCCGAATGTGGCAAAAATCGCAAAGTGCCATTCACTTGGGACTTGGCACCGGGCAACAGGCACTCAAAGCTTTTTATGCCAAAACACTCGGAGAAAAGAACATCTGATTATCTAAAATTAAGCAGATATCAGACCCGAACCCTAGTGGAAGCTCTGACTGGACATTGTCACATGAGGAAGCATCTCAATAGGATTGGTCTCTCTGAGACTAACATTTGCAGAATATGCAATGACGAAGACGAAACACCAGAGCATATCCTCTGTGAATGTGAGGGTTTAACTCGCAAAAGGCTTCGTCAATTCGGTCAGGGTTTCATGGACCCATCGGAATTCCTGACCATTCCTCTTCGCAAAATACTAGGCTTCATTAAAAGCGCAGGAATCGAAGAGGAATCATAATCAAACCGGGGGGATGTCACAATAAGCCCAACTGTGGCTGCAGTGACAGAGGTTAACCAGACCAACCCCTATTTCCAAATCTATCTAATCTAATATACAGAAACCAAATTTTATCTTCCTAGCACAATTGAGTCGGAAGATATTGTACTTCAAAGTTTCTCCCCCACCCCCATACGTCACTACTCCCCTTTAGAATTTTAACTCCTTTCTAATCTCCTACTATCCCTTAATACAACTACAAAATTTCAGCCATCTGACATCAATGGTTCAGGAGATATGGATTTTAGAATGTATCAATCCCAGCTTTCAAGCGTTTTGGACGCATTGTTTTCCCCCCACTCGCACACCTCTCAACGTCTTTCGACCATTTTTTTGCAAATGGATCGAATATCATAGTACTTCATAAGTTCCAACTTTCAGCCTCCTAGCATAAGAGGTTTCTGAGATCTCGAAACCAAAATATTTCATCTAAAACGCTCCGCCCTACCACTCGTAGGCTTTCACACACTCTACCAACCATAAAAATTTCAACTTAATATCTCAAGGGATTTGGGAGCTACGCTCCTTCAAATGATTTTGCGTACGGCGTACGGCGGACGGCATACGGCGTCTACGGTGGACAGACGGACATTGTTTTTTTTTCTTTTTTGGGTCTACTAGTCCTAAAACGTGAAAATACAAAATTTCAGGGTAGTAAATTTTTTTGAAATTTCAGGTCGATAACAATACTTTATTATTAAAAAATAATAAAGTAAAATTAAACGAAATGTGTTCAGAGCGATGTTAATTCTTTTCGAGCTTCTGAAATTTAGTTGCCTAAATCTTGCAATGTAAATTAGTTATTAGATACTATAAAATAATTTTTGAGGTATATTTTTCCGGTAATTAGGGGTGGGGGCGGCTTAATTTTTTTTTTCTACAATTTATAAACTTTATAGGAGGACATTCAGTCAACTGCAGAAAGTTTTCTCGGTGTGTTCTCATGTCCAAATCAGTCAGAAACTTGATGGACACTAGACAACCGACAAAATGGAATGTCATGCTAAAAACGCTCGTATGCACATGTTTCAAAAAGACACCTTCTTTTTTAATAAAAAAAATTGTTCACCTTGTTTATACAGCATACAATGGTTTACGCCATTAATTTTTTTTTATTGTTCATTGATTGGATTTATCGCTTCTGAATCATCCATGAGAAAATTTTCACCTCAGTCTTAACTCTTTAATTACGTTTAGCTATGAATCTCGGCAATTAATAAAATATGCTTATGCGTTGTGTTGTATGTAAATCATAAATTTATTCGCATAATATCAGATAAATTCAAATCGCTTAGATACCTGGAGCGACATGCATTTTGCATAGGTAGTCGGATCTGAAAATAGTGTAAGGCTCTAAGTAAATGGAAATTATGGCATTTGGAGTTTCGGTTTAATATCCGCAACCTATTGACCGTTCCTCGTCCTACACAACAAACATAAGATTTGAATTAGTATTAATCCGTAGAACTCGTACGATTGTCCGATGCACCAATGTGTTTTGCAGAAACGATAGGCTACGAGGCTCCGATGCATAAATGCAAGAAGAGGAGATAATTATGCGAAGTGGCCAAAGTACTATATGAGCATTACCACTTTCAAGTCGTCCTCTAGAATATTGGGCTTGGGGAATCAATGCATTACCGACACAGTAGGTAGGCAGCCTGATACTCGTACCACGAGTACGTCTAAGATCAGTATAGTCCGTAAGCCAGGTCGTATCTCTAGCAAACCACCTCCGTAGATATCACCTGGCTCATGCATGCTAATTTTCATGCGAGCCAACTATCTCGGAGATAACGTTTAGCGCTGCTTTATTAGACTTAATGAACGGCATACGAAGTCTTCAAGGCTTTTAACAACAACAATAGACAATACATACGATTACCTACATGATTCGAGAATAGCGGGAAGGGTATAAACCTAGTGCTCTAAACCGTATCTACATACATTTTCGACATGATATACCTGGTCTCTACCTGGCTACTTCAGAAGAGCTGTGTGCTCGGACGTTGTAGCGTCATATTTGATTTGTAGATGACCATTAAAACTATTTCGACTGAAAATCACCGGACAGTAATGGCCGAATTGAATTTATTCGTAATATTGTTTATGGTAAATAAATTGCTTCATTAATTTTACATGAATTTGAAATGTTATTGAAAATCGGATAATGGAAAAATACCGCAGTTATGGCAGGCACCAAGGCAATCGTATGTTACTTTAGATGAAATACTAAACTCTAAGTTATATTTTAGTTGGGAATCAGCAGAATGAGGTGCAGATATGCTCTTTGTCGAGGACCTTTGTTTTCTTCCAAATTCAATTTCGCAGATGAAAATTTTTGAAAAAATGCCGGAAGGCTTTTTGTACTATTTTCTGTGTATTTTTTATTAAAGGACTTTTGTGAAGAAACTACCCAATGAAGTACAGTGAATCTAGTCTAGTAAATCTTATTGTTTCTTTTGTTTTTAGTTTATCGCATTGTGCCACTTGTCGCGAGTCTTAGCGACTTCAAGCAACCAATTTGCGATTACCTTTGTATGACAGGTTCTTGAAGGATTAACCCTATAATTTTCATCAACAATATCGTCAATGGCGATAGAGCCCAAATCAAGTCTTGGTACGTGGAATACATCGTGTTCTATCGTCTCGGCTGCAATGTCTCAACGATTACTTAAGGTTTTGCAAATTGTAATTTTAGTAACTTTGTATGGTAACCATACGAAGGACTATGCGGTTATTATTCATTTAAATCTAGTTAGCTGGAACCATTAAAAATAAATGTATGCAAAATTCCAAATTCCGGGCCAGCTATGTTTTGAAGTTATTGGTCAATATTCTTAGCAGCTACCTGAAGAAGTCAACGATTTTGTCAATTTTGTAAAAAAAAAATTAATTAAACCTTTAATAAGTAATTTATGTTATTTAAATTAATAAATTAATTATTGGAAAAAGAAAAAAAAACAAAAAATACTGAAAATATAATACACTCACACCTTCTTCCCGAAATATCTTAATGCGCGATAAGGTTCGACCTTGTCTACTTATTTTCCGAATTTTAAGGGATTCTGGCCAAGACTTGGGCAGTCTTTTCTTTGATAGTTTGGATGATCTGAGGTTGAAGGGGATGACAAGCTGATCAAGTTTAACATGGACTTAGGGTGTTTTGGGACTAACTACCCACGCGCTTTTGAAGGGTTTGCTATGGGCCCTCTTTTGGTGGCTAGTGTACTCGGTGGATCGCTGTGCCCCTTCCTAAAACGACCTTATTACTGTTCGTATCATACATGACATAGATCCTCCTCAATCATCTCCAGCCATTTCCTTACCAGTAAATACCGCACTGTACGTACTCGTACCTTAAAAATGTATACGTAGAATCTAGATATCTCCCCTCCTCCTACCAGCCAGCCGCTCCCAAACATTATATTTCTGAGTCACACCTTAGGAATTGCTATGTATACTATTCAATTTTTGTCCTGGTGAAGACTGTTTTTTACATTCATGAATCACATGTAGATACCAAATTGTTGTTCCCTGGCTTTGTACGCCACTGCTATTAAAAAATCTTAAATCTTAATACAAATTTCTGGTGAATGGGGCCCAATAGGTATGAAAATAAGGATGAATAAGTTCCACCAGTCGAACCTCTAACACTCGAGACACTAACTTCCGATTCCACCTCTCTACGCCACTGCATTTTTTTTGGTGAGAAGATTCGATTCGATCGGGGGAGCATTTTATACGAAAAATTTTGGATTTCAGGTCTCAAGAACCACTTATGCTAGGAGGCTGAGACTTTGAACATATGTGGAACTACCACAGTAGAACTATTTGAAAAAAGTTGCTTATAAGGGTTTAGGTATGTGGGTTCGGGGGGAAAACAATGCATTCGAATCGCTTGAAACGTGAGGTTAAAACAAAATCTGTAGCTCCTTACCGGTTGATGTCAGAAGGTTGAAACTTTATGGTTGTATTGTGAGATACTAGCAGCTTGGACGAGGACTAACATTTTAAAGGACGGAGGTGGGGGTGGGAGGGGAAAAACTTTTGATTACAATATCTCCGAAGCAATTATATCAGGAAGAAAAAGTTGGTTTCTGTACATAAGATTACAAGTGGGGTCCATTGAATGTAAAAATTTTGAGGGGGGGGGGGTGAACATGGTAGCGGAGAGATATGAATTTTTCAAAAAAAAAAAAATTTTTATCTTATAAATTAGGAGTTAGGCTCAGTAGACCTCTAGCAGAAAAAAATTTTGGTGTCGGTGTGGGAGGTGATATAGGGAGGGGGTGGGAATTAAAAAATTTTAATTTCTATATCACAAAAACTACAACGAATATAAAACTCTATATTTATGACTATACAGAGCAAGAGGCATCCCACAAAAATAAAACTATTGATAGGAGTAGCAAAGCAATGGGTGTAGTTTTTGGTACCTCAGAAAGGGCTTGTGCTAGAAAGTTGAAATTTAGTAGATATATATCGATGAACGAGGAATAATTAAAGCAAAAAAGAGGTGAGATTTTCATTGGCATATGGAGGTAGATTGAAAAATGGTCATTAAAAAGTTTTTTTTCTTCATATTTTCACGAATTTCGTTATATCTTTCAATATATCAAGCTATTAAATTTATTTTACTCGTGCGGCCCCTTTATGTAAGCGCCTAGAAATATTTTTTAGAATTTTTTTATATCCAACTCCTAAGGGGGTGTAAAGTGGTAGTATACATTTTCACGAATTTCGATAAATTTCTTAGGTCAAATGAGATATCGAGTTCGCTTTCACTTCTAAAGGCTTTAAATGTAATCGAAAAAAAATCGATTAAAGCATTATTTGTCAACTAAAACCCTAGTGGAGGGCGGGGATATTGTATTGTTCAAGTTTTAACGAATTTTATCAAATCTTTTAGGCTTAATGAGATCGTATTCGCTTTTACTTCTATGGGTTTACATATAATGTAAAGGTGACTATATAAAACTTTATTTATTATAGATTATCAGTAACACAGTAACGTGCACTACATCTCAGCATAAAACGCGTTTCGGACTTCTACCAAAAATAATAAAGTTTTTTCCCAAACTGTTGGCAGATTTTTTGCATATGGCTCCGCTACTATGCCTCTATATAAGTTTCAACTCCTTAGTACAAACGGGAAACAATTCCTGAAATAGAAGAACCACTTTTTTGTTAAAAACCTTCCTCATATCCTCCCCTCACTCTCCCAATAATTTAAAACTCCATAGCTTAATTTCTACCCTCTGAGGTATAGAGTTCCAAACACAAAATTATAAATAATAAAAAAATCTACAAAATATTTTTTTTAGTATCCGGTCGTTTGCAATAGTTCATTATTAAAAAAATCATTTAAATTAATTTTCAAAGTCCACCAATACTCTAAACAGGTACTAAAAATAATTGATACAACTGTTTTTAGTTCCTAATGTTTACGTCATCAACCACAAAAACTGGAAATAAACCTCATTTGTTTATTTAATATTTTTTGTTAATTGGTTTTTGTTTTCGTAAAAGAAAACACATCTGCACTAAACTCATATGTGGCTGCCATCAGAATAAAGTTTAACCTTTTAAAATTCAGAGAATTGAATTTACAATTTTTATGTCCTCTCGAACTCTTGGCGTTGTCACAGATGTTGACCGGTATTTAAAACTTTTTAATTTCGAAACAATTAAAAAATAAATAGAAATACCGCAGAGATGAAAAATTTTACCACTGATGAAGTTGCTTTTCAAATTAAAAAAAAAACATTTTAAGGCTTTGACAAAATATAAAAGAACAGATAGTTTTCAATCACTCACATCTCACAGTAAATTATGCAAAGGGATATTGTGAGATTAGGGTTGAGATTTGCTTTATGTAAACAGAAACTATCGTTAACAAATAACCTGGTTGAGGACATCACCATCATCGTTATGCCCAACATTGTCATGATTTTAATTAGTGGACAGTCGAGTCACTAAATTCATTTCTATACTGGGGGAACGAAGCCATCCAAGCCTCGTTATTATGTTGGTCAGAAAAAAATGTCTACAAAGGAATTGTTAAAAAATCCCTGAGAAAAAAAGAGTTGTAAAGTTCATTATGTCCAGGGTCCTCTTAATAAGGTTTAGTACTTTATGAAGAGCACTCAAAAAATTATTGTCAAGCGAGTGAAGGCCACCCGCTGGATATTCTAAAGCGTACTTCAAAAATAATTTCCATCATTGTCGCAGTGATTATACAGAAGAAGGACATTCGCGAAATTTCAACAATTATTTTTTTTTTCGCATCTAAAAATGAACAGTGTTTCGATACGATTTTGTGGAAAAAAATATATGAAATAATTGTGCTTGGTTTCGAAGTGACTATTCAGTACAAAAGTTGCGCAATTTGTTGAATTATAATTCAAGTGTTGGTAGAACTACTTTTCATATGTTCTTAATTCTACTTAGGAATAAATTACGTAATTTTACAAAACGATTCGAAAATGATTTAAACAATACTTCAATCTATTACTGAAAGGGGGGAAGAAATAAGGTGGGAAGAGGCAGAAAATAATAATTTCCAAAAAACTCTGACCAAAAGGTGAAGCACCTTGTACAATACTTCGCTATTAAAAGTGGTTAAATTTGAATAAGAGGTGCAAAAGTACAGCATACAGGGGTGGTGCAAAACCCCCCCACATTGGCAAATAAGTAAATGAATCTGTCACCTGTATTCGTTGTTTTAAAAAAAATGCTTCGCATCCTCAGGAAATGTAAAATTTTATATGACAAACATATTTTTCAGTTAACCTAGCGAAGTAGCAGTCGTTTAAACTTATATTACATTAAGGTTCATAACAACCCAAAAGTATAAACAAATGGAGTGTCTTGTAAGACCACCACACCAAGTATACCGAGTTTAATTATTTTATTATTATCGGGCTAGAGTGACTTTAAACACTTACACTTTTGTATTATACAATTATCTAAAAAAAGTTTGCATCTGATAGTTAGATAGAATCCATGGATTCCTCCATATGTGAGTTCCTGAACTGAATTTTATATCCATGAATTATAACAAGCCAAAGTTTAAGGGCTCATATACCCCTTAAATTTTCAAAAAATTATTTTTTTTTTTTCTGATTTTTATTTTTTATACTTTTAAGAATAAAAAAAAAATTTGAATTTAGAAAATTCCACTCCATTACAAAGTTATAGCAATAAATGTCACCAAACATCGAAGCTGGAATGGGAGACTAGCCGTAAGTTCACATTGTACCTATCAAAAACTTTAAACGCATTTTTCTCGAAACTATGTTTTTAGACATGGTCGGCACGATAACTCAGTCAATTTTCAATATTTTTCAACTTTTTTTTTTTTTAAATTTTGACAACTATTTTCTCTATAGTCTGTCGAGAGGATTTTTTAATTTTTTGCTTGGAATTTTTTTTATAAATTATTAAACGCAAATTTTTTTAAAAAAAACTGATTACTAAAGTTTGAAATTCTGTAACTTATTAATTTTTGAAAAAAAAAAAATTCCCTCCGTGAGACTATAACTACTACATTATTTTACAAGATTCTTTTTTATTTTTGCAAATTGAATTATTTTTGGTGAAGTTATGATGCCGACCAGGAGGCGCCATGCTTTTCATAAGTTGTCCGTTTATACCCGTAAAAAACAATGTTAATATTAAAAAATAAAAAAAAAATTTTCCTTTTTTTTATAGCTGAATAGTTAATAAGATATGTGAACTCAACAAATAAATTTTTTTTTCACCATACAACCTTTGTAATAATTTATCAAATTTACTCGGTTTTCAGCGCGTGCAGGGGTATGTGAGCCCTTAACATCGTGAATTGTTGTTAAGCTGCATCACTGAAGTTCAGCTCATACTTAAACCAACTTGGTTGTTCACTAGGATGTTAGTTCTAATCGGTTATTGCACCTAGCTAATAGCGATTTTATATTTTATATTTAATAGTAAAGCTAATGTTAAATTTTAAGAATTTTTGGTTGTTTTTTCAGCGTCAGAGTCTCTTGTTGGATCGCACACAAAATTTCCCAAATGCACATACCTATTAATGTATAATATAATACACCTTCTAATGATTCAATGAATAGGATGATAAAACAGTTCAATCGAACCTACACCCTATGAAAAATTTGTTGATATTCACTACAGTTATTATAGGCAATTAAATGCCAACAATAATTGTAGTAAATTTCTCCTTATAGTAAAAATAATCATTTTCTGTGTATTAAAATACTCTGTTGATGTGTTAAAATAAATAAGTTAGAGTATAAAATAGGTATTAAAGTGAAGTAATTTTTACACTAGATATGATGTAAAATTACTACCCCAACTTGTAAACTTGTTGATTTTTAAACAAAAGTTGTGTACTTTTAAGCAAATTCTTGAAGGAAAATTACTAGTGGAAAGTAGTACTTTACACTATAGTTTTCTTGTTTTTGCTTGGCACTGGAGCCGTTTTACACTCAAATTCGTCAACAAACTGTTGCACATACTTGTACCGCTATCCAAAACGCAAATCAATAATTATAGGGATAATTTATTTCTTCAGTTGCAATAAATAAAGTCCATAGCTATTGAAAGGGTTTCCAATAACATCCCACAATGCAAATCAACTTCCCGAAGAAAAGATTTCATAATTAAACGCAATATATAGAATTAAATGAAGAATATATTCGTAATTAAGTAATAATATAAATTTAGATTAGTAATTAAAAATTAAAATGTATTGATTCTACATAAATCTTTTTTTTTATTTTTAAATTTTTTTAATAAGCAACGTATTGTGGTATTACTGTCGTATTGCTAAATATCTTACTTTTTTAAGTCACGGCAAAAAAACAAAGAAACTTTAATGCACGACGTCAGTATAACAACTGAAGCTCTATCGCTTTCTTGTTAATATTTTTCGTAATTACACAAATTTTTGATTATAATTACAGAAGGGTTAGTAAATTTACACAGAAGTAGTACATTCACGCAAAAATTGATTATTTCATTTACTGTTTACACATCTAGAAACTAATATTACACAAACTTAAAGTAAATTTTAACTAAAACCAATCGTTTTAACTTAATATCACTAAAACAGTGTATTTATACAATCTTTCGAATGGTTTACTGCAATAACTGTTTTAGTTTTGACTAGTAGGGTAATTTTACACAGAAGAATACCATAATAATTATTGTAAAATCTGTTTAATTTTAAACACTTTCTTAAGAGTGTAGTTCAAAGTGTTTTTTTTCAATTTTCATGTGCTCAATTGCAGCAGTCATGAGAGAGATTAATATCGGTAGGAATAATTCCTGTGGTGGTCTCACAAGAGAATCCTACGACGCGGAGACAACTAAAAATGTTTAATTGTATGAACATATTTTACAAGTATACATTTGTATATTAACTACTCACAAAAGCCGTTTCAATTTCCCGAATTTTAATAGTTAAAGTTAAAAACAGTCTAATTGATGGGCTTTATTATTCTTTTGAATTTTTACGAACAATGTTATGTAGTTTGATGTCTTCTCCAGTTATCATGCTATAAGGTCAAACATGTGTTGAAAGGATCTTTGTTCAAGCTTCTTGCGTTAAATCAATAGATTTCTAAACCTATTTTTCTCAAAAGTATCTGTTCCTAAAAGCATACCTTATACTAAATTTTATTTAATTTTAAAATAGGGAAGGAATTCTATTATAGCTAAATTGTTACTTTATTATGTTTTAATTATTGGTGGTGATGGTGGGAGGGAGCGAAAAGGAGACAATTTCAAATGTTGGTTCCTCGAAAACCATATCCTTTGCGTTTTCCAGAAATAAAAATCAGAATTTAACTAAAAATTTGAGACTATGTAGAGCCACCATAAAGGCATACTAGAACGGAGATACGGGGTGGATTTTTGTATCTCAAAAACGGTTTATGCTAGAAAGTTGAAACTTGATACGTATATGTAGATTTACTGTAGGAATAATTAAAATACAAAAAAAGTTGAAATTTTTATTGGCGTACAAAGGTGGAGTAAAAAAACGTTCATGAAAAGGACTTTTTCACATTTTACGAATTTCTTTATATTTAAGAATGGAATTTTTTCATGGTAAGCTACTATAGAAGCAAATTTCATTAAATGTTGGTTGTTTTCCGGCGTCAGTAGGGTTTCTGGTGTGAAACCCCAACACGAAATCCTCGACTACTGATTAATCGTTGTCCTAGAGGACATGACCGTTGGAAAACACTTCACTGGAATACGCCAGTCTTTATAAGATTGTGTTGGACTAGGTCCGAAGGAGCTGTTTCGTCATCGGAGGGCATAGACTCGTCAGAGGGTATATCATGCCTACTATCCGAAACACCCTTACAGCTGGTGGAATTGCTGAGCATAATTTCTATATATCGCACTCGAAATCAAATTTACGATCCGAGACTTATAAACTTAGCTAAATTTCCGCCATCGCAACCCTATACTAAAGGAAGGTGGCGCTGAAGATTACATAATATTTGATCATCAAATATTTCAACCAATTTGGTGGAATTTTTGGTTGTAAGCCAGGATATATAGAGCTAAACGCTAAGAACGCGGCTTCGAGACCCGCCAACGGCAATTTTATTTTTCCGCTAAATTTAAGAATGGAATTTTTTCATGGTAAGCTACCATAGAAGCAAATTTGTCATACCCTAGGCAGACGACGCATTCGAAAGATCGTTCCTAGTCGAATGACAATTCCGCATCAGGTCTGTCTTAATGAAATGGTCGAAATGGTCATTCATTCCATCATTCCAATTACAATTGCAAAATGGTAATTCCGATATAAATTGGTACTTTGTTCAAGCGCTTGCAACGCCATCTAGCGTCAAGCCCTATGAATCTACTATGAAACTAGTGGAACAAGTGTAAAATCTGGTTTTTCGCCGTCCACGATCAATCTTTTTAACGTTTCGTTCACAATTGCTGACATACTAGCACTTTTCTACTCTATTTCAAAAGATAATACGTAGCCGTATGCCAATTCAAAAATGCCAACTTTTATTCAGCATTCCCACAACAATAATATTTTGACAGATTGAATATAATTCCGATAGACGTGTGTCAATGTTAAATCTCATTGATCATTGAATGCGAGTGATCATTTTCCCAATGTACATTCGAATGCGAAGTCTGCCTAGGGTATTAAGTTCCTCAAGTTATTAAATTAATTTTACTTCGGCGGACTCTAAGTGCTTATATAAACGCCTAGAATTCACTTTCCAATTTTCTCGATACCTAACCCCTAGTAAGGTGTAAAGTGGTTGTATATATTTTCACGAATTCCGATATATTTCTTAGGTCTAATGAGATTTCGCTTTGACTTCCAATAGCCTTAGATATAATCGGGAAACATCAATTTAATTATTTTTCGACATTCAAAGTAAAATGTTGGTCAAGTTTTCACGAATTCCGAAAATTCGTCAAGGTTTAATGAAATTTCACTTCTTTATATATAATAATCTTAAAAATTGGTTTCGAAATTTCGCGATATTAAAGCCCTAAGAGGGTGTAAACTGATTGTGAACGTTTTCACGAATTCCGACATATCACTTAGATGCTGGGATATCAAATTGTTTTTTTCTTTAATGGGTATTCTGTCTAATCGTCTAAAAATCGGTTTCAGAATTTCTTGATATGAAAGGCTGTGACATGAATTGGTGATAAAGTATACAACCCACTCAAATGCTCTTATGACTTGAATATTACAAAATCCTGAAAACAACATCTAGGCGCTTAAATGAAGACCAGTCAAATAAATTAATATCCTAGCTGATCCAAGCGATTTGACAAAATTTTTGAAAATATGTGAAACCTGTTTTTTTTGACCATATTTTTGGCCCGCACGCCAATTCAAATTTTAATTTTTTTTAAACTAAATTACATACTTGTCAAATTTGAACATTCTAGGATTGAGCGTTCCTTAAATAGAATAAATATCTCCCAACGCTGCAATTCCTATTGGAAATAAAATAACATATAGAAATTATAATGTTTTGTTTTCTGCACTGCCCACAAGAGTGTAGTGAGAGTATTATCTCTCTATACCTTTTTTCTGGTAGGGGTCTATTGGACAAAATAACTTTTTAGACGTTCATAAAAATAAAGTAAAAAACCTCTTGATATCCCATCAAACCAAAGGTTGATATTGAGGAATTGAGGAAAGTGAAAATTCCAGAAGTTTGGGACTTTTCATTTCATTTAAATCTTCTTCTATGGCGCTACAGCCCAAATAGGGCATTAATATTTCGATATTGCTTTGGGGCATCATAGTCGTCCCTCTATTTAATTTTAGTTTTTCCCTTGAAGCTTCGTTACATATCTTTCTTAAATATAATTGGGAAAGGGATTTATGAAAACGGATAAGTATTATTTTGAAAATTAAGAAAAGTGAGATTTCACGACTTCCGGGATGGTAGACTGTTGTTCTCTTTAGGCCGCCGAAGCGTCTAAATTTTTGTGATATTACCGGCAAAATAGTCAAAAAATAATTATTTTTGTCTCTTCTTTTATAAAAATTTAAGTAAAAGATATTTTGGTGAATCCAATGGCAATAGACATACGTGTTGTCTAAATTCATTTACTAAGAAAAAGTTTTTATAAATGGAACGAAAAATGAGCAATTTTTTTTGAGCCAGGTATGTCCCATTTTCACGTATATCACTGTTTTTTTTTCCGCACAAATTAAGTTGCTGCTTTGACCGCACCTCCTCCTGTAAAACCCGTTCGTTTTGAATTGGATCTAAGGCTACTAATTCAATTTTGGATTTTTTTTAAAAAATCCGTTTGTTACCCTATCACACAACCCTTGGATGACTTCGAACAGTTGAAAGTTCTGCTAAAGCGCTGATACCCTCTCTCATTTATCACATTGCTATTAATTTCTCCCCTCGCCGTCGTTTTTTGCAAAAAATTAAAAAAAGAAATGCCAACATAATTTAGCATAAAAATAAAAACTAAAGTCCTCACGTCCAAAATTTTTTTGTTCGTCTTTCGTCCCGACATCAGTAATAATACTTGCCGTTCCCTTGAGGTAGCAACAAATTTGATATTTATGATTATGTAGCCCATACGTCACCTGTACACACAGTCCACCTTACCCACAGGTAATTACTAGTTCCGCACATAAATGCGAATAGGACGAGATTTCACAATGCCACCCCGCTCCCCAACTGGAACGGTGGAACATTTAGGCCAGAATTATTCAGAAAAGCACTACTGAAGCATTAAAACTTCGACCCGGTCTACCACCCCCGGGGTGGGCCAGGTATGCGCGGCCGACAAAAAAAAAAGAAAACTGACCAACAAAAATCCTGGAAAAAAATGATTCCCTGTCGACATCACTGGCAGGCAGGCAGGCGACTAAGCAAGTATTCAGGATTGGCCCCGATCCTTCTCACCAACACAACTTTCGGTTCCGTCATACGTGGAGCAATGATTGCAAACGAAGTTGATTACTTTAAAATTCGCATTATTCGTCGCGGCTGGCAGAAAAATATCGTCCTGGATCGGGAACGGGGATGGGGTTGGTCTCCCACGAAGGAGGACTTGGGCGAATTTTCAATTGGCACAAAAAAAAATTTATAGACCCTGTGTACTCGGTGGATGAAAATAGGAAGACATGTGTGAGCAAGGATGGTGTAGGGACGTGGTGGACTGAGAAAGGCGAAATGAAGATTGGTCGCGGGGTTGGGACACAATCCTCGATCACCCGTGCTCCTTCCAGGAAAAAGTTCCCGAGAGGATACTGGCCAGTCCGGCGAACGTATGTGAATGTCGACTACGTCGAACTGAACAAATAAATCCATTGGGTCCGGCATTTTTTCGTTCGTTTCGTAGGACGCGAATTCAAAGGATGCATCGTGTGTGGAGGTAATACAAACATATCCTGGACGATAACGTTGGCAGACCTGTTTTCGTTGCTTATTTCATTTGGGCAATGAGTTTCGTCGAAGCTCTACATTTGAATTGATTTTGTGTTAATTTTTTTTCGCTTATTCTTCGGTTCCTACTAATAAAGGAGCTGGGTGCTGAGAAGTCCTTCACAAGGTTTTCACATAAACTAGATTTCGAGGAGCACTTAATTTAAATGGGGGTTCATGGTTGATGGAATTGAGTATGTAGAAAGAAATAGATTTCGAGATTAAACCAACCTATTTCTTATCATCGTTGATCAAATTCGTAGTTGTTTGTATATCTAGTGGCCGAAGATTCATTAATGTTGAAGCTAATACAACAGAGACTCAATCTTAGTCATATTCGAACGTAAGCCTTTTAAAATCCCTCTAATAATTTCTAGATCTCCAAGGCCTACATATGCTTACACATTTTTTCTTAGATAACAATTTTGTGCCATATTCTTGAATATCTTAAAAATCGTATCTTTAACCTTTTTCAACTCTTTATATACTGTATATTATACTATTTTTCAAGACACATCATAAATCAATTTGAGATATCAAAGGGAACGGGGTTAAAAAGTCGACGAACAATAGTGGCTCTAATTCATTTCATAGAAAAATCTGCCAACAGTCTGGGCCCAACTTAATTATTTTTTGAAGTTCGGAACGCGTGATATGTCGGAATTTATACAAACGTACACTACCATTTTTCACCCTCTCAATCCTGAAATTAATTTCTAAATTTCAGTAAATCGAATTCGATATCTAATTAGACCTAAAAGATATTTCGGAATTCGTGAAAAGTTGAACACCTTACACCCACTATGAAGTCAAATATCGAAAAATGCACAATACACTCCATTAGACGTTGAATATCGAAAAAATTGGAAAATAGTTTCTAGGCGCGTATATAAAGAGCCCGCAGAAGTAAAATTAATTTAATACTTCGATATACCTAAAAGATATGACGAAAGTCGTAAAAATGTGAACAAAAAACCTTTTCACGCCCATTTTACTTTATTATTTTTTAATAATAAAGTATTGTGATCGACCTGAAATTTCAAAAAAGTTTGCTACCCTGAAATTTTGTATTTACACGTTTTAGGACTAGTAAACCCCAAAAAAGAAAAAAAAAATGTCCGTCTGACCGCCGTAGACGCCGTCCGCCGTGCCCAAAATCGTTTGAAGGCGCGTAGCTCCCAAACCCGTTGAGATATTAAAATGAAATTTTTATGGTGGGTAGATTGGGTAAACCCCTACGACTGGTATATTTTCGAGGAGTGGGTACAAGAGGAAAGGAGAGGGGAGCGTTTTAGACGAAAAATTTTGGTTTCTAGATCTTAAGAACCACTTATGCTAGGAGGCTGAAACTTGGAACTTATGTACTACTATAATAATGGACTCAATTGGAAAAAAATGGTCGGTATTGGTTAAGGGGCGTGGAAGTGGAGGGGAAAACAATGATTCTTTAACGCTTGAAAGCCGGGATTGAAACATTCTAAAATCGATATCTCCTGAACAATTGATGTCAGAAGATTGAAACTTTGTTGTTGTCCTTAGGAATACTTCAAGATTAGAAAAGGGTTAAAATTTTTAAGAGGGGTGGTGGGGTGTAGGGTGGGGGGTGAAAAACTTTGGATTACAGTATCTTTCGAACCAATTACACCAGGAAGATAAAATTTAGTTTCTGGATATGGGATCACAAGAGGAGTTTATCGAAGGAGGAGGTGGAGCACGAAAGTGGGGGGACAGCAATTTTTCAAAAAATGTAATTTTTATACGTATCTCAGAAACCGTATCAGATATGATCTTGAAAATTTTACAGAAGTTGGGGTCGGTAAACTTCTAGTAGGGAAAATTGTGGGTGTTGGGGGTGATGGTGAGAGGGGGTAGAAAGGAAAACAGTCTGATTTTTATTTCTCGAAAACCATAATGAAAAAAATTTTTGATAGGGGTATCAAGGTACGGGGGAGAGGGGTGGTTTTTTATATCTCAGAAACGGCTTATGCTAGAAAGTTGAAACTTAGTACGTATATGTAGCTGTAATATTAGAGTAATTAAAGCAAAAAAAAAATTCTGATTTTTATTGGCGTTCAGAGGTTGAGTAAAAAAAATTTCCGTGAATCCACATTTTCATAAACTTCGTTAAAACTTTTAGACATGTCGAGCTATCAAAGCAATTTTACTTCTGCGGGCTATTTATATAAGCGCCTAGTAACGATCTTCACAACTTTTTAATATCCAACCCCTGGGGGGGTGTAAAGTGGTTGTGTACATATTCACGAATTCTGATATATTTCTAAGGTATATTGAGATTTGGAATTGACTTTTACTTCTATAAGCTTTAAACGTAGTCGGGGAAAAACCGATCTAAGTATTTTTCTCAATTAAACCCCCTAGGGGTATTGTTCAAGTTTTCACTGATTCCGAAAATCTCTTAGGTTTAATGTGATCGAATTCGCTTTTACTATTATAAATTATTCTATTGATAAAAAAATACGTAAGTAAATAAAAAAAATCTGCCAACAGTCTGGGCGCAACTTTATTATCTTATGGGTAGAAGTCCGAAATAACCAGGAGGCTATTTGGTACGTTATTTTTTAGGTTGTCAGTCGCATAGTAACCTACACCGCATCTCATCATTAAACACGTTTCGGACTTCTACCCATAAAATAATAAAGTTGCGCCCAAACTGTTGGCAGATTTTTTTTTTGCGCACCTACGTTATGGTTTTCGAGTAATAAAAATCACTACACACCCACCCCCAAAATTTTTTTCTCTGCTACACGAAGCAAAACTGCTGGCTAATTTTTTAAAAAAATGTTTGTATATTACAATAAAAAACAGTCAAAATTGCTATTATGTCACATGATTTTCCTCAAATGGCGAAGTGTTTTTAGTCAACACTTCAAGAACCCATCAGTTGCATTGTGATTAATTTTTATTTGAAATGAGATAGTAGTTTACGGGAATAACGAACTACTTTCTTATCCTTTCTTAATATTAAGAAAGATTAAACTACGAAAATATAGCAGATTTTGCTTGATTTAAGAAAAAATAAAATATTTTATACGTATTTATCTTGCCTACTTTTTTTGTCCGCCGTACCAAAACGTTGAAAGCTCTCAAACTGTTTGACCTATTAAGTTGAATTTTTTTTTGTTGGTAGACTGAGCAGACTCCTTCAAGTACCCACCTTTTGAGTGGTGGGAGTGTGAGGGGGGAGGTGGGGGAAGCGTTTTAGACGGCGATCTATATAGTCACCTTAGCGGCTCTCGAAAAATAAGAATCTTATAATTTCTACCCCCTCTCACCATTATCCCGTACACCCCCACTCCAAAATTTTTCCCCTGCTAGAGGCCTAGTGGGCCTAACTTCTGTAAAATTTTTAAGACCACAACTGGAAGGGGTTATGTCAAAATATCGTTAAAATGTGTTTCTTTCTCTAGATTATCTCAAAAAAAAAGTTGTTCAACCATCAACTGTTTACGGTCCTTAATACTCTTTGATCCCCACAATCCTTTGTAAAAACGAACATCCTGTTATTATCAGACAGGTACGAATGTTTCGTCCACCCCCGAATCAAATGTGAAATTCCACCTCCACGTTGCAATTCCGAAAAGATTTATCCCATTGCAAAAGAAACGGAAAAAAAGTGCACATGAAAGTAAACCTGCAGCTTCAATTACACAAAAACGAATTTAATTACCCGACTGTAATAGGAAAATCAAATGCTCATTAGCGTGGCATTATGATGATGTCCTTGATTCAAAGGGCATCTCGACAGGCTTCATTTTATTTTTATACTCTCTCCTCTCTCCGTATCCTGCGAATCCTGTCGGGTTCCGATGCAACTTTCTGTTGTATTCTGGCAAACGAAAAAAAAAGCCTCGGTTTTTTTTCTATTATTGTTTGAAGGATCCACTTGAGAAAAATCTTTGTTCCGACTCACTTAAGGGGTTGAAAAGTCCTCCCATCTCATCCGGGTGGATAGAATTCTAGGTGATGAGGTTGGTATTATTTTTTTTTTTTGTATATGCATGTGTTGAGGAATACAAAGCCTGACAATTGCTTTTTGCATTGTTCTAGCCCAAGGATAATCACAGCACAATGAAGAAAAAAAAATCCTTTTTGGAAGTTTGATTAAAGGCAATAGATGTGCAGGCCGAGTTTTGAAAGTTCTACGAGATTTTCCACATTTTCTGTGAAGGTAGGTTGAAAGTAGCAGATTATAAGTGTACTCAAAGCGTTATCACATGAAACAGGATATTGTCAGGATATTTGCGGTAAAAAAGCCCTGAAAAGGGATGTGTAGAAAATTCCCCTGGCATATGTGTAACTTGAAGTCGGTGTTCTGAAAGCCGTAAATGAAGAGTTCTTGTGTGAATCTTTCAGACGGAAATTTCATTTAAGCTGATCAAGGATGTGGGTCAATGGGCTCTTACAGATAATACAATTTTCCTTGAAGGTTTTCTTTTAATCCGTTTTTTTTTTATTTTTCATTTTAACAATTAGCTAGAAGAAATGGATTAATTTTTCCGACAGAATTCATCGCCCGTATAGTATCGAAGCCAGTCCAAATGCGATGTAATGCGGGTATTGATGCCTGGCGCTGTACCACCACAACCCGATCCGAAACTAATGAGGCCGACTACAAACTGGCGTTGGAACTTTCGAATCAATGGGCCACCTGAGTCAAATTGGCAGGAATCTCTTGGTGGCGAATAGGTGCACATTTGCGATGCAACCAAGCCAGGTACAGCTGGCTGACAATTTGCGTTACTTGCAACCGTGGTTGTAGCTTTCCTGAGAACCGTGGATTGTTGACCACCGTAACTTTGTGTACCCCAACCGGCAATTTGAACGTCTAAGCCGTCGAATTGGGCAAACCTATAAAAGGGAAATTATAACAAAAAAAAATTCATAAGATCTTAGAACATTTTCATACGAGTAAGCGAATGGTAGGCAAGCTGGTCCGACTCCTCGTGACCATTCGATACTAGTAGTAGTTACGAGAATCGCAATATCGTTGATGTTGCTGGTTGGATTGTAGTTCTCGTGTTTACGAATTGATTGGACCAAATGGATTCTGGTGTATGGAGTCTCAGCACCTGTAAAATAACGAAATTACTAAGTTTATTTCAGATGTTAGTAGTTTTTTTTCCAATTCTTTACCATTAAGAATATCATGCTCTCCTACTACAGCTGCGAGCTGTGAAGCTACACTGTAAGTACCGAAGCAGTGGGCAGCGCTCATGATAGTACGATGATTAACTAAAAACATAAAATTTATTTATTAGGTATTTCGTACTCCTCAAGATCAGGTATGCTTAGTGACAACCGTATTAGCTAAATCAGTCATAGAATTATATCACACCTTTTCAGAAGATCCAGCAAGATCTCGACCACTCGCAATGGCTTTACTCACACAATCGAATAAACTATCTGAACCGCAGCATCAGTATATGCCAGTGGCGGCTCGTACCTTTCCCAGCAGGTGAGGCTAAATTGAAATATTAACACACGACTTTGTCGGACTAGAACTATATGAGCAAGGACGTCGGTTTACTGCGAAAAGTCATTAAGTAACATTGTCAAAACAAAAAATCACTAGTATGGTGAGGCTCAGCCTCACTAGCCTAGCGTGGCGAGCCGTCACTGGTATATGCACAGGAACAGTTGATTGATACAGGCGGCTTTTTTTAAGATTTTAACATTAGAAAAATCGGCCAACAATCTGGGCGCAACTTTATTATTTTATGGGTTGAAGTCCGAAACGTGTTTAATGCTGAGATGCGGTGTAGGTGACTATGCGACTGACAACCTAAAACATAACGTTCCAAAAAGGCTCCTGGTTATTCCTGCAACTGAATTCATAATCATAGTACTACGTAAGTTCCAACTTTCAGCCTTCTAGCATAAGCGGTTCCTGAGATCTAGAAACCAAAATTTTTCATCTAAAACGCCCCCTCTTCCTCCTCACACCCGCACCCCTCGAAAAAATACTACTCTAGGGTTCACCCATTCTACCTACCATAAAAATTTCAACTTAATATCTCAAGGAGTTTGAGAGCTACGCACCTTCAAACGGTTTTTTGTACGGCGTTCGGCAGACGGCGTTTACGGCGGATAGACGGACAGACGGATATTTTTTTTTGCTTTTTTGAGATTTGGGGTTGAAATTTCAGGTCGATCACAATACTTTATTATTAAAAAATAATAAAGTAAAAGGAGGGCAGGATGGAGAACTATCTTGCGTAGAGCTTCTTTCGGAAAATTTGACCGTCTAAAGATTCATCGAAGGGTTTCGAGAACCTTTTACCCCAAGCAATAAAATGTTAGAAAAGGGAGACCAGGATGGAGAAAGACGAAGGTTTCTAAACAAAAAGTTGCACCCTCCGAATATAGACGATGCATGAATATGAGATGGTGTAAATGCTGCAGATGAAAGATACTTTTTTTTCTCCACTAGAGATACCACGAAATATCAAGGATTTTTCGTAATGGTAGCATAAAGTATCAAATCGGTCACCTTAGATGACCGGAAAAAAAAGGTAAAAGTAAGTAAAAAGAAAGACCACAAAGAAAAAAAGTCCGTCTGTCCGTCGTATTTGGCCTATGCCGTATGCGAACGCGTTTGAAGGTTCGTAGCACACAAACCCTTTAAGATATTAAGTTTAAAAAATGTTCGTGGATAGATTGGGTGGACTACTTAATATGATCACATTTTGAAGAGTGGAGGTATAAGGGCGGGCAAGGGGAGAGTTTAAGACGGAAAACTTTGGTTTTTATATCTCAAGAACCGCTTACGATTGGCAGTTGAAACTTAAAACTTATTTTGATCAATGATAGTGGACCCATTTGAAAAAAATTTCGTCTTGTATGACGGGGTACGGGAGTGAAGGATACCAGGCAGGTCCGCGTGGGGGGGGAGGGTTTTTGGGGGTTCAAACCTCCTCTCCACCCTATTGGACTATTTCGAAAAAATGTTTGACGCATATTTTCGAGGAGGTCGTAAAAGGACTCGCTTGAATCGCGATTGGAAGAACGTAATTTTGTAGTCGAAGCTTCTTTTCTGTGGGTTCTTCCTATCTGGCGTACCAACACAACATGACACATCCAGCGGACTACTAAGCATCCAGTAATAGACCATAGTTTGAGCCTTATTCGCCAAATAAAGATTTGACACTTCTTAAATTTTTACAGAGAATTTGAATGCTTCTAAAATGGTCAAATTACATCAGTAGACTTTACTACCATCGGTCCAAAGATGGTTTATAAGAAAAAAATAAAATTTGATACTACAAGATGACAACGATTCAAATCATTGAAGTCGGCTTTGTACTGCGTAGAAATAGGCAAGAATTTTACCAGTTAGATTCGTGGTAGCGGTGTATCTTTTCATCACCTCGAGACAAACTCCACTTTATACATGCGTCCGAGACTCCGCCTCTTCCTTCAATATTGCCATCTTTTTTACTCCTCGTTAACGATACCAGATAGTTACTATTAAATTACCTGGAATACTACCAGTGAATATACCTGTTATGACTACTAAATTAACCACACTACATACCTATTGGAAAATCATATGACGCAGATCACCAAATAAAACTTTTTCAAAGACGGATGGCGAGTGTAAGGTGTGGGATAGTGAATTTGGTTACCGAGGTTCTTACAGGGACTATGACGAATTGGATTGACCGTCATATTCATCAGATTCAAATCTCATAGAAAATGTTTGAGCATTGATAATTCATCAATGCTCAAACATTTTCTATGAGATTTGAATCTGATGAATATGACGGTCAATCAGCTTGAAATTCTCAAGCTGTGAATGTCAGCAGTTATTTCCACGATATCCTACGTACGGGCCTGGTCCCAGATGTTGTATATATTATCACGAATTCAGTATATCCCTTAGGTCTAATTACATCTATATAATCACCCAAAAAGCGTTTTCAAGATTTTATGCTTTTCACCCCCTAACAAAGTGTTAAAAGGCTGTACATGCATTCATGAATTCCATCATACCTTTTAGGTCTTATGCTATCGGATTGGTTTATTTCGTGTATTATCGCCAACGTTTTCATGATTTCCGTCATATTTCTTTGGTCTAATAAGATATCTAATTGGTTTTTACTTCTACAGGCTTTGTGCTTCCACTCTACTTTACAAGTTAATCACAATTATCTAAAACAATCTCAGCACTTGGAAAATTCTTCTTTTTTTTGATACAGAACGTTTAATTAAGACAGTGTTACTGTTCTTTATTATCCAAAACTTGTTGATCCAACAACAGGGTGTTATTGATCGGTATTGTGGAATACCGTTTTCAATTAAAATTAAATTCAAACATGGCTTGATTTGAATCTGATTTATAAGTATTTTGTTTAGAAAAAGTTTATGATTTTTCTTCCTTGTTGCACTTTATTAAAAAAAAGGATTGCTCAATTGTTAAACTAGTTTATATTAAAGGTAGATAACTTCGAAAGTACTTAAGCTAGAGTAATGGATTGACCCTCGTACGAAAGATCATAAAATTGAGTTTTATAATACTAAGAAAACAGCAGTTTTGGTTTTCGGCTTTTTGTAATGCTACAAGAACTGTTCCAAATGGACCATCCTGTCACTTAAGGCAACAAACCTAAGTATTTTTCCTTTAAATTATTTAAGTAGCACTAACGGTTCGGAAGTTATTGATATAAATATCAAAAAATTCAAAAAATTCTTAATAATGATATCTCCCTGGTTAACGCACTGGCTACGGCTATTTTCAGGAGTTGTCTCTTTCTGGATTACATATCCTGCAAATGGACTGAGGAGCCATATATCAGCGAAGAACTGACCTATTAGTCTAACCTTCTTCTTACTTGAAACCCTCGAAAGGTTGCTGGAGCTCCATACTAGCGAAACAGCGGAGGTTACGCCCCTGTCTGGCTCACAACCTGTTTACACCAAAGGTAGATCGACCGAAATCGCACTACATGAGTGGGTAGTAGCAGGGTACGCTGGTACACAGCGACGGACACACCTGCAGCTGCTGGTAGTCAAGAAGATTCTGAACTCGCTAACCGGTCAAAGCGCGAACATAGTGGCATACACGACCGACTTAGCGAATCTTATATCAGCAAGATTCCTGCCCACTACCAGCGTGCTACTCAAAAGGGCACTCTTATTAGTGAGCTCGTGGGCTAACAGCTGTGGACTGGTGTTCAATGCCTCAAAAACAGAGTTGGTCCTTTTACTTCGTAGGACCAAAATCCTGGAGTTAATACTCCCTAAACTGGGTGGTCTTACCCAACAGCTTAAAGATGACGCTAAATACGTGGATATCAGGAGCTTGGCGTGAAACTTCGTAGGGCTAGCGCAATAACACGATCATGAAATTCAAAGAATTATATAACCAGAAAAACCTAGCTTTCCTTTAGATATAAAATTTTAATTGCTAAATTAAAGGAAGCAATCAAAGAGGTGTGCGAAATTTAGCGATCATATCGGTGCGATAGCCCTACGAAGATGCACGCTACGCGCTTGGCGGGTATTGTGGGCTATTTAGATGGACGTCACTGTGTCCAACTAAATGGCACACGAAATACTTAAATTTTTATTTTAATCGGACCCGTTAGGTCAAATATGAATTCAAAATATTAGAACAATTAAACTTTATGAAATGCACTTAGCATTACAGACCGACCGTTAGGTCGGATTGCAAACAATAGAACTTTGTGAAATGCATTTGACATGGGAGTAAACCAAAACTTATTTTTATTTTAGGTAAATAGACTAGAAAGACTAGACTAGAAAGAATAGACTAAGAAAATAAAGCAGCAATGAACTTGAAACAGAACAATGCAGTCTTTATTTGCCGACAAATAGCAAAGAGTAAAAGTCGGCCGATTTCAGTTCTTATCAGAATTAAAGTCTGCTTTAGCAACACGATAAGACACCAGAACAGCTCTTATTAGATCTGGCGAACAACTTTTCCCCTGACGTAGGAAAAAAAGGCTCCTTCAGCCACTTGCCCCCGGACGCTGGCGATAAGGGTTTTGTCATACGACTTAGCGCTACGGCTTCTGCAACGCTCGCTCCCGGACGCAGGCGATACGGTTGGTCATCCAACTCAGCGCTACAGCTCCTGCAACGCTCGCCCCCGGACTCTGGCGACGGCTTTGACAGCACAATCAGTGCCCTTATGTGGCGGTACTACCACGGTACCGCTACAGGTATAGTCCTGGATAAGAAACTAACCTGGAATAATAATATCGACGAGTGAATAAGGAAGCCTTTAGACGCTCTCTTCACTTGCAAGAACACAATCAAGAGAAAGTAGGGAACTAAGCTAGGAATGGCCACAGCTCGAATTCTCTAGAAAATTTTCGACGCGAATCCCTAGCAGAGCAGGATGGAATGTAGATCAGATCCACACGGAGGATCGAAGATGGCCACTAATACGGGAGTGGGGATGTTCTCTGCGAACCTGAACTATAGTGAGGATTACCAGACTTTTGTAGTGTATATCAGGCGAAAATTATGGGACTCGTTCACGCATGCACACTGCTTAAAGCTTGTGCGCTGCGGAACAAAGTCGTCGTCATACTAACAGATAGTCAGGTCTCGCCTCGTGAGGCTGTGCAGTGATAAAATTAGTGCGTTATGCAAGCATTTGAAAATAACAATATGTTGGATTCCAGGTCACAGCGGAATTCCTGGAAATGAGGTTGCGGATGAACTAGCAAGCAGAGGCTCTACGCTGGATCAGACACTAGCTCCTCCTGTGATGAGGTCGATTGAAGACATAAATCAAGCTATGCACGTGACGGCCACATCATGGAATAACACGAGGTGGTCGGGTCTCACATCATGTCTTCCTAGGCAGCTCAGGTCTGTCCTGATTGCCAGCAGGACGAAGTTCACCCTACTCATAGATAGAAATACTCTACGTATACTAATTAATGCACTGACGGGACACTGTCTAATCTGCCGGCACACAGAAAACTGGGTATAGTAAACGTGGCAGATCTGTGCCGCAGCGGCAGTGACCCCGACGCCAATTCTCTGGTCTGGTTTGCCATAGACATGGAAGATTTCGCCAACATGAAGCTAGTCTAGCTGCTGCAGTTCATCCGGATGGCAGGTTGGTTACACGGGTATTTCATAACGTAAATGTGCGAACAGAACATACCTTCTGTCGGCCTATGTGTTTGGCTGCTTGCGGCCACCCACCTTACCTAGCCTAACCAATTATTTATATCGACGAAAGTTACAAGTTCCGGAAGAAACCGAAAATCGAATGAGGATTGCCATACCCGTATGCTCCCGAATTCTCCACATTCTCGACGTAAACACCAACTGATTGATTGGTTGACTTTTGGTTGGTTTTCGCCGTGCTAGTATATGGTAGGTAAGTAGAGCAGCTAGTGATGTAACTGATGTTAACTCCTCATTACAAAAAAAAAATACACAGCATTAATGGATAAGACGGGAAGCAACAAAAAAGAATCAAATTGTTTCAAAGAAAATATTCATTTTACCACCCTGTTATATAAGAACTTTTTACTTTCCCAGATCTGTTTAATTTTTTTGGGATTAACAACTACTTTGTGCGAGGATCAATCACTTTTCATCATAACGAAACTGCCTTGGCTAAGAACTGTTAAGGAATACATTCAAGGAGCAGAAAACGGTGTTGACTGAGAATTAAACACAAATTCAGATAATACTTTTTTGTGGAAATTCGAGAGCTCAGTTCTTTCTAGACTTGGCAAGAATTTCGTTGACCAGTGCCATTCGCACCCAGGCTGATAAAATCAATATAAAATAAAGACACGTCACACAAATCCGGATACAGTTAATACTTACTAATAGTTCCACCGCAAAACACTTTCGATGTCGGCATATGTACAAGTGCCGTCATAAACGGAAATTCGTTAATATTCGCCGTCACACCACCCACAATTTTCGTATCCACCGACCATCCACAGTCGCACGGCTGCGGAGATGCTTGCAGCTGACAACTGAAAGATCCACCAGCGTTCTGACTCGAGGACGTGTACGCGATTGTTACAGCCCGGAAAACTGATTTCCTTTGAACATAGCCGGCACCACAAAAGTATTCCGCATTCTGAAGTTCCCGGTTGCCATAGCTCCCCAAGTAGAAGTATTCACTGCTGCATCCACTTGAACCCTGAACAAGAACAATGCCGAAAAAGGATTTCACCAACGTCACCAACATTCAAGATTAAGGCGAATTTCCCCGATGGTACATACCTGGTCCATACTTATTTGGCATTGGATGTTAATTTCATAGTCTATTGGTGCAGTTACGATGTATCGGCAAGAGGATCCCGAAGGATACTTACTCGGATAGAACGGCGAATTGATGTACATGGACCCATTTGCCTGAAGCGTTACGTTATGATCGCAGTTTTCAAACCAAGCAGCGGTTGGCTCAATAGAAATTAAAAAGGCTGCAATTAGCAGAAAACCTAGAGAAAGAAAATTTTTTCGTTGGGAAAATTAATCACGGAAATTTTTCAAAGAAAACTCTCTAAAACGAACCGAAAAACTTTGAAGACATCCTTTCACGTTTCTTCTACGATAAGAAGTGATATCCATGTCGCTCTTACCGTTGGGTTTCTTTTATCAACTCGATTCGAGTTATTTGAGCGACATTTTGCGATAACACCACCTATGCAAATTTTTATTGAGGGTACACTACAAAATAAAGTTTTTTTTCTTAGATACATAAGAGTATAATCGGCAACAATACACGTAATTACTTACTTTCTTTACATACATACATTAGACAACAATAACAATACCAAATTTCACGATAAAAATTCTATCCAACCTGGTCTTATATTAGCAAGCCGACCAATCACCGTCTTAAGTACTACTTGCTCCTAACTACCGTCACACTTGTATCAATACAAATAAATTATAAGACAACTCAAGTTCAAATTCAAATCCAAACGTACCTGGTTCCATGATCTTGCCGAGGGTTGGAAGATTTCGCATCCACAGGTAGATAATAGGGCCTAGGTTAGTGCCGTTCTGACTATCAGTACTACCTGTTGATGTGATATGAAAGACAGTTAGTACCTAGCTACTTCTGACCCTGCTTTACCGATAACATTTTATGGGGCACTTAACTCCGATTAGGGCCTTCGTGGGGTTTCTCGACTTAAGTTATGCAGCGTGAAAACTGCGCTAGATCTGCACTATTGTTGCTAAAACTGCAAACGGTAGTTTAGCCAAGTACTTGGAAATTAGCACTATAAGTTCAGGTTCAATAATAGACACCATAATTACAGTATTCTAATAAGTTAAATACATTTGTCAGTGTTTATCTAACGTCACCTGTTTAGAGAACAATAGTAATTTTTTTTTGTTTTGCACATTAAGTTTACATTTCATTTTGTTGTTAAGACAGCAAATTTTAATTAGAAGCGTTTTTATCAACTTAAGCTCGCAAATCTTCGTGGATTCTTGTCACGCTTTTCGAATAGTGTTAAGCATATCACAGAAATCTACAACATACTTTTTTTATGTACTGCCATATTTTGTAGTGGCTTTTCGGTATATTTACTTATGCGAAAACTTTACCCAGAGGAAAGAGTATTTGAACAAAATCTTATTATATTTAAGTTCTTGTCTACGGACTAGATTCAATCATGCCAAGGCGAAAATGCAAAAATAAATACAATAAATTTCATGGTTGTAAATATTTGAAGTACTTAAGATACGTCCTTGCTTAAGTATACACGCCTATCTTACATCAATAAAAACAATAAGAATTTTTTTTTTAAATCGGAAAGGCCGTAAAATCTCTGGTACTGTCTGATCGCTCTAATTTCGCAAAAAAAATTAAAACAAAAAACAGAGCATGTCCGTTTGTACTTTGTTATTCTCAGCATATGTATGACAAATATGTGCGGATACTTGTCATACATATGCTGACAATAACAAAGTAAAACGTACATGCTTTTATCAATCTAGTAGTCATGGGGTTGAGTCCCAGCTAAAATGATACACGGAACGAGCTGTAGACAAGGAGCATTGTTTCCATGCAGCAGTACTAAGAACGACTTATGATAACAAATTTCGTTGAAAATCTAGCTTGACTTAAGAGCAATAAAGTTTAATTTTGGATTGAGATAGATTTGTTGCAATACTGTTAACGATGGTGTTGTTGTTTCATCTTATGTTTACTCAGATATTATCAGTATATCAAGTGTGAATGGAATTTTACTTGATGAAGCTACCATAGAAGCTAATTTTTGTTTTTCGGCGTCGGAGGTGTTTCTGGTGCGAAAAACCAACACGGAAGCCCGACTAGGATCAATCGCTGTCCTGGCTACTGCCATTGAGGACATCACAGTTGAAGTCACTGGAGAAGCCAGGTTAAAACTCAGAGAATTTCAAACCACCGTACACTAAATTCCATTTGTTATTTGTACAAGCATATTGAATACAAATGACAGCGATAAGAAAAGGCTATTCAATAAATACATACCAATATTGTATTTTAATACAAACGTACCCTTAAACTTTTTTGCTGGTTTTTCAATGTCAAAACGTCAGTCACGGTTTATATTTTTTTCATGATGAAGTTCATGAACGAACAACGTTTCGCAATTATCTCAATTATTCTGTGTTTTATTTAAATACAAAACTGTTATGTCCCTATTGAAGAACCCTATTCCTTTTCCATAGGGAATATAATTAGATTCGTTGTCACTTCGATGGGGTATCGCCTATATATCGCCCGAATTCGAAGTCACATTAGACTTAAGAGATATGTCGGAATTCGTGAAAACGTATAGATCTAATTTACACCACCCTATGGGTTGAATATTACCAAATCCGAAAACGGTTTCTAAGCAGTTATATGAAGGGCTCGCAAAAGTAAAACTAATTCTTATCGACAGATCTAAGAGATACGAGGCAATTGAACAACATTTTTTTAATAATGATTGACCCTTCTAAAAAATGTTCTATTTTGCAATATTGTCTTTTCTTTGCTTTCTTCATTGGGTCTAAACCAATGAAGAAAGCAAAGGAATGTCCGCCTGTCCGCCATATACGCGTTTCACAAACTTTTCCAAATATTATTCTTTTTTTTGAGAGGAGTTGGAGTGCGCGTTTCAGACGAAGGATTTTGGTTTTGTGTTTAGCCGGAACTGTTTATGCTAAGAAGTTGAAATTTGGAAAATATATATAGAGCTTAGTGGATATATTAAAAAAAAAAAATTTAATATATCGGTGGAGGGGTGTAGGTGTGGGGAGACCAATGGAACGAGATATTATGAAATCCATATTTCCTGATAAGTTCATATTAGAAGGTTTATACTTTTTGATTATTTGTAGTAATATCAGGGACGTATACTAGAAATACAATTTTGAAGGGGGTAGGTTGCGTGTGGTGTGGATTTTGAAGTAGTTTCAGTAATCAGTATTTGATGAATTTGAATAATAAATGAATAAAACTTTAGACTAAGACGTTTTTCGAACCAATTGCGACAGAAAAATTAAATTTAGTTTGTACGATATATAAAAATGTACAAATGCAGTATGCTGAACGTTAAATCTTTTAGGGGGATGGTAGAGCACGAAAGTGGGGTGATAAAAATTAAAAACAATTAATGTATCTCTGGTACGGCCTATTCTAGAAAGTTCAAATTTGGCACGTTTAAGTACTACGAATATTATTTAAGTAAAAAAAATCAGATTTACATTGGTGTATACGGAGGCAAAATTTTTTTGTATAAATTTTCACGAATTTCATCATATCTTTTATTGTATCGAGTTAATTTTACTTCAACGGGTTTTTCGAATCTATTTTCCAGATTTTTCGATATTCAAATCCCAATGAGGTGTAAAATTCTTATGTACGTTTTTAGGCAATGAGATATTGAATTCAATTTAACCTCTATATAACCGCTTTAAAACTGATTCAAGCATTTTCAGATATTCAGCCCCCTAGAGGGTTTCCGAAAAATATTTTAGGTCTAATAAGATATCGAAATCGCTTGGGCTTTCTATAACATATTATAGCCTAAAAATTAATTTTAGGAATGATTGAGTACGTTTTTACAAATTTCGTCATATCTCTTATTTATAATGAGATATCGCATTGTTTTACTTTATTATTTTAATAATAAAGTATTTTATCGATTTTTAAAACAAAATAAATTTGTACTCTGAAAATTTTTTTTATACGTTTCATGACTAATAAGAACCAAAAAAGCAAAAAAAAATTTCAGTCCGTCTGTGCGCCGTCCGCCGTACGCAAAACGTTTGAGGGCTTATAACTCCTAAACCCTATAAGCTATTGAATTGAATTTTTTTTTAATAGACTGGGTAGGACTCTTGAAGTGACCACTTTATGGCGGGTGGGAGTGTGAAGGGGGAGGTGGAGGAAGCGTTTTAGACGGAAAATGTTGGTTTCTAGATCTCGGCAACCGCTTATGTTAGGAAGCTGAAACTTGGAATTTATATAGAGCTTCGATAGTGGACTCATTTGCAATTTGCAAATATTGCTGATATGGGTGAAGGGGTGTGGGAGTGGGGGGAATCATAATGGGTCCGAAACGCTCGAAATCCGAGATCGAGACATTCTAAAATCCATATCTCCTAAACGGTTAATGTCACGAAATTAAAACTTAATAATCATCTGTAGGTATACGAGGAGAATAGATTGGAAACAAATTTTTGAGAGGGGGCAGTGAAGTACGGGGGTGGGGGTTGAAAAACTTTAGAATACGATATCTCACGAACCAATTGCACTAGAGAAATAAAATTTGGTTTTTGTATAAAGGTTGACAAATAAAGTTTGATGAAAGTATAATTTTTGAAGAGGGTGGTGGAGCATCTAAGTGGAGGGGGTAAGGTAGATATTTAAAATTTTTATCAGAAGTAGCCCTAATAGACCTCCAGCAGAAAAAAAAATTTCAGGGATGTGGGTGTAAAGGGTGAGGGTGGGGGAGGGTGAAAAGTTCCGATTTTTATATCTCGAGAACCTATAATGATATAAAGCTAAATCTTAGTATTTAGATAGAACTATAGGATTTTTTGATATTCAACCCCAAAGAGTGTGCAAGGGGGTTGCATATGTTTTCACAAATTCTTACATATTTCTTAGTTCTAATGAGATATCAAATTCATTTTTACTTCCTAAGACTTCCTACATAATCGTCAAAAAGTTAATTTCAGGATGTTTGCTATTCAACTCCAATAGGACGTAAGGCTTTCGACATATTTCTCAGGATTGATGAGATATTAGATTGGTTTTCACTTCCACAGACTTTTTATAAAATCGCCTACAAATGCATTTCCGATTTCATGAAATGGCGCAAAACCAAATCACGAAAAACCTTCTAATGGCGTAACAACTGATATGACCCAATTATGTAATTCATATGTTATATGTGGCAGCGGCGTAATTATTCTAGCGCGACCCCATTCTAACCGCTTCCCGAACTTTTTTTTGGGTTTTCAGTCACATAGTAACCTAAACCACATCTCCGAATTAAACTCGTTCCGAACTTCTGCCCAAAAAATAATAAAGTTGCGCCCAGACTGTTGGCAGATTTTTTTGTATAACATTGATTTTATGTGGTCTGCATTTAACTAATGCTTTTATTTTTTTAATTTTTTTAAGATTTTTAAAATATCGTCATAAAGTCATCAAACTGGGTCATCTCAGTGACGTGCCGTGATAATTCAACTAGGGAAAGCAATTGGTTAATATCAAAAATTTTGTTGTGGGTCTGCTTTCTGCGAATTTGCTGCATATTAATAGAACACCTCTCGTTAGGTACTTTTAACATTACTAATATAAAATCTGACAGAATTTGTCTTTATAGCTACGGTATAGTAAACATTTAGATGGCGAAACAAATTCTTTTTAAGTGACTGGTTGACTATCAGTATTTTAATTGTTGAATTCAATTCAGTCGCTTTATCTTGAATTTAAAAATAATAATATTGAACTTCGAAGTCGTTACATTTAAACTCTCAACTTTGTCCAGAATTCAATTCCTATACTACGAGTACTCTGGTAACCCTTGTCACACCTCGCATTTAAAGTTTGCTAAACAATTCAAAAAGTGCATCCGTACATTCTCTGTCCACAAGCAAAGTCAGTCAGTGATGCCAGATGAAAAAAAGGAAAATCATAGAATCTGTGTATCAAAAATCGTAAAAATCGTAGAAAAATCGAAAAAAGTAATGAAGTTCTGAGAAACAGGTATATTAGTAATATCTACATATAATTGAAAAAATATAAAACAACGTTAACGAAGTTATAATTTATTTTTAATAAAAATTTATAACAAAAAATAATTTCAATATAAAATGCTTTATTATTAAAATAGTAAAGTAAAAAGAAAGCAGAAAATTTTACTCGTTCATAGTAGATGTGCCATCTGCTGGTGAATACATTTTTGAGTTAAATTTTTTTTTCTAGTTCTTTTGTTATTTTCATATCACAACATTTATTACATTTCAAATAATCTTTACTTAATAATATTCCTTTTAAAGTTTCAGTACTTAACTTATTTCTGATTTTCGTCTTATTTAAGTTGATTGCGTAAAATGTGCGCTCAATATTTGCCGATGAATTGGGCAAGCACAATATATCAAAAATAAATTCGCCTATAAGTGGGAACGCCAAAGTACTATCAACGCGTTTAACGTTATTTGCCAAAAAATTTCAACGTCAATATTTTCATAAGAATCAGATAATAAATCTTTAAAATTTAAGTTGCGAATTTCTCGAAATTCTGAATCGAGTTTTTGTACATCTGTTGTACGAACTAAATTGGAGAAATATATTATACAATTGTACAAGGGAACTAACTTCTTTGTTAATAATTGCTCTTGGAGAAATTAGTGAAATGTTTCAAGACATTATTTTCAAAATCAAATCTTTTCACAACTTGCTCGCATAGTTCAATATAAAATAAAGTACACACCGAAAGAAATTCATTGGTAAAATCAAATACAAACCTTATTTGATTTTGCGTCAAATAAGCAACGTTGTTAATTCAAATATGGTTCAATAGTTAATTATGTTTTCAAAACATTACTACTATCATTATTTGATTCAACAATTTCGTTGTCAATTTTGTGTGTTTATATTTGAGTACAAGTATCAATATTCAAAATAAATAGAATATTTCAGTGCTTCAATTATCATAATCAATGCTAGTGAAACACGTTAATGATTCCTGAAATATTATGCAGTGGTACTTTAAGCACAAATATTTTTCGTTAAACAGTTCCATTTTTCTTCCTTTAAACAGGATAGGCCAACAATTTGTGTTGTTACTTACATTAATAATAGTTTCCAGAAAAATTGAGTAAAATTCATAACTCCACTTAAATTATTTTTATTACCAAATTATATAATTGCACATGATAATGTTTGTGTATACATTATTTTAAAGTATATTCCATTTTAATTTATATTACATCTATATTCTATTAATGCAATTTTTCGAGAGACTTGAAAAAACTTTATAAACGTATACTTCTTGCTATTAGGGTTTGAATATAAATTAATAGCAGGCCCATCGAATTCATTACAAATACGAATTGAAATATAATATTGTGTTTGTAAAAATTGTTGCCATAAGTCAAAACCGAATACAATGAATATTCAAATATCAGTGACAGAGGTAACCAAACCAACCTCACCACGAAATAAGTATTCTGTCAACTGAAGGCATTTTCAAAATTGTTGGTGAAACTCCTTCTTTACAAACAATTCTCAATTCAAAACATTAAACTGAATTTTATGCCATAAGGAAGAGTCAAATTTTTTACAAGAATCAATGTTTTTGCAATAACTTTTCAAAACTTTACATATTAATTTAAATCAAAATGCCCGAATATACTTTAATGGTCCGATCATTTCCATTACATGTGAAACAAAATAGTTGGCTTTAAACTCGAACCTTGATCTCAAAGACTCTTAGCAAGTCGGTCCAATATTAAGTCCTTTATAGTAGCTTTGTAGAATTTTCTTTTTCTGGATCCATGTGCAGCTGAAGTCGATCGTCGTACTGAAAGTGGAACTAGCAAGTTACAAATAATAACGTCCTTTGGTACTAAAATTTTTTTTACAGTTATTGTGACCAAAAACGTGATCAAAAGAAAGTGAATACCTTTCGAGAAATTTTTCCTGTGAAAATTGTTTAGCAATACTCGTCTCAGCTCGCGATTAGACAATGTTGCTCGTTTGGGTACAAACTATGGAACTCAGGGCTTACGAGTATCTAGAAAAAAAACTATTGAAACTAAATTGTGATAAACCAATGAGACTCCAGCAATATAGTACAAAAAACTATTGAAACATAAATTCACTCACCTCCGAAGTTAATGTATATTAACAACCCAAATTTTGTACATAAATTTTAACTAGAAATTCAAAATTCACTTCTTTTAACTACAATTGTAGACAATTGAATGAAAATGAATCTCATTTATGAGTTTTTGACATTTAGCATACAATGAACTTTGCTTGGTCAATCGCAGAAAATTGCCATTTTTAAATATTTTAGTATTGTATGCTTACAATGTTTGTATTCAGTTGATAATTTTCGTGTTAGATCAAAATGAAACGTGGTAAACAGGAGTAATATTCAACTTAACATATTTCTTGTTGCTTAACAATTATTCTGACAATGAAATGTTTAATGTAAAACAAAATCGTATTTGAAAGAATCACTTATATGTTAAAATTAATCAATTTTCGTGATATTTAAAAATTTTGCAATTAACAATGCTTCATTAGTTGATTTAAATACGTAACCTTATTCAGTTTAACAATGTTTGTATTTGATATGAACATTTTAGACTAATTGTTGGTTAACAATGTATCATACTTGATTCAAATAATGATTTTTCTTTCGGTGCAGTTTTTCTTGAAAGTTTTCAAATCTTTTGGGCTTATATTAATAGATAGTAATTGCAAGCTTACTTCTGTTTCTAAATATAATTTATCATCTTCAAAGATGTGTTGAGGATGTTTGATATCAAAATTGTGTATGTCCATGTTATCCATGTATTCCCGTTTTATAAAATTATCCATTATACTTGTAATTAGGCGTTTCATTTCGTTATACATGGTATGAACTTGGGGCTTTTCGCTTTGAAAGAGTTTATTTAATTTGTTTATGATAGGAAGTATGTAATTTAAAAATTTTAAATAAAGTTCATTAATCGGATCTTTCAAATTATTGAGGATTATTTGCGCATTATCAATATGATCGACATTGACTGCAAATGAAAAATAAATTTTTAACGGCTCATACAAGTGTAAAATTTGTTTAACAACGCTTTCCAATGAAAGCCAACGCGTTTGGCTAGGGTGCAAAATGTTCTTTGGCGTCTCTTCTAATAATCCCACAATTTCATTAAATTGAGCGATGCGTTTAGAGCTATTTTCAATTTCCTTATGTAGTTGTCGTCATGAAGTGTTTAAGCAAAAAAATTAGTTCTAATTTAAATTCGAAAGACATAGGAAATACAAGCATCCAGATATGGAAAAATATGATTACATATTATAAATTTAAAATCGTAGTATTTGTTCTAGCCAATTGTCAAAAATCGTAAAATCGTATTACAAGCTGAAAATCGTAAAAAATACGATACATCGTAGAATCTGGCATCACTGAGTACAATGTTGTCTGCTACGCGTAAAGAGAAAGTAGAATCCAGCTGCTCAGACGCCATGCGTAAACGGTTTGCATAAGGCGGTCAGACGGACTTTTTTTTTTTGGCTTTTTGGGTCTGAAACATGGAAAATAAAATTGTAGAGTAGGAAATTTCTTTCATTTTCAAACCGACCACAATACCGTCTTTATTATTTAAAAAAATATGTAACTTTTTTTCGTCCGAGGCCTTGTTTTTTTAGGTGCATGAGAACTTAAAATTATAATACAAGACAGAAATATTGTTGAAATTAAATTTTTTTATTATATTCTGGTAGATAATTTCATGGCATTTATTTTTTAAATATGATTTCCGTCATATGTCCGCCGCGACTACAAGTTACATGGTCCATTCAATCAGTCCAATTTTTGACTACTTTTTGCAATAAATCTGGCCATATGGCGTCAATAGTGGCTTGAATATTGGCTTCCAATGCTTGAAGAGTTGCTGGTTTGTCGGTATAAACGCATGACTTAATATAGCCCCATAAAAAGTAATCCAGAGGCGTTAAATCGCACGAACGAGGGGGCCAGTTAAAAGAACCACTTCTGGAAATCAAGTTGTCACCAAATTGATTTTGCAATAAATCGATTGTTATGCGCGCTGTATGGCAAGTTGCGCCGTCTTGTTGGAATCAAATGTCGGCGATGTTTAGCTGATTAATTTCTGGAAACAAAAATTCTGTCAGCATGGCCGATTATGTTGACCGTAAAATGGACGAAGTGCTCTATGAACTTCGCGAACAGATTTATTTCCACAATTTGGAAGCGTTGTTCTGGCGTTAAACGATTCATGATGACTTGCCAAACCTTACTGAACAGAAATGTCAACACAGTTTGACATTCTCAGCTGTCAAACCACAGTTATCGATATTGATAGTTCTCATGCACCTAAAAAAACACACTTTACTAGCATTTTAAACTTCTGGGCTGGATTGAACTGTTAACATCTTACTGGACTCTGTAAGACTACAGAAAAATTGTACTGGAGAAGCTTCTACAAATCGACCAATTTGCCCGTTTTACTACTGCGCTTCTATCTCAAGAAACCTTTGATTTCATTGCCAGTCCCTTTTAACTACATGTTATACTTTTGGCTTACATCGAACTATTTAATTTTCGAGTATACTCCCCTCAGATTAACAAATTCCGCTAATTGCAATTAGTGATGAGGTAGGTATATGAAATCCTGTTATCGACAAGTTTGGCTGAAGTAAAAAAATAACATTATTACAAAACGAACCTATTAGTCCCAAAGCCTCTTATAAATTTCGAATATCCTCAAAGGATGGCTTCGGGCTCGTTCCACGGCCGCTTTGACTTCCATTACACTCCATCTTCCCGGCAAAAAAAAACTGTCCTCTCGTCCTCACCGGCCCGTGGTTACTGTTTTTGTCCTCTGAAAAGGCACAAAACATTAATAAAATCCTAATAAACGTCACTTACCCCATTGGCTGATGATGTCCCTGGAGCCTTCATCTTCATGACTAGTTGCAAAACATTTCGTAGAATGTATGGCCCACATATTGAGCCCCATCATCGCCAACGAAGTCCGATGCACCGAAGTGTTGGGGAGGTCGATGGGGCGGACGTTCGCCCGTTCTAGTTCGTAGATAATCAAAACTGCAAGTTGCATTGCGCTACGATCGATAGCATTGCGATTAATTCTCCTGGACCAATCGTACCTTGCGTGACCAAACATTCGGGGCGGAGCCTATAATTCGTCTCGCGGAAAAACGCAACCAGCATCCAGAGAAAAAGTCCAAGAGGAAACCAGAAATGCAAATTTTTGCAACACGACGGAACCTACACAAAACCTTGCCACCGCCGCCAAAGTAGAGACCGGACTCTAGTCATAGCCGGCCGGGGAAAAAAAATGAGGAAAAATCACAGGAAAAATGGAAGAAAATGGACAAAAAAAAAAACAAGCGGACGAACGGTTACGCGGGCTCTGCTGCAATGATTTGCCACGTTTTTAAGCTTGGAAGCTGGTAGAGGCCGAATCGGGTACTTTTTTTTCTCGCTGGTGATTTTTGCGCCTTCACCACCTCCTCCTGGTGGCCGGTCAAGAGGCACCTCAGACTCCAACCTCAGCCTGCTGCAACTGACCTCTGCTTGGTACGAAACGATGCTGCTATGCGGACTAGAGCCTCTGTTTATGCCTAGGTGGAGGCACTTGTACATCCGCCAGTCACTTGGGATTGGGGGGTGCGAGTGGAGATGGGGGTGGGCTGATTGCGGTCCACATACGCAATGAAATATGAAAGAGGTCGGTCCCGTAAGTGGCGTTGGCGGTGGGTGCCAGCCGCTTCGTTGCTTTCTTCTTGTTCTTTTCGATGGTCCGCGGATCGATATCTCACGCCAAAGTAGTGCTTTAGTGGCTCCCCAGCCCCCAGTGCCACGCTCGCTCTACGTACGAGCGTTTTTATTGCAGCTCGGGCATTTTCTCGTTTTTTTTGTACGACTACCTTGTTATTGGAGCATCAAAGGGTCCGCGAAGCTTTCCCAGCCTCTTTCAAATACAGAAAAATCGTTTCCGGTTGCATTACAGGATTCGCCGAAGGGAGTGCCATGGTTCCGATTTAGGCTAATTCCGACTAGAAGCAAGGACTTTGCTCGATGAAATGAAAATTGGGTGTCGGTTTTCCGATCGAAATTCAACGCATCGCAGATCTTTGAGGTTTGTAATAAAAATTGTGCAAGCTTATAGTTGGCGTACCTGCGGTTTTATCCGATTAAAATGTTGCAAAAGTAGTCACAACGAGTTATTTTAGTTATTTTATTATAGAACGATGTCTGTCATATAGTTTAAAAACTGAGGCATACACATATTTCACTCTGATATTATTAGTCCTAACAAATTTCTATGGCTGGGCTATAAAAGGGTTACTATCTTGTCGGAAAAGAAATGGTTCCAGAATTTTTTAAGGGATGATTCCTTGATATATTTTGAGAGAAAAAAAATGTTCTGCAGACTGGGTCAGTTTTCAATATCCGCGGAGATACTGACATATATCCTATCCTACATAAGCTGTTATATCTGCAAAACCAATAATCACAATTCAACATCCTGTAACTTGTTTTCATGGGAATCAAATTACCGTTCATTTGATGTAAATGTCGATATTGCAGTAGAACCCGAGCTTGAGAAATTTACTTCAAAACACAAATTTTTGCTATCGTGTCACTATCAAAAAACCTGATAGTGTGATTGTGAATGTGACTTTTCTCACAAAACCCCATTATTAAAATATCATATTAATTTTCTTTTGTATGTGCCACGTAAAAAATCTACAGAGATTAGTTTTACCATTTTGCAGGTAATAAGCGAAAACCAGTAACAGTTAACAATTTCATATACGATAAAGTGACCCTCGTTAAACAAAACATATTGACGGTTGTATAGGAAGCCTTAGGAAGTATAAATCAATTCGATATTTATTTATTTTATTTATTTACTTATTATTCAAATTCATCAAATACTGATTACTTCTAACAAAAATACAAAAATATAAATAATAATCAATAGAAAATAAGTGCAAAATTATTTATTTGATAAAGCCGATTTTAACTCCAGAAAAGAAATGTTAAAGTCAATTTGACTGTAATTATAATTAAAAATGCGTGAAAGAGATGTGATTGGTTCATATTAACCGTAATTTGTCCGATAGTAAGGAATATCCAGCAACACATAGTCTCTCAAGGATCGAAATGGAACATTGAAAGTAACGGCTTCCAGAAATGACGGGGAGTTAATATCACCAAAAATTACCTTGAATGCAAAAACAGCTCTAAGGACATCTCGTCCATCAGCCAATGACTCCATCGGCAGGCGCTTAAGACGCTTATCGTAAGGAGGCAGATACAGTGGATCTTGCCAAGGAAGACATTTAAGTGCGAATTGCAAGAACCTTCTCTGAACTGACTCAATTCTACTTTTATGAACCTCATAGCATGGAGCCCATACCGGGCAGGCATATTCCAAAATACAACGGACAAAAGTGCAGTACAACATTGTTGTAATATGCGGATCATTAAAATTCTTGCACCATCTTCGCACAAAGCCCCAGACGGAGTTAGCCTTACCGGCAACATAATCAAAATTGTCATTAAAACTAACTTCGGTATTAAAATATACACCTATGTAAATCGTTCACTTTATCAGTTCTATATAATGGGTTTCCTTCTAAACTATAATCAAATTTAACTAGAGTTTTCTTTCTAGAGAATGGTACAGTGATACACTTACTAATATTCAAAGGCATACAATTTAGTGTAGACCAGTCATAGAACCGTTTCAAGTCACTCTGAAGAAGAGAACAATTAGCCGCATTGGTTACATTACGAAAAATCTTTGCATCATCAGCATACATTAAAATTTTAGAGTGGGAGAGAAACGAACTCACGTCATTAATGAACAGGATAAATAAAAGTGGACCCAAATGGCTCCCCTGAGGTACTCCAGAAGTATTATATATGTCGGATGAAAGGGCTACACGAAAAAACACATTTTGAGCGCGATTAAGTAGACACCAAGTAGAGATGGGCAAAGCAGTTCCTTTCCGTGAAGTACTTCACTCCGATTCACTTACTTTAAGGAACGAGTTCAGTAAAGTTTTCGTTCCATCGTTTCTTCGTTCCATCGTTCAGAAGTCACTAGTCACTTCAATTGAACTGTTCACTCACTCATAGTTCATAACTTGAGGGGAGTTCAGTGATGAGTAGTCGTAGTTGGAAGACAGTAGGTCTAGCAGAAGATGATGAACAAAAAAAAAGGTCAGTAGATCTAGTAGAAAAAAAAGGTCTGAGAGTGGCAAAACGAGAAGATTTTATTATTCGTCTGCCTAGCTTGTTAGTCTCTATTTTTCTGTCATGAGTAGGTATATCATTTTTAATTTTTTTGTCACGTGTCCAATGGAACTGCAGTTCACCAAAAGGAGTGAGTTACTTCACTCACTCACTTCAATGAAGTTTTCTTTTGGAATAGTTCACTCGTGAACGACCCATCTCTAGACGAAGTGATCTAATTAATAAACATGACTGGGAAACCCAGTAATTGGAGCTTATAAGTCAGGATGGAATGATTCATTTTGTAGAACGCCTTACTGAAATCAGTATAAATGCAGTCCACCTGATTTCCACCTTAAATTGCTTTAATGGGAAAATTAGCAAGTTCCATTAAATTTGTGGTAGTGGACCTACCCTTAGTAAATCCATGTTGGGATGGACTTATGATTGATTTGCAATGAAAATTCATTACATCACAAACAATAGCCTCGAATAGCTTTGAAGTACTATACAAGAAAGGTTGGCGACAGGCCGATAATTTCGTACATCCATTCTCTTACCTTTCTGAAATAACGGCTTAATAGTAGAATATTTCCATGAACTGGGAAATACCCCTGAACGAAGAGAAGAATTGAATAAATAGCACAAGGGAGTTGCATCGTTTTAGAACGCTTAGAGCGATGCCATCTGGACCAATAGGAAAACTATCTGCAATATTTAAGATAAATTTCAAAATAGTAATATATACAAATTCTTCATCTCCAATGAAGTAGAAGGAAATTTTGTCAAGTGTTTATGATCCTTAAAACTATTATCACAGTTAGAAGAAGTGAAAGCAGCACGAAAGTAGTTCCCGAAGAAGTTGCTAATGACTAAAGGGTTATCGCTGACCATATCATCAAAAGACATGGAAGCGGGGTATCCGTCGGAAATCCTTTTTGAATTGACGAAATCCCAGAACCGCTTAGGTTTGTCCCTAATCGATAATTTAACATTATTGACGTACGAGGTATACGCCGTACTAGACCGGCTAATAAACAGGTCACGTAAGTTTGAATAGGAAACGTAGTCCGAATCAATCCTTGATTCTCCAAGCTTTCATTTTTAAATTTTTCAGATATATCAAGTCGTCGTCAATCCACGGAAAACGCTTAGGCTGTCTAGTAGATGTGACCGGTAAACATCGCGCGAAACTACGAAAGATCGTATTATAAAAGTTTAAAGTGGCAGTTTCAACATCCGGCTCACTTAGTAAACACCACCAAGGACATGTAGAGATGTCGCGATTTAAAGCAGAAAAATCGACTTTATTAAAATTGTAGCCATATGACATCTCAGAAGGAGATAAGTGATTAACTCGTGCATCAAAATTAAGAACAACGTGAAGTACTGGATGATGGTTCGAATACATGTGATGTACAATGGTTGACTGTTGTTTGGGTTACATCGGAAGAGAAAACGAGGTCCAAGTATCGTCCAGAGGTATTAGCTTTCGTGTTGATCTGGTACAAGCCTGTTGAAAGCATGCAGTCCAGAAATTGTTCATCCTTCCTAGGAGAGGAGAAGGACGGCATAGGGCAGTCTTCATCTCCAGATTGGGACCACGTTACTATTGGTAAGTCGCCGAGAATGAGTAGTTCATCGCAAGGACGCATACAATTGCAGATTTTATCCGTATTGTTAAAAACGGATTCATATACTGAAGATAACGCTCACAGAGGGATGAACGTCGTGATGATATACAGTTTTTTGTCGCTAAAAGTTAGCGCAACGCAGAGCAACTCGATGATGTTACCTTCTGGAATATCAATTACTTCAGCGGAGAATTTCCGATTTACTGCACTAAGCACTCCGCCGCCATCCTGGATGCCAAGATGACGATCACGACGAAAGATCTGATAATCGCCATCAAACAACTCGGCGTCCCTGAAGTTTTTGGAAAGCCACGTTTCAAGATCTAAGAAATATGACGCCGGAAAACAACAAATACTTCTTAAAATTAGCTTCACCATGAAAAAACTTCCATTCTCATTAATATTAGGGAAAAATAAAATTGCTGTTGGCGGGATTCGATGTCGCGCACTCAGTGTGTAATTTAATATACCCTAATTAACAACCAAAAATTCCACCAAATTGGTTGTAATATTAAATGATCTTATCAGTGTCACCTACCATAAAGCATAAGAATGGCTATGGTAAAATTTAGTAAGATTATAATTCGCAGATAGGAATCTCGAATATATATCGTATATAGGGAAAAAATCCTCAGCAATAGCACCAGCTGAAAGGGTGTTTCGGATAGTAGGCATGATATACCCTCTGACGAGTCTATGCCATCCGATGACGAAACAGCTCCTTCGGACCTAGTCCAACACAGTCTTATTAATTGGCTTCTAAAGTGAAGGTTTTCCAACTATCATGTCCTCAATGGCAGTAGCCAGGACATCGATTAATCACCAATCGGGGATTTCGAGTTGAGATTTCACAAGAAACTTCTCTGACGTCAGAAAATAACAAAAACTTCTTAAAATTAGCTTCTATGGTAGTTTCACCATGAAAAAAATTCCATTTTCAAATATGAAGAAATTTGTAAAAATGTATGCAACCCCATAACACCACCTTGAGGGCTGGATATCAGGAAATCCTAAAATCGGTTTTGCGTGCTGCAGAAATTAAAGCTAATTTCGTATTTCATCAAACATTTGAGATATAGTGAACATTTTGAAACCTTTGCAATCCCCTTAAACTCACTTTCGGATTGAATATACAAAAATTGTGAAAGAAGTTTTTAGATATCTGTTTTTCTCGTTCAACTTTAGTAGGCTGTAGGATGTATTTTATAATTTCTTATGCAACTTTTTTTTAATTTTCGTACATTGCATTTTTTTAAAGTATATTCGTGATAATACCAAATGCTAGAAATGCTTGAAATTACTTTTCATTTTGAGCAAACATAATTTACATATTAAGATTCTATACGACCAGCAACTCGAATGAACTCTACCACCTACTTCCGTGCACAATTATTAGGTAATGTGAAATAAATGCCAAAGTATACATGTATGTCTTCAGAGTTTGTTTGAAAACTTTGCCTTCCCACAAAACACAACTTTGCCCATTATATTTCACCTTCTTTGAGCGATAATTTTAGCGATAAACAGGTGTATACTTTGCCGTACCGATGAAAAGATTCGAAGACGTGTTAATGCAAGGACTTTAGTACAGCATTTTATGTATTGGAAAATATTTGCAAAACTTACTAAGAAGTGGCAAAAGTGTGCATAGGTCGAAGAAACAAAATTCTTACTTAAGAAGTTAAATTATGTGAAGATTTCGTATTTGTGTTGTTATGCAATGGTTTCAATAATTATGAGAAGGTTGTTTTTAAAACGTGTACTTTTATGGTTTTCACTTTGGACAAACTTTTCTGTGTGATCGTTGCGTATTGTAAACCATGTTTGGATAAAGGGTTCTTGGCAAAATACCTCCAACAAAATCGCTCAAACAAAACGCCTTTTAACTGAAATTCCTATTTTACTAAAACTTGTATGTTTCAAAACGGTCAATCTATCCTATAATTAACACTCTCAACTAAATATATCAAAAGGTCGTTATGGGCGTTCACAGCATTTTTGAGGTCTACTAGTCCATGGAGTATGTGTACTCCTTGAAAAGTGTACTCGCATGAATGTACAAAAATACTTCCACACTGACACAGTGAATGAGGTTCCTATTTCATTCTCTTCATCGCACGGCTAAAATATTGTTTCTTCTGAATATATGATTTCCAAGTTCCAATTTTGCAGCATAAACTATTCCTAATCAATAATTAATCGACCCGAAAAAAAGTTTAAGAAAAAAAACACAATCTTAAATCATCTACTCAGCAAACATTGTTGTGAGATTTCTCAAAGACGAATCGCATATTCTTCATTCAATTTGTCGTTAGAATTCGCTAACGAGGTGCAATAGTTTTCTCAGGCAAATCCCTTTCAAATGAATGGCCACTTCAGTGACGAAGAAATTATTCGTCTTCGCAGTTCTCAATCGATGTGCTGGTGAATTTCTTGTATGACTATATTAATGAATTTTTCCGACTATAATTTTTTGCTTTCAATTTAATATTTTTTTTTACATTACGTATATTGTAATAAACAAACAGTATTTTGTTGAAATAATCCTGTAATATTTGTGGGGGTATCTCCATGGTGGGCATGTCCCCATACAAAACTCATAATCTGACTACAGAGGCACTAATATACATTGTAAAAAGCAATCACAATAGAGAGGACAATTATGTTTTTCATCTAAGGTATCAAAACATTTTCGTGACTACAGTTTATCAATTTAAAATCGATTAAATAAAAATTCATCTAGTTCTTCGAATTCAAATTCACCGGAAACTCAAAATCGATTCTCCAGCTAAATACTCGTATGTAATATACATCCATTAACGAAACTTTAAGATTGATTCACTGAAATAAGTATGTAAAGCATTTTGCACATTGACTTTTGTGAAAATTAGGTAAATCATTTTTATATCTTAATAACGATTCAAAGGTGGATGTGCATAACATACAGTTAGTACAGAGTAAGTTGCTGTTAAATTCGCTTTTGGAATGTTAATTCACTTTGGTGATTTTCTTTTCAAATATTTTCGAATAAAAATGTTTTCTGAGAAGGATAACATTATCTAAATTTTGGAAAAATTTCGTCCAATTTTGCATGAAAACTGCGCAGTAAAAATTATTTGTAATTTTACAATATTTAATGTAATAAAATTATTCCCACATCATATTAGGTTGCTGTAGATGAAATGTCGTTTTTCTCTATGAAGCGAAGTCAGTTGCGATTTTCAACGGAGGCAACCGAGAACATGAACAGGGCATTTGGAACTGATACGGTAAGCACACAGCGATGGTTCGAAAAATTCCAATCAGACCCTTCAAAGTGAGCCACGTGGTACCCAGGATCTCCGATCGGCAAGGACGAGCTAAATTTATTAGTGGAATCTGACTCACGCCAAACTGTAACGGACATTGCAAGAACCACCATTCGACAGTTTGCCGGCACTTGCAACAGCTTGGAAAAAATCAAAAAGCTTGATTAGTGGGTTCCGCATGAGCTTACAGAGCAAAACATGACGCGTCGACTGGACATTTGCAGTTCCCTGTTCTCCCGGAAGAGAAACGATCCGTTTTTGAATTGAATAGTGATATGTGATGAAAAGTGGATACTGTACGACAATCGTCGCCGATCGGCACAATAGTTGGATGCTGATGTCACCCCAAAACACATGGCGAAACCAGGCCTCCATTCGAAGAAGATAATGGTGCCTGTTTGGTAACCTGCATCTGGTGTTTTTTTTTGTAGCGTGGTGAAACCAGTAATGCAGAGAGGTATTGTGCCCAACTCGATGAAATGCATCAGAAATTGCGTGTTCAACGGCCTGATTGGTCAACAGAGATGGAGTTATACGGCTTTATGACAACGCAAGGCCATATGTTTCAAGAACAACGGTCCAAAAATTAAACGAGTTGCAGTATAAGACTCTTTCTCATACACCATACTCACCAGATTTTTCGCTAACCGACTACCACTTTTTTAAATATTTGGATCATTTTTTGGCAAACAAATAATTCGATAATGAAGCAGCCATCAAAAGTGCCGTCGAGGACTTTCTTCGCTCTAGAAAGTCGGACTTCTACGAAACTGGTATAAATGCACTTGTAGCTCGTTGGGAGAAGTGTATTGCATGTGCTGGTTCCTATTTGGATTAATAAAATTAAGTTTTATAAAAATTACAGTTGTTCAATAGCAGAACATAGTGAAACATAAAGTCATCAAAACGCTGCAAATTAAAAGGTCTATGTACGACTCGACATAATTTGCATCGTTTTGATGACACAATTGGGTGAATGATCGCACATAATTACCCATCAAAGGTAAACAACTTTTATGTGCTATCATTCAACCAATTGACCCATATTGCAGTTTCAAACATGTAAAATGATCGCACAATGCATTTTTTCATACGTATGCATTTCTTCATACGTATGCTAAAATTTTCCGTATGCATTGTGCGATCATTAAACTTAAGCCTAATTAATATTTACTTAGATTAAGCATTTTTTTATTATAAATAGTCTTTAAGAATATCAAATAAAGCATTCCTCATTTTATACGCGCGAATGAATGTATTTCATTTAAGCATTCCCAGTGTCCCATAAATCATTACAATTATCCGTTCCTTACAACCATTAGGAACGAATAATTTCATTTCCAATTACATTTACGGCTGGTGTGGCCGTAACTATAAGCAACAAACCTTAACCTAAATCAACTATAACCTGCACTCCCATTCATAGGAGTTTGGGACTGCAGCAACACATTCGAGCGACAACAGCGATAGGCTTATTCAACTGGTGTCGTTGAATTAAGCTTACTGCGATCGGAGCACGAACAACAGTTGTTTGAAATTGCACTACCAAAAACGACATTTCATCTGCAGCAACCTAATAGGTATTTTACCTAAATCATGTATATAAACGCTATTACCGTTATGTAATTAAGTCATTGGATATTAGTAATTTTTTTTATTTAAATCACTATTCTAGTTGAGCCACATATTCATACCGAGTTTCAACTTTGTAGCATAAGCCGTTCTATAGATAGGAAAAACACCCCCCAACTCCTACCATACTACCACTATATAAAACTATATTTTTCCGACATGCTACTACTATAGCTCTATCTAAATACCAAGGCTCAGCTTTATATAATTATAGATTCTCGAGATATCAACATCGGAACTTTTCCCTTTTCACCATCCCCAACCTCACCCTCTACACCATCACCCACAAAATTTTTTTTCTTGCTAGGGGTCTATTAGGCCTACTTCTGGTAAAAATTTTAAGCATCTATCTTACACTGTTCTTGAGATATGAGACGTGATTTTTTAGAAAAATTCTTATGCCCTCCACTTTCATGCCCTCTTAAAAAATTTTGCTTTAAGCAAACTTCATTTTTCAACCTTTATACAGAAACCGATTTTTTTTGTCTAATGTAATATGTTCGTGAGATATCGTAATCTAAAGTTTTTCACCCCCCACCTCCGTACACCACTGCCACCTCTCAAAAGTTTGTTTTCGATCTGTTCTCCTAGTATACCTACAGATGTTCATTAAGTTTCAATTTAGTGACATTAACCGTATAGGATATATGAATTTTAGAATGTGTCGATCTAGCCTTTTTTGCGTTTCGGTCGCATTATTTTTCCACCCACTCCCACACCCCTTCATCCATATTGACAATTTTTGATGATGGGTCCACTATCACAGTTCTATATAAATTCCAAGTTTCAGTCTCCTATCATAAGCGGTTGCTGAGATCTAGAAACCAAGATTTTCCGTCTAAAACACATCCCCCTCCTCCCCCTCACAACCACACCTTTTAGAATTTGGTCACTTCAAGGGGCCTACACACTGACACAGTCTATTCATAAAAAAATGTAAATTTAATATCTCAAACCGTTTGGGAGCTATGAGCCTTCAAACGATTTTGCGTACGGCGGACAGACGGACTGAATTTTTTTTGCTTTTTCGTGTCTACTACTCATGAAACGTGAAAAAAAAATGTTCAAGGTTGCAAATTTTTTTTTTTTAAAAAATCGATACAACATTGTATTATTAGAAAATAATAAAGTAAAATAAAATTAAGGCCCGAAATTGCAGTCAGTACTGGTCAATGCAATTTTACATCTCAGCATGCTGGGAATAAAGGGAGATGATCATAAATCGTGCGTCGATTTATCAGTGCTTGTGAGGACATTGCTACGTAAACATCGCGATTAGTTTTTGTTATTAATTTGTAGGTAATAACTGTCTAATTTGTTTTGAATGCTATTATACATCATCTTATTTATAATGAAAATATTTATTTTCATAATTTTATAATTTTTAAAATATTTGATAAATAAAAAAAATTTTTTGGATATAAAACCTTGTTCTTGTATATTTACAATACGAGTACATTACCTCTGTTATTTATTACAAATAAGTGTATTACCATTTTGCTCTTTAAAATATAATATATAATATTATTAACAATTTAATGGAAAGCATACTCTTCTTCTCGCTGAACTGTTCATACAAAACCATATTAAAAAACATGAGATTAAATTTTTTTCGTTCCGTTAAATCATAGTATTAGATTATACTTCTAAAACCCACGATTTAAATTAAGTGCAATGTAAATTAATTTGCAAATAGTAATGTAGTTTTAAATGTGGCTATTTGTACAATTTACCCTTTAATTGGTAAGGTTACATATTTGGTATTATAAATCACTTCAATAAAGATAATTTCACTCTCCAAATTGTAAAATTACGTATTTCATGTGATTTATGTGTATATTATTAGGCATGTGATTTTTCAAAATGTATTTATTACATTTCAGAATTTTAATTTTACAGTGGGAATGTAAGTGGTTTTGAAACATGTAAATTTACAATATCCTATGTTGGCAATTAGTTGCCAACATTTAATGTTGTAAAAAATGTTAACTGTGTCTAGAAAAAATTATTTAGTCATATTTCCAGCAGAAAAAGTTAAATAATGACCTTTTTTATTCAATAAAAAATGTTGAGTCTACTCTCCCCTTGATTTTGTTAGCTGTCTGAAAAGATGTCAATCTAGAATTTAAAAGTAATAGGATTCGCCAGTATACTGATGTTAGAAACTGTTATACGTTGACGAATGAAGCTATTCGTTTACGTCTTAACCAATAATTATGAAATATTTTAATACTAGAAACGTAAGCAAGTATATCTTTTCTTTGTACAGTAGATACAAATAACAAGTTAAATACTCAATGAAAGTTTCAAGATTTTTTTCCGAGAAAAAGATTTTATTTAGAAGACTGCTCAATATAAAAATGTAATCCAACAGAATTTATTAAAATCAAGAAAACAAAAATGTCTGGAATAATTCGAAAACAGGCGTGTTTCATTTGGCGTCTGCTTTTTATTTTATTTAAAAATTTTATCTTATGTGAGACCAACTTTTTAATCTCAAAATATCAATCATCATATGTAACCGCAATGGATTTTCGCGGTTTCCGCTTAAAAAGCAGGAAATGGAAAAAAAATTAATAAATGAAGAGCCACTGTAGCGAGTGGTCCACTACATTCTGCTCAATTGCATACATGGCATATATACACCTGTGAAATATTTGTTTTTCTGTTTTTTTTCCGTCGTAACGGAAGGAGACTATTTTTTAAAAAAAATATATATATGAAAAGAGCAAGTAATTTATTTTTACCGAATTTTAACTATAAACCTCTGGAGTTTTTGTTATGAATAGTTGGTATGCTGTAGAGCTGCAATTCTACGTTAAATTTTTACTGACTGAAAGTACGACAAACAAAAACTTCTCCTCCTATTATTACTATCGCGAATGGTGTCATCATATATGCTTTTATATCAAAAAGTTTGTAACGAAAAATAAGAAAAATTTATTTCTGGCCGCTAGTCGCTCCGACGTCTGTATGTCCATCTGTGTGGCTACTATTGGTCGACCGACCTTTTGTTCGATAGCCTGTCTGCTTGGATTCATCTTACAGTCAATTATTATTTATATAAGAGTTCTGGAACGTTCTGCTTAAGGAAGATAAGAATTTTTGTGAATTTATTTATTTACCCTACAAAAGTCATTAAAAAATTTGGTTATGAATACCGGTTTGAGCAACCGAAACGCGTTTACCTTCACATTGATCAGACGCAGAACACATTAAAATAAATAAATATTAGTCCTTGATGATATTTATAAATTGCAATCTGCATGCAGCATCTGTACCCAAAAATATACAGCGTATATACTTATACTCAGAGCTGAGATACCGCTTATCAGTAGGTCCGCATATGCAATTGTTTTCTAAATACTAATCAAGAGTCTTGAAAAGCTCGACAAAAAAAATATCAAAAATTTTGAGAGTATATTTAACGTATTTAAGATGGAAAATCACTTAAATCAACATCTCGCAGATATCTCGAAGACATGTCAGTGTCCTTAAAATGTGTATGCGTCGAGACAAATGCGCCCCGAATCTCAAAGACCAATTGTCGCTAGCTGCGGTAGGAAACACAACTGCTACAAATGTTCTAGTGGAACATGCTCATCTGAGATACGCAAACATCCAGCTTCTAAATTTTTTCTACAATTCCAGAACAATTTCCTGAATTTAGTATCATTTTCGAATTGCCTTTTTATTTACATACAGAATGCGATAAGGTGGCTTTTAATCTACGGAAAAAAGATATTATTTTCATGTATACATGTAAATACAGATATGAACAAAAAAATGTGAACATTTACTTTATTTCATCGCTATGAAAACGCGACATTCGAGGACACTGTCGATTCATCGGATCTAAAATTCACCGAGTATTTGCCTCCTTTCATGCAAATCACTTATGCGCAGGAAGCATCAACATATCATTTCGTCCTGGATGGAGGTTTGTTTGAGTTTTTATCCTGTTTTTATTTTCACGTAAATACACCGCCCGATTGGCATCCTTTTGAAATGGCACCTCCAATTCGAAAGTAAATGCAAAATGCATGATGATGCCGCGTGTATGACAGGTTCGTCCTTTAATTAATTATTGAACTCATTTGTTCAGTTCGAAGCGTTGAAGTGTAAGAACGTTGCGAATCAAGGACGTATTCAGCGATTGTGAATAAAATGCTTCGGTTTCGTAATGAATGGAGTACATCTCCTATCTGCACTTAGCGCCGAACGCAATAAAAAACCAAATCAAATCGCACGAAGTGTCAATTTTCACACTTCAAATTCACCTTTTCAATTATTGAGATTGGCTTTCAGCATGACTAACTCATTAAGTACTGAAATTAAAAATTAAAATGTACACACCCTGCCTTTGTGAGTTAGGAATAGGGTTCTAAAAAATTAAATAAAAAAAACGCTACTTGATTTTATTTTATTTGCCTTTTTTAAGAAATTCGAGAGTCACTTTTATTGTTGAAGAGCTCATGTGATTGTTTGATGTTAGATTACATCAAATATCCACAAAATTATGTACTTCATTCAGGCAAAAGGGGTTGAACACTTTTTTCACAACTAGTCGTAGTTTACGAAACAGACATGGACAAATTAATTTCAAGATGTTTTTTCAAACAGAAGTTTTAAACGAACCCATGAATGCATAAGCGAAGTGACCCCATATCCTGGAAAGTTTTTCCCAATAATATCCGTAGAACACTACTGGTATTCATATTATAATATAGTCAATATCACTACTATGCATATACGAGATAAACGCACTGGTATTTATCTAGTATGAATTCCATTCAAGGTATACAAATTCAATTTTACCGCTTGCAGCGCCCTTCCGCTAGCCTGTGATATTTAGAATAACTAAATTTAGTTTTTTATTTGTTCGAGATACTGTTATTCAATAATATTATATTTTAAAAATAACTATTATTTATTAAGGCGATTCCGGTAAGCGGCAAATAATCCATATTGCGACAGCAATTCTTATTCAGTATCCATCCACTTGAATTTTCCTTTGGACAGATGTTAAATCATACCATACATTCTGTATATCAACCTACTAAGGTTCATATACTATAATTTTACAGTATAATAAGGGCATCCAATTTATTGAGTACAAAAGATTATTTAAAATACAATTTTCTTATTCAGAGCACACAGGATTTGTATGACTAGGCTGCTAGCTACTTCTAGAAGCCTTTTGATAGAAATATATGTCTCGGAACCAAGTCTATTAATGACGCGATAGGAAAATAATTTTAATTTTTGAAATACACAAATACACCATCTAATGTCGAATCGAAAAATAAATGTTTGGGCAGCCCTATCTACTATTTTCTATCACAACCAGATAGTCCAGTATTATATCGATTCCTTTTCAGTCGGTGGAGTTGATGCTCCTGATCTAACTGATTTTTAAGCAAATATCCGAATGTGTATTGAATACTTCGACATTATTTTTAAGAAAATCCGATTTAAAAATGTCGGTAAAAAAAGGATAAACTAGTCAAAACTTGTGAACTTTAATATTTTTTGTGCCTGTTTCATGCAGTTTAACTAGATCGTGAGATATCTGAGTGCAGGAAACTTCATTTGCCGCGAAGTGGACACTTGCCGTCGTCCTCAGACTTTGATAAATTAAATGCACCGTGATCCTTAATTTTTTTAATAGGCTATCTTCAAAAGCCAAACAAATATGCGTATTCCTTTGAACCTTGTATGCACGAGTTTCATACATTATATATCTTAACACCGACCTACATCCGACAAGAAAATCTCCTGAGATGATATCTCTGTCTTTCTGGTATCATCTACGACGTGCGTACTGTAAGAAGATTCACCAAATGGCGTAGCATTTCTCTATGCACAAAATATTAAGCAATAAAATGATGCTGTAAATTTGACTGTAAATGAGAAACGCCAAAAATACATTTAGATATTAGTTCTTAAATAAAAATGCTATTTCTGTTTTCTTTTTTACAAATAAGCATAAAATAAAAGATGGCGCTGTACCAAATATTATTTGGCTATCGCGACATTCGCCAAATTTTTGTTCGAGATTCGGGGCGCATTTTTCTAGATACCCTTTTTTTCTGTAAGGCGTCTGTTAGAGTCTCGTAGATAAGTCGACAAGTCTTCAAGATATCTGCGAGATTCTTGCAGATTTGACCAACTGGGATGTATTTGATGTAATGACGACGTTTTTTGTACTTCAAATAGATCATGACCAATAATAGTATATCTTACTGATATCATTTTTCTATCTAATGATAAAGAAGAATAAGCAATATGATGAACTATGGAAACCTACACTAATTATCATCAGGGTGAATGTATTAAAGAAATGAAATTATTGCCGAAATGTCCTCTAAAATTCCGACAAATAATCAAGGCATATAAAAAGTGAGGGTTTAGAAAAAAATTATTTAAAGGCCGACCCCCGTAAGTCGGGGAACCTGGATCTTCTATTTTTGTACTCTAGATCAAGTTTTAATTTAATCCAGTCCCTAAGTTTATTAAGCATAGAACAGAACCCTGGCCAAAGAAAAATGTAAATATTAGTTTTGTTTATTGATGAACAAAAACTCGTGCCAGTCGATAATTTAGCATACGTTAGGAAAATGAAGTGTGCTCAAAAAATACAAATGTATTCTAAAAGATTACATTGGGCTCGTTGTTTTTGAGATATTCTAGTATTCTCCGCATCCAAGAACGTGCTAGACTAGACTGCCTGAATGTCCTTTAAAGCTACAATATTTCTCGAATTTTTTCTGCTATAGTGCGACAGCTCGTGTTGGTGGTCTCTTCGGTGATATTTATCTGGTCAAACTTTTCTCGCGAAGCTCCTCAACGTGGCTAGTCTTTTTTTCGAGCGATAGATTATTTGAGAGTATTGGGCACAAATGCTCCACACACTCAGTTCAAATACGTAATGCATCCATGCGCTCTAATTTAGATGCATTCAAGCACTCAGTCTATCATCTAGATCGTGAACATCAGAACGTGAGAGCGGAATGGTAACCTGTAGTTCACTAGAATACACTCGTGGTTCCTAATATGAAATAAATCAATTAATAATTATTAAGTCAAAAATAAATAAAAATAATTATTATAAAATAAAGAAAATACTTTAAACTAGCATCCACAACCCATAATTGAATGGATGTTGAAAAGTTATAAAATTGCGTATAACATAAGACCATGACATACCGGTGCCAACTCCACAACCAATTTCAAATTATACCAAAAAAAAATTTTTTTTTTAGACTTTGTAATTACAGCTGTTAACCAGCTACAAGAATAACGAAGAAAAGACCAGGTATTAAACGAAAGTGTTAATAATATTTACTTGTTTTTTCTCTAGTCAGGAGAATACAGTTTTCCATATTCAACCACTTTATGGATTAAACTATCATTTTAAATGGCAATGTACTGCATAATTATAACATTGGAGCGATTATGATATCGCAATTTGCAATGAACAGTAGCGCTAATAAGCCAATTTCGGATTATCGTCGTTAGTTAATGTAGTACAGTACACTATCGAAAATAAATAGCCACGCGAGTATTCTGACCGTACATTTACCTACCGCCTGTTTTATCTTTCAATTTCCTATTTGCGTTAATTGTGGCATTGTTTCATTAGGGTGTTAAGACTTCATAATCATTGTATTTATGGGTTGTAACTTTACTTTGTTTACTACATAGAATTGCGGGTAAGATTCGGAAGAACTCGCCTTACGTAGCAAAAAGAAAATCCGGCTCTAAACAATTTTATTAGCATCTTCGGTTCTACACGCAGCAGTACACACGTTGTTGCATAAATACACGCAGCAGTACACATGTAAGCGAAATGTTGAAAACGGAACAGAGAAAGCAGCTTGGCTTAGTCGGCGCGGATAAATAGCTAATCGCTTTTTAAATTCACATGCAAAAAGACAACTTACTCAATTGAATGAAATTGAAAGCCGTTAAATAGTAAGGAATTTGTCAAAGTAGTTCCCTTTGCCGGAGATAAGTTATAAGCCAATGGTCCAACACTGACGGTGGAGAAGAGAAGGACAACTGGGAATAGCTTTTTTTTGGAAACGAGTATTGCTGAAAAGAAAGAAAAAATATAGGACTATGTCATGAGCGGGATTGAACATGTGAACACTCAGAGAAAAATCGGTTATAATGTTAATAACTCTCACTTATTAACATATGAAAACGGAGAAAAATCCAAAAAAATACTAGAATACTTAAAATCAAAAACTTATACTTTAATTCCAATTACGAAGTTATTGATTATAGGTAATATGAAAGAATAACTAGTTATAGTAAAAATGTGTTTCGGGTTATTATTTGTTTTATTAGATAGAAGCGAAGCTATCAATAACTATATACATATAATCAATTACGAGTTTATTCATTAATAATAAATTAGTTCTTGCATTTACTGATTTTTATATCTTACTTATAGAATTAATAACTATCGTTATTAATTTGCTATTTAAATTAATAGATTTTCGGTGTAGATCATTTATCGCGCAGATGGTGAACGCGTCGGTTTTTGCAACCAATGAAAACAAATGTTCTGGGTGTTTTGAGGTTTGTAATAGTTTGTGCAAAATGCAATCGCAAATTTTTGATAATTTCAGTGCTAGTGAAAGTTACACTTTTGTTCTCGAAGATTCGGCAACAATAAATTTACATGCAATAAACGTAAATGATACCGAAAACTTTGAAGCTGTAGATGAATTAGCGACTTTGGTGGTTAGCCAGTGTGGATTTGACGAATCGATATTAAATATTTTAAAAGATACAATTTTCAAAAATATGCGTATTGCTTATAACAGATTTCATTTACTTTATATGCATTTAGATAAAAAAAAAATAGTAATCGAATGCTTGCGTGTAATTCGGGAACAAGAACTAAGGGAATTGTTACTAGAAATTGCCTAAGGAACAATAATTATATTCAAAGATAAGCTTTTGAAATGGAGAGAATCAAATGTAAGAATAACTATTATTTTTGTAGTGCATGAAGTTATATTGTTTTGCGCTTTATACTAAGTTCCTCTATATATGTTAAACGTTTGTTGTTTAAAAATATTAATAATTTCCTAAGCGTGCAATTTCGGGGCTATATTCTAAAGATACTCTTTCAATGACGTCAACTATAAACCAATAGGTTCGAGATAATGTAACAGTGTCATCAAGCGATTCAAGTAATTCTGAAGCATTACATACTATTTTAAGTAAAAGCAAAGTAAAACGTCTATTAGATGAAAGTAATAGATTATCTGATAGTGAGCAAAAAATTTTAGTTGATTGTATTGTGAACTGGTTTGTTATTATATTGCTTACGGAATTTGATGAAATTAACTAAAACAATTAAAGAAACTTATTTCTGACCACAATAGCTTATATTTAACATTGTTTCAAGATCACTTAAAACCAAAATTCCACTTTTTAGTGCATTATCCTACAGTTATAAGGAAATGTGGACCATTACGAAATTTATGGACGTTTCGTTTTGAAGCTAAGCATCAGGAACTAAAAATGTATTCGCGTTCGATCAATTCTCGTATTAAGATTGTGCTATTCGGAGAAAATAAATACCGTAGAAGGTTCAGATTTACGCAAATTATATGTTCTTTCTAGAGTTGATTTTTGCGGTAAAGTGTTCAAAAAAGGATATTTACTTAGAATTTCAAAATTAAACAAGATATATTGTCAAGAAATTTTAGATTTAATTTTGCATAACGAAAAGCTTTATATTATTTGCGAAGAATTTGAAACGCTTTACTTTGATGATCATTTATCAAGCTTATATAGTTGGTAATATGTTAAGCAATTACACAATTAATGAAGCAAATTCGCTTTAGGGACCTCCGCTAATGGATTAGTTTATACATATATATTTTATAATTAAAATTAAAAATCAATAATTGTTTATAAATTTACAAAATCAAACTTTATTTCTTGTAAAAGCACTGGCAAGTGGATGATAATTTTCAATTTTACTTAATATACATTTTATGCTTAAGTGGTAATATATGTATATTATATAATATTATATAGGATAGTAAAACAGGTAAGTTATTGGTACAGAAATACTGGACTACGTAGGTATAATTATTTTTAATTACATATTTATAGTTTATTGAATTAATAACTACTTTATTCAAACATCTTTAATAAAATCTATAACTCCTTATCATCAAACAATAATATTGTTATTGAATTACAATTAAAGAGCATATGGAAATAATAACTTCTTTATTAAAACACTTTTATAACTTCCAATCTAACAAACAATATTACAGTTATTGAAATGATAAAACAATATAAAAAGTGATTGGAGGAGAAAATGAACAATAACTTAAAAACTATGGAGTTAATAGCTTTCTATAACTTAACATAGTTAATGACCCAAAACTATAACGAATTGATACAGAAAATTATTGATTTGGAGTATAAAATTTATTGAAACAATGAACCATTTCTCTGAGTGAATGGGCCAAGGATCGATTTTAGTTGTTGCGTCATAAAAGCAGAAATGGTAAGAAGTGTAGTGAAAATTTGAATTATGCTCTGGCACTATGCTCCAGTAAAGGTCAGGTGGTAACTGAAAAACAGTTCAAAGATGACAAATTTAATTTGCAAGTCTAAAATAACGACAGTAATAACTGAATGAATTAATAAACTTGATATTAATTTCACTTCTACCGTAGTGACAATAACCTGACATAAACAGCTAGTGTTGCAAATAATGAACAGTTTTTTTTTATTTCAACAAATTGCCGAAAATAAGTGCTAAATGATTTTCTGACCTCAGGAATCCTCTGCTATCACGATCCGGTGGTACATCGTACTCCATTGTACTTATTGACGGACTACCTGTGTCACATCACACAGGTGTTATCGCAGTGATATCGCTTGCCGCTTTTATACACTAATTTTTCGTAACATTTTTCTACTACCTCCCAGCCGAAATGAATATTATGGAAAATGAGGAAAATTCCCGGAACTGATACGATAACCTGTCCGAATATGGCACAGCACAGGTAGAGAACGACTGAGTTGACATGGATTTTCATATTTTTATGGTAATTAGTTTTATTACAGAGAGTAAAACAGTTAGTTACGTTCCAATCAGTATCCCGTCGACTTTTCACATTAGTCCAGATGACTTTATTATCTCTTCCATGCACCGACATTGTACTGAATTAATTGGACACTGGAACCTGGGAGGTAGCACAGGTGATGATATGAATGCGAGTATGTAGCGTACGAGTTCAGACCAATCTGCCGAAAAAGTTTGTTTTTTGATGTGTTATAAGTTGAATCGAGTCATACGAGTATGTAATCTGCTTACCAGTAAATTTGAATGTAGACCGCCGGGATTACAAGTGAAATTAGCTTCGGATTTCATAGTGTCCTTCTATGAAAATTATCACTTGATCTAATTCAAATAGTTACCTTGACATCTCTCGCTTTAACAATTTGCTTCGTTTTACTTTACTATTTGAATAAAAAAGTTTGTGAACAATTTAAAAAAAAATAAACGTAACTACCCCTAATTTTTTTCATGCTTAGGACCAATTCACCCCAAAGCAAATACAAAATTTTGTCCGTCTGACCACCCTACGCAAACGTGTTTGAAGGACCGTAGCGCGCAATCCTTTGAACTACACAGTAAACAATTTTTACTACTCTCTGAGTAGACAATTTAGTGCCTACTCTGAAATTCAATAAAATTACTATTGTCAAATTTCTTTACGTACTCTTGTGATTTTTACTGTTAATGCGGAAATTCACACGTAAGTGTGGAAATCAATCGCTAAAAATGTGTAAATTTACAGCTGGTGTGGAAAGGCAAAATTTTACGATGCGTAAAATTACAAACGGTGTGGAAAAACTAATATGTATGTACTACATAACATATGTACTACAATAATTGGACATGTTTATGTTTCCTTATTATTATTATTAATTTATTAATAATATAAATGAATAAACTTCAAGCGAATGATCGGTAGATGAATTCCCAAACGTATTTTGAAAGGCAAAGGACACAGCAATCGACAATTGGAAAAATTCAATGAGGTCAATCATCACATGATAATTGGGGAAAAACCCAGGATATTGGTTAAAAAGGGTAGAAAGTATAAAACACTATACATGTTTATTATATAAATTTAATTTATTTGTTTGAAAGTCACAAACTTCACACTTAATAAACATTATATTCTTTTTAAATTTTAAATCACGCCTTACACAAAGCCACGAAACAAGTGAATTAAACAACGAATCGGTCAAGTTAATACATGTCACAAAAAACAAATTACTACGCATAGACTATCAAAATTACATGCGAAATGCGTAATTTTATACACAATGATCAATCTTACACATTAAATGTGGGAAATTTCATGCAATGTTGCAATATTACTTTCCAGTCAGTAAATTTATGAGTTAAATGTGTAAAAATACAAAGTTTTAAGAATTACTCTCAATTTTGTTAAATTTAATGAAAATTCGTAAATTTATTACATCAATGCGGAATATTTTACTGATTTAAGGAATTTTTTACTGTGAACGCAACTCAAATTTTTTTTTTAGTGGATGAAATAGGTTATTCTTAAAGTGACTTGTGAGGGTTAAAGATGTAGATGAAATGAGATAGAAGTAGAACGTATTCAAATGAGACGTTTGGTTTCTATATCTCAGGAATAGCTGGTTCTAGAAAGTTGAAACTTGAAATTTATATAATCCTATGATAGTGGAGCCATTGGTATAATAATTCTCGATGTGATTGCGGGGGTGGGAGGAAGAACAAGGCGTTTGAAACACCCAAAAGCTAGAATTGAAATATTCTTCTTCTAGGTTGAATGAAGAAGATTGTTTTGACCAATCGTGATAGATTACGATATCTCTTGAACCAATTACTTAGGGTCAAATTTTGGGTTTCGTGTACAAATTTTACAAGATAAATTTACTGAATATAAAATTTTTGAGGTGGTGGGAGAACAACAGAAGTCGGGGTCTAAATTTTTTTTAAGTAAATAGAGACTGAAATAAAGAACTACAAGAGGAAAAGATCTTGAATTTTATACTACAGATGGATGCAATGGACTTGTACTAGCGCGTAAAAATTCCGAAGTTAAGCTGCCGCAGATGAGGGAGAAAAAAAAATATGATCTCCTTACTTCGAAGCAAATAGTGCAACATTCCGACTTTGACCGGATCCCGGACAGTGACCCAAAATCACGCTTGATATTTTAAAGGTGTCAAGAGCATCAGTGCTTCTACCGCACTGCGACTTTAACCACATCCACTTATGTTTGACACACCTGATGTGAGAACACATTGCAGCTAGATAAATCATTAGGGATTCACTTGCGATGCTTTTGGTTTGCTAGGAGGAATAAAGTTCGGATATTGTTCGATACCTCTTTTAAATAAAAATATGAACGCGATCATATCATTCATAATATCGATAAACGCATACTCAACTGTTGTTGACATGTATACAGTTAATTTTACTTTATTATTTCAATACTACAGTAATGTGATCGATTTTTAAAAAAAAAAATTACGGCGCGTGAAAAGGAAAAGTTCCGATTCTTATATCTCGAGAACTTATAATGATATAAATCTGAAACTTGGTATTTGGATAGACATGTAGTAGTAGCATGTCGGAAAAATATAATCTTTTATTGGGGTAGTAAGGTACGCGGGGGGAAGAGGGGGTGTTTTTTCTATCTATAGAACGTCTTATGCTAGAAGGTTGAAACTAGGTATGTGTATGTAAATCAACTAGAAAAGTAATTTAGATAAAAAAAATTTCAAATATCCATTGGCGTTCGGAAGGGGGGCGAAAAAAGGATTTGTGAAAATGGAATGCATATATTTTCACGATTTTCCTCATATCTAGTAGATCTTTCCAAATATTGAATTCATTTGTATTCTACAGCTTCTTTCTATAAATACCTAAAAAGTGTTTCCAGGATTTTTTGAAATTCAACCCCTAAATTGGTGTAAAGAGGTTGTATACTTTTTCACGAATTCTGCCTTAACCCCGAGGTCTGATCGATATCGAATATCTTTTCACTTTCATGGGCTTCCGAAATAATCGCCTAAGACTAGCTTTTAAGTTTTTTTTCCCATTTTCAGCCCCTCAGAGTGTATAAAAGGGTTGAACACATTTTCACGAATTCCGTCATATCTTTTATAAGTGATAAGAAATTGAATTGGTTTTTACTTTCTCGTGCTGTCTTCATATTTATCTATTAACTTCTTTCAGGATTTTTGGATATTCAACCCCCAAGTGGGTTTAAGGAGGTTGCATATGTTTTCACAGATTCTTACATATTGCTTAGATCTGATGATGTATCGAATTCATTTTTACTTCCTAAGGTTTCCTATATAAGCGCCAAAAAGTCAATTTCAGTATTTTTAGATATTCAATCCTAAGGAGTGTAAGGGGTTATATGCTTTTCAAAGCTTCGACATATTTCTTAGGTTTGATGAGATATAATATCACTTTTCACCTCCACCGACTTTTTATATAATCGCCTACAAACCCATTTCTCAATTTTTCGATATTCAACCCCCAAGGGTTTTAACAATTTTTGCCATTCCTTATTTCTGATGAGATACAAAATTGGTTATTACGGCATTTGATGTAATGACCTAAAAACCAATTTCACGATTTTTCGAATTTCAAGAACCAAGGAGATGTGAAGGGGTTGCTTACGTTTTCACAATTTTTTCAAAATTCCTCGTGTCTCATGAGATATCAAGTTGCTTTTTATGAAATCGTCTAAAAACCTGTTTTACAATTTTTTCGAAATTCAAACCCCAAGTGGAAGTAATGGGTTTGTATACGTTTTAACAATTCGTCATATCTCTTAAGTCTGATAAGGCAGCAAATTCGTTTTTACTTCTATGGGCTTTTAGTGTACATAATATACCGAAATTCGAATAGTCTACACGGACTTTTTCAATGTTTAATCGGCTAAAAATCTCTATTTTAAATATTTTTATTTTAAGAACAAAATCAATTTTCCAAGAAATCTAATAATCTCGAAACAACTCATGATATACTAGGACTTTTACCACTTCCGAACTTTGACCCGAAAAATAATAAAGTTTCGCCCAGACCATTGGCTGATTTTTTTTTAAATATTGTAGGTAATATACCCTTAGTTTTCTTCGAAAAATTTTTTTTACGAATAATACGAAAAACTTGAAATGTAGAGAATGATTACACTACTGCCACATTTAGCCGATGAATTAAGTACTTGAGTCATACTCCGGGACGCGGTCAAATTCGAAATGGAACATTAGACAAGATTGGACAAGGAGGTTTTTGAAAAGTTAATTTTATTACTAGAATAGAAGTAAAAATATGGAAAATATGAATTTTTTTGCAATAAAAAGCCCTTGTGAACATACAATCTATTTAACCCCTTTACACTCCCTTCGAGGTTGAATATTAATCCTGTAAAATAACCAGGAGGCTATTTGGAACGATATTTTTTAGGTTGTCAGTCGCATAGTAACCTACACCGCATCTCAACATTAAATATGTTTCGGACTTCTACGCAAAGATAATAAAATTACGCCCAGCCTGTTGGCAGATTTTTTGGTGTCTATTGGTCATGAAACGTGAACAACCAAATGCTAAGGGTAGGAAATTTTATTTTTTTTTAAATCGATCGCAATACTGTATTATTGAAATAATAAAATAAATAGGTGAACCCCGGAACATAACAACTTCAAAACACTATAACGTACTAGTAGTAATCCGAAATTTAGTGTTTTCTAGAGATCAAATAGCCACCACTGGCCACCACCTTATCTGTGATAAAGAAGGGCACACTATACGATCATGTGCACTTCTCATTCTTATCGGGTTAAGACATAAACATTGCTCATGCAATATTAGATGCTCGAAAATGTAATATGAGAATAATGTGATTTTGCTTCATTACGAACGAAGCTTTAATACGTATTGTATGCATAAATTGATTTAATGAAAGAAAACATTAACAACTAATTAAGTTAAAATTAAGAAAAATAATGTATTCAAAGAAGAATTTCTCAAAAATGAATAATTGCCATTCCTAGTAAATTAATATTTGCAAACGAACTTGCTATTCACACCCCACCGGCACGGTACCGCCGTCCGTCTGTCTCATCCTTCCAATTCCGAAATGAGTCCTATAATGTCATTAAAATCAGGACTTGCTAATCGCAAGGGCTTGTTCCATATTTATGAATCAATCCTTTTAATATAATGCTTAAAATGTTCACTTGATAATAATTTTCTTCTTCGAGTATAAATTTACATACAACCGAACTTATTAAAATCGGTGAAAAGGGACGAGACCACGACACTCCTGAAATAATTTCAAGTCAAAAGTCCAAATTTTTCGACTACTCGTACACCCCCCAAATCGGATGGAATATACATAAAATGGACTGGGTAGTTGGGGGTGAGAAAATCGGTAGAAGACAATTGTAAACTTTCCGATAAAACTAATTCCAAGTTCAACGACTGTGAAGAAACCAGCCCAGTCCTTCCCAAGTAGAGGTAAGAGTCCTGGTTTCGGAGGGGGGTTGAGAACGGTTTCAGGACCCGTCGTTCAGTAAAAGAGCCCTTAATTAGCAATTCGCAATCAATAACATCATTTGGATCGTTTTCTCGGGCCGCATACCACCACCATCGGTCCTAAAGTCGCCATCCTCCTTGTGGTCCTTGGGCCAGGACTCCTTTACATTTAAATAAGCGCCTCTTTGTGTTTAACCCCTTTCATTAATTATCTTTGGTCGCACTCGTACACACCAAATCCGGACCATTCGGAGAAGTCCATAGGGCCTATGTAATATGTCTTATAGTCGTTTGGGCGATGGTTCTTCACCTTCATTATCATAATTTGAAATTGTAATCTCGCATTTGCATATTATTGTTAAGTCATTAATTAAAAAACCGTTTTTGTTCGGTAACTGGCTCCGTGGCCTTTCCTTTTCTTCCTTCGTCATCCATCGATGCCAATTTCAACTTTCAAATGGATAAATGCGACAGCATCGAAGACGATGACTCAGTTTAACCCCTTTTGGTCGTAAAGACAGGGCGATTTTTGGGACCTTGTTTTTTAGATACGTATAAGTAGGTACACGCCCAACCCCCCGGAACGACTATCGTAAAATTTTCAATGTGTGATGGCTGAGTGAAGGGCGAGTTTCGCTATAATTAAATTTTAATTACAAAGTTATAATGCCCGAGCAATTTATTCAAATTCGGTTACAGAAATGCGAAATAATGGCACGGGGACAGGACATCTCATTTGTGGGGTGTATTCAGGTAATTGTGAATTATTTCGAATTTTTTGTCACCTTTTTCGATTCGGTTTTTCTAAAAGTTCCGAGTGCTGTCTTATAGAATATGGTCCTTCCGACGGAATAGCTATTGCCCTTAAATGATGTAAGAAAGTCAGTTGAGTTTTGTACAAACAATTTGAAATTTGGCGGGTATGGAGATGTTGATACACACATTAGCTCTAACTAAGGAATGATTCCGATAATCATCGATTGACAAGAGAACTCAGTTTAAGAAAAAAGCTGAGAGATTAATTTAAAATTCCATAAGCTGAATACGTCATCAAATTTGGTCAAACATATATAAATATTGCAAACGAGGTTACCGGGATTTGAAATAAAAAAAGAGTTCCATTAATATTAATAACAAACAGCTTTATTCAATTAAATTATTACACAATTAAATGATTACACTACTGGCAATTCTTCCCCATCGCTGTTATTAGCTTTGCACTTTGCACATTCACTTTCCAGTAAAACTGATCCCAGGTATAAGCCCTGCTGTGCTTATGGTATATACTGTATGTGTTAAATCGAGAGCTTTTTATCATATTCGGTGGTATGTATGGAATATGTAGGAAGTGTGTAGAACATGCCAGAAGTGTGTAGAGCTTTCTACACTTTTCTAATTGAATATTAGAGTTTTCTCTAAAAACTTCGACGTCGTTGATAAGTGGTTGGGTTACCAGGGTATGCAGCGTATGGACCTTAGATTTAGAAGGTACCAAATATCGAAATGGGCATAGAAGCTCTAGAACGCTACTTAGATTCTTGGCTAATCAAAACATTCTTCTCGGTAAAGTTCGAACGAAAACAAATAACAAATTAAATAGCAATTTCCCGAAAAGTTTGCTTTTTTCGGTTTGAATAACTTTAATTAAATGAATTTTTAAATTTATATATTCTATAACTTGAGAATATGAAAAAAAAGACTATTGGCGGATTATTTTTTTAAAGGGGCTATTGAGGTGCTAAAAGTTTTGACGAATGAAGACACTTTTCTTTAAGACACCTTAGTTAGTATTTATTAATTTATACTTTCTGTTTTGACAAATTTTTTTGACTCTTTTACTTTATTAGTTCGAGCTATAGTTGGTTTCAGCAGAAGTTAGTTAGTTTTTTTTTAATTTTACCTACTCTAAGATTTATGTGTGTAAAATTACAAGTGTTTTTTTTTGATCCAATTAGCCAATAATCGTGAATACGAGTTTTAAGGACTGCATGAACGAATTTTTTAGCTAAAATATTTAGTTGGTTTGTGATAATTATCGCAGCTACTTCATAAAAAAATTGTTTTATAGAAAAATGAAATGCAATAAACTATAAGGAAAATATTATGGGCTTTCCAAAAATGTAAGAAAAGGATAGTAATAAATTTCTTTCGTATACTTTTTCGATTTCACTCTATCATTTTTTAATAATCAAAAAATTGTTTGCTTTAAAATTTTTAATTTTTAAGCTTCAAGGCTGATAGACTCTAAAAAGCAAAAAAAAAGTTCGTCTGTCTGGCGTATACGCGTTTGAAATCTTATAGCTCCTTAATCCCTTGATCTAAGAACTCCAAATTTATTTAGCGGGTAGAATGAGGGAACTCCTTTGAACGGCCAATTTAAGGGGATGAGATGTGAAAGGGAAGGTAACAAAATGTTTTTGACGAAAATTTTGTTTCCTATATCTCAGGAACCGCATAAATACCGAATTTGATGGATGGAATTAGATGGATAAAACTAGTGGGCACATTTGTAAAAAAATGGTCAAAACGAGTGAAGGGGTGTGTTATTATAGGTCAAACAATATGCTTGTTGCTCGAAAGCTTCAGTCGAGATATAAAATCCACTTTTCTTGAACGGTTTACGTTACAAAATTAAAACTTGGCGATTTTTAGTAGACGCAAAGGAAATGGTCGGTAAAAATTTATCCATATATTTTTACAAATTTCATCATATCTCTAAGGTCTTCAAAAATATCGAAATAACTTTACTTTAACAAGCTCCTCAAATAAAATCAAAGAATATAATTTCATGATTTTTTGATATTCACCTCCTAAGAGGGTGTAAAGTGGTTGGTTATATTTTCACGAATTTTGCCATATTTCTTCTCATCGCACTGATGAGATATCGAATTATTTTTTACTTTACCTGGTTTTGTGTATAACAACATTCAAAATTATTTTCAGGTTTTTTTGATATTCAACCCCTTAGCGACTGTAAAGAAGTTTTATAGGATTTCACGAATTCTGCCATATCAGCTAGTTTTAATTGGATATCAGACTGATTTTTATTTCCACGAGGTTTTTCTATATTTGCCACGATTTTCAACATTTCTCTTAGGTCTGATAAGATATCAAATTAATTTTTACTTCCACAAGCTTATTATAAAATCATATAATGTCAGAACTCTAGATGTTTTCATACTCAACACCAAAAGGGTGTAAATGTTTTATACATCTTTTCACGAATTTTAGTTGAGTTTGATAAGATACCGAACTGGTTTTTAATCCACGAGCTTCTTATTGTATAATATATGTATATAATCTCCTAAAAATTCATTTCAAGATTTTCCGATATTCATCCCCTGAGGAGGGTAGAGTGTTACATACATATGTTTTCACGAATTTCGCCATATGGTTTAGGTCTAATTAGAGATTCACTAGGTTTCTACTTCAGTGGGTTTTTTATTTGTATGAAGGACCACAGATGAATCTGACAAGGAGCTACTCAATTCACAAAATTAATTTCTCAAATAACTTCCATCTTTCGAAATAACCAGTTCTATATTTGGATTTTGACCGCTTTCTGAACTATAACCAAAATTGAAAATGGTGTTTTAAGGGTAACATGTAACATCGGTACCTACTTGTGTAGCACCTTCAGTTTGATCACTTTCCGGAATTTGTCCCAAAAACCAATGAAGTTGTGGCCATGCAATTGGCATTTTTTTATGTTAAAAGCGCCCGTTGTCTAATCTGACTTTAATTTGAGAAAAAATTCTTAGAGAAATAAAACTGGACGAGGATATTTGGCTTGAAGTTGGAAGAAATTCTCTGGAGCATACACAATAGGGCCATAGTTTGAATGCTTGGGGAATTCAGCCTCAACCCGAGATGAAATGCAACCTTATCTTGTTCATATTATTTTTTACTTTAAAACAAGGTTACAATTGAAATAATTCTGAAAGATAGAAAGGTCCTGCTAGTACGAGCTTGCCGAAAGCCGCGATCCTCTCTACCCCACTTTATATCAAAAATCATCCGAATAATAAACCTAGAATTGCAATTAATTGTAGCCTAAACGAATCCATACGTTGCATATCCACTACATGTTCTTTATTTGTATCTTCTTGATTTATGGACAGCAAAAATACTCGTACAATGAAAATTATCAATATTTTTATCTCTTAATTCAACACTATACATCATAGGTGATTTTGCGGACCATTAACGACCGCTATCAGTTCAACCTAATAAAATTGTGTAATTAAAGTTAATTGAAACTGAATGGTTACCCTATAATTAACCAAAAATTTTGAAAGGACGAGGGAGTCGATGCATTTAATTAGGACCCCCTTCCCCCCCCCCCCCCCCACACCCAGAAAATGTGACCAATAAATCGTACTAGAGAAACGTACTTACATACGTTTAACATACCGCCAGAGGTGAGTTTATCAATGTGAAACCGCACGGGTCCGATATTGGCATTATGGTAAACTAATGTGCACATACTCTTCGGATACGTTTATATACACCCGATATGGAGTACGTACTGAGTTGTTACGCTTATGTTTTGTATGCATATTGACGATATGACCGTGCCACTAAACCAATTAACGAGAATATCATTGAAATTTAATTTTATAGTCATAAATGTAATTGGTCAATGTTGTGAATTCAATCAGGCACATAAATTCGGATTAAAAATATTCTGTGAACGAATTTATTTTAATTATCTGCAATATCACGAGGCGACAAAATTCACCTTACGGCTATTGAACAGTTAAGTATTTGCATATGGTCATTTCGGCACCTCTTCCTACCACACAATTTTACCGAATTTTCTACCCATTTAACTATAAACGGATTCAGTGCTATTAACTCTGGAATTAAAGTCGTGCCGAATAAACAGTACCAGGAAGTATTTAAGTTAATAACCCGAGGGTATACCCCGGCAAGGCATCTAACAGGTAAACCTACGGGTAGGAGGATCTTCACTCGCACACTCACTTTTTATTTGCGATCACCTCAAGTCTTCATGTCTCTGTGGCATAGAGGTGGCTCCGGAAAATTTGGTTGGCGTTTAGGCTTAGCTTAACTACATTTACGACTGCTGACAAAGTCAAGAGAGTAGACTGAAACAGTTTTTATTTGATAAAAAAAAATTCAAATTTATCTGCAGTGAACATAAAATACTTTATTATTAAAAAATAATAAAGTAAAATTATTATTTTCATAAACTAAAAGAAGTTTAATCTATTTTGAAGTCACGCAGAAGTTCATTGCTTTTATTATACATAGTTTAGAAAAAATAAGCTTATCCAATCGAATATGAGGAAAGTGGAATTTTCAAAACAGGTGTGTACTCAAAGTTTTATATCCAATAATATCAATATGAAATATGAAAATTATGTCATCTTATTCAAATGAATTTCAGGATAGAGATTAAACAGAAAGAGATATCAGACTCTTTGATTGAATCTAATTCCCTACATTTTGTAATAAACAAGCAATTAAAGGTAAAATTAACAAGTCTTGCTCGGAAAATTAAGAAAATAATATACGAAAAAATAATGAACTTTTCCAATGTACGAAATTTTGTAAAACTTGAAACTAAGAATGATACTTTAGCGGCCCTCTTTTAGCAGCTTGATCACAATTTTTTACTATTTCTGAAAACGGAAGAAATTTGAAATTGCGTTTAAAAAGTATAACTTCATATCTTTTTGTGGGAGCATCCTCAAGGTAAATATAAATTTTAATAATAAATACACCACACCTCCCACCTGCTCCGAATTTTATCTAAACCGAATCACAAGTCGATTTTATGTTCAAAACGTTCCTGAGTTTTTCGATTATTCGGATAAAAGAAAGAACACTTTTTTTAAAAAAAAACTTTTGGGTGTGTTCCTGTACCCAGTAGTTACTGGTAATTATTTTGTCCCCTTTTTAATGGGTATATGTTTCATTGTGTACGCTTGTATTCGAGGTGTGGATTGAATTCCATCATATCTTCGTAAAAACATAGCTCCATTGCGTCCCCTGGAGCTGAATTTTGAAAAATCGTGAATTCACTTTATTGGGGGGTTACGAAAAAGCGTGCAAAATAAGGACCAATTTCATGTTTCATCAGACCTAAGAAAACTGGCGAAAATTGAGAAAATATTTGGTATTGAATATGTATACAGAAGTCCTGAAATTGATTTTTAATCCATTATATATAAAGCCCGAGGAAGTAAGAAACAATTCAATATCTTATCAAGCCTATGAGATGTGATTAAATTCGGGAAAACATGTATAACCCCAAAACCTTTTTAGCGGTTGATAAATTCTGAAATCGGTTTTTAGGTGGTTATATAAAAAGCCCATGAAAGTGAAAATCTATTCGATATCTAATTGGACCTAATTGCTACAACCCCTTTGCACCTCATTACGGGTGCAAATTAAAAAAAAATTGCAAACCGTACCTAGGCATTTATCTGGCAAATCAGTACAAGTAAAATTAATTTGATATTTCAGAAGACCTAAAAGATATGACGAAATTCGTGAAAACTAAGGTGCATATATGATATTTCATATACCTACTCACCAAGTTTGAGCTTCCTAGTATAAGCCATTCCTCAAATAGGAAAAACACCCTCTGCTCAATCATTAGCGGCTCTCAAGATATAAAAATTGAAATTTTTTCCTTTAAATTTTTGGGTAAAAAATGTTGACTCATAAATTATTCCAAATCTACTAGGTCCTACAAAATATCAAAATGACTTTTCTATTTGAGGGATCTTTTTGCAAATCAGCTTTGTCAATATTTCAGTTCAATTGGACAGGTATTTTTTAAAATTGTCAGCCGCATATACCGCAACTAAACTTTAAACGTCTCTCGGAATCCCAATCATAGAACAATAAATTTCGGACGGATTGTTACAATTTTTTTTTTTAATTAATTTTTATTAAAACGCGAAAAGTCGTACAAGTAAATTTAAAATGATGATTTTAAATTTGTTTGTTATTTGAATCCTTCCATCCTTAAGAACGCGTTGGCCTAGGAAGTTGAAATATTGTCACCACCTGTAAAATGGAAAAAGAAAGCTTCAAGTTAGGGAAATTCATGAGAAAGGAGGGGAGGTAGGATCTATTCGAGCATTTCGGTTTTGAGAATGAATGGATCAGAGGCCGGATTGACTGGGAGGCTATCATAACTTTCTGTGGGATGTGTTTAATGTGGAGTATCGGATAGATTTTGAAAGTCAGAGTTACTCCGAGGTATGTGACTTGCGTGTTTTATGTAATAGGAGTGAAATTGAGTTTCAGTTTGAAGTCGCGGATATCAACTTACGATATCTCACGAACCAATTGCACTAGAAAAATAAAATTCGGTTTTTGTATAAAGGTTGACACATAAAGTTTGCTGAAAGTAAAATTTATTAGGGGGCGGTAGCATGTTGGGAAAATATAATTTTTTATAGGGGTAGTATGGCACCGGGATGGGGGGTGTTTCTCCTAACTATAGAAGGGCATATGCTAAAAAGTTGAAACTTAGTGACTATACGTAAATCTATTAGAAAAGTAATTTAGTTTACTAACATTTTTAAATATACATTGGTGTACGGAAGGGGGGCTAAAAAAATGATCAGTAAAAATGTATATATTTTCACGAATTTCGTCATATCTCTTAGTTCTTCCAATATTATGAATTAATTTTCATTCCACGGATTCCTCACATCAATACCTAGAAAGCGTTTTCAGAGTTTTTTGAAATTCAACTCCTAAACGGGTGTAAAGGGGTTGTATACATTTTAACGAATTCGGCCGTATCACTCAAGACTGATTAGATATTGAATAACTTTTCACTTCCACGGGCTTGTTTTATAATCTACTAAAACCGGTTTTCAAGCTTTTTCTCTTTTCAACCCCTAAGAAGGTATAAACGGGTTGAACTCATTTTCACGAATTCATCACGAAGTCATATCTCTTAGGAGTGATTAAATATCGAATTGGTTTTCACTTCCTCGGGTTTTCTATATATATATCTACTCCTTTCAGAATTTTTGAATATTTAATCCCAAAGTGGGTGCAAGGGGTTGAATATGTTTTCACAAATTCCTATATATTTCTTAGTTCTGATGAGATATCGAATTTATTTTTAATTGCTAATGTTTCCTACATAATCATTAAATAGTTGATTTCAGGATTCGTAGATATTCAACTCTAAAGGTACCTAAGGCTTTCCAAATATTTTTTAGGTTTGATGAGATATTAAATTGGTTTTCACTTCCACAAACGTTTTATATAATCGCCTACAAACGCATTTCCGATTTGATGTAATGGTCCAAAACTCGTAACAACTGATATTATACTACGAATTTGACCGCGTCCCGGAGTATGACCCATTTACGTAATTCATAGCAACATGTAGAGCCTGCTAAACTTTATTACGGTAACAGGGACCTTTGAATTAAACGTGGAACTCTCAATACAGATCGAAACGCTAAGTCGAAACTATCATAGGTACATTGGGTCTCTTGTTTTTGGTGGTATCACCATGGACCCTCGTGGGTCTATGTGAGGCTTTGACCACCACTGTAACCTAACCTAACCTAACCTACGTAATTCATGCATATGTTATGACTCCATTCCAACCGCTTTCCGAATTTTTTTTTAGTTTGTCAGTCACATAGTAACCTACACAGCATCTTAGCATTAAACGCGTTTCGGACTTCTACACTAAAAATAATAAAGTAGGGCCCAGACTGTTGGCAGATTTTTTAATTAAATATAATTATGTACTAACAAATATTAGAGTTTGTGAAGAAAAAGTAAAATGAAATACACACGTTTCTGGCCAAAACAAATAATTGAAAATTTTAAAAAAAAATGAAAAATTTTTTTAATCTTGTGATAATCATTTAATATTTCACCCCTGGATTTATTTTATTTATTAATGAAATACCAAAAATTACTCATTCACTTAAATTATTTCAAATTAAATAAGTAAAGGTTTATCTGCGTAAATTAGAAATTTGTCAAATTATTTTGGTTCCATATCACTTGTAACAAAAATGAATGCCTGAAAACTTTCTTGCTTGTAGTCGTACATATGAACACAAAAATTGAAAAAGTTTTTAAATTTTTTTTTACACCTATACATAGCGACAATCCTACAATAAAATATTTGCAAAATGTCAAACATGCATTTAAAGTAAACATTTAATGTAGCACTCACATTTTTATACTCTAGATGAAATCATATAGAGTATTATAAGTTTAATCCAGCCCAAAATTTTGTAACGCATAGAACCAAGCCTCGGACGAAAAAAAGTTATATATTATTTTTTGTTTATTTGTGGCTAAAAACCTCAAATCCGCTTGACGTCCGTCCGTCCGTCTGTCCGTTAGCACGATAACTCAAGAACGCCTTCACCTAGGATCTTGAAATTTTGAATCTGGATGTTTGGTTGAATTTGTAAGGCTAAGTTCGTTAACGGGCAAAATCGTCCTACTCCTTCGGGTAGCTGCCATACAAAATGTCCTTAAAACACGTGTTGAAAAATATTAGCCGATAACTTCGGAAGGGTTTAAGCTACAACTTTGAAAATATGTAAGTGTTACTTTTTCAATAGTTGAAGCTTAATGTAAGAAATAAAAAGAAATCCTGTTAGTCCTTCGTGTAGCTGCCATACAAATATCCTGTCAAAATACATTTACTTAATTTCCGAAACTCACTATACCTCAAGTAATCTTTTAGCTATGAATTGGAAATTTTGTACAAATTAGTTTTGAGTAAAAACAAAGTTCGGTTCGGTTCGGTTTACTAATCAGCGAAATCCTTTTACTCCTTCTGGTAGCTGCCATACAAAATGTCCTTAAAAGACGTGTTTAAGAATATTGGCCGATAACTTCAGAAGGGTTTAAGCTACGACTTTGAAATTTTGTACGTGTTATTTTTCCAATAGTTGGAGCTAAATATATGATTATGAAGGAAATCCTGTTAGTCCTACGTGTAGCTGCCATACAAATATCCTGTCAAAACGTCTTCACTTAATTTACGGAACTTACTATAACTCAAGTAATCTTTTAGCCATGAATTGGAAATTTTGTACAAATTAGTTTTGAGTAAAAACGAAGTTCGAGTTTACTAATCAGCAAAATCTGTTTACTCCTTCTGGTAGCTGCCATACAAAATGTCCTTAAGACACGTGTTAAACAATATTTTTCGATAACATTTGAACGCTTCAAGCCACGAATTTGAAATTTTGTACACGTTCATTTTTGAATGGTTCCAAGTAAAAGGATAAATATGTAAGAAATCGAGTGAGTCCTTCCTGCACCTCCCATGCGAAAGTCCTTCAAAAAGGACATTTTTTTTCGATGACTTACCCAGTTCAAGATATGAAATTAAACACTGAATATTGTCTTTTAGGTTTGAGTAGCAATCTAATGGCAGTCCTTAATAAAGGACATACAACATGCACACACGTAATTCTACTTTATCCCCAACTACAATATAAATCGGAGTTCAGTATTCATCTAGAGTATTATACGATTGGCTTGCAGCCGATCGTGACTGCAGTATGTTTATACTTTGGATGAAATCTGAGGGTAATCCAACCAGAAATTATGCATCGATATTATTTTGTTATCTACATATTGGTTAAAACAATGAACGAGTACATCAGTGTAACATTCTCCGCATAAGGACAGTCACACATCTGCGCAAAATTTTTAATGTAGCTTCTGTGACTATTTTGCGCCGCACCAGCGATTGTCCCATTCTGTTTGGGAACTTCAATGGGACTGTGTGATGCTCGTTTTCTTCAATTTCATTAATGTGTTCATTATTACTATGTATATAATCAATTAATATCAGGCGAAGATGGCTTGTTCATAAAAACAATATGATGAAGCTGTGCATCAAAACTAGTAGGTGTTTATGTATGAGAGTGTGTGTCTGTTTTCTCTACATATGATGCCACGAGAATATTTTTATTCAAATTAAATTCATGGTATTAATGTAAAGTTCCAACAATTATTTCATTAATCCAAAGAATCTCGCGTTCATTAATATTAAGGACAGTTTTTTTGCAGTATTTACAGTATAATTTTTTTTAGATAAGCTAATTCTTGGATGGGATTCGAAGCCATGATCTCTAAGCGTAGTTCGAATTCTTACCCGTTCTGAACTCGGTGCGACAATTTTCGTATAACTCACCCTTAACATTTATATGACTACGTTACCGTATATGACTGATTCGCGTTTATATTTGAGATTGCCTGAAGGCGGCCAAGTCAAATGGTAATTACCTTAAAGTCAACCCAAATTACAGCGAAAGGTCGCTCCTTTAGACCAAGACAGTTAAGTCCTATTTCCTCGGAAGATCCATAATAGGAATAGGAACAGAGCGTTGAGTAGAAGGTAGCGAGCCTTAATTATATTCCGAAAATGCAAGTCCATGATTAACAGCACTCGAGCAAATTTCATTCTAATTAAACCAACAACAACCAACAGCCAGGATAGTAGCACTGTAATGGTTCACATAAAATCATTTGCTAGTGATGTTAGTGGGCATTTCTTGCCTTGTAACCTATCCAAAAACCTTACTATCCTATATCTTCGCTTCGACAGGGTTCGGGTAAACCAGGGTAAAATTTTGGGGCTGCTAAGGGGCCCCCGATAGGCGACTTCCGTACATGTAGTCGAAAAGTAGTATGGTTTTCGCTATAGTGGAATTTGTGACGTAAGTTCGGGGTGATGAGTTCTAATTAAGTTTAAGTCTGCATAAATGAGAAGTGCTAATCAATAATTTTGTTCGTGTATGGTTTTCTCCTGATGGTAGTCGGTTCTGCCATGACTCCATACTCCTCCGAAGTGATGCTGTCCGATGCTACTACCATTGTAGTTAGTAATTTTGGTTCTGGCATATGCAAATTTCCTTTCAAATAGCCATTGCAGGAGGACCAAAGAGAATGACTGATCTAAATATATTGTACAATGTGAAGGAGGACGGGGGTATGGGGTGGCTTCACTCGGGGACAACGGAAGGATCGGACAGAAGTCAGGAAGAACCAAGGATAGTCCAAGGGTGGTGAGGGTTTTCCCAAAAGTTCTAAGGCCGAGGTAAAGGAGGTTGCGAAGAGATACGAAGGAGGCATATGTATAATTTTCGGGGTTGACATGAGACCATCTCTGCATACTCGCATAGAAGGATTGGAAGGAAACTTTTCATACTGTTCTGGACCTGATAGCTGGATATTTCTTAATTGAGTTCACTTGGTACGGGCTAGTACACTGACTTGAAGAATGAATTCCTCAGGATGTAAGGAAATTATGTGAGAACTACTTGACGAATTTTGTCAAGACTTAAACTGATTAATATCGTCTTCGTATTGCTGTATATCTGTACAATATGTGCAGAAGAAGTCAACTTCCGAAGTTCAAAACATGTAAATTGTTATATTCTTAACTTTTCAACGGAAAAATTTAATTTACTTACTGGTAAGGGTACAACTTTATAATTTTCTTTATATCGAGTTATGAATCATATAATTTAGTCCATCTGTGTGACTTATTTAATTAACATGCAATAAAGGCTACGGTATGTATATGCCTAAGTTTCGTCTTCGTCCTGTGGCATGTAAAAAGGAGAAAATAGTAGAGTGTTTTGCAAAAAATTTGTTATAGAAAAAGTTATTCGTTCTTATTATTTCTGATTAGAAGCACTAAAAAACTTACCGAGTAGCGTCCTCTTCAGTTGAAGAATTCTACCTAAATTTTCTATAGCAGAGGTCTTAATTCTTTCTCACCAAGGCCGGCTTTTCCATATAGGTACCATATGAATACAACATAAATCTCTGTAGCCATTCATTTATAATATCATAAACACCAACGATCGCTAAAACGTAAATGACTTTCTCTAAATTTGACTTTTCGTCTTTCGAGCTAGTGTTAGGTAATTGAAAATATTTGTTAATATCAATTAACTAAACATTTAATTTCTCTAAGTTTATAATTGTAGTTTTATAATGATTTACTAATTTATTAGCTTATCAAATTCTCACTAATATTAATTATTCACTTTTAAAAATTAATAATCTTATTTAAATTATTTATTTAATAATTATGGTATATGTATGAATTAATTATTTATTTAATTATTTATGATTCCAAGATTTATTTTGAATATAATTGATCTTAATAGATCTTATTCATTTAACCGTTTTTATTAAACTGACTTTCCACATTCCACATTTTATTTTTTATTTTTCATTAACAAATCCCGAGTACTTGATCTCTATTCAATAATATAGAAATCAAGCACTCTGAATAATTTATTGATTAATTTTACAGTAAATTTCTAATTTTAAAATCAACCAAATAAACGTCAACTGCACCACCACACTAGTCAAATTTCCTTGTCTTTGCAATTCTCTAAAGTAGACTTTTCCGTACTACAATTAACCACATTTCTTGAATCCAATAGGACCGATAAAGCTTATGATGTGAGTGAAATTCTTTTCGACATGAATGCTTACTCTATGTGAAACGAGACGTAGTAGTACTTTTCGGGTTCGGGTCTCAGCTAATTGGCAATGGATTTTGAAACATTAAGTAAGTATCGAGAAGCGCTGGGTAACGATTTGAATTTGTTTACACAGTCGACACTGTCAAAATTTTGACATAAGTTTTCATAAATATGATGTAAAACTGACTTACGTGGATAAAAAATAACAACGTGGACTGGCATTGAATTAATTCAAGGGGAGGGAGACTCGGATTTAAAGAAAAGTTCGCAAAAAGTAATATAATTACTAGATTGAATAGCAATTTTAATTTAATGTGATTATTCTTTGGGTCATTGTCAGTGGTGTAGAAACGCTGCGAACGAAGGGGGGGGGGGGGGGGGGCTTGTAATATCTGCTCAAATGAAGCGACTTAAGTCATATTTAAGAAAAATCGGTTCATAACTCGTAAAATAATATTTTACTTTAAAATTAAGAATTCGGTTGTAACAATGGAAGAGGTTGTAGATAATGTCGAGTAGGGTCACTAGATACACAACACTCTCTACCTAGGGTTTGGCAGATACGTCTAATTCGGTCGTTTCTGTACTAGAAATTGTAATTTAACCTCACAAAAATCGCCTGTTTATGTACTAGTTCGCCTGTTTTTGTACTACTGAACATTGCTATCAAATTGCGTTTTTGAAGTGTGTTAGTGCGAATATATGAAGAGTCGGAAAAAAAGGTGTCGGTTCCCTTACACAATTCTAGTACTTCTTTTTCTTTGGTATGGAAGTGTGCGTGCGCTAAATTGTGGTTTTCAATGGAAAATTTCGTTATTTCTTTCATTTCTTTCATGGAAATTTACAATTTTGCTGCGAAAAGTCAATCATTTTGAATGTTTATAAAGCGAAATCCCATAAACATGAAAAAAATTTAAATTTACTAGTTTTTCACCTTGGTACGCATCTGCCAAACCCCTCTTAGAGGCTGTTTTGGTGTGATAGCATATACAGTAACTCTAGTGTCGAGTAGTGCCATTTCAAAGATCTACTCGGACTTGTGAAAAATTAAGGAAAACAAAATAGTGGATTCATATCCTAAAGTTTTCCTGAGAAATCGAACCCTTGTTCTGACCCATTATTTTAAGGACTTTATACGTTAGCTTCACAAATAAGTAAACTGGTTTCGATTAACGATCTCGATTTTAGGTTGCTTTTACTCAAAACTGATTCGTCAAATTTTTCCTTCAAGGTTCTGCTTTATAAGTTATTTTGGGTTTCATTAAGCTAGCCATCAAGGCCATGTAGAATATAGCTCTATACAAAATCTAAGGGTTAAATAATTTTTTTACGTTGAGTGTTTAGTTCAACAGTACGTAGAAATCTCTCGAGTAATAATTGTGCCAGTAATCGTCATAAGATAAAATGGTATTGGTTACCATCAAAATTTGTTTGCATCAAAATAAAAGAAACATCACATTAAATAGCATAACCAAAGACTCAAACCGATTTGAAGCACGGAACAGAAAAGTTTTAACTGATTCAATTACTATGAGCTTAAAACACTGCTGATATGGGTCACAGGAAGCAATAGGGTTGCGCGAACAGCTACGAAAATAGTGTAGTGCTCCAAGAGAAGGCTCAGATGGGACTGAAGAAGAATATTGTCCTGAAAACACTTTGCGTATAAATTAACCACTTGATTCCACTTTGTCCACTATCACCTTGTTGTCTCCAATCTACAATCCTTATGTTGTTTTAATCGAATAACCACAAAAATTACGAAAACGGAACTTACACTAAAAACATTCCATAAAATAAATTTAAAAAAATGTAACCGGACTATCATACAACATACAACATTATTATTAACGCCTTCCATTACCCTTAAAAAAAATTCCATTAATGCAACATTTTTTATGCTTTTTACCTAGAATGAATTTCGCTTCGTACTATGGATATTTTATGAGAAAAATCCACAGTGCAGACGGTCCAAACGAAATGAAAATTGTAATTAAGCATTTTTAATTAAGTGCTAACAATGGCACAAAAATACCTTACGATACACACAGATATTCGGTATGGATTAATTTTTGCATTATGGCGAAAATAATGTCGAATTATCCACAAATCCCCAAATGAGGAGATTAGTTAGGAAATTTTAACCGGAAATTAAAGATTGAATGAAATCAGTCGTAATAATAATAGATACATTTCCGGACAAAATTACTTCTGTACATGTTTTTTGAAGTTGAATTTATTATGTAATATTTTATTATCTACGTTGTCCACCATCATACGAACATTGTCCTCTATTTCCTTTAAAAATTCAATGAACTTCCTCAACATTAATATATGTGTCTCTACTTATGTTTAACTTTATACCATAAACGGTTCTTAAGTGCTCACATACCCCTGCACGCGCTGAAAACCGAGTAAGTTTGAAAAATTATTATAAAGGTTATATGGTGAAAAGTCTTATTAACTATTCAACTATAAATTAAAAAATTTTTTTTTTTTTTAATATTAACATTGTTTTTTACGGGTACAAATGGAATACTTATGAAAACCATGGGCCAGGAGGCGCTCCTGGTCAGCATCATAACTTAACCAAAAATAATTCAATTTTCAAAAATAAAAAAGAATCTTGTAAAATAATGTAGTAGTTATAGTCTGACGGAAGAGATTTTTTTTTTCAAAAATAAATAAGCTACATTATTTTAAACTTTAATAATTGGGTTTTTTGTGTTTAATAATTTATAAAAAAATTTCTAAGCAAAAATATAAGAAAAATCTCTCGTCAGACTATAGAGAAATTAGTTATCAAAATTGAAAAAAAAAAAATTTTAGTTAGTTATTGTGACGACCCTGTCTAAAAACAAAGTTTCGAGAAAAATGGGTTTAAAGTTGTTGGTAGGTACAACGTGAACTTAGGGCTAGACTCCCATTCCAGCTTCGTACTGTACACCTTCTTCCTCCTGTATCTTCGTGCTTTTCACAGATGGTACTATAAATGACTTTGTTTTCTATGAAACCCAGCTTTTGCGAAAAAAATAAATGCTAAACGCTGCTGTTGAGAATGGCGCGGCAATTAGCCAGGAAGCCGCTCCAAGCCGATGTCTGGTCTCATTTACTGCTATAACTTTGTAATAGAGTGGACTTTTCTAAATTCTAAATTTTTTTTTAATTCTTAAAAGTATAAAAAATAAAAATCTGTAAAAAAAATCAATTTTTTGAAAATTTCAGGGGTATATGAGACCTTAAGAAAAGGCCAGATACCTTCGTAAGGTATTAGAGTACTACTCCAATGTGAACTTCTAAGGGTAGATCTACACCAAGCAATCAAATTGAATTTTTTTAATTTTGCGATCCCTGTGATCGAAAGACGCAGCAGATATTTGACAAAATCAACTCCCATATTCTATTCTTCAAGCTTTGTTTATAAAGTGGATTAAAAACAGGTACAATTTCGTGCAGCTCATTCCACGATTATTCCAAATCCTTCAGGTGTGCCTCAAGGTAGGACCTATGTTATTTATTTTGTATATTAAAGACGTGAGTTGTCGCCGAATCAAATATTCTTTTGAATGCTGATAGGGTGAAACAAAATTTCGTTGTAAAGGGGCTTGGAACACTTCATCGACTGCTGTACTTTAAATTGTATGCCGCTTAATGCTGACAAATATGCCACTATGGATTTTTCTGGAAAAATATCTCTCCTTCAATCAGATGTTTACTTTAATAGTACATATAGCTTCATTCGTTTATGCACCATGTAGACCACGTTGTTGGCAAGGCTAACTCCGTCAGCGGCTGTGTGAGGACGAAGACTATATTTTTTGTTTGTACTCTCGTTCATCAACATCCACCTCCAGTTTTGAACGCTATATTATAATATTCATAAAAACGGGATTGGATCAGTTCAGAGAAGGTTTCTGAGGTCTTCCTTAGCCTGGTCCTTCACGTCTTCCCGCTTATTAAGAGCGACTAAAACAAATGTCTCTGGAGTCTCTTGAAGTCAGACGCAATATTATTAATGTTAATTATTTTGCCAAGCTAATTCGCCCTGCTTTTGCTTGGAGCTATATCCTTTAATATTCCTAGTTAACTACGATATTCCCAGTACTTCTCTTCATTGTAACTGCTATGGCCAGCACAAACCGATCACTTGCATTTCTCGCATTTTTAGTGGTAATTATGCTTCCTTTGTTTTGACACTTCTCTGTTGTGGAAGAGTGTCTCAATTAACATCTGTGAAAGTACTGCCATGCGCGGCCTCACTCCCAAAAACTCAATTTTTCCTTCTACTCTCCTCAACTCCAATTACGGAAAATCAGTTTTTTGTATCGAATTCGTAAGTCTAAGCCTTCCTTTACTGGTCCTACAAGTTGTCTTTGGATTCTAAGTAATGGACTCTAGTTTCAAGAACGTTTTATTACTAGATATTATATTGGTCTCTGTATAACACAAATTTCAACTTTTTAGCATTAACCACTCACAGTTGACAGAAGTAATAGTAAAGAATATCATTGGAACTCGAATAGTATTGGTATTAACTAAAGATACCGTCGAATCACTTACTTAAATCATCGTTCCTTGAATTATCTTCACTTCAGCCATCGTGGCTTGAATCGCAATCTTCTAAATTGTCCCATAAAATGCTTGGTTTATAGCTAGCTTGAATATTTCTTGAAAGATCTGGAATTTGCTGTCTTGGTATTACTTAGTGGTATAATGGCTTTGATTCATTGTTAATTTCAGCTGGACTTCTGATCTTCTTTCGGGATTTATAGGTAAGTTGCACTATAACACTGGCTTAGAACCTGGCGTATTCACGCTAAGTAAATCTGGTTAGTGTCCAAAAATCAGAATCATTGAAATTCAAGCCAGTTACGTAGAAATCTAAATCGTATTAAACTTTATAATCCTCTCGTGTTCGAAAAAAAACAAACCTCAACAGTAGTAGTATGTATGTAAGTAGGCTTCTTCAAACGACAGGAACTTCCGGCCGACTAGTTTGAATGGTGTGCGCATATTCACCGAGTAAATAGGCAAATTAATTGAGCACAAAAGTATGTGTACAGCTCGATCTAATTAAAAAGTTGTACAGTCTGCGTTTGTCCTTACTCGAATTGAAAGCATTCAGGCCGCACGATTCTCTAGTTTATTGGATTGGAATTTTTCTGTGTAACCGTCTAATAAGATTAATATGGCATCTCTCCACCTCCTCATATTAGTAATACTAGTATCACTCATCACTCTGTCCGTTCTCATAATATTTTCTACTTTATTAATGATCTCATCCCAATCTACTACCAATCCCATACTTGGTTTTGTCCATGACAGTACCTTTATATACTCTTATAACATTAGGTCTATAAACGAGGCCCGCCACAACTCCATTTTTAGTCAAAACATGATTCACTTATTAAACTCTTAAAACGTTGAAAGTTTTGAATAGGGAGAAAAAGCGGCGTCGAAATCAATGCATCGAAAACAATAAGCAATATTTTAACTCTTGACTATGACCCAAACGTTTCATCTATCTTGTTTAAAGGAGTATGTTGATTCAATATCGACATCCAACATATAATACTTTATTCTTTTTTCATAATAAAGTACTGTGATCGTTCTGAAATTTCAAAACAAGTTCGTACCCTGAAATTTTATGGTTTTTAACGTTTTTGGAGTAATATGCCCCAAAAAAAATTAAAAAACTGACGACATGGATTGAAAGCTGTACCTAGGGCACTTTAGGATTCTGCTCTAAAAAATTAATTTTTACCTCAAGAAGTTACATAAATAATTTAAGCAAAAAGAACTTCAGATTTGAATTTACGTACAGTTGGGTCAAGTTCATTATATCGTCATTTTACTGCTAACGCCTAGTTTTTTCTTTCAAGATTATTTGAAATTCAACCCCTAATAGGTTTAAAGTAGATGTATGTATTTTCACGAATTCTGACATATCTCTTAGGTTCACTGATCGCCTAAAAACTAATTCCACAATTTTTTGATATTGTAAGGTCGTCGAATTCCAAGGAAACTTTTAAGACTGATTAGATATCGAATTGATTTTTACATAATAAGCTTTCTGCATAATCGTCTAAAAATTTTTGGCAGAATCTTGCGATATCCGACCCCTAAGGGGGTAAAGTGGCTGGCGAACATTTTTTAGAACAGAGTCTGATGAGAGATATCAAATTATTTTTTATTTCAACAGGGTTTCTACATACGAGTATATAAACGCCCAAAAATCAATTTCAAGTTTTTTTGATATTCAACTTCTGACGGGGCTGCAAAGGGGTTTTTACGAATTCCTCCATATCTCTTAGGTCCGATCTGATGTTATTTACTTTATATTATTACTTATGTGAAGAATGACTGACGAATGTTGAAATTTTTATCCTACAAGGAGTTATTCTAGCGACAAAATTATTTTGCCAAATAGTTAATTTATTAATGGTGATAAGTCTAAAAATAGCCAGTGCTTTATTTCGAGTTAGACCGCGTGCCAGACCAATATTCAAAATTGTGTCACTTATGTCTCACCTCCACTTTGTCCACTTCCCGGACTTTTTTCCGAACAATTATAAAGTTACATCCAGACTGTTGGTAGATTTTTACTTAAATAATAATCAATGGCACAACAGACCAAAATTGAGCCTAAGCCATGAAGTAATGCTAGAGTTACTTCATTACTAGACCAATGGAATACTTGGAGGTAATGTGGTCAGCCATACGCTCGTCCGTGATTATTACCCCGATTTTAACTCAGGTACTCATTTACAGCTGAGTGAACTGATAGTCCGGCACCCAATCCCATTCTCGAAAATTACTTGTTGCCAAGCAGATTCGAACCTGGTATCAGGTGAACCGAAGGCAAGTGCTCTAGCCACTAAGCCACCCAGCCTATTTTATAATTTTTAATAATAAAGTTGCCTTGACTACACGACTTATTTATGAATGGCATCAAATTCCAACAACAACCTTCCAACACCCAGAATAGCATAGAAATTTCTTGACACTTCTCGCTTGCAATAGATAGTTCTTGTGAGTTCCACACACACAACCAAATATGCTGAAAATCTCTCGTCTCAACAAATAAAGTATACAAACGCAGCAGAGCGTATACACAAGATCAAATTTTCTGCCGTGAAAGCGAGGCGATGGTCAGCTCTGCGCAAAAGTGTTTGTAAGGCTATTTTGATTGGTAACAACAATCAAGTAGTAAGTAAAATCGGGAAGCGTTGCCAGTAGTGCGATTTTTGAGTGCAAATAAAACCAGTAGTAGTTCAAAATCGGGAAGCATTGCCACAATTTTAAGTATCAAGTGATGATCCATGTTTGTTGTCGTGCTCTTCTTAATCGATGCCTTTCGACTGTACATTAAAATATAATTCGTCCTGCATCAGTCGCACCGTGCGTAAATGGAATCAGCGTTATTTCCGTGCAGTTTCCTGCAGATTTTTAAGCGAAATATTCATCGCTATTTGTCTTTCAACTTTCTCGTTTAGCTAGCTCCTTATAAATCAGAACACAGATCACATACTAATCTAACATCCCAATGAAACTTTTTAACGTTCAATGGACTGCCATGCTTCCTCAAATCTTTTGATTTCTTCCTTAACTAAAGTTATCCTGGAGTCGATTTGTCTGTGTATTTTAAGAACCTTTTATTTATTAAATCCTGTTCGATTTCCTGATTTCTTTACAATTAAATTGCTAATCTCCTTAATTTCTGTTAAATCTTCACATGGTTGGCATAAGGGACATTATTTTCAAGAGTGGTTTTAATATGAGATTTGAATGAACAATTAAATTGACCTGACCTGTGCAAGCTATTTCTAGAAAGGCTATATTCAAAGGAGCCTAAAAAATGTATGGACTCTTTGTACATACACTACACATCTTAACGTCCCCCCCGCCCCAATCCTCAAACTAAAATGAACATTTATCTAAAATATTAATTGCTAAACATGAAGAAAATAGGTAATTTACAATGCCAAATATTCGCCCATTTCAAAATTAGAGGAATGCCAATTTAGAAGCTGTTTAGCAGTGCCTATTAGAAAATCGGGCAACACTACTTCTAACGAAGAATTTTAAGGCATTGTCCAGATGGAGAACGGACGACGACTATTTTGCCTATAAATTTCGGATTACAATCGATGAAATATTTCGGAAGAGCTGGTATCTGGGTATCCCATCCACTTAGATAAAAGCGACATTAATAATTAGTTATTATTGCAAAGGTTGGAACGAGGTGTAATTGAAAGCTGGGACGACTGTGTTGCGATTTCTGCATTATATTCATTTCGGACCATGCTCTTTTTTTAATCTTTCCTAACTAAGGTTTTGAATAATTAGTAAAATAATGGTATTGTAGCTCAGCTACAGCCACAGCCTAGAAAACTGTAACAACTTTGAACACTCTGTGCACTTTGTGGTGTTGGCCAACGTCCACAAGTTACATCCCCACATCTTTACTACTTCGATTCCGGGCTATTTAGTATCGATACAGATGCATGATAGCAAAATCCGCAACTACCAGAAAGAAAAATTTTCTCTAATCCATCGCTTCACATGCTGAACTACATAACAACCCCGTACTCCTTCCAAATGTTCCGAAAAAAAAGCACCACCCCCAAGGCTGGAGGATTGCAAGTACAGAAATGATGGCATTACACCCTCTGTGCTCCTCACATTTCATTTCTGCTCATTTATCTTTTTCCTAGCGGATCCCCGACCATTGCAAGGACGAGCATCTCCATAAGAACTGAGCGGTGGACAAACTGGACATACTGGGCATTACGAACTCTCTGAAAATAGTGGGAGGTTGGGGGGCGGTGGAATATCGCGAAAATTCTCTACCCGAAAGCGAAATTTATTTTTATTTTATGCGGCCGTGTTAATGTTTTGTGTGTGGACCACCCCCTTTAATCGATATTCGGCAGTATGCGATGTACCGCACAACGGCAGGGGCTCACGAAACTGGACATAGAATGGACCACGTTCGTATTATTTCGCGAAAGGTTGCCGTCAAGTCAATGGGTTCGCATTAACAAAACAACGCAAAAACAAAATCAACTTGAAAAAAAAGAACTGAAAATAAGGGAAGAATGGACAGAACTGGACACCCCCCGGCAAGGGGGATGCTTTGTGCTACGGGGGAAAAGTTTACTTTGGCAATTTGTGATCAGTAATCTCTCCCCGAATGAGCCTCAAACGAGCATTGTAACATTTTTGTGTGGGGGATGTTATTTGGTTTTGCAGGTTGGCAATCTAATGGATTCCTCATTTCAAGGACAGTATTTTTGGGGTGTGCTATTTCAAGTACGGCTGTGATGAAATTTCCTCAAAATTTCATTGTTACGGGGACAATGTTTGCAGATTTTATTATGAGATCAATTCATACTGAGTCTTCATGACTTCTAAATACCGCGGTTAGAAACAGATAAATTCCTTAGTTGCCTGCCTCCTGGTAATACACACACACGCTAGAAATACTTGGCAACAGCTAGAAAGGTTCTGAAATGAGATTAACTTTTTTTTAAACTAATTTTGGGTCGCTGAAAACGAATATGACAATTAAAATAATTGTTCAGTTTAGGTTTTGGATATAGGTGATGTGTGCTCAAATAGGAGTTTCCACGGCGGAGCGTTTGAAAGGCTACGTTTAAGAGTGAGCTCCACATATATGCTGCATTTCATGTGCTGCGGGCCTACGGAGGTGATTAAAGGGGCAAAACGGTCCTTGCAGTTTGCTGTACCGATGATGTGGTGAAAGTACCAATATCACGTCATCGATTGCTATTTCTGTATGATCCTTCCCGCAGGATAAGGAAAAAGGTTTTTCGTACGGGAAGAAATCTTTTGTCAACTATCCGGATACACCATCAGGAATGCCTCCTATTCCACATAGTGACGAACTTCCGAATCCAGGACACACTAAAACGTTTATCTCCACAGATGATAAGTAGAATTTTAAGGCTATAATCTCCCAAACTCTTTAGATAGAACATACAAAAAAATTTAGTGGGTAAATTGGGTTGACTCCTTTAAGTGGTGGTATGAAGGAGTGGATGGGTGAGCGTTTTAGGCGACAATTTTTAGTTTTTATATTTCAGGAACAGCTTACGATTGGAAGTTGAAACTTAAAACTCATATAGGTCTAAGATTGGGATACCAAAAAACTGATGACTTGGATGGAGTGGAGCGGGATTTGGGAAAAAACAATGTAACCAGAGAGCTCCAGAGCAGGACTCAAGACATTCTAAAATCTATATCTCTTGAACGGTCCATTCTACAAAGTTGAACCTTGTGAATGTTTGTAGGTGCACTAGGAGAATGCATCGGAAATGATATTCGAGTGCCAGTGGCTTAACCACTTCTGCCGCACTTCCCAAATGTTGGCAGATTTATTTCAGTTGCTCCCAAAATCAAATTTTCTACTACCCTTTGACATATGTACATTCAATCAAGGTTTTCTTAAGAGTAATTAACTTTACTTAGGAGTCTGCTTACAGCTTACGGATGGAAAGGTGATGGAATCGGGTCGGATACGACAGTGTATACAAGCAGGTGCTATAGATAGTTATAGTTATGAGTTATAGTTCTATTGACTGTGATATCCAGTGCCATTAAAACAAGGTGGGCACGTTGGGCGCCCAATTTATTTTTCATGAAGAAAACAAAAGAAGGGGGAAGCCAGCCCTTAAATTAATTTCGCGAACTGCCGGCCGAATATCTTACGATGACCCAGGTAATACGATCTACCTTATGCGATCTACCTTTTTATGATACTGTAAACTTGAAAAGAATGTCAAGAAAACTAGCCTAGAAGTTCGTTAGAACATTTAAACCGGATAATGAGACCTCAAAATGAGTTTCGAGATAAATTTTAAGGTTGATCACATATTCTTATTATTTCTTTATTCACTTCATGCGACAACCGTATATTATTGACTACTTATAGGGGCTTCACAAAATTGCTTAATGTGTGATTCACTTTGGGAAGATCAGTTTTGTTAATATTCTTTTTAGATACTAGATGGCATTACTACTACATTCAATACGTCCAAAATCGTTAATATATGTCCAGTTTTTCCATTATACAATTTTCGATTTCTGAAATTTATGCTGTCTGCTATTAAGTAAAATCGTTTTTAAGAATACAAATTAGGATAAGCGAACAATTCTTCCATTCAATGAGATTCTCTGGAATATCTACACTGAGATATTCAATATTTTGGGTTAGTCGGATGGATGTACTGCGGCCGTCCGAAGACCACAAGCTCTTCTAAAAAATGCATTAAAGAATAATCTGACAAAACGACGCGAATACACAACTATCTTACGCGATCTGTAAGTATCAAGTACGAATGAATTGAATTTTTTAATATTGTAGAAGGATAAGAAATACGATACCTAACAGTCAAACCATAAAGACACTGTCGTGAACGAGACACGTTACCCTCTAGGAATATACCGTGTGCTCCTGTGGCAAATTTATGTACCTTCCAAGGTATACACACACTACCAGGTGAACGTTGAACAAAATTGGGATAGCAAGTAATTTAAGTGTTTTACCTTAAAACATCGCTTAAAGTGAATTTTACTTTATTATTATATAATAATACAGTATTGTGATCGATTTAAAAAAAAAAATTTGCTACCCTGACGATTTTTTTTTCACGTCTCATGACTAGTAGAGACCAAAAAAGCAAAAACAAAATTCAGTCCATCTGTCCGCCTTACGCCGTACGCCGTACGCAAAATCGTTTGAAGGCTCGTAGCTCCCAAACGGTTAGAGATATTAAATTGAAATTTTTTTTATGAATAGACTGGGTAGGCACCTTGAAGTGACCAAATTCTGACGGAGGGAGGAGGGGGGTGCGTTTTAGACGGAAAATTTTGGTTTCTAGATCTCAGCAACCGCTTATGCTACGAAGCTGAAACTTGGAATTTATATAGAGCTTCAATAGCGGACCTATTTGCATAAAAATTGTCAATATGGGTGAAGGGGTGTGGGAGTGGGGGAAAAGTAATGCGTCCGAAACGAAAAAAGCCGAGATCGACACATTCTAAAATCCATATCTCCTAAACGGCTATCATTACAAAATTGAAACTTAAGGAATATCTGTAGGTATACTAGAAGAATAGATCGGACACAATTTTTGAGATGGGACAGCGGCGTACGGGGGTGGGGGTGAAAAACTTTAGATTACGATATCTTACGAACCAATTGCACTAGAAAATAAAATTCGGTTTGTGTATAAAGGTTGATATAATGAAGTTTGACGAAAGTAAAATTTTTTAAGTGGGCGGTGGAGCATGAAAGTGGAGGAGATACGAATTTTTCTAAAAAAATCACGTCTCATCTCAAGAACAGTCTAAGGTAGATGCTTTAAATTTTTACCAGAAGTAGGCCTAATAGACCCATAGCAGAAAAAATTTTGTGGGTGAGGGAGTAGAGGGTGAGGGTGAAAATGAAAAGGTTCTGATTTTCTACCTTGAGAACATATTATGATATAAAGCTGAAACTTGGTATATTGGCATATTGGAAAAATATAACTTTTTATAGGGGTAGTATGGGTACGGTGGTGGGGGGTGTTTTTCCTAGCTATTGAACGGCTTATGCTACAAAGTTGAAACTCGGTATGTATATGTAAGTCAACTAGAAAAGTAATTTAGATTGAAAAAAAAATTCAAATATCCATTGGCGTACAGAAGGTAGCGAAAATGGAATGCATATATTTTTACGGTTTTCGTTATATCTATTAGGCTTTTCCAACTATTTAATTAATTTTTATTCTACGACTTCTTCATATAAATACCTAGAAAACATTTTCAGGATTTTTTGAAATTCGACCCCTAAGGGGGTGCAAAGGGGGTTGTATACTATTTCACGAATTCTGCCATATCCCTCAGGTCTGATCAGATATCGAATATCTTTTCACTTTTAAGGGCTTGCGTAATAATCGACTGAAACCTGTTTTTAAGTTTTTTCCTTTTTCAGCCCCTAAGATGATATAAAAGGGTTGAACAAGACGAAATCCGTCATATCTTTTAGAAGTGATAAGAAATTGAATTGGTTTTTACTTTCTCGTGTTGTCTTCTTATATATCTACTCGTGTTAACTCCTTTCAGGATTTTTAGATATTCAACCCCCAAATGGTTGTAAGGAGGTTGCATATCTGATGATATATCGAATTCATTTTTACTTCTTAAGGTTTCCTATATAAGCGCCGAAAAGTCAATTTCAGTATTTTTGGATATTCAATCCTAAGGGGTGGAAGGGGGTTGTATGCTTTTCAAAGCTTCGACGTATTCCTTAGGTTTGATGAGATATTAGATCGCTTTTTACTTCCACGGACTTTTTTATATAATCGCCAACACACGCATTTTTCAATTTTTCGATATTCAACCACCAAGGATTTGCATATGTTTCCAGAATATTTGCCATCCCTTAGTTCTGATGAGATATAATATTGGTTATTACGGCATTTGATGTTATGACCTAAAAACCAATTTCATGATTTTTCGAATTTCAAGAACCAAGGGAGTGTGAAGAGTTTGCTTACGTTTTCACAAATTTTTCAAAACCATGCGATATCAAGTTGCTTCTTATGAAATCGTCTAAAAACCTGTTTCACAATTTTTTCGAAATTCAAACCCCAAGTGGAAGTAATGGGTTTGCATACGTTTTAACAATTCGTCATATCTCTTAATTCTGATAAGTCAGCAAATTCGTTTTTACTTGTATGGGCTTTTAGTGTACATAATTTACCGAAACTCGAATATTCTACACGGGCTTTTCCAATGTTTACTCGGCTAAAATTTCTATTTTAAATATTTGTTTTTTAAGCACAAAACTAACTTTCCAAGAAACCACATAATTTCGAAACCACTGATGATATACTCTAATTTGCCGGCTCCCGAACTTTGACCCGAAAATAGTAAAGTTTCACCCAGACCGTTGGCAGATTTTTTATTAATCTATCAAGTTGGTAAATAAGAACAAAATACAAATCAAAAAAATTATATTATAATGAAAACATCGATTTGAAGAATTGAAATAAGTAAAACTTAGGAATAAATGGTGTGTGTTTGTCTTAATAAATTTGAAAAATACTCAATATTCTGACCTACACAGTAAAAAAATTTTACTACTCTCAGAGTAGGCAATTTAGTGCCAACTCTGAAAACAGTAAACTTACTATTGTCAAATTTTTTTTCCGCACTCTTGTGATTTTTACTACTTACGCTGAAACACATCACAATGCGGAAATTCACACATAAGTGTGGAAATTAATCGCTAAAAATGTGTAAATTTACTGCTAGTGTGGAAACGCAAAATTTTACAATGCGTAAAAGTACAAACGGTGTTGAAAAACTAATATATACTACATGTGAACTACATAATTGTGACATGTTTATATTTGCTTATTATTATTAATTTATTGAAAATATAAATGAATAAACTTCAAGCGAATGATCGGTAGATGAATTCCCAGACGTATTTTGAAGGGTAAAGGACACAGCAATCGACAATTGGAAAAATTCAATGAGATCAATCAACACATGATAATTGAAAAAAACAGGATATAGGCCAAAAAGGGTAGAAAGTATAAAACACTATACATGTTTATTCTATAAATTTAATTTATTTGTTCTAAAGCCACAAACTTCACACACTATAAACATTATTTTCTTTCTCGACTTACACAAATCCACGAAACAAGTGAGTTAAACAACGAAGTGATCAAATTAATATATATCACAAAAAAACAAATTACTACGCATGAAGTATCAAAATTACATGCAAAATGCATGCATAATCAATGACAAATTTTACACATTAAAAGTGGCAAATTTCATTCGGTGTTGTAATTTTACTATCCAGTCATTAAATTCTTGACAAAAATGTGTAAAAATACAAACTTTTAAAAGTTACTCGTAGTTTTATTAAATTTAATGAAAATTTGTAAATTTAATACATTAATTCGGAATATTTTATTGCTTTAAGGACAGTTATTTTCCAAAAAAAACAAGCTCTAAGGCTTTAGACTCAATGTTTTTGGAACTCAAAATAAATACGTGATTATGAACCGCAATAGCTGTCATCAATTCTAATTACGGGTGCTATAAAAAAGTCAAAGAATTGATAACTTGTCTATGTTCAAACTTTAAAACTACATCCGAACCGCCATATAAAAGTCAGCTGTCGAAAATATAACTACATTGGAGGGTTACTTTAATTTCCATCAGATGGCGATTTCCATTACCAGTCGGTCAAATCAAGACAAACGCGCCCCGAATCTCGAAGACAAATCTTCGAATGTTGGGATAATAAAATTAAATTTCGGAACAGCGTGAATCCTTATACCAAACATGTAGAACTAAGGAACTACCGAAGTTATCAGAATTCAAGTGACCACAACTTAATTTTAACTGAATTAATGTCCACGTTTTTGTGGATTTTTCATGCAGTTCAACTTGATCTTGTTTTGAAATAATTTGCAAAATAATTTTCTTGTTGATGTCTCTTTCTATATTGTGCTGTAGAAAGATATGAAATATCATACCTAAGGCTCAAACCATAAAGATAATGTTGTCCGAAGAGATACGTGAGGTGCAATACACAAAATGAAAAAATAGAAGAAAACTTAATAATAAGATAGAGTTTATGGATGATTTGTGGATTAAGGACTCTATCTAAGATGCGTTTGACTCCCCGCCAACCACATAATGTGCGATGTCTCCAAACTCTTCCTAATGAGTTGCTCATAACTGCATAAATGAAGAGAATATTTTTCTGATGTTTTGAGCATCTTACATAAAGAGAAGGTATCAGTTGCAAAGCCTCTATTTTACCCAACCGCAGCAATACTCTATAAAGGACGAACCACACCGGGGAACTTCAACTTGCTGTGCTGAATGAAGCCAGTTACAAATTCTCTATTGTACCCATCCGCAGACGAATGCTTCATGAAAGAAAAGTATAAATCTGTACCAATATTTTCTTCTACATGTGTTTCATGCCTTTCTTATACCAAAGAGTACTTAACTTCAGGATGGGAACAAATAAAATTCTTCATTAAAAAGACAACTCAAAACTATAACATAATTCCAAATTGCACACTTAACTCTTCACTGTACGTACAACTAGCTCATTTTCTATTCTCTTACTTTCTTTTCCGCTTTCTGTTTTTTTTTTTTCCTTTTTGAGACAAACAATGACATAACATAACACTATGCATTTCCTATTTAACCAGATCAAAAAGGATATGAAATACGGCCTGGCGCTTACACAGGATATGACGATAATGAGACAACATCCTCAGTAAGGAGTCATAGAGAAATAATGAAGACAAATTACCTTAGGGTTAATATGAAAATAATTAAACAAAAGGGTTTTTTCAGTTTGGAGTACCTTGTCCGACATTGTATTGTCATTTCGGAGCATATCAACAAAAGCAGAATCCTTGCGAAACGAAAATATAAATAAGAAGCAGAACAAAAATACGGGACAAGTAGCATAAAGTACCTTATCCATGTTCCGTTGGAAGAAGAAGTGAGCCTTAATGGAATCCTTTGCCAGTCATAAATGTTGCACGCTGTAAACATGAAGGAACTAGAGGACTTGGTACATAGCTCATTAAGTCCTTAGTGAGTTGTGTTTTCGTGGATGAAGTGAAAACGTAAATGAGTGAACTTAATCAAATCAGCGTAATTAGTTTTCATATCCTGGATGAAAAATCCATGGAGCGATAGAAGTTAAATCCAGCCCAAAACTTAGTAACGCAACGTGTCCTGAAAGAAGAATTTTTGAACGGCATCCACGCCATCTACAGAAACTGAAGAAATTGTTAAACTAGGAAGAACCAAGTTTACACAAATATATTTCGAGTTGAAACGTAACGATCCAACCCTTCAGATAGCTGCCATATAAAAGTCCTTAAATCGAGTCAAGGACTTGCCCTTTTTTTAAATTTTTTTATTTCATAGTTCAGCTACGGAAACAGATAAAATTAAGGTACTTGATTGAGTAGCTACCATTAAAATGTTTCGAAAAAAATTTTACTTGACTTCACTGGAACGGGTAATATTTAACCAAAGCATTGAGATATGAAGCGGAAATATTATTTCATTAAGTTTAGGCAAAAAAATAATAATAAATACATACAAAAAAATTGTTACGTGCTACCCTGGCAGAGCAGGATTATTGAATCCAAACTAGGAGAGTGTTTTATCACAAAGTCAGTCTACAGAGGTACCGCAAAAGGAGGTGTGATCTCACCCTTACTTTGGCTTCTTGTAGTCAACAGAATCCTTGTGGAACTTGAGAGCCTTGGAATCAAGGCATGTGTATACGCCGACGACGTGGTCATCCCTGTGTCAGGGAAACATTTACCGACAATTAGTAGTTTGATGGAGAGAGCACTCAACAAACTACGACAATGGTCGGACAACAGCGGCTTAGGGGTTAATCCCTCTAAAACTGTGCTGGTCCTCATCACGAAGAAATACAAAATTTCAGATTTTGCGTTACCAAAGATGGGAAGCGATGAGCTTCATCTTTCCGATAGCGCTAAATATCTCGGGGTTGTTCTAGACATGAAACTCAGCTGGAAACTGAATCTGGAAGAACGAGTTAAAAAAGCGTATAACGCATTTTACGCATGCGGAAAGATGTTCGGAAACAGGTGGGGTCTCCAACCAAAACTAGTACACTGGATGTACACAGCCATAATAAGACCAATCCTAACCTATGGCGCGAGTGTGGTGGGAGGCGACTAAAAGTCCACGTATCTAAGCAACCTGACAAAAGTACAGCGCTTAGCATGCGTTGGGGTCACTATCGGCATCAGAACCACTCCCACGGCGGCACTGGAAACTATCCTCCATCTGCTGCCAATGGACATATATACATCAAAAGCATAGCTGCAAAAGGTGCTCTTAAACTCTTAGGCTACTAGAGAGCTAGACCTGCTGGTCACAGTACCATACTCAATGACTTCTTGGAGTGTGATTTCGTTGGGGAAACGGACTTCATGATGCCAGAAATAGGTTTCGGTTGGGAATTTTCTATTAAAATCCCACACAGTGACGACTGGAATGAAGAATGCTACCTCGACAATAGAACCACAATGATTTTCACCGACGGTTCAAAATGATTTTTGGCACAGGCGCGGGGGTATTCTCACGCGAACTCGAGATTCACGAGGCCTACAGGCTACCGGACCTTGCCAGTGTATTTCAAGCGGAAATCTTTGCAATACTTCAGGCTTGCAAAATAATTGAAGCAAAGGTGTATGCAACAGAAGACATCACTATTTGCATTAACAGCCAAGCAGCCATTAAGGCCCTTAGCTCGAACACAACACGATCAAAACTAGTTAGACGATGTCGTGGCGTTTTAACACTATCGGCACGCGGCACAAAATTACTCTCTGCTGGGTGCCAGGCCGCTGTGGAATAAAAGGGAATGAGCAAGCTGATGAACTCGCTCGAGCAGACTCCAGCCTAAGCTCACTAGTGGAGGCACGTTGCTATTCCCATCGGATCCTTAAAACAGTCTATCGACTCACTATGCCTACTGTGGGTAGGTAATAGATGGTCAAACCAGAAGTGGAAGAGTCAATCTGCCACGTCTTACGTGAGTGTCCGGCCCTATCGGGAACGAGAAGACGGAACCTCGGAGCACTAACGGCTAAGTGAAGGAGGATGATGGCATCGCTACCCCATACACCATACCATACCATACCCTGGCAATTCGATCAGTTTCCAGTGACCAACTGGGAAACTTCTGAATATCTTTCGAAGAAAGCCAAGCCTCACAATATCCAACGGACTGCTCGAATACTTTTCCGCTCACTCTCCAGCACTCGCGAACATTCCACACACCACAGAAGATTCCGGAAAGCTCTCGACTCAACACATGCAGTATATAAGTACGATAGAGCTTGCAGCGGAGAATAGTTTGTACTGCGGTGCGAAGCGATACGGCGATCAGTTTCTACGCAAAGCATTTATAAAGCGATTTGAATTGATAGCTGCTATTGAACGTGATCAAGTTGTATATAAAATTGGACAGCATTGCCGGTAATACGACATATCGAAGACGTTCTAGATTTCTTCTGATTTCGATCCGAATCGAAATGAGTTCTCAATTCGAGAAAGATATTCCGTTTTTATCAATCTCGTAGGAGAAATCAACTCAATAGGTGAGTTTTTTTTTAACTGAAACAAGATTACAATTGAAAAAAAGGGAATCAGACCAAAAGTAAATTTGAGATAAGTGAAAATTGAGAAGCAGCTTTAATAGCGAAAAATTGATACAACTTTGATCCCATTATGATTCTGGACCATCCTCTTTGTTGTTATTTTCAGTGTTAAACGAATGATTTTGATTTTGATCTAGTTGAAAAAACGCACCTAATATAGACTCTGATATCGCTTTATCGGTTTGAAAACGTATCGATTTCGAAATGGAATATTTGCTAGAATTTATTGAATACAGGTATAAAAAATGGTCTGGGCGAAACTTTATTATTTTTCGGGTCAAAGTCGGATTATACCATGAGTTGTTTCGAGATTATTAGATTTCTTGGAAAATTAATTTTGTTCTTAAAATAAAAATATTTAAAATAGAGATTTTTAGCCGATTAAACATTAAAAACCCCGTGTAGACTATTCGAATTTCGGTATATTATGTACAATAAAAGCCCATAGAAGTAAAAACGAATTTGTTGCCTTATCAGACTTGAGATATGACGAATTGTTAAAACGTATGCAAACCCATTACTTCAACTTGCGGTTCGAATTTCGAAAAAAATTGTGAAACAGGTTTTCAGACGATTTCATAAGAAGCAACTTGATATCTCATGAGACACGAGGTATTTTGAAAAATTTGTGAAAACATAAGCAAACCCTTTACACCCTCTTGGTTCTTGAAATTCGAAAAATCGTGAAATTGGTTTTTAAGTCCTTGCATCAAATGCCGTAATAACCAATTTTACGAGTATATCTCATCAGAAATAAGGAATGGAAGAAATTGTGAAAACATATACAAACCCTTGGAATTGAATATCAAAAATTGACAAATGGGTTTGTGGGCAATTATATAAGTCTGTGGAAGTGAAAAGCGATCTAATATCTCATCAAACCTAAGAAACATGTCGAAGCTTTGAAAAGCATACAGCCCACTTACACCCCTTAGTATTGAATATCTAAAATACTGAAATTGACATTTGACGGTTATATAGGAAACCCTAGGAAGAAAAAATGAATTCGATATATCATCAGATCTAAGCAATAAGTAAGAATCTGTGATAATAAAGGGTTTTCCAATAAGGACTTGACAACTTTTTTTCAAAATAAAATGCAAACCATTTGAGATATTTCAAAAACTTTATTATCGGGTTGAAGTACAATCAAAACATTTATGAATGGAACTCGACTTCGTTCATATGGCCACCGCGGGCACGTTTGCAGCGGTCGATTCGTTGGACCCAATTTTCGATGACTCGGCCACACATTTCGGCCGAAATGGCTGCTATTTCGTGTTCAATGTTGGCTCTGAGCTCTTCCAACGTCGTCGGCTTGTTGGCATAGACCAACGACT